>CM042821.1:1205000-2405000 GCA_009982885.2 Hyles vespertilio
ATAGCTTTAGCCAAGGGCGGATCCAGGGAGCAGGTCATGGGGGTCATGACCACCCCTGGGCTGTCTCCAGATTGACAAAATTTATTATTTATCATGTTGATAAAATTTATAAGCACAATTAATTATTCTTTGTATGTCGATAAATAAAGTAAAAAAATGTGTGTGTGTTCACAAATCACGGCTGTAACAAACTTTAAAGTCATTATTACGAATTGGAGTATTGAAATCGGGCCCAGTGTTCTGACATGAACTATATGACCCCCCCCTGGCGTAAAAGCTGGATCCGCCCTTGGCTTTAGCTTTTATCAGTAAATGAAAATTGCGGTCTTAAGCAGCTGCAGAACTGCATTGGAGTTTTTTAATGCGAGCTTTTATGTCATATTGGATAATATAAGAAAACTGCCTCACTATAAAACATATAAATTTAAAATAATACATTTCGATTGCGCCCGTTTATACGTGATCACGACATCTCTATATTGATCGCCAAAACAAACTCTTTCTGGTTTGCAAATGCAAACTAGAATTAGTTACCCTCGAGTGCGTTGTAATTATCACTATAGTAATATAAAAGACGCAAACCTAAATTAAAAAATAAAAACTTTACTCATAAAATATGCAAAACTAGCCACAATTAACTCAAACACTCTACAATGAACGACATGGTAATTGGTAGCAACTAGCAGCTAGTAGGTTATGAAACAGTCCCATCATCAAACTGTATGCAGGGGCAAACCCAATTAGTTATCAACTATATCAACAATTGACATTGACGCAGAAACTTGCAAACAAATATAACATACGCTTTGATTACCTCTTGTTTAAACCGAGAGCGCGGTCGACCGACAGTAAGCGATCAGCCATCAAACCTATTGGTCGTGCCAACATCAAATTTAAGTGAAGTGACCATGGCGCGTGTGGAAACTAAACTTGAAATTATCAATGAATCGCCTAAAGACTCCAAAGATAAAATGAGGGATGAAGTGGAAATGGTTTTCGGGACTCCTGATTCACCTAAAAGCAATGGCGCCGGAGTTAACCTAATTAATAGTGAGAGGAGACATGACAAATTGCCGGTGAGTTTTGTCCTTTAATCCAAAAGTTATGGCAGATATTTCGGGTGATTGTTTTTATTAAGTTGTTTGTAGATGATTAAGAACACGTGTTTATCTCTTCCGTGATTAAGATTGTTTGATTTCTAAACAGCGCGGACGAATTCGTATAGATTAAGAATATTAGATGATGTTATTGTACTCTAATGAGCAAGAATCACCTTTCCTTTTGTATTATTTACTCATACTTATTTCTAAACTGAAATAAAGGATCAAAACGTTTGTATTTTGAAAATATTCTTAATCGTTTTGTCTCGCGATGTCTGATTCAACGATATATATTTTTTTCTATTTCAATGCATTGCATTACCATTTTCACAAAGATTTTCTTCAGTGACGTCAATAAATCCCTTTTACGGGTCATTGTTACAGATTTTTTCCATCTAAATTCTTAGAAATATTTCGTAAGTCATTCAGCCACAGCATGTACATAGGTGCGAAGACAGTTCATTCACCTTGCATTTTGGCACAGTCATTCTCTATGAAATTATCAATAACACGTTACGTCCTCCTAATATTACATTAGATTTTCTAAGTAAAGCGTGTAGGTTTGATTAAATATATTATTTAAATGTTGTCTAAAAAGAGATGAGACACGAGTTCATGCTATTAGGTTTGCTTTTAAATTCAAGATTTTGCTCTACATAGTACATCATTTTGCCTCAGAGTTTTGATTTCAATTAAAAGAAATACTCTTTGTATATCGCTCAGCTGTTAGTCTATTTACAACATTAAAATAATCATTATCATTAGCTTAAACTCTACAAACTACATTGTTTATTTGATTCATCACTATCCAAATACTCTTCGAAACAAATAAAAGCAATTTAAATAGTTAGAGTTTGGAGGATAATCGTCGTTTCAACGTCAGAAGCAATATCGATAGGAAGTGTAAATTTCATGCTGTTGTACTGACGCGCTAATGTATTGTGTAATCCGAACTTTTTGCATTGAAGTCTCTAGAGGGAACCATAAAAAATTTCTGGACACGGGTCCCAATGCCCCAATCTCTAATGACTAATGCAATGGCTGATTTATTAAGTTCTAAAGTTTGCTGTTTATCTAAAATATGCTTAACATCTGGTTTCTTTAGTTGTATAACTTTACATCGGAGGATAATACCTTAATAATTTGTATCCCACTTGCCATAAAGGGATACGTAGACAGGTATTTCTATCCAAGATCTCAAATTTAAGTTCTTGTTTTATTCATGTCGTATTACCGAGCTATGATGGTGCTCAGTGCCAATTTTTATTAATTAATATTAACATTAACGTGTCACTGTTGATCTTGGCAATTACTTTCTGAATTCTAAGCCATCGGATATGAAAATTAAATAATGAACAGCTATGTAAATGAACGCAAAAGAATGATAGCGGATTTCCTAGCAACGTTTGAAAAATTACGAGGCGTTTTTACCTAGCACTTAGACAAGTTTACTAGTAGATTAATTGTATAATTGATATGCAAATGAAGACATTTAGTTTTAATTATGAGTCCATGATTGCGATCAGTTTTACCCGTAGTTTTTATAGGCTTTATCCCTCTCAAGCGTAGACGAGGCTCATGTGTGCATGAGCCTCGTCAAACGTAAAATCTGGACTGATGAGGATTAAATTATTAATAAACGCAGTAACTTGAACATATAATACATACTACAGACAGTAATCCCACAGCTAACAGCTCCACACAGTTAAGATTTCCGTGAAGCAATTTAGAAACTGAATTAATTGTTCTCGCGGATTATTAGAAGCGCACGCGACGTCTACTTGTTCGAATGTTTCACGAGAAAATATTGTGCACTATAAATAGTAACATTTTCTGAATGGTTTACTTTCTGTATTTGATACTGCTAAGCGACCATCGTACACGGTGGTTCAAATTGGCCATACGAAGGGTGAACTGACAGGTTTGCCTGTACAGTACAGCTATGTTACAGGTAAACCAGATTGTGTATGTGGGAGAACTGTGCGGGCTTCCACACTTGTTCAGGCAACAAAAAAAAACAAATTTGGATATTTTTTGCGAAAGCAGATACTCTAACTAAACAACACTGCATAATGGTTTCTTAGATTTACGCGAATGTTACACATGTCAATGAAACACCTGGCGACTGAGCTGCAACACGTCAAGCAGGTACTGCGAGACAACAAGCTCCAAATCCCACGCCGCCGTCACAGAAACCGAGTGAAGCCAGCCACAGTCAAACGAGCCCCCGTTGTCTTGCCTTACATAAAAGGAGTCACAGACAAAATTGGCTATATCCTGAAGCGTGCTTCTATAAAGACCTACTTCAAGCCGCCCAAGAAGATCAGTCAATTTCTACCACCTGTCAAGTGCCATATACCCCTGCAGGAACCGGGCGTATACAAAATAGATTGCGACTGTGGCCTCTCCTACATAGGTCAATCAAAACGAAGCATAGGGACCCGCGTGAAAGAACACATAGCTGACGTCAAACATCGACGCTCAACGAAGTCTGCATTTGCTGAACATATAGAAGAAGGCTCCAAGCATTACCTCCGCTTTGACCAGCCCCAAGTCCTCGCTAAAGAACACCGTTTCCTGCCCAGGATGTTTCGCGAGGCTATTGAAATTAAAAAACATCCAAATTTCAATAGAGAAGATGGCTTGAAGCTTGCACAAGCATGGGATCCAAAACTACATTTAATTAAATCGGAACCCAAAAGACCAACTGCCATACCTCAAGACACTGTGAGCTCCTTCTGCGTAGATCGGATCGCAAACACAGACTAGATATTTAAAATTAATTTTTAAATTAATAATTGTAAAATAAGGGTAGTTGAATTGTAACAGTCACAGAGCGGACGTCTAATAATAATTAAAACTTAAGGGTAGTTCTATTTTATTGCGGATGATTAATAACTCAGTCCGCCCCGTGACCACGAAATCTGTAAAGTAATCGAAACGTCGGGAAGTCAAAAATGTAAAAAATTAAACTAAATTCGCGATAAAATCCGTAAATAATAGTTTTATTTCAATATTTCAATAAACAACACTGTTTATGATGTGCATTGTGCATTGTGCATTTCGAGCTGTTATAATAATCCTTGCAAGGCTTAAACTATCCTAGATGCTCTCTCTGTATTCAGCCACACTAGGTCAACTGTTGAACCTAGACTTCCCTCAAAGATTTCCACATTAGCCTGTTGCGGCTTACATCCAGCAACTTCCTGGATGCGATTAAAAGCTTATTTCCTGGTCCTCAGTGCATAATAATCAACACGGTGACAAAGAAAATATTTACGTACATTTATTCCTCATTTGTACGAGTGAATGATGTTACGTCATTGCATGCAAGTTGCAACTTGCAAGTACTGGACATACTGCACATGCTATATGCACTTGTTATACGCATAGTACGCGCTCTATGATTTAAACGTTTGACATTACATGTAGAACCTCAGTGTAAATGAATAAGACGGTAGGGTCTTACGTAAAGTACGTTACTGTCATAATTCTTTCTTTCAACTCTCTCTTTCTTCAGCCAAATAACGTCGCTTGCTAAATATAGGTCTTCAACAAGAATTTGCATAGTAGCTAGTTAGAAGCGGTTTACTTGAAACTTAATTGATGGAGTGTAATTTAAGTATCGCCATTAATAATTCTATGATCTGCAATAAAATAATATGATCACTCAGTGAGTTTACGTTAATTTCAGCTATTACTTACTTTTCTTGTGTTGAAATCGCATTATTTTACCACTAATAAAGTGTAATAATGTGGTTTTGAAAATAATTTACTATGGTTTAGGTACAATATGATTTGTCATGTTCGGTAGTAAATTGAATCATACGTTAATGACGAGAATTAAGAGAAAATATTCGCATCATTCCGGCGCCTTGATGTCAATAACACTTCTTGTAATTTCTATTTTGTAATATTCCATTAAATTAATAATTAAGCGAATAATTTATGGAAATATAGTTCTTCGACTAGTAATGGTCACGTAAGTGGCGCCTTGTGATTCATATTACATTGCATGCTTTCGACTCGTGGCTACTGAGAACTTTACTTCATACGGTTAGAATTCAGGCCAATGTCGCGAGGATAAAAACGATTATGTAGTCAACTCATCATTAATTGTTCCATAATGTGTAAGTCCATACTTGCCACAAAACTGACTAACAAAGATTGAAAGTTTAAAACATAAAAAAAAACGAAAAAATTATGCAGTCTACCTATGAAAGAATATAAATAAATATAAATATAAATCTGCAATGACTCTTCTCTAAAATGGCATAGAGATCGGAGTTGAAATAAGGTATAATCTACTTTTCATCTAAGTATTTAACTTCTGTAATTACATACATAGTTCATACTACTCAAGTTCTAATATTTCTTGATAAAGAGTTTTTAGTTTTAAAACAATATACGAGACTAAAATCGGTATCACGCAAAGTTGCCTCAGGAATATACCTTTCTGTGTAAGAGTTAATTACAATTATTACAGCAAATAGGGGAACAATTGTTTGTTATTGAAGTATGGTGCGGCTTGCAAGTTGCTACAAATAATAATTATGATAACGATCACGATTGCATTAATACCTTAACTGAATTTTAAAACGCTAAAATCTCAATGATTTTTGCTGCTCGCTTTATCAACAACTAATGAATTCGGAGGGGAACTTTCAGGGAAAAAACATAAATCATAAATTAGGCTATTTTAGTTCATTTTACATATTTTTTATTGCAGCCAGCTTGAAACTGAAGTAGAACAGGTTTAAAATTTCAGAAATTTGAATTGATAGTAATAAATTAAGAAAGAAAGATAAGGTAGATGAGAAATGGACTTTTAAATGCAATAATTTTAGGAGCGTGCATAGTGCCCCGAATTTCCAAAGGCTGTTTATAGTTTCTTTTTTTCTGATAGAGCATAGAAAGAGCGTGTGAGTCTTTGTATATTTTCCTTTGAATCTAATAATAACCATGAATTTCAGAATTGTTTTACGATGCACGAATTCAGAAAGTATATCGATAGTTAATATGTTACTAAAAAAAATCTTCATGTTTAGATACATATTAAAACAAACAGCAGCTAGTGCGTGGTGGCCTGTTGGTAAACGGACTAGACGCGACTGCCAATATGTTCACGGTGGTCGCAGGTTCGAATCCCAGGGCACACCTCTGACTTTTCGGAGTCATGTGTGTATCACCACGCACTAAAACGGTGAAGGAAAACATCGTGAGGAAACCTGCATACCATAGCGATTCATAAAATTTCTATGGTATGTAAGTCCGCCAACCCGCATTAGGCCAGCGTGGTGGACTATATGGCCTAACCACTCTCAATCGTACTTTCGATTGTAGAAGAGGCCCGTGCCCTGCAGTGGGACGTATATGGGCTGATACAGAAAACTAACAGCACATAAAAAAAAATTGTTCCATGCTCAACCACGTAATCTGACGTGGGCCGAGTTAGGTTCAAAATACTTGCGCACAATGTCATCATCAGTGTTTTTATCATCAAAATAATTATGTACCAACAGCGTAGGAATAACAGCGACATTAATAACACCAATAAGTAAAGCTGTCATTGATTTTTCATAAGTTTTTAATAATATGTTTTAACAAGAAAAAAAACTTCAATGTTATTAAATGTATTATTTGATAGAATATATAATTTTACATAATAAATAAAAACTTGTTTCGGGAATATATTATCTTGAACTGATTAATAAAAATGTGTTAATTTAAAAGAAATAATTTACACAGGAGTATTTGCAATACAGCTCGTAACTTTCGGATTAAATAAACAAACATTGAAAATTGTCATATTAAGAATATTAGAAACTATAACTTTCTTAATTGTATACGCCTTACTATTAACTTCGGTTATTCCCCTTAACAAAAAACCAGGCATGATTAGAAGATAAATAAATGCTAGTGAACCATGTGTCAAAATCTGTAGTTCCTCTAAAAGTGATCGGGAAATCCTAATGAGTAATAGTTACATTGAATTTGATGCGGTTTTGGAAATGTACTCGTTATTGAAAGTTACGTAGTAATGTGCCAACACTTACAAGTACAACTTATATTGCAAGTAATCCACTCTCGTGACTAATTGCGTGGACTTTGTGTTCGAAATGTCGTCATTGCAGTAGAAGACCAAGGTTCCAAATATAATTTATTTGAAGTATTCAATCATTGTAAAACTTTTTTAAGCGCATTGAAAAACTGGTATATAATTTTATATTTGATAATTGAATTTACTTGAATTTCTAAATTTAAGTCTGTGATTAATATCCAGAGTAGGAATTAGAGAGTTACATTTATTTTCAGTGTAACAAAATAGAAAATCAAACGTACAATGTTTAAACGGCTTTTTTCTATATATTTTACAATTTACTACTTGATTAGACCAAATTCCAGAGTATGATATAATTCACCAGAAATAATTATTTAAAAGTATTTATCATACAGTTATCTTGTACAATTAGGTATCTTAAGATAACTTAATAAACGCAAGATTGTCATTCAGGTCCTATGTCCCCTGGATGGGGCAAGGGGCATCTAAAATAACAATAATACACCTAACGGTCACATACATAGTCCTGACCCCTGACCCCATACTAAAATCGAGTCTTGTGTCGAGGGTATCAGAAACTGCGAGAGACATTTCGGTCTCACAAACACCCAGACACGAAACAAATACCTACGGATCAGGCAAACATTTGCTTCGATGCCGGGTTGAACCCACGGCTTCACGTTTCATAGGCGGCGTCTCACCAACTGCGCCACGAAGGCTGTCAACAATGACTCTCCATATCGCAAGGTCTTGAGCTGCCTGCTTGATGTCGCTCGTAGACCTTCCAACACTCAGGTTCTCAATTTATTGATGATTGATCGGTCAATAGGATCAGAAAACATTTATACCGTCGTTAAGGATGCAGTAAAATAGTGTCATTTAGCATTTGTCATATGACAGCCTCCGTAGCGCAGTTGGTTAGACGCCGCCTGTGAAACGAGAGGCCGCGGGTTCGATCCCCGCACCGAGAGAAATGTTTGTGCGGCCCACAAATATTTCTTCCGGGTCTGGGTGTTTGTGAGACCGAAAAGTCTCTCGTAGTTCCTGATACCCACGACACAAGACTCGATCTTAGTGTGGGGTCAGGACTATGTATGTGACTGTTGGGTGTATTTATTTATTTATTATTTATGTAAAGGCGGAAAACAAATTGTTTCATAATGATATTTTTGAGCATAAACAGTGTGAAACTGATTATTGAAAGAGGTCGTTGAACCCGCCCACGCATGACTCAGCGTCTTAGAAGAATGGCCTTCAATTTTAAAAAAATGACGTATATTTGCACTTTATTGATCTAATATTAGATGTAAATTACGCAATGTTTTTGTAATTCTACGTCGTGTTTTTATATTTTTTTAGAAATTCATCATCTTTGACTTTTAACCTATTTTTTTTACTGCATTGAATGGCGAGACGAGCAAGCCGTTCGCCTAATGGTAAGCGATACGAACGCTCATAACAGTAGCAACATTCCACTGCGCTCGCCATCCTGAGACATAACATGTTAAGTCTCAATATGTCCAGTAGTTGCTCTGGCTACAACGTCCTTCAATCCGAAACACAACAGTGCATTTAAACAGTGTTGTTTCACGGGAGAAATAGACATTGCGGTGGTACCTACCCAGATGGCCTCTCACATATGAGAGACCTACCACCAGTAACCCTACCACCTACCTACGGTTCATATTCAAAGATTGCAGTTTCTTTATTATTTTTGTACTTAATATCATAATGTACATGCATATTTAAGTATTTTCATGCATTGCGTGCGTTTGTTCTATATTTTAACACTCGCATGCTAATTTTAAATAACTTCCTTTTTCAAGTCAGTCTCTTGTATAAACAAAAATTTTTAGAGCTTTCTAGATAATAATTCTTAGGATATTATAAAAAAGTTATTTGAATTCATTTTTTGAAACAACCTAGTTACACTTTGTCTGTTTTTTTAATATTCTCAATGTAATCTGAAGTGTACTGGAGAACTTTTAGTGCATAAAGTAGTTATATCGTTATTTAGGGAATTCAAAAATTTTGGAGTCAGTCGTATCAGCTTAAATACATCTCGCAGAGTTATATATAACCTGTCATATTGCAGAGTTTTTACCTATCAAACTGCTGCCTTCATACTTTTACAATTATCTTTCAAAAGTTCAATGGAAACGTTGATGCTTTTACCTTTTTCCTTAAAGACTGTAACCAATGGGGTAAATACATAAATAATTTTAATTAATTGTCATATGTTATGAAGCCATTGCACTCTCTGATTTGATACCAACAAGTTTTGTGGCGTGGGAATGTACCGCATTTGCGGTTTGATACGCTCATTTGTATCAAAATTACAGTATATTGGAGGCATAATTTGTATTTTATTATTCATATTACAATTCATGTAATTAATTGAAAAAACATTACGTATTGCTAAGGGACTTTTTCTCACAGCTATGACAACTTTCACAACATTGGTAATGTAGAGGAGAATTCAAAAGATACTTTAGATGACTATTTGAATAAAACGTTTTGTTCATCACAAATCAATTTTAATAAACACTTCTTTCGGACTTTGCGCTAAAGTTATAATAACCAGAAATCTAGACGGTGCAAGAATAATCAATCACCATTTATTGAATTTTGTAGCATGTTCATTTTTTGTTGGAAACAACGCCCAAATCACATTTGACAGCCTCCGTAGCGCAGTTGGTTAGACGCCGCCTGTGAAACGAGAGGCCGCGGGTTCGATCCCCGCACCGAGAGAAATGTTTGTGCGGCCCACAAATATTTCTTCCGGGTCTGGGTGTTTGTGAGACCGAAAAGTCTCTCGTAGTTCCTGATACCCACGACACAAGACTCGATCTTAGTGTGGGATCAGGACTATGTATGTGACTCTTGGGTGTATATTATATTATTATTATTATATAAATCTACGTTTTTTCAATCAGTTTTAGTTACATGCAGTATTTGTTTACCGGTACTCTCACCACATGCGCGTCTAAATTTAAACTATCGCCTCTTACTTTTCTAGCCGATCATCTATTAGATTCGTAATCAACCTAGTTCTCAATATGTACAACAAACATCTTGCTATTACGGTAACATTCGTTTGGAAAATACCTATAGTAAGTGAAAGTTTTACCTGCGTCATTATAATTGAAGAATGACCAATCGCTAATGAAGAATTCGGATATCGGGTCTACCCGTGTGGAAACTCCGTATCCGGCTAAAACCCCACATGACTTTACTAAATTCTGACTAAATTCAAAACTAAACAATCCAAGGTTAATTGATTACGTAGATTAGTAGAACCTGAAACTGAAAATGCCCATGCACTCCACAGTATTCATGGACAAATCATTTGCAGTCCAAGCTGTCCGACTGTGGAACTCACTTCCAGTCGAAATAAGACGGGCACGAACGCTGTCGTCTTTTAAAAAAATGATTCAAGACCATTTCCTTTCTCAACTAGAGCATAGCTGAGGAATATCTTGTCCATTCGCTTCTTGGTAAATGTTAGGATAGGTATATATTTATGTATATTGTAAATTGTATGTATGTGTATTTTAATATATTTTGTTGGTATGTATTTGTATATATGTATGTATATATTATATATATTACTATTTTATATACCTTAGACTGCCCGCTCATTTTTCCTATTTCAATATCCATCCAAAGGTTGCCTGGAAGAAATTACCTAGTGTGATAAGGCCGCCTCTTGTACTATTATTATTGTGTTGTTTCTTTACTGTATTTTTATTTTGTGCAATAAAGGATTAAATAAATAAAATTAATAGATTTGCCGGATATCTACCCGATTTTTGCTAACGTTCTTTTTCCTTTTCGAGCTGTATTTTGAACACCCAGCAACACATCTACAACCTAAGTACCTCTACAACCCATGAATGTAAAAGAACTATTGGAGCTTCTTTTGGGATCAGTCAATCCAGATGTTCCAACATTACACTTAACTTTACAGTACTTACGTTCAATCGATATAACGTGTCTTTGATACGAGATAATTCAGAATGCTGTAATTCTTATTCGTTGCTTTACTATAATCTTACCAGGGCTAATAATCTTCGAAGAATTTCCGACATCTTTTGTAAGTAATTAAAAATCTACCGTAAAGACTATTGCTCTCGGTACCATTGATGTTTATAACGATTTCATTAGAACAACTAACGGTATGACATTCACGTCATATTAGTCAATGTACAATCCTCAATTATAAGAATTTCGACACTATCTATTAGCATTTAAAAATGGTTAATGTAGTTGCCATAAAACATCATATTTGTTTTAAAATCGTATTATGTCATAAGTATCTTCTTTATTGCAATCTGCTACTTTAGTTAAATTTTCATAAATAAATAAATACAACCAACGGTCCTGACCCCAGATTAGGTCTTGTGTTGAGGGTATCAGAATATACGAAAGACTTTTCGGTCTCACAAACACCCAGACCCGAGACAAATACTTTTGGGCCCCTCGATCAAATATACGTTGGTAATTGTGAGGCCCAAGCTTCAATCAAATATTTATTTGTTTTGGTTTTAAAATAACGTGTGCTTAACAAACACATTATTCATTCAATTAGATCAAGTGCAGCAAAGTAATCGGTGCGTAATGACTAACACTACCTTGTCCCCTTTGACTTGCGATATCGTGTTATTGAGCCATGTAGTTATTATTATACCGCATTTAATTAGACCTACATATTTGTTTTCAAATTTAAACTAAGTTCTAAACAAATCATATATTTTTTTTAATTTCTTTTCGCGTAATAATACCATGCTTTATGTATTTTGTGTTACTCACTACTTACTTTCTTTGTTTCTTTTAAATCATTTACTGTATTGACTAAATTACTAATACAAAAACATTTAGCTGCAGTAATATTAAGTGTTTAAAAGCAACATGATTGATACATAAACTCATAAAGGCACATATTACCGCTCAGTGTTTCTTAGAACTAGACAAGGATATTTTTTAAAGATTAACTCATACCATGTTTTAAGATATTCCAACTACAAAAATAGCAAAATAGATCATAAAAATAATGACTTAAGTTTTATCTTCTTATATAGTTTTTAAATGGACAGTTATTCAATGTATGCAAAGTGATTTTCGATTATCAAATGCAAAATGCTTCGCGAAACTCTCAGGTGACTTTAGATGCCTTTAGATCGGTTTTATACAAACCGGTTCATATTTAATGTCTGCCAAAAACCTTGACTTTGAAACGTCATGATGTGTTAACGACCTCACCATGTCTAAAATACGTTTTATCGAATATTCTGAACAGTTTTCCTCTCTTGTTTTCATTTTCTGTAACTGTTGTTGCTGTGTGTGATTCAAGGTTGTTGCTAGGAGTAACTTTTACCTCGTAGTTGTATGAATTATGTAAATATTACACCATATACACGTAACGGCCATGTTCATTGTAAGGCAGAAACTTAATCTGTCTTTTCGCTCCTAGACAAAACAAAACAAGACTTTTATAATCTTTAAATGTGCTAATGTATCAATTAATGAGATAAACTATTAAAAGACAGAAAAATGAAATGATATATTCTTGGAGATAAATGAAAGGTATTAAGTCGCGAAAGTGGAAAATGCAAAATTATTTATATTGTGATGAATGTGATCACTACAGAATTTCCTATTCATAACTCAAAAGATCCAATTGAAGATATTTTGACAAAAACCGAAATAAGTCATATCTAATATGAAAAAAATAAGTATGCAAGAAGAGTTTCATTACCTCAGAACAATTACTAAAGCAGTCATAACATTCGAAAAAAGTGAAAGAGGTTTGTGTAAAGCGCTGTATCAACCATTGTATCAGCTGTTTAATTAACAGTGAAAACTATTGTTACTATTAAGAAAACTAAATTCCTTTGATTACCTCGGGGAATCACGCAAGTAACAGCATCCTGTGATCTTGTATATTTAGATTACCAAGGAATATAAACAGTGTCGGTTTGCGATGAGTAATGTGAGGGAAAACCCGTGCTATGCACTTCCGTTAACAAGATTTTTAATACTGCAAATAAAGCTAAATATTCATCCGGTAATTCGAAGGCGTTGTCTCACCACCGTACATTAAAAAAATATTTTATTTTAAATTTGAATTATTGAACACTTATTATATTGTAATGAAGCATATACTCGGGTATATATGTAGTCAATATAAAAATAAGAGATAAAATTAACCTAAACAATCCTAGAGCCCTGCATTTCCTTTTCTGTGTGATAAACTTTTGGCCACATTCGTTTAGACCCAGAACAAACATTCTATCCTTTAGTTCCCCTTTAAAATACTCGCATCAATCTATATGTATGATGGAGGAAGCGACTACTGGCCACGATTTATGACACGAGAAGCCGCGGGTTCGATCTTCGCACCGACACAAACGTTTGTGAGGCTGAAAAGTGTCTCGTAGTTTCTTATATCCACTACACAAGACTTCATTCATCTTAATGTGGAGTCAGGACTATGTATGTGACTGTTGGGTGTATTTATTTATTTGGAGAAGGTATTATTTTGTTCTAAACATTTCATGTTGTTATAGACGGGCGTTCCTGGAGTCCACGCGCGTGACGAGTCAGCACGACAACCGCTGTTGGAGCCGGACAGAGACAAACAGAAACCGCCCTTAGCTGGTAAGATGGAACACTAAACATACCATCAGGCGTAATGGCATACTCTCCAATTTTTAATCGCAATTTAAAAAAAACTACGTTATTAATTAACATCTATAAACAAAACATAATAGGTAGGGCTATTATTTAAAACACACAAAGAGTTTCACATTTTGCGACAGCTCTGTCTAAATTGGATTGATTTGTACAGGAAAACTTTGTTCTGTAGCTACTTCTATACATAACACAATTCAAAGGAGAATAACCAATATCATAATGATTAATATTATATCTTGCATATATAGTAATTACTTATTATTGTTTTATAAGTGAAAAAGTTTCTCTATTAGTAATCTAAAAGAATTGCTCTTAAAAGACCATGCCGTGCCTGACTATATTCAGATACTGATACAGTACAGCATAAAAAGATCGAAAAATATATTGATTATACAACACTACCAAATAGAAACTAACGTGGTGTTCTATTCTCAGGGCCAGAGATCGACGATTTGGACGATGAGGTGGAAAAGCCCCTGGACACCGGCCCGTACCCTGGGATCGACGATGGACTGTTGGAGGTTGACGGAACCACGCTGCCCGGTCGCCCACAAAGTATGTGTCTTCATTGTTCATTTGACTCAATTAATTTTATGGACGAAGGTGACAGAAAGTATTAGGAATATGTAACTATGAGGAGTAGTGCAACGATGAAAATTATGGCACCATTGTGCTACTCGTCACAGGCCAAAGTAAAATGAAAAGACTCGCCAAGACGCACTGGCCAGCGCGGCATTTTATGGCTAAACCCTTTCATATGATATTGCCTAATAAAAAGTAATATGAGTGAGCCCTATACTAGCCCTATGCCCAGCAGTGGGACCCTACAGGCTGTGGATCATGATGTTGGTGATGATTAGGTATAACCAGGATAGTAGACTGAACTGCATATTCTGCGTGATGATATTGTATGCCTATCGAACATTATAATTTTGATAATAATATACATTACAACCACTAATATAGAAGGAAAATGAGTAGGTATCTACCAGCTGTACTACGAATACATTTCTTCGATAGTTGTTGTGGGAGCTAGAAAAAAAAAGATAATGCCACAATTTTTGTGGTAAAAATGAATAAACTTTTGTTTATTGACATTTTAAGTAAAGTTAATTACTTTAATTAAGAAGTGGGTGCAGCAATTTGTAAAATGTACTTGGGTATAGCAACCTAAGAAATGAGACCGCTGGTTTCCTTAGGGTATAAATCGAAATCTCTTGATATTTCCATTTTAGTTCTTCAGACTGAAAATCCTTTAGAATCTCTACACAATGGCTGAGTTTACTGCCGTTTCTGTACAAAGCACAAAGGCCATTACTATCACTAAAACTTTGATATATGTTTAACATTACAAGAAATAGCCTTTATAATTCTACAGTTTTAAGTGGTGACGTAACCAGGACTCGAAGTTTTTTCAATAGACGTTAGAGGACTGATTATGTCATCGACCTTGGCGATCTCGGTTTATGTGCAAGAATACAGAATTTGCTTGTACACTTATTTTCAATTTATTAGCAGGCATTTAAAATCTATATAGCGAACCAAATACTAAAATATGGACGTTAACTCACGTTCCGCTCCTTTGACTTTAAGGATTAAGGATATTAGTCACAATCCTTCGTAACTACAATAGCTTATTCTTTTTAAAAAATGCGAATGATGTCGAAGTGTTCACAAAAAAATTCACATTGAATTCCGCCTCTACGCCAGCATATATGAGTATAATAGGTCTATAATAGGCAATTAAAATAGGTTTTTTAAACCTATTTATATTGTCTTTAAATAATGGTATAAAATTCATATTTTCAAAACAGTTGAAATCAGGCAGCCACCTGAGCGTAAAATCCAGATCATTCTGCAACGAGTAAGATATCACGTTGAACAAGACTCTGTTCAATTTTATAATAAGCTCGGGCAGAAAAGAGAAATGTTTATTCGCAGTAACTTGCCCGAAACTAGTTCATCAGGTCAGAATAATTATGCAGTTGGTTGGGGGATACCCAGGAGTCATTAACGGAAATTTTGTTCCGATTGTCGACCATAGCGACCATCGTGGTCAGTTTGCTGGCTTAGTATGGTTAAACAATGACTTGGCAAACGGTGAACGCTCTTTTCATTGAATCTGTATTGTTTATTATTGTCATTGTCTTGACTGTAGCGAAATATGTTGTATCGTGTTAAGGAACCAAAGAAAATTTCAATTTGCCACTTCTGGTTTTAAAATGTTTTGGTAGATCCAGAATTTCCTTGAAGATCCTCTTTATTTTATTGATCAATCTACTAAATTACATTCCACTGGTGGTCAATGATTTTTTTCCTATAAAAAGTAGTTAGGGCGTAGTCCATCATTCTGGCCATTGGCACATCACATTCTTCCGAAGTTTCTGTAACAATCTATGGTATGCAAGTTACGTTTCGATGTTTTTTCCCTTTAAAGTCGAATATTTTTGTTCGCTGTTTACTTTGACTATTGATTTTATAACTCGATGTAGTACAAACAATACTTCAATAAAAGAATTTAAAATAAAAAGATTTGATTTATATTGTTGGCAAACCGACGAGCAAAAAGCTAATACGATGACCGCTAACCTGTCGGAATGTATTCTATTAGTTACTGTTAGAAATCTAAAAAGTTTAAATCAACGTTCCAAATTAACATTCTATTATATTCTTCTAGGAATTTTACTGCACCAAAAAAGACAATAATTTTATTGGCTGGAAATATACAGTCTCAAATATGTACGTTCATCAAGCACTCGAGTATTTCGTCTGAATTTGACCAACAAATTGTTATCAATACTGTTCATTTTATAGAACTTATATTTAAAACTATCCAATCTTAATATTCCACTCACCACATCCGTTCAGATGAACCAAAAGTGGTTTGTAAATATTTCTATTATTTTTATAATATAGTATCTAACGTTTTTGATGTAAATTAGGACAAGAGCACCGGCTATCACTGCATCCGTCCATTGTTTTGACCAATATCGTGCGAAGATAATGACCACAATAAAGGAATCGAAGGCCGAGCGATAATGTACACATAATTATAGTATGTAGATAACGATTGTGGTCAGAGAACATATTTTAGAACTCTTTATCTACTAATGTTTCGTGGGAATATGGGTGTTTGCGCCTTTGTTATCAAATCTTTAATTGATGTGCATGGTTGTCTTTATAGAAATTATGAGTCAAAATAGACGTTAGTTTTAATATATACCTAAGTATGAGTTAGTCTTCAGATGAATATTGTGCCTTATGGATGTCATCTATCTGAACATAGGATATTAGACTTCTGATTCAAATTAAGATATGAGCCTACTTAGATATCAATATATATCTCCATCAGTTACAGTTACATTTACAACTGTTTTTCTTAGAACATAGCATTCCTATAATTTCATTGGAATTATGATGAGATACAGTCAGCAGAACACTGGGAACATCTATGTAATAGGCAATCATCGGCTATGTAAATATAAGTTGAGCAAACCTGAACAAAAAATAGAATACTTCACCTAAATATGGACATATTTATACGTCATGACAATGAAAGGTCGTTCACCTCCGTGGTGCCTACGTGCTACGCGTCGAATTAACATCGATGTCAAAGAAACTTCCTATCCTTGTTCCTGTCTATAATGTTGTTTTAACTTATTAATATACACGTACCTAGTAGACTGCTATTCAAAATAGAATATTTTTATGACGACATTAATCGGCAAACAAAATGTGGTTATACTTTTAATAACCTAAACAGGCTGTAAAACGTAAGGATCTCAGTTCGAACAATGAAGTCAAAAGATAATTGTTCTAAGAATATGTCCGAGATAACGTGTCAGGGTTTGCAATTCCACGAAAATACTGACAAATTTAATTTCGCCTCTCCTTTTAAGGTGTTCCGAAATGAGTGTGTGTATTCATCTTTGAATGCACGTTTTTTATAGTTTACGTTTTTATAGATAGTCTGGTTCTGGATCTTGAGGGTTTTTTATGTTAAACTAAATTAAGGCATACGCCATTAAAGCATACATGAACAAAGCATCAACTATCTAACTAAACGTAACGCAACAACAAAGCTGGTTCGGTCAGCTGTTTCTATTCAGATTTCTGTAAAACAGTGGCACCATCGGCCTCGGCAATCAGCAGTACAACTTTACCAATCGACAGCAATACAGTATCACATTCAGAGCCGGTGTTAGGGTAGGGCGCAATTAGGCTACGGCCTATGGGCGCCAGTGCAAAAGGGCGGAATACCGGGATTTGCAGCAACCTATAGTAAATCTATGATTCACTGCCTCTCGGTTGGATTTGGATAGTACTTAGAAGCCTCGCCCAGGTCGTCGTTAATCCTATATCCACTGCTGTTAGAACATTCCTTGACTGGAAACTTCTTGTTCCAGATGGCGTGGACTCGGACAAGCACCCGGAGAGCGACGGCGAGCACACCACCCACGACGAGGGCGTCGGCACCGACGATGGTAAATGGCCGCTCAGCTCTGAGGATGAGATTGACTATCCTTACGGTGATTGGTCCACCACACACAAACCGCCACACTCTTTCCACGGTTAAGTAATGCTGTCACTTCTGCTTCAATCACAGAGTCTTTTTATCATTAGGAAGTATCAGAAACCCTGGCTAATGGAATTTAATCCTTCTGTGAATAATAGACATTCATTTTCTTTTTACATTACAATATAACTTGATTAACAATTCATCCTTTTCTTCATAGAAGGTTTAATTATTTATACCTGAATCTGATATAATCTTTTAATCTCTGTGAAAAAATTCTGTGAATCCGGAGCAATTATCCTATTCGAAAACTTTTCACATTCGGTTTCTTTAAGTCTTGCACAATGTTTGGCTTAAAATAAATTGATGTGGCGCCATCTATTGAATACTGAACAAAGATTAATTTTGCTTTTTCAATGCATCATTACAATTATCGCACTAATAAAAGATATTTAACACTGCTATTACTTTTAAATGCACGGCATCAATATTTTTAATTGCTTATAACGCTTTATCCAATTTTGGAAAATTATTAACAAAAAATATAATTTATTTCAGATGGAACCACTGAACTCGGCAACAGATTTGGCGACGATCGGCCAATCTCACCATACCCAGGGGTGAGTTAAATCAATCTTATAAGACGAGTATGTAATCTAAGCTTATAAGTAAATAAATAAAATACACCCAACAGTCACATACATAGTCCTGACCCCACACTAAGATCGAGTCTTGTGTCGTGGGTATCAGGAACTACGAGAGACTTTTCGGTCTCACAAACACCCAGACCCGGAAGAAATATTTGTGGGCCGCACAAACATTTCTCTCGGTGCGGGAATCGAACCCGCGGCCTCTCGTTTCACAGGCGGCGTCTAACCAACTGCGCTACGGAGGCTGTCAAATTTTTAATTATTAAATAAGTATATGAAGTATTCCGGGCATTGATAGGCCTTTATCAATACTCTGTAAATTATTACGATTTCAAAGAAAGAAAAAAATCAATTTTGCACGTAACAATAAGCTTTGCGTTGTAATTATCTTTTTATGGAAGAAATACGAAAATATTTTAAATAAAATATGTATTAAATTCTTGTCCTTGCATCTGTCCGCAGGTTACGCCAAACATGAACACATACCAGCAAAAGAAGAATCTCGCTCAAGGCATGATGGACTTAGCTCTTCTCTCAGCTAATGCCAATCAGTTGCGCTATGTTCTAGAATCTTCTAGCACGCACCCGTACTACTACTCAAGCGTTACTTTCATCTCCCTCAGCATTATCCTTCAGGTACTTTACATGCTTCAGAATATACTACGTCGCTTCATACTGGGTATCTCAAGACTGCTACCGAAACGAAGCCGGGTGGTAGTTTTAGTGGCTACAAACACAATGCAATTAAAAATTTCGCATAGAAACGCGGCAATTATTTCTACGATTTTTTAAATATCGTCATTTTTGGGTGGTAAATCCATAGTTTTTGCTAAAATAATAACTTAAACTCTTTTATACCTTAGAGTATTTATAAATAAAAGGGCCTACAATATTATTTTAGGAAAAAATATATTTACCACCCAAATATGGCAATTGGAAAAAAATTACCAAAAAAAATTGTCGCTTTTTTTTGCAACTTTTTCTGTTGCATTATGTCTGAAGTTGCTTAAACTACCACCCGGCTTCGTTTTCGGTAGCAGTCTTGATATACCCTGTATATGTATTAGTGAAAATGTTGATATTTTATTTGCCTTTTTTTATTGCAATTAATTGTGAGAGGTGCATGCCATTCGCGTGATGGTAAATGATAAGACCGCTTATGGACAGTCACAAAACCAATAAACACCATAAATTACAAAGCAATGTTTGGCATTTCGCTGTGCTCGCCAAGTTTAAAATTGTGAATACGACATGTTAAGTACATGCATCTAGCTACACTTTCCTTCAAACCGGAACAACATTGTATTTACATTAGACTGCTGTTTTGTGGAAGAAACAGACATTGTGATGGTACCTACTGAGGCAGCCTCTCACATATGAGAGCTAGATCTCTCACCAGTGTCGTTACTAATTGTTAAACACGGTAGGATGAGTGTGAGAGTTATCAAATAACGGTGATAAGATTTTTCATGTTAACTATGACTATTCACTTTAATTGCTTTCAAGTATATTAAATATTACTACGAAAAACCAGAATCATTATAATAAATTATCTTGAAACGGTATCCTTCAGACCGCTAAAATCTAAACATTCTAATGATAACTATCTTATCCCCAGATCGCAGTTGGCGTCGGCCTCATCATGAACAGTCGGTATGACGTCAACGAAAAGGATGACATCTGCAAGGCCGACAAAATAAATAATATGACGGTGCTGGGCGTGTTTCTGGTGACCATCGTGAACGTGTTCATCACATCGTTCAGCGTGGCGTCGCCCACCGGCCCGGCCAACTAGTGGCGCGCTCTCCTACAGCGACATCTAGCGACGAGGAACTATAACTTTAGTGAAATATACTGTTCTTATTTAGTTCCTAAAGTGACTTATGCATTTATGCAATTCAGTTTCATGTTTTTATCTCATATTTATAGGAATAAAATAAGACACATTGTTTACGTCAGTGTTGTTTTAAGATGGAGTAATTAAAAATGATTATAAAATGCGAACTTCTGTCGTATATGTACTTAATACATTGTCATGGTATAGAATGGTGAACTACGTAGTTAATAGTACTTATTTATAGTGCGATTTTTCGCGCGTTCCACATTATTAGACGAAAAAGATTCTAATTGTATACTGCACAATCCCATTCTTTTTTAATACATCGATCAACGATCCAAATTTTAATACATTGATCATATTTTAGACATCGTTTTAATATTTTGAAGCCTAATGCGAATAGAAAAATACTTTCTGTGTAATGTGCTATTTGCAGTTGATTCAAGTCACATATTACGGAAATTTGTTCATTAGTTCATCAATCATACGCAGTCTTAGAATCTCCAAAAATGAAGACTGATTCCTCAACCACCATATGTGTAATTAGATATTAAGAATTATATGTGCTGATAAAATTATTAAGACAACTAAGAAGAATTCTAATTGCTATTAATTAATACAATATAGTCAAAGAAAAAATTGTTTTAAAAGATATTGAAATTAGTTGCCTTGTTTTATCATCACATATGAATGCACAGCATTTATTTAGTTTTAAATTTAAATAGAGTACTTACGTAAGAATTACTTAAGCTACAATGATATTATTTCTTCAAGAATCGTTTTAGAATACTCTTTAGTCGACTCTGTACAATAAGTCAGCAATCGACATATAAATTTTGGATAAGAACATTGGCGATTCTGCCGAACGAACAAAATATTTAAAACTTATGATGTAAAACTATTATATTGTACCTACCTATAAGTATTGAAATGCGATTAAAATTGGTAAAGAAATTAAAATAGTTAAAAATATATATTGCTACGATTGGAAATAATTGAGATTGTATTTTTATACATATCTATATATTTTATACAAATTGTAAATTATTTAGTTTGATATGACTACCAAAATAGATCAAGGAAATACAATACTAAGAACAATAATGTTACCATGTACCATAGTCTTAACATAAAGTTCTACAGCCAGCAACCTTTATTATTAATATTGCCTAAACGAATTTATATTCTGTTATTGCTTGGCACATTCCACGAATGATTTTATGTCTTAAATATTCCAATCGAAGATGCAAACTGAACTGCACTAATCATCAAATTCACTAGTCGTTGCGGCAAAAAAAAAATTTTTTGTGGACTCTGTCAAGCAGTGGCATGTTTTATAATATTCGCTAGAAATTATTTACCTTGGAAATCTTGTCAAAATTGTATTGTTTACTGCCAAAAATAATTAAAACAGGTTTAAATTAAACTGCACAACACACATTTCCTGTAGTTTCATTTCCATTTTTATTCCAGCAGTCACTAATTAATTTTGCCTACGTCTAATTTTTTTACGATACTTATTCTTGTACTATGTAGTTAGGTAATTCATTAAATAAATGTATAAAATAATTAATAAGAACCAACAACAATAAATTCAATACAATATATTTCCGTTCCTATATTTTTTAACTAAGATCTAATTGAGGGTAGTTAGATGTAAGTTGCTTGCTCGCTGAGTTTTTAGTTTAGTTTCGTGCAATCTTCAGGACGCGCAGTGCGAGTTGCTTCATAGCCGCGCTCTATTTCTGGCAAATTTGAGTTCTTTGGACTATCTAAGTACAAGTAGTATTTGCGTTTACTGCTCTTGTGAAGTATCATTGTTATTGGCACCGACGATTGAAAGCATATCCCTGGTGAGTAGGCTAGAACTTAAGTATTTTCTAATTATTGCCTTGAGAATAATTATTGTTTGTTGACGTAATTCCATTCTGTTTTATTTAATTCTTATTCTGAAATGCGTACAGACTACTGACCATATTACGATCTATCGGCGGGCCAACTCAAAGCTAATTTTCAATAGTTACTTAATTGCGTTCTAAGCTTATTTTTCATACTTATTATTCGGTTTAGTATATACTCAATATGTATTAAGACTTCACGACACGAATTAATTCGGTCAATTTTTAATTTAATTACCCTACATTTCTCGTTAATTTTGTGTAATTGTGGGTTTTCACTGGTTACTTCTTCAGATAACTTCAGATATTCGTCGTAACCATACATAAAGTAAGATTAGAAAAAAAAATAAGAGCCAATGAATGTGTCAAACTCTAAGTGATCGGGAAGTTCTAATGAGTAATCGTTACACCGAAATGTGCCCGTTATTGAAAGTTACTGAGTAGGTACCACCGCAACGTCTATTTCTCCCGCCAAACAGTAGTGTGAATACACTGTTATGTTTCGGTTTTAATGAAATTGTACCCAAAGTAACTACTGAACATAGAGACTTAACATCTTATGTCTCAGGATGGCGAGCGCAGTGGAATGCCAAGCATTGCTTTGTAATTAAAGGTGTTGTTTGGTTTTGCTACTGTTTACTCGTATCGCTTGCCTTCAAGCGAAAGGCATGATCTTCTCGCCATTCATTGCAATAATAAAAATAATTACCACGTGGTCACGCATTTTTATATTTTGTGACCAGTACAAGTTAAACAGTTGGACCTGCCTAACCGGACCACTTGTCCTAAATAGACATATTCGTCTACAACTTCGAGAGTCGTCACCCCCATTGGAGTTGGGGGCTCGACTCTGTGTGACTCTACTATGTGGCACCGCTGAAGAGACTGTAGCACAGCCCAGGTCTCGATCGAATCAAAGGCTTTCTCATAGTCCACAAACGCCTCCTCCGCCTCCTCCGTCCTCGGTTTTTTGTATTACCTGCCGTAGCGTATGAATATGGTCTATGGTACTAAAGCCTTTTCGGAAACCGGCTTGTTCGGGAGGCTGGAAGTCATCAAACCTGCGTTCGAGACAATTTGTGATGACCCTCGAAAACAACTTATAGACATGGCTCAGGAGCGAGATGAGCCTGTAGTTCTTCAGCAAGGTGTTATCACCTTTTGTGAAGAACAGTACCACCACGCTCCTGCTCCATGCCTCTGGCATTGAGCCCTCGAGGAGAACGAAATTGAAGAGCCTCTGAAGGACTTTTAGTATCGGCGTTCCGCCCGCTTTCAGAAGCTCTGACGTGATTCCGTCCTCACCCGGCGCCTTGTTGTTTTTAAGTTGTTTAAGGGCCATCTCAATCTCACATAGGCTAATGTCCGGGATATCATCGCTAAAGTGTCGGATCAACTCGGGTCTCGGGTCTTCGGCCGAGCTAACAGTAGGTTCGGCAACCGAGGTGTAAAGCTGTCCGTAGAACCTCTCGATCTCTCTTAATACCTCTGCCCTCGTCGATACCACGCGTCCATTTTCAGCCTAGACAACTGGCTTTGCCCAATAGACAAGTCTCTTGCAAACACTTTGGAGCCTCCGTTCCACTCAATTGTCTCCTTAATGCTCACAGTATTGTGAGCACGGACATCGTGTCGCAAGGACTTCCAGATCCGTCTATTGAGCCGCCGATATGCTTCGGCGTCAATGGAAGACTGCAGCGTCAAAGATCGACGTTCGGCCATGAGGTCAAGAGTGTGGATCGAGAGTTTTTGTGGTCTATCTCTACGGCGAGGTCGAAAATACTTAGATCCCACCGTATGGACAGCTTCTACCAAACCGCTGTTTAACTCATCCACTGCAAGGTTTTCTTTTAGACAATCAAAGCGATTTGTCAACTCGAGTTGAAAGCTCTCGGGGTTTTGGATATGGGCGCGAGTGGGTCGGAGCGTAGACTTCATCAAGCGACGCCTTTCTAATTGGACGTTGATATTCAATCGTTGATATTCGAGAGAGAGGTCAATCGTTGAATCCAACTCGGTTGGGCAGCGTTCGGGAAACTTCGCGACGTCTTCTCGTCCAAAATACCTCAGTGCCTAAAATCGAAAGTCTTCAATAGTTGTGTGTTACCAGTGATGACATACGGCACTGAGACGTGGCCTCTCACTGTGGGCCTCATTAAAAGGCTCAAAGTCGCTCAACGAGCCATGGAGCGGGCTATGCTCGGTGTTTCCCTACGAGATCGAATCAGAAATGAGGAGAACCAAGGTTACCGACATGGCCCATAGGATTGGTAAGTTGAAGTGGCAGTGGGCCGGGCACATAGCTCGTAGAACCGATGGCCGTTGGGGCCGAAAGGTTCTTGAGTGGAGGCCACGTACAGGCAAGCGAAATGTCGGACGCCCGCCTACAAGGTGGACGGACGATCTGACTAATGCCACATTTACACTCAGCCCTGTAGGACAGGGAAGTGAGCAGGGAAGTGGGCAGCGCGAGTATGTAAATACATCACTCGCACTGCCACTGCTCATGCCGCTGCCATTGCCCAGCGCTCCCTTAATTGTCGGTTTTTCGTGCGGAAGTCAAAGGACAGGCAGCGCGAGCGTGAGTGCGCGTTTACATTCAGCCATCTCGCTCAGTCGTCGTAGTTATGTGTTTCGCCGTTTCCTACTACTACTACAACTTTGTACTTTTTTAATTCTGCACTGCGTTTTCAGTACTTACCGTATTTACTTTAAAAAAAACCCCGCCTAAGCTAACGCTGCCACCGGAGTTGAAAAATGAGAAAATAATGTTTATTTATTTATTTATTTATTTATTGTTTATTTGGGAAACATACAATCCTGAAGTTCTTAAAGACTAAGTTTCTAGAAAAAAACATATATCAGCAAAGTTTCCACTAAAAAATGAACAAATATTCTACATATACAATAGCTGCGAAAACAATAAAATTGACAAATTATATTATTAGATTTAAATTAAAAAAAAAAGTATTAGATAAAAATATAAAAGAAAAATTAAATTATTAAAACACAAAATTTCATGAAATTAATAACAAACCCAAAAAATAAAATAAAAATAAAAGTAGTTATAATAATAAAAAGATAAATAATTCAGTTGCAGAAATAACAATTATTGCATCAAATTAATGATGTGCTTATAGCCTTTTTAATTTTTTTCTTAAATGAATTAAATTTATCATTAAAAATATCTAAATTACAATAGTTTTTATTATATTCACGACATGCCCGATACAAAAATGTGTTGCCGCAATAATTCGTCTTCCAAATAGGTACATGAAATAGTGCTTGCTTGCGCGAGCTTAACCGAGGACATTTTAGATGTATATTGCTTAACAGAAACTTACTGTCTACATAGCCATTTAAAATTTTAAAAAGAAACATCTGATCTCTCTCACGTCGACGTGCGGCCAAAGAGGACACATTTAATTCATCAATATATGAGTTCCCAATCCTATAACGCAGATGCTTTAAAAATTTATTTTGTATATGCTCGATCCCACTAATGTATACGTCATACTGTGGATTCCAAATTATTGACGCATACTCCAGTAAAGACCGTACCAATGAATTAAAAAGTATGATTAGACTAGAACATTTTTTAATTCTCTGCCGATTCTCAGGATAAAGCCTAGCATCTTGTAAGCTCTATTTATTAATTGTTCAAAATGATGCGAAAATGTTAGCTTACAATCTAAAACTACACCTAGGTCTCTGACAACATACATTCCTTTCAAAACGTTTTTATTTATTGCATAATCAAACAACAATGGTTTCCTTCTCCTTGTGAACGTAATAATATTACATTTATCAGTATTCAGTGTCAAATAGTTATTTTTACAATAAGTGCATAGGTTATTAAGATCAGTTTGGAGCAAGGTACTGTCTTGAGGTGATTTTATCGATCTAAATATCTTTAAATCATCCGCATAAAGTAGTATACTACTGCTTCAAAAACAAGCTACTATGTCATTAATATAAATATTGAATAATAAAGGTCCAAGATGTGAGCCCTGTGGTACACCTGAAGTAACAGGAATAAAAGTTGAACAGAAACCCTTAATAGTAACGGCTTGAGTCCTATTTCTCAAGTATGACTCCAACGCAACAGATCGCCATGAATACCAAACCTCTCTAATTTATAAATGATGGTACTGTGACAGATTTTGTCAAAAGCCTTAGAGAAGTCGGTATACACGACGTCCACCTGGCCGCCGTTGTTCATCGACGATGCTAAGCGATGAATAAATTCGCAGAGATTACTCTCAGTGGATCGTCATCTAATAAAACCGTGCTGTTCATCGATCAGACTGGATTTCAAAATTGGATATATCACAACGTATACGATTTTTTCAAATAACTTAGGTATAGTATTGAGTTTGGAGATAGGTCTATAGTACCGAATTATTTGTTTATTTCTCTGTTTAAATTTTATTTTAAATATTTTTTTTATTTTTGTTCCTATAATTTTTTTTTGGGTATCTTCTATATCTAAAGATTTATTATTATTATAATGTCTTCTTTTACGCCAACGTTTTCTGCTTCTTTGTTGTCTTATTAAAATCATTGTATATACTGAGCAGACATAATGCTGTCACCGCAACAGCGTCGACGTCATCCATTGTTGCGAGTCATTCATGAAAGAGTAGCGGGGCTGAGTGTGAACACTCACTCGCGTCGATATTGCAACAGAAGTATTTAGGGAAATATTTCCGACAGCGGCAGGAGCAGTGGCGAGGGCTGAGTGTAAATGTGGAATAAGGTTGCAGGAAGTCGCTGGATGCAGGCCGCTTTCAATAGGTAATTGTGGAGATCCTTGAGGGAGGCCTATGTTCAGCAGTGGACTTCCTGTGGCTGATATGATGATGACAAGTTAAACAGCCAATACGCGCTTTGAGTACTTTTTATTACAATTTTGTTTTCTTTTAGATATAATATGTACTTCATGCAACAATTTGATGAATAGATACATAAGCACAACAGTAACACGTATCATCTTCACCCCATACATTGCCTTCGGTGCGGGAATCGAACATGCGGTCCCTCGTTTCATTGCCTGCGTCTTAAATCAACCTGCTCTGAACTTGCGGAGGTTTTCTAAATTATATTAAATTGTTACAACGTTTGTTTAACAGTCGTTCTTTAACAGTCCTTCTTTAAATTACTTTACAACTTTGACCTTCGTCCTTGCATAAAACAGACCTACATATTCAATACCTATCTACATTTTGTATAATTGGGGTAAAACTAAGTTATTACAATCCGACGGCGCGGCGATTCCATCGTGGAGTTTGTTCTATGGCATGTACCTTATACACACAAACTCACGCCTTTTTCCTCGCAGGGGTAGGCAGAGGTGGCAGGACAACCACATTTCGCCAGTATGTTCCGTCCCACGATGTGATAGGGGCCAGGGGGTGAGCGTATCGCCATATCGTGCACATTTGTGACACGTGATATGGCGATATATCAGCTTGGAGTAAGGAATTTTTCTTACTCCGAGCTGATACTGAATAGAAAATCCAATATCACTTTGCCCGATCTGCGATGAGCCCGAGACCTCAGCTTTGTAACCGTACCGTAGTACAATTACCCCACCGAGGTAGTCATGTACCTTCTTCATTGAATATTAAATTGTATAATTCCATGGGACATTGTACCTTTCGGGTCGTTGGACGCATTATAACGAAGGTATGCTGAACTTGGGAACGGGTCCAAGATGGGTGGCAGACCGCAGAACGTGTGTTGTACGTGGTCTGTTACACACGCTCATCTTCCATTGAACATTCAAAATAAGGGTAAATGGAGGGCATCTACGCCGACACGATTGCGAAGATACATCTGTTGAGCGTCCACAGAGCCTGTCATCCCTAACGCACTAGGAGTCTATCTTTCGGTAGCAGGCTTTAGTCGGCATGCTGACTTAGGATTTTGGTTAAGATTTACCACTTATATTAGCCATTAGGAACCGAGCCTGGCCGCAACATCGACCCAATCGGTGCATAAATCTGATATTTAAAACATCTAATATTGTATTGCATCACTTAAGAGAGTCCCTTAAATTAAACTTTTGTAGTGGTTTAAATTTTCGGATAATAGGTACCTACGCAATTATCTATGCTGACTTCGGACATTTTTATTATTATACTCAATTGAAATTAAGAAGAAACTCGTTAAAAAGCCTGAATTTGTATAAAATTGAGTTTACAATCGCTTAGACAACTTCAAAGAAAATATCGCAGTTTATGACTGTAACTAACTGGTAGCATAAAGCATTAGTACCATAGATGTAGTAATTAGTACTAAACAAGGGTATAATCTTAATAATTATAATTGAATCGTTAGCTATTGATGTAACGAATCTATTAAATTCTCATCAATCATCTATAATAATGGTATAAAATACTTACGTACCCTAAATTAACTAATATTTCCATATTTTCACGTTAATATATTACGATCAATTACGAATGAATACGGCAAAAATCGATTCGAAGTTGAGCAAATCTTATCTTAGGTAGGCTAGGTATAAAAGTCCCAATTTACTGCACTTCGAAAGTACATTAATTTCTTTGTTTGATATCTATGGTAAATTCATAAATTGTATCAAAGTATGGTGCGCAAGTACATATCTTATTTTTGTCTAGTACCGCTACTTGTCAATAGATGACGTATACAGGGTATATCAAGACTGCTACCGAAAGCGAAGCCGGGTGGTAGTTTAAGCGACTTCAAACACAATGCAACAGAAAAAGTTGCAAAAAAAAAGCGAAAATTTTTTTTGTTTTTTTTTTTTTTCCTATGGCCATGTTTGGGTGGTAAATACATTTTTTCCTAAAATAATAGTGTATACCCTTTTATTTATAAATACTCTAAGGTATAAAAGAGTTGAAATCATTATTTTAGCAAAAACTATGGATTTACCACCCAAAAATGACGATATTTAAAAAATCATAAAAAATAATTGTCGCGTTTCTATGCGAAATTTTTAATTGCATTGTGTTTGTAGTCACTAAAACTACCACCCGGCTTCGTTTTCGGTAGCAGTCTTGAGATACCCAGTATACTCGAAGCATTAATAATGCTAATATTATATATTTTCTTTATTTAGGTTCATATTTTTTATACATACAAACATACATCATGCATATTTTCTAGAAGGGGTAGGCAGAGGTGCAACCACGCAAGCCACGCCTTTAATCTTCTAACTTTCGAACCTTATGAGTTCCGTTCCATGGTGTGATAGGGGCTAGGAAGTCGATCACCTTATTTTTTAATATATTATATTTATATATAATTTCATTTAATAATACATGTAACACAATATGAAAGCATTTCATATTTTTATGTTTATTTTGTATTGGTACAACTTCTCACTGACACATGGCACTTAGCTACTTGTTAACTGTTTTGTTCGTTTGAATAACAAAAATAATCTCAAATTGATTGATTTTTTAATTTTCAAGATTTGTATTTCTAATATTTATATGCAGCTTTATACCCGTTTTGTATATATTTCTAGTAGTACTGTAACTTATCGACAGAAAGCTTTCAGTTGAGATATAATGTATTTAATTAATTTGAAAAATATTACATTAATTCGTTAACAATTAAGACGCTAACGTGAGCTCAATCAATTATATAAACTAACTAATATCACATTAAAGCCTTATCTATTACAAAATTCAAAGCAACTATCAAGCAAAAATTATGCAATAAAGCATATTATAAACATTTCAGAACATTTAGATGATAGCAAGGCTTGGGAATAGAATTAAATTAAATAAATGCGTAGTATCTCGGAGCGGAAGTCTTAGTATGCTCTGTATAATATCATTTAAATTAAGTAACATGTCAGATTTGCCATTGTTTTTCTGTGTAAGTGATTGGGTATGTCATGCTCGCTAAAAAGTCTGTGCTTGCGGTGGCGTCGTGTGCCAGGTCGGTCACTTCCCTGCAACATGGTTGAGGAGGCCGATGGCTGGCACATGCGTCATACTCGTGAACAGGTGCTGCTTGCGTAGACTGGTTTTATCCGATTTGCTTACATTGTAACGGATTCATTGATGGATTACATAAGGCTTTCGCAATTATTCACTGTTTTGGCGAAAAAGAGTATACAGATTCTTCGTTCTGGGCGACTTCGCTTCACTCAGCCATAGTAATTATAATATAATAATATTCCGTTTAAAATATTTTTAATAAACTGCTCTGATTTAAACCAACTTGTAAATTATGTAATAATCACTAAATTGTAAACTGGTTTTGAAAAGAGCAACACTAGAGTTTCTTGCCCGTTCTTCTCTAGTGAAAACCGCTTTCCGAACCGGGTGGTAGATAAAAAAAAATGACTGAATCTAAACGATGTTGAACATTTAATGGATTCAATAAATTATTTTCATTTCATTTTCATGTTCGTTTTCATTTCATTTTCAATTCATTTTCATTTCATTTTCATTTCATTTTCATTTCATTTTCATTTCATTTTCATTTCATTTCATTTCATTTTCATTTCATTTTCATTTCATTTTCATTTCATTTTCATTTCATTTTTCATTTCATTTCTTTCATTTCATTTCTCATTTCATTTTCATTTCATTTTCATTTCATTTTCATTCATTTCCATTTCATTTCATTCATTTTCATTTCATTTTCATTTCATTTTCATTCATTTTCATTTCATTTCATTTCTTTCATTTCATTTTCATTTCATTTTCATTCATTTTCATTTCATTTTCATTTCATTTCATTTCATTTTCATTTCATTTTCATTTCATTTTCATTTCATTTCATTTCATTTTTCATTTCATTTTTCATTTCATTTCTTCATTTCATTTCATTTCATTTCATTTTCATTTCATTTTCATTTCATTTCATTTCATTTTCATTTCATTTTCATTTCATTTTCATTTCATTTCATTTCATTTTCATTTCATTTTCTTCATTTCATTTCATTTCATTTCATTTCATTTCATTTTCATTTCATTTTCATTTCATTTTCATTTCATTTTCATTTCATTTTCATTTCATTTTCATTTCATTTTCATTTCATTTTCATTTCATTTTCATTTCATTTTCATTTCATTTTCATTTCATTTTCATTTCATTTTTCATTTCATTTTCATTCATTTCATTTCATTTTCATTTCATTTTCATTTCATTTTCATTCATTTTCATTTCATTTTCATTTCATTTTCATTTCAATTTTCATTTCATTTTCATTTCATTTTCATTTCATTTTCATTTCATTTTCATTTCATTTTCATTTCATTTTCATTTCATTTTATTTCATTTTCATTTCATTTCATTTCATTTTTCATTTCATTTTCATTTCATTTTCATTTCATTTCATTTCATTTTCATTTCATTTTCATTTCATTTTCATTTCATTTTCATTTCATTTTCATTTCATTTTCATTCATTTTCATTCATTTTCATTTCATTTTCATTTCATTTTCATTTCATTTCATTTCATTTTCATTTCATTTTCATTTCATTTTCATTTCATTTCATTTCATTTCATTTCATTTTCATTTCATTTTCATTTCATTTTCATTCATTTTCATTTCATTTCATTTCATTTTCATTTCATTTCATTTCATTTTCATTTCATTTTCATTTCATTTTCATTTCATTTTCATTTCATTTTCATTTCATTTTCATTTCATTTTCATTTCATTTTCATTCATTTTCATTTCATTTTCATTTCATTTTCATTTCATTTTCATTTCATTTTCATTTCATTTTCATTTTCATTTTCATTTCATTTTCATTCATTTTCATTTCATTTTTCATTTCATTTTCATTTCATTTTCATTTCATTTTCATTTCATTTTCATTCATTTTCATTTCATTTTCATTTCATTTTCATTTCATTTTCATTTCATTTTCATTTCATTTCATTTCATTTTCATTTCATTTTCATTTCATTTCATTCATTTTCATTTCATTTTCATTTCATTTCATTTTCATTTCATTTTCATTTCATTTTTCATTTCATTTTCATTTCATTTTCATTTTCATTTTCATTTCATTTTCATTTCATTTTTCATTTCATTTTCATTTCATTCATTTTCATTTTCATTCATTTTCATTTCATTTTCATTTCATTTTTCATTTTCATTTTCATTTTCATTTTCATTTCATTTTTCATTTCATTTTTCATTCATTTCATTTCATTTTTCATTTCATTTTTCATTTCATTTCATTTCATTTCATTTCATTTTCATTCATTTTCATTTTCATTTTCATTTTCATTTTTCATTTCATTTTCATTTCATTTTTCATTTCATTTTCATTTCATTTTCATTTCATTTTCATTTCATTTCATTTTCATTTTCATTTCATTTTCATTTCATTTTTCATTTCATTTTCATTTCATTTTCATTTCATTTTCATTTCTATTTTCTTTCATTTTCATTTCCTTTCATTTTTCATTTCATTTTTCATTCATGTTCATTTCATTTTCATTTCATTTTCCTTTCATTTTCATTTCATTTTCATTCATTTTCATTTCATTTTCATTTCATTTCATTTCATTTTCATTCATTTTTCATTTCATTTTCATTTCATTTCATTCATTTCATTTTCATTCATTTTCATTTCATTTTCCATTTTCTCATTTTCATTTCATTTTCATTTCATTTTCATTTCATTTTCATTTCATTTTCATTTCATTTTCATTTCATTTTCATTTCATTTTCATTTCAGTTTCATTTCATTTTCATTTCATTTTCATTTCATTTTCATTTCATTTTCCATTTCATTTTCAATTTCATTTTCATTTCATTTTCATTTCAGTTTCATTTCATTTTCATTATTCATTTTCATTTCATTTGCATTTCATTTTCATGTCATTTTCATTTCATTTTCATTTCATTTTCATTTCATTTTCATTTCATTTTCATTTCATTTTCATTTCATTTTCATTCATTTTCATTTCATATTTCATTATCATTTTCATTTCATTTTCATTTCATTTTCATTTCATTTTCATTAATACTCGTATGCAAATAATATACAGTTCACAGACAGTGTCAAGAGAGGAACGGAAGTAACAACTAATAGACAATACAATAGAACTAGTATAGACAATGTTTGTTTAATATCGGTAAATCCGCACTTAGTCGATAAACCACAATATTACTAACACTGGCCCTTAAACAAATATTGTCTACAAACAAATAATACTTACATTAACTTCCATCAAAACTTTAACACTAAACTTAATAGAAATAAAATCATTTTCTATAAAACAAACTTTGCCCTTTTAAGTTAACATTAATTTCATTACTAATTTACTGTGTAAATAACTTGTTAAAGGCTTAGTCAACAAATCAGCTAACATTTCATTTGAACATAAATACTTAATATTAATTGAACCATTATCAATATGTTCCCTAATGAAATGGTGCCGAATATCAATGTGTTTAGTTCTGGCATGAAACACAGTAGTTTTACATAACTTCTGTGCTGATTGGTTATCATTAAAAATTGTAACTTTAAGCAATACACCTAAAACTTCATGTAAAAAGTTCTTAATAAAAATAGCCTCCTTACACGCATCAGATAGACTCATATATTCAGCCTCGGTGCTTGACAATGCAACAGTACGCTGCTTTCTACTCTCCCAAGATACTATAGACTTACCCACCTGAAATACATATCCAGTGTAGGACTTCCTATCTGTCTCGTTTCTTCCCCAGTCAGCATCTGCATATCCTGAAATTACTAATTTGTCTCTTGGAAACTTTAAACAATAATGTTTTGTTCCTTTTAAATAACGAAGTACTCTCTTCGCTGCTTTCCAATGCGTTTGACAATAGCAATCATTAAATTGGCTCAGGTAGCTGACTGCATGAGTTATATCTGGTCGTGTTGCTATGGCGATATACATCAATGACCCTATTAAAGTTCTATATTCTAATTTTTTATATCCTTTTTCACTAGATTTTTCGAGTTTTAAGCCAGTTTCCATAGGAGTTACTGCAGGCTTACAGTCTTCCATTTTAAACCTTTTTAATACCTTTTCTATGTAACTTGTTTGGTCTAAAGTAATCTTGTCCCTTTGTTTACAGATTCTGATTCCTAGGATATGCCTGGCTGGCCCTAAATCTGTGATTTGAAACTCACTTTTGAGTTTTTGTTTTATGTCAACCATCTCTTTAGATGCATTCGGCGTTGACATTATAAATATATCATCCACATACAATGCTATCAGTATCAATTTATCTTCATTGTGTCTATAGTAAACACATGCTTCTAATGAAGATTTCTTAAAGTTCAATTTACTACACAAAACTTTGTTGATTTTCTCATTCCATGCCTTAGCCGCTTGTTTCAAGCCATAAATTGCTTTGTTTAGCTTATAGACTTTCCTTTCTTCACCTTTTACTATGAAACCTTCAGGTTGTTCCATGAATACTAGTTCGTCAAGATCACCATTAAGAAAAGCAGTCTTAACATCTAAGTGATGTATATCCATATCATATGCTGAAGCAACGGCTAATAATGTTCGTATAGTCGACAGTCGAACAACTGGAGCAAAAGTCTCATTATAATCGATTCCAAATCTTTGTGTGAATCCTTTAGCTACTAATCTAGCCCTATATTTACAGACTTTACCATCAACACCTCGTTTCTTTTTAAAAAACCATTTACATTTTACAGGTGTTTGATCACAAGATCTATCAGTAAGTGTCCAGCACTTATTAATAATAAAAGAATTATATTCATCTTGCATTGCCTGTTTCCAGCTCTCTGCGTCTGGACCATTCAGCGCCTCCTTCACTGTCAATGGGTCACCAATGTCGTTGGTGTAAGAAACTTCATTGACAAAATGAGCCATCAAGGAGTCTGAAGCAGTTTCATTTTCTAAGCTTGAGCTGGATGATGACTGTTCTTCTAAATCTGGAACATAAGTTTCATCCGCAGAATCACGTGAATAAAAACTCTCTTCTTCATCAGAATCATTAACTGTTATAACACTACATCTCTGTTCAGGTTGAGTTACAGTAGTATTATCAGTATTAACCTCATTGAGGATATATTCCACAGTAGATGGTTCTGTAGGTGTTTTATTACCATTAGTATTCACTTCATTATCATTAATTGAAACATTATGACTTTTAATAAACTTATCCTCTAAAAACGTTACATCTCGAGCCTTCACGCAAGTTCTCGGATTTTCAGGGTCTAGTAATCTATAGCCCTTAGAATTTTCACAATATCCAACAAAGATATATTTCTTCGCTTTTGGTTCTAGTTTAGTCCGTTTGTGTGTATGACAATATGCTATACAACCAAAAACACGTAAATGTGAAATTGATACCTTGTTATTGGTCCACTTCTCCTCTGGAGTACAACCTTTAACAGCTAATGACGGCGAACGGTTTTTCAAATAAACTGCTGTATTGACAGCTTCAGCCCAATACTTCTGATTCAGGCCTGCTTCATACAGCATGCAGCGCGTTTTCTCCATTATAGTTCTGTTTGCTCTCTCTGCCACTCCATTTTGTTGAGGCGAATACGGCACAGTCGTTTGATGTACAATGCCGTACTCTTTCAGGTATTCCTGAAATTTATTATTAATATATTCAGTGCCATTATCACTGCGTATTATTTTAATTTTCTTATTAGTTTGGTTTTCCACGAGAGCTTTCCAACTTTTAAAAACATTAAAAACTTCATCTTTGGCTTTCAAAAAATAAACAAAAGTTTTTCTAGAAAAATCATCTATAAAAGTTAGAAAATATTTTGCGCCACTGAATGATGTAGTGGGCATCGGACCGCACAAGTCAGTGTGCACCAACTCTAATATAGCTTTGGCTCTATTGAAAGAATTCTTTGGAAAGGTTACACGAGTTTGCTTTCCTTCAATACAAGATACACATTTATTAAAACTAGTATTACTATAAGAAATTCCTAGAACCATACCTTTTCTCAACAATTCCATACTTCGATGGTTGAGGTGTGCAAGACGACGATGCCATACCTGCTGAGAAGTACTTTCTCCCTTCTCGGTGACAGCACGCATTCCACGAGACATTAATCCTGCATTATCTACAACTAGGTTATCATATTTCATATTATTAAAATTTGAAATAGGTGTTGTTCTGGTATCCAATAAAAATACATTGTCACACAGCGTAGCTGTAGCTGTCACACGTTTTATTGTCATAGATGTGACACATACCAGAACTAAACACTACTTTATAACCTTTTTGGACCATGGCACTTACAGATAATAAGTTTGCGGTTAACTTAGGCACATAGTAAACATTACTTATTGTCTTTATATTACCATTTTTCAAATGAACATTCACAGAACCTTGTCCAGCTGTATACAACTTATCACCATTGGCTATATTCACCTCCAAGGACTTTCCATCACTTACAAAACAACTCATAATACTTTTATCTCCACACATATGTGCAGCGGCACCACTATCAATATACCAAACTCCACTATGTGTGTTCGCTGACAGTGCAGTTAATAAGGCCTTTGATTTGTCTGTATTAGTCTTCATGAACTTCTTATGTCCAGACTTAGGACAATCTTTGATATAATGCCCGATTTTCTTGCATCTGTAGCATCTTTGTTGTTTTTGAATCAATAAAGCAGATGTACCGGGATCATTTTTGTCACTTCTCCGAACATTTTCTTGTAATAGTTTGCCTTTGACTTTTTCGCTGGTGAGTTTAATATTCGAACTCTCAATTGCTATTATAAGAGGATCATAATCAGGCGTCAATCCGCTCAACATGATTACTGCTACAAAGTCGTCCTCCAAAGGCGATCCTATTTCACTAAGCTGTTGTGATAATTCGGTAATTTTATTGATGTAAGTTTCCATACTCTCACTCTCATTCAGTTTTGTTCCAAACAATGTTCGCAGAAGCCCTAGTCTGCGACAAAGTCCACTGTCTTCATAGGCTTTGGACAAATTTGTCCAAGCTTCGTGTGCTGTTTTTGCATTCCTGATATGCGGTATTACTGACGGTTGAACAGCTAATACGATTCTTGCCAAAGCTTTTTGTTGCTTCTTGCTATTACCATCATCCGTTTCTACGCATTCCCATAGTTCTTCCTGTATTAATAACATCTTCATCATAAATTTCCATGAACTGAAGTTCTCTATGCCCTTTAATTTCTCGATAGAAAAATTGTTCGTTGCTGGAGAGCACGCCATATTTTTATTTTATATTCGTATTTTCTTGTTTTTAGAATATATTAATATTTATGCTTGCATGGCGTGCTGGGCCCATAACCTATTAGGTTTTGACTAAATAATATGCAGAGGTAAACAGGATTAACATAGATTTAATACTCGTATGCAAATAATATACAGTTCACAGACAGTGTCAAGAGAGGAACGGAAGTAACAACTAATAGACAATACAATAGAACTAGTATAGACAATGTTTGTTTAATATCGGTAAATCCGCACTTAGTCGATAAACCACAATATTACTAACCACTTCATTTTCATTTCATTTTCATTTCATTTTCATTTCTTTTCATTCATTTTCATTTCATTTCATTTCATTTTCATTTCATTTTCATTTCATTTTCATTCATTTTCATTTCATTTTCATTTCATTTTCATTTCATTTTCATTCATTTTCATTCATTTTCATTTCATTTTCATTTCATTTCATTTCATTTTCATTCATTTTCATTTCATTTTCATTTCATTTTCATTTCATTTTCATTTCATTTCATTCATTTTCATTTCATTTTCATTTCATTTTCATTTCATTTTCATTTCATTTTCATTTCATTTCATTTCATTTTCATTCATTTCATTTCATTTTCATTTCATTTTCATTTCATTTTCATTTCATTTTCATTTCATTTTCATTTCATTTTCATTTCATTTTCATTTCATTTTCATTTCATTTCATTTCATTCATTCTTTTCATTTCATTTTCATTTCATTTTCATTTCATTTTCATTTCATTTTCATTTCATTTTCATTTCATTTTCATTTCATTTTCATTTCAGTTTCATTTCATTTCATTTCATTTTCATTTCATTTCATTTCATTTTCATTCATTTTCATTTCATTTCATTTCATTTTCATTTCATTTTCATTTCATTTTCATTTTCATTTTCATTCATTTTCATTTCATTTCATTTCATTTTCATTTCATTTTCATTTCATTTTCATTTCATTTTCATTTCATTTTCATTTCATTTTCATTTCATTTTCATTTCATTTTCATTTCATTTTCATTTCATTTTCATTTCATTTTCATTTCATTTTCATTTCATTTTCATTTCATTTTCATTTCATTTCATTTCATTTCATTTCATTTTTCATTTCATTTTCATTTCATTTTCATTTCATTTTCATTTTCATTTTCATTTCATTTCATTTTCATTTCATTTTCATTTCATTTTCATTCATTTCATTTCATTTCATTTCATTTCATTCATTTCATTTCATTTTCATTTCATTTCATTTCATTTTCATTTCATTTCATTTTCATTTCATTTTCATTTCATTTTCATTTCATTTTCATTTCATTTTCATTTCATTTTCATTTCATTTCATTTCATTTTCATTTCATTTTCATTTCATTTTCATTTCATTTTCATTTCATTTTCATTTCATTTTCATTTCATTTTCATTTCATTTCATTTCATTTTCATTTCATTTTCATTTCATTTTCATTTCATTTTCATTTCATTTTCATTTCATTTCATTTCATTTTCATTTCATTTTCATTTCATTTTCATTTCATTTTCATTTCATTTTCATTTCATTTCATTTCATTTTCATTTCATTTTCATTTCATTTTCATTTCATTTTCATTTCATTTTCATTTCATTTTCATTTCATTTTCATTTCATTTTCATTTCATTTTCATTTCATTTTCATTTCATTTTCATTTCATTTTCATTTCATTTCATTTCATTTTCATTTCATTTCATTTCATTTTTCATTTCATTTTCATTTCATTTTCATTTCATTTTCATTTCATTTTCATTTCATTTCATTCATTTTCATTTCATTTTCATTTCATTTTCATTTCATTGTCATTCATTTTCATTTCATTTTCATTTCATTTTCATTTCATTTTCATTTCATTTTCATTTCATTTCATTTCATTTTCATTTCATTTCATTTCATTTTCATTTCATTTTCATTTCATTTTCATTTCATTTTCATTTCATTTTCATTTCATTTTCATTTCATTTTCATTTCATTTTCATTTCATTTTCATTTCATTTTCATTTCATTTTCATTTCATTTTCATTTCATTTTTCATTTCATTTTCATTTCATTTTCATTTCATTTTCATTTCATTTTCATTTCATTTTCATTTCATTTTTCATTTCATTTTCATTTCATTTTCATTCATTTTCATTTCATTTTTCATTTCATTTTCATTCATTTTCATTTCATTTTCATTTCATTTTCATTTCATTTCATTTCATTTCATTTTCATTTCATTTTCATTTCATTTTCATTTCATTTTCATTTCATTTTCATTTCATTTTCATTTCATTTTCATTTCATTTTCATTTCATTTTCATTTCATTTCATTCATTTTCATTTCATTTTCATTCATTTCATTTATTTCATTTCATTTTCATTTCATTTTCATTTCATTTTCATTTCATTTTCATTTCATTTTCATTTCACATCATATTTAACATAACAACACTGCTTAAATGCACTGTTGTGTTTCGGATTGAAGGACATTGTAGCCAGAGCAACTACTGGACATATTGAGACTTAACATCTTATGTCTCAGGATGGCGAGCGCAGTGGATTGTTACTACTGTTTATGAGCGGTCGTATCGCTTACCATCAGGCGAACGGCTTGCTCGTCTCGCCATTAACTGCAATAAAAAAAAAAAAGATTCTGTAGTAATTTACGTTTACATTTAATTATAAAACATTAATCCTATTTTAATTATCTTTTCTAGTATTGCAACTTTAACAGATGGCTTAAAAGTGTAAAAAATCGCAGAAAACATTTAATTATTTAATGGTGTGTCGTGTCATTCTCATTCGTTGAACACAATGACGTTTTACAAATAGACACGTCATACACTAACATAATGGCACAAAAAAATGGCGCGATGCGTATTGTAATTTCAAATTGGTTCGAAGAAAGAGTAAAAAAGCAAGATATATAAGTTAGAAGAAGATGAATACACATCGCTAGTTACGTTTAGTGCCGCACGGTTATTGGCCAAAGCACGTGTGACGTAGCACCAAGCATGAAGTACGGTAGTGGTGGGTCGTTGAAGATTTTACAGTCGACGCAACGAGACTGTTTTTCATAGACAATAGACTAGTTGATAAAACAGTTTAATTTTCGACTAGTTTATGTTGTAGACGCTTAACAAGACGTTTCGTTTATACGCGACGAGCGATGAACGGATCGCGATGCCGTTCATTCGTTAACGTGTTTATCAACGAACTATAAACTAGTTTATTCGTTCACCACAAAGAAACAGTTGAAAAAAACTGTTCGTTCATTCAACGACCACCACTAAAGTACGGGGTGACGTGGCGAGAGCTGTCAAACGTCGCCATGAGAGCGAATTTATTAATTTTATTTAATAAAAAATTACATTAGTGTGTACTTGCGCACTAAATAATATTTTTTTTTTGTTTCACTGTTTCAGAATCATTTGTACAATATTTTAAATCACTCTAATCTATTTTTCCGCATTTGGTTTTGAGAATACAAATAGTCAGAGAAACATGTATCCGCGACACTGGTTGAAGCGTGACTAATTGCATGGGAGGCAAATACCTTCCAAACGTCTTGCCATTATAAAGCTCGGACACCTACTGGTGGTAGGTCTCTCATATGTGAGAGGCCATCTGGGTAGGTACCACCGCAATGTCTATTTCTCCCGTGAAACAACACTGCTTAAATTCACTGTTGTGTTTCGGATTCAAGGACATTGTAGCCAGAGCAACTACTGGACATATTGAGACTTAACATCTTATGTCTCAGGATGGCGAGCGCAGTGGAATATTGCTACTGTTCATGAGCGGTCGTATCGCTTACCATCAGGCGAACGGCTTGCTCGTCTCGCCATTCAATGCAATAAATAAAAAAAAAAAAAAAAAAAACAACGTATCTATGTTTTATAAACATCTTAGGTTGAACATTCATGATTTATCGATAGATAAAATAGGTTCTTTTCTGATGATGCTTTGTGGAAGTGACTTTTCTAAAATTTTATGACTCTGAGAGAAGTCGCGTCGGCTTATAACCAACTTTGATGTGCTGTGATTAAGCGTATGAACTCGTTTAACTTCCTATGTTCGAATTATAAATAACTAGCGGCCCGGCCCAGCTTCGCCCGGGTACAAATAGATTTTTGTACAATAATATGTACGTATTATTATTATACATATAAACATTCCTATATAGGCACGCTGCCGCCGCACAGTGGGACGGATTTCGAGGCTCCTTTACATAGGATTTTTCAATTTTTTTACCTTTTTCTCAAATCTAAGTATGAGGTATTATTGTTATTACCATAACATTAACTACTATTAGAATTTTGAACCGATTGGCATCTCAAATATTGAAAAAAATGACTTTGAAGATTTTAAATGTATGAAAACGGATTTTGTTTTCGTCCTAACTTTTTTTTATATCAAGATGTAAAGCTGAAACTTTTAGAGATTATAACTTGAACCCACACCAAGCCATACAAATTTTGACCTTGACCCCGACCGGTCCCGTTTAGGAGATATGGGGTAAGCGAATATGCACATTTAGCCCGCATTTTGACACGGGCTAATGTGTTTGCCTTTTACCTTTTTTCGCAATTTTAAGTATAAGGTATTATTTTTATTACCATAAAATTAACTAATGTTAGAGTTTTAAATCGATTTTTATCTAAAATATTGAAAAAAATGACTTTAAAGATTTTAAATGTATGAAAACGGATTTTGTTTTCGTCCTAACTTTTTTTTTATATCAAGATGTAAAGCTGAAACTTTTAGAGATTATAACTTGAACCCACACCAAGCCATACAAATTTTGACCTTGACCCCGACCGGTCCCGTTTAGGAGATATGGGGTAAGCGAATATGCACATTTAGCCCGCATTTTGACACGGGCTAATGTGTTTGCCTTTTACCTTTTTTCGCAATTTTAAGTATAAGGTATTATTTTTATTACCATAAAATTAACTAATGTTAGAGTTTTAAATCGATTTTTATCTAAAATATTGAAAAAAATGACTTTAAAGATTTTAAATGTATGAAAACGGATTTTGTTTTCGTCCTAACTTTTTTTTATATCAAGATGTAAAGCTGGAACTTTCAGGAATTATAACTTAGACCCACACCAAGCGACACAAGTTTTGACCTTTACCCAGCCCCGTCCCGTTTGGGAGATATTATGGGGTAAGGAAATGTGCACATTTAGTCCGCATTTTGACACGGGCTAATGTGTTTTTTTTTTTACTTTTTTTCGCAAATTTATGTATGAGATATTATTTTTATTAGCATAAAATTAACTAATATTAGAGTTTTGAACCGATTCTTATCTCAATATTGAAAAAAATGACTTTGAAGATTTTAAATGTATGAAAACGGATTTTGTTTTCGTCCTAACTTTTTTTATATCAAGATGTAAAGCTGAAACTGTCAGGGATTATAACTTAGACCAACACCAAGTCAAACAAGTTGTAACGTTGACCCCGACCCGTCCCGTTTGGGAGATATGAGTTAAGGAAATGTGCACATTTAGCCTGCATTTGGACACGGGCTTTATGTGTTTAACTAAATTAAATTCTTAAATTTGTCTATGTGATAGTATCATATGATATCTAAAAACATCTGCAACTCATAACCTTGACCTTGAACGACACTGTTTTACAGACATGAATAATTAAAAAGTGCATTTTCTGAGTATGTTGTTACATGGGCTCTCGTAACTAGCCTATACCTGAAATTTGCGTTCCAAAATAACAGGAGATTTTGTAACACGTCAGTTTCAGGCCCTAAATTATTACTTTTGACCTTAATCTTGAAGAATTCCATTCAAAGGTACAAATCAAAAATTACAGGAATATGAAAATTATAGAATAGAATTATTGAGCGAGAAATACATAGCCTAAACTAGTTGTCTGGTTTGAAATAATTATATTTTCTACAAAGTTTATGTCAATAGTGGATGAAAGGGTGTTTGAAAAAAAACATTACTCTATCATAGTAAGGTAAAATCCATTATTTAAGCTATTACTTTCTAGTCTGAACTAGAAGTAGACAATTTTAACAATAATTTGGCTTCCTCTGAAAGTGGCTGAATATCACGTTGGCTTATTCTAGGTCTAAAACTGGACAGATATGGGTCAGATGAAATTAGTAGGTTATGGATAATGTCTTCATTTGTAGCAATTCTGCTGTTTTTGCGTGAGTGGAAAGTTCTGAAATGTTTAAAATCTTTGTTTCGAGCTTCGGATGCCTCCTCAGAGAGCTTCCCTATTGGAATGAAGTTATTGAACTCAATAATATCTACACCATGTATGAGTAATTTATGCACAGCAGATAGCATGTAATACCATGAATAGAGCTCGACGTATTTATGAGCTGTTGAAGTACAATATTGCCGGAATTGTTCGACATTAACAAATTCTCCACATGTAATTACTTGGATGATGACTTTCAACTGGCTAATTAATTGTGCATTACTACACCTGTGATGCGCGCAGTAGTTTCGGGATCGGCAAAAAAATGTCTTGCAGTATTTCCATCATTGGTGGTCCCTGAACCCTTGCTTCCCAACATCTATGAGAAGTCCCATTTCATCTCGAAATTGATCTTGGATTGCTTTTTTCTTATTAGCCAATTGTTGTTTTAAGTCATCACCTTTAGCTTGCCATTTCTTAAAGTCGAGGCGATAAGCTATGTGCAATATGCATTCCATGCATCTTATAAGTGTATGGAGAGAAGACAAACCAAACCTAAGCATATCTACGGGATGACTTCTTTGTGAAAGCATATTGATATTATTCATCTCTGTGGGTTTTGCTTTGCAAATGTCAAATGTTGCCGTAGATGTATCGGTCAGTTTCGAGGATATCTTTCCGTCAATCATAGTCATGTGAAATTTGTGGCTAACGCTTACATCTTCAAACAATGTTGGCTGTAGAGTAGCAATTTCTCTCTCTACTGAAGCCATTTCTTCCTTAATATTTAAATCATTTTCTTTTGCAAACTTGAAATATATTGGCCGACAGTAAAACGTTGAAGAAGCTTTCGGATTTTTTTCGGAGATCAAACAAGATCGGAGCATCGGAGCATCTTCGGGATGTTTAATTAGATGCTTTATTAATGCAGCGAAGTCGATCAAATTTTCGTTTTCTTCTGCTTTTTTGGCCAACGCATAGGCTAGGGACTCGAAATCGTTTTCCTCAATAAGAGTTGCTGACCTTCTTTTCTTTTGCTGCTTAGTTGTGAAAACATTTTTCGTGGATTAAATACAGTAGTTGATGTCGACACTGACACAGAATGGGGCACAGTAAGCTCCGATGATGAACCGGGTTCGGTTACTGTAGACGTACTAGCAGTCGTATCTTCATATTCCATCTCAATAGGTGGTATCTCTTCACTCCTGAACTGATCATTATTAATGATCAATTGAATACATTCTGGCCAATTGATTTCCGTATCTAACCAATCAGCAAACTTTTTTAAAAAACTGTCTCGTGTGCTGTTAGCTGACTTCCATTTACGTTTCAAGTTAGAAGTATAAGAAGTACAAAACGACTTCAGTTTTGACTTTTCTTCTTCGGTTAAACTAACAGTCACATAATTTATCACTTTTTTAAATAGCATGTCTCCGTCAAAATTATTTTGTCTCATGAATATAAATATATCAAGATTTGACACAAATCCTTCCATATTGAACAACTCAATAATCGCACAAAAAGATAGTGATACGAATCAGTAAAGATAAGTGAAATAAATTTAGGATGACCACTGTATTTAAAGTATTTGGATATATTACCCTTCCCACCACATTTATTTACACAAACAATAACAACAAAATTCCTAGAATAAAAGGTGGCCGGCAAAACATGGTAAACAAAGGGCTAATTACCCCCAATTAAGATTATCAAAAGTCGGCTACATCTGTAGAATAACAATGGATATCGAGTGCAGCTGTATATCAGAAAATTCTATTAATTAAGGTAAGTAATCCACGTCACCTGGTTGCTTATATTTTAATGTTATAATGAATTACTATGAAGTCATAAATTAGTTAGGGATTATCGTACCACATGTTTTCATAAAACTTGAAAAAATCAGCACCTGAGCTCAATATCCATTAGCAGTAAGAAAAATGTAAGAATTTAATTTATTTAAACACATTAAGCCCGTGTCCAAATGCGGGCTAAATGTGCACATTTCCTTACCCCATATCTCCCAAACGGGACGGGTCGGGGTCAAGGTTACAATTTGTTTGACTTGGTGTGGGTCTAAGTTATAATCCCTGAAAGTTTCAGCTTTACATCTTGATATAAAAAAAAAGTTAGGACGAAAACAAAATCCGTTTTCATACATTTAAAATCTTCAAAGTCATTTTTTTCAATATTTGAGATGCCAATCGGTTCAAAATTCTAATATTAGTTAATGTTATGGTAATAACCATAGTAATAACAATAATACCTCATACTTAGATTTGAGAAAAAAGGTAAAAAAAAATTGAAAAATCCTATGTAAAGGAGCTTCGAAATCCGTCCCACTGTGCGCCGCCCCGGCCAGCCAGTACCGCCGCAAGCGCTACGTCCCGCAATTTTAAATCTGTAATATCTTCGAAAATATTCATTTAAATCTTGTGCTGTAAAGGACCACATAGATCTATATTAAATCAACAATTTATTTAAGCTATTTAATTGGATACGGATTTATGCTGTATTGGTTAAAATCGCTTCGAAAAGTAGCCATTATTTGTCGTAAAAAGTAAATGACAAAAAAATGTTATTGTGGGATATCCATAAGAGATAGACATATACCATCGCGGAGTTTTCTGTAGACCTTTTCAATGTGTACAAATATGTAGTACATTATTTTGATATATCTCGTAATGTTCAGCCTGCGTTTGCAATGTAAGCGGAAAAATATTGATAATTAACGACATCACATTAGAAACCTCAAAAATAATATTTCTCCACAATTTAATGGATGTTATTATACATATAAACCTTTCTATTGAATCACTCTATCTATTAAAAAGAACCGCATCAAAATCCGTTGCGTAGTTTTAAAGATTTAAGCGAACAAGAAAAATAGGGACAGAAAAAGCGACTTTGTTTTATACTATGTAGTGATAATAAATAACACCCAACAGTCACAAACATAGTCCTGACCTATTAAGTTCGAGTCTTGTATCGTGGGTATCAGGAACTACGAGAGACTTTTCGGTCTCACAAACACCCAGACCCGAAAGAAATATTTGTGGGCCGCACAAACATCTCTTGGTGCGGGGATCGAACCCGAGGCCTCTCGTTTCACAGGCGGCGTCTAACCGCCTGCACCACCGAGGCTGCCTATGAATTATAGTTCGAATCAAAGGACGGGCGTCCCAATCCAAGTTTTAAATGTAGAAATATTCAGGGTTGTATAGGTCCTGGAAATTATAGCAGTAGGCGCGTTCCCAATTTAATCTTAAAAGGAAAAATATGAGCCGTGCGAACTTTCGTTTACATTGATTGCGGAATACCAACTCTGCCTACCCCTTTTGAAATAGGTGAGAACTTATTTCCGTTTTATGTTAATGATGCAATCAATCTATTCAATATTGTTGTAAAACTACAAGCCATTTAAAATTAAAGCTCTCACTCAATTTTTATAGTGATAATGCGGTAACGATACCGCATCAAGTAGTGTTCTATTTGTCCTTAATTTAGTGTTCAAGGTGACCCAACTAACAATTACAATCAAGAGTTATTTTTTGTCATGTTATCTATTATTATAGTGTAAAAGTGTGCATGTCATAGGGATAAAGTGTTGGATATGGAAATTAAACTTCAAACATCAGAATCCAAAATGTATTGAATACAAAACAAATCAAATAAATTGTCAGGTGGCAATTTCAAAGTAATCTATTTATTAATAGTTGATAGAGAAGACGTCCGCAGCGTCCGCGCGTCGCGCCAGTGCGCCATCCCCTACATCTTCTATACTAAACCTAAAGTACATACATATAAAGTACATCACGCCACACCTCCAGCGAACATTCTACACACAAGGGCCAATAGTATCAAATATCTACTTGACTATCATCAAACCACGAGTGATCTTCGACTCAGTTTGTTTAATGTTTGTATTTTTAACTATACATAAAGTGACACTACTGGCCTGCAATTGTTCTCATTCCGTTCCCAACCACATTCCCGACTCACTTATTCGCTGAAGGTGGCGCGTCGCTTTCACAATTTCACAATAAAATATACCGTACAAAACACATGTTGCCATAGTTCCACTTCATTTACATCGTATTGCTGTTGTTCAAGCCAGCGCGTTTGTGACTAACATCGAGTTGAGATCCGAGCCACGATTATACATTCCAGTGCAATGTAAAAAGTATATACCAAATAAATCTGATTAAGAATAATTTAAAAATAAAAAATCTATACATATAGGAACATATAGCTGTTGGATAGTTAAAAAAAAAACAAATTGTAGCTTTCTATAAACAGCCTATGTATACAAGCTTTTAGATAAAAGTTAGTTCATATGAAGTTTTTTGATTACGCTAATCGCCGTTTATATAATTTTAGAGATAATCCGACATGTAATTATGGCTTTACGTAGTTCTAACCTAACTGGCGCATGGACATCACATTCATAATGTACAGGTCAAGTGACGTGTCCCTTATGTAGAAATGGTCAAGTATCCGTTAAGAATCGCATAGGAAGTGAGTTCAGCAATTCCTTAACTCAGAAATAATACATAAATAGAATAGGAATGATTCTAGACATTATATGAAAGTATTTATCAAAGAAATTGTTTTGAAGTAGAAGAAACTTATATTTCGGGAAAATACTCGACCACGAATTTATAGATGAAGCAAGTTGGTGTTTCGCTAAAAGTAATCCAGTAGTGAGCAATAATTTTGATATTTCATTTGCAATAACTACTGGAACCAGCACAGGTTAAAAATGCCAAACATCCGTTAATCATGTAGTTTATTGTAGGGAATTTATTAAGATTTGCGACGGACTTCTTGTTTTACTTACAATAAAGTTTATTTCAAAGCTGCCGCAGAAAATAATGAAATAAGAATAAAAAAAAAACAAAATACAGCGAAACACCAATACTAACATTGAACAGGCGGGGTTTTGCGAGATATTTGTCTGTAGAATGTGACGGCAGCTAACAGGTTGATTCATATGCATGTCTGGTTTTGTCATTACTATATTTGGGTAGGAAGTATACATGAGCAGAGCTGTCAAGTAATTGATATTATATGGGAATTTCGAGGATTTTGCAGGGTGTAGTAATAGCATGTGATGTTACGGTGTGTGTGTGTGTGTGTGTGTGTGCGAGGGCGGTATGTGTGTGTGTGCGCGTCTAGATGGCGTCGATGTCGACGTCGTCTCCGTCGTCGTCGGCGGCGTGGTGCTTGTGCGCGGGCGGCGCGGCGCTCACCGCCTTTATGGGCGTCGCCTTCGCGCGGTCGTCGTACTCGATCTGAAAATTATAACAAAACTCATGGGTATTGTTGCCCTTGCTCAATTTTGGTGATTACACGGATTTTTATGGCTCGTATGAACATGTGACGCGTTTCAGGACCAATACATTATAATTCCTTGCGTTCAGTCAACTTTGGCAAAACCTTTAATCTTATGAACTATTATAATATCGACGCAGGAAAGCGATTTTGTCGTATCTTGTTTTATAAATTATTTAGTTTAAAAAAAACACGCATTGATATTCCCCGTGATAATGTAAGGTTTTATTTAAAAATGTATTTTAGTTTAAAGGTTATTCCATTTTTAAATATTTTTTTTGGTTCTGGTGTAAAATTGCATTTTTAGAGATACGACAAAATCGCTTTCCTGCGTCGATATAATAGTTCATAGTGTTGTCGTCGTAGTATGGCACGGGCATATTACTAAAGGTTTTGCCAACATTGACTAATCGCAAGGAATTATTAATGCATCGGTTGTCATGAAACGCGTCACAGGTAGCCGCCGTCCCGTTGAGCTCGACGTCTATAGCACCCCGTGCTTACTTCACTGCTATAATTTATATCATCACTGCTATACTTAATTAATAAAATAAAATTTATCATAGCCCGTACACTCCATGGCTCTAACACTGCTATATTTATTTGCCTTGTCCCATATAGTACAGTAGTGTTGGTATACCTCAATATCCTCAGCAGAGTCGTGGTCGTCGTCGCTGTCTTCCTCAGCCTCCTGCAGCCAGTCCAGGAAGGGCTGGGCGCGACGCCTCACGTCCGCCACTACCTCCTTGGACGCGAACTTGCGTGACGGCTTCGCTGCCCACTCTAGGATCGCCTTCTCTTCAACTATGTCCTCGTCGTACAGCAGCTGTGAGGTAACACTCGAATTTATTTCAAAGGTAAGTGATGCTATATTATAATGATTCAATAACGCCCTGAATACTCAAACGTGTCTTAAATATTACGTTGCACTTAACTACACAAATCCCGCTTAAATGTAATGGGTAAGTGAGCCATGCGCAGTTAAGAGCAATTTATTATTTGAATGGCGTTTCAGTATTTCGGGCGTTAGACTATAAAAGTGAAGGGTATGACCAAAAAATGTGACTTTACACGTTTCGCGTCGGTTCTGGTGGCGTCAGTAGGATGTTTCGGTCTATTTTAAGTATTTTACAATAAAGGATTGCGACTCTACATCGAGTTTTGGGATGATTAGGAATAGGCGGTTTGTGGTTGGTTTAAATTAACACTATCCCAATACCATCATGTATGTATTCAGGGTATATTAAGACTGCTGCCGAAAATGAAGTCGTGTGGTAGTTTTAGTGACTACAAACACAATACATTTCGCAAAGAAAGCAATTTCATTTTGTGATTTTTTTAAATTTAGGTTTGGTTGTAAATGTACCATAGCGTCTCTAAAAATAAAAGGGAATTACGACTATTTAAAAAAAAAGCTATGTATTTACCACCCAAATACGACGATAGGAAAAACAAATAATCGTCACTATTTTTTGCAAAAAAAATTATTCCATTGTGTCTGAAGTAACTAAAACTACCACCCTGTATAATCTCTGGTACGATTTTTTCCTTTTTACCTTGTTTCTAAACTTTCGTTTGGTTTAGCAGCTTACTAATATCTAGGTATAAGGCTAGCTTAAAAGCTTTCAGAACTGAAATCATGGTGTTAAAAAAAACTACAAAGCAGTTTTTTTTTAAACTTGATAATATGTTATTTTTTACGAATAGGTGGAAGTATTCTGTAAAATTATAAATATCTGTATATCGCAACCCCCAGTGCAACAATGTGACTTATGCAAAAATAGCAAATGTTGGTAAATTAAAAAATTATATTATCATATTATGATGTCAAAGTTTCAAATGCTTTTCGTGAAAAGTTGAATTTTTACAAAAGTGACATTGTTGCACGGGGGGTGCGATATGTTGTGATGGTGTTAAGATACAGGGTATATCAAGAGTGCTACCGAAAACGAAGCCGGGTGGTAGTTTTAGTGACTTCAGACACAATGCAACTAAATTTTGTGCAAAAAACTGTGACGATTTTTTTATTAGGGTGATATATACATAGTTTTTCCTTAAATAATTGTGTACATACTTTTATTTTTAAACACGCTATAGTACGCAAGGCTTTAAATTATTATTTTAGCAAAATTTACGGATTTACCACCCAAACTCGACGATATTCAAAACATAATAAAAAATGTCTCTTTGTTTTGCGAAATTTTAAATTACATTGTATTTGTAGTCACTTAGATTAACATCCGCCTCCGTTTTCGATAGCAGTCTTGATATACCCGGTATAAGAGAAACTTATTATTTTTAGAAAACCATATGTATTTGGTACCATATACCATATCTATACCCTCCAACGAGGTGGAGTGATGGTATCTGAAAGATGGCTGGTAGCGGTTGGAGACGTTGGGCTGAAGATCGAGCCCAGTGGCGTGCCATAGGAGAGGTCTATGTCCAGCAGTGGACGCGAATAGGCTGATGATGATGATGATGATACGTATTTATGTGTTCTGTCTGGCTTCGTTTTGGGTAGCAGTGTAGACATACTCAGTATCATGTTGTACCTTGAGTATGGCGGGCACTTTAGGCAGCAGCGCGTTGTGTTGTCCGCACAGCGCGGTGAGCGCGTGCAGGGCGCTGCGTTGCGCGCGCGCGTCGGCGCGGGTGAAGCGCAGCAGCAGCGCGCGGTGACGCCGCACGTCGCCCGCCAGCGCCGAGCCGCGCACCAGCACCTCGAAGATCACCAGCGGCGCCTTGGACTTCACCTCCAGCCTGGGATACGGTGACCACACATTTATTGCTGTGCTCTTAGAGTATTTATAATATAGAGGGAGCCCTGTCATACATTCGCGTTTTGAAAAACGTAAATATTTTCTTGTTCGTAACGTTGGTAGCGCTCCTATATTAGTGAAAATTGAATTCATTATTTAGCAATAAATTGCTATAAATTCTTTTAATAGCCGAAATTATATTTAGCTATTATACTTTTAAATTATTATTTTTTCCAAGTAATTTATATATGTTGCACAACCTGTTCAAATATCAACCAATAGGAGGGCAGAAAAAGGTGGCCCGGCACCATCATTTTTATCTACGTTTTTGATGTACCAGCAGCGTTTCCTCTATATTATAGATACTCTAAGGCTGTGCTACTCTAATAGCGTTACATTACAACAAACAGCCCATACCATACAATTATACTACTATTGTTTTGTAATGTATCCTCAAAACCAAAAATAATCTTTATTCAAATAGTCTGTCACCAGATCTTATAAATAGTTCATTTCTGCTACATCCTGGAATTTACAACTACATCAAGTGGACCATCAAAGTGCAGCATATTATTAACAGTACATTTCACTATTTGTACCATCTTTCTTACCTCCCTATGTACAATTCCAATACAAAATCTCTAATATTTGGTGCCCACGAACATTTGTCTTGATGCTGGCCTTCAAGTCAAGCCTTTACAGCCAAGTCTCAAGACCAGATAAATTAACAACCCCCATAACGCAGTAGGTTCAACACGGGCTAACGACGGGCCGAGGGTTTCCGCACCGAGGCAAATGTTCGTGCGTTTCATAAATATTTGTATCGGTTATGGGTAAGATCGAAATATATCTTATAGCTTCAGATTCAAATCAGTTTGCCACCAGGCAAACTATATTGCATAACTTGACTTTTCAATTATTTAATCAATTGTTTATTTAGCAAACCATTGCAATAAAATCAATTAAGTAGTTCCCCATACCTTTCAGCCTCGTGCAATATCTCGTTGATGGCCTTGGTGCCGGTGACGTCGCCGCTGCCGGCACGCTGCTTCAAGAAGTCGTAGAACAGGTCCATGCGCTGCTTCTCATTCTTCTCGCTGTCCTCAGACAGCGTCATGATCTTAGCGCCCTCCGTCAAGTCTGCAAATGTTTATGTACTGGTTAATAATTATAGAAAGGGATCAGGTAAGGAGTTAGTTATCCTATTGATCCATTGCTCTTAATCATTAAAGCGATAGAGCTTTCCAATAACTCATAGTAAACAGCGCAAAGCAATGTACATCCGAGATGTGAAAGGTTGACTTTAGTACACTTTTTTTTACTGCACAATGAGTGTGCACCATTATTAATGTACGCAGTTCCTATGTATGCTCTTATAGCAAAATATAATTTGGGCTATAATAAATTTACATTTTGTGGGATGTATTTCACTCTCAATCGTATTCTCGATTGTAGAGGAAGCTCGTGCCCGGCAGTGGGACGTATATGGGCTGATATAGATTACAGATGATGTATTTCTTCAATGTATCGCTTATTCAGCATTAATATGAATTCACCTTTTTTTATGATATCTATTGTACCATATAGCATTATTTTACGCATTTTTTACAAAGACAACCATCACAACAATGTGTATAATTTTTTCCAGTGGCCTCAAGTCCAAAGCCCCTCTACAGTAAAGTGTCGGTCACCTTGCATGCGCGCGCGCACCGCCTCCTCGCTCACGTCGACAGTCCACCCGTCGTCGTCGTCGTCGTCGTGCTTCGACTTGTCCTTATCTTTGTCCTTCTTGCTGCTCTTCGGCACAGGAGTGGTCGGAGTGATCGGCACGTCGCTCTCCTGGAAAACGCAATCGATTTATTGGACCAATGGAATGTAAGCGGTTCTTGTTTATCACAATTTGTATGCATCTTTTATAAGGGTCTAAGCTTTTTTTCTGTATATCAACCATGTTTACTTTAGTAGCATGCTAGATTTCTATTGACTACAGTATGATATGGCATTAGCACAGTGAGAGTTTCCGGTATCTAAGGGCAGATTCTTCAGAAAAACTCCTGTGCTATCCAACGGTTAGCGGCAAATGTATAGTTTAATACATACATTCTTGGCGTCGTTCTCCTGTCCGTCATGGTTGCCGTTGGCGTTGGCGCCTGGCCCGGAGCGCTTCGACCGCTTGCCACGATTGCCCTCCGTCAACGAAGAACCCTGCAGAAACATCATATTTTATATACGTTGGTTTGAGATGTGGTACGATAGTGGGTTTTATGGTAGGTGGTGGGAGGTGTGTAGTGTCATGGGAGGTTTTTTTATGGTGGGTGGTGGTAGATGTTTGGTATGGTGGGAAGTGTGTGGTATAGTGGCTGGTGGGAGGTGTGTGGTATTGTGGAAGGTTTATGGTGTGGTGCCCGTATATTCCACTTGGATCACCTGGGTGATCATAGTACACCTATTTGTCGGTGGTCATAGGTCATAGGTGATCATAATCGCAGGTGATCATAGCCGATAAATTAGTGTCTTATGATCACCCGGGTGATCCCCACCACCATGGTCTATTTTGCTCTGATCACAAAATAGACCATGGTGGTGGGGATGTAGTATGTTGGGTGGTGGGAGGTGTGTGGTATGGCGATAATTAGGAGGTTTGTGTTGTGGTGGTGGTGAGTGGTGGGAGGTGTGGTGGTTATGATATGGTAGTGGGAGGTGCGTTGTGTGGTGGGAGATGTTTAGAGTGTCATGGTAAGTGATAAGTGGTGTGCAGTGTGTGATGGTAACTGATGTGTGGTATGATGTGTGTGGCGTGTTGGTGGCAGGTTTGGTACACACCTGCATGGCGGGGTCGGCGGCCGGCGGGTTCTTGAGTATGAATGTGTTGAGTTTGTGGTTGAAGTCGAGCTGGCCGTGGTATCCGCACGCCTTGCATCCCTGCGAGATGGTGTTGCGTTTGGTAGACACGATCAGCTCCGTTTCGGGATTGTCGCACTCGGGACACAGCACGAACTTGCGAATGAACCTGTAATGTAACCACAACATATTGAAATCACCTGATCTGCTGAGGAAGTAGATGATCGATTGTATGCAATGTGTTTCAAATAGAGTAAAAAATTACAGCTGACCCATTTAACATTGTGTTATAATAATGGCAACATTATAGTAGTTTTATATTATTATGTTTAGAGGTCAACACTGAACTGTCAGAGATTATTCAAACATGTTTACGTGACTGGACTCGTGTTTTATTAAGCTTGACAATATCAAACCCATCCATGCAAACAAGCATAACACACTGTTGTTAAGAAACTACAACATCACGTCTACGTATTTTGACTTAAATATGAATGTGTGTATCTCACCCGTCCAGCAGGTCTTGCAGTTTGGCAGAGTCGTGACTGCCGTTGACAATGAACCTCTCGTTCTTGAAGTCGAATTGGGTTTGGGCGCCGAGCTCGCAACCGAAATACTTGGTCGGATCTGAAATGCGATCGTTTTAACTATTAGTACTGTTAGAAATATAGTTACTGACGTAAGGGTAGTTTGGAGATAATCCCAGACCTCCTCTTCACTTAACTTATGTTTGGTACAGGAGTATGTGTAAAATCTAATTTAGTAATTTATTAGTAGAAGTCATCGATATCAATGTTACACTAGATAAGACGTTCTTTGTAACAAACGTGTCCCACCCAAGTGCGGTGCATGCACCGCACACGAATCAGTCTGCCGCGTGACAGCTACGCAGCAGTACGCTTCTTTGTATATACTTTTATGTAATTTATTTTGATGTTTCCCCGTCAAACCGACAGCAAAATGTTCTAAAGTTACAATATAATTAAAGAATACAACGTAAGTGATATAATATTGTAGAATAATGCCGATAATACAGATCTTTTATTTATTACTGGATTAAATATATTTTAGAGCTCGTTAAAATATAAGGTGAGCTCCTTAATCGTATATCTCATTTCCGCGCATAAAAATTGCCCGTCGAGTGAGAGAGACGAACTATATAAGATATACATAGCTTATTCAAGGGACATTCATAACAGTCGACCAAATAGGCATAAACTATTCGAATACATTACAAATTATACTCCATCGGTTTAGGTACTTAACTAAATGTAAACAAACCATAAAAAAGGTTATTTAACATTGCCATTTCTCATTTCTAAATTAATTGAAGACAAAAAATGTTTACGTAAATGTAAACTACAATACATGTCCAATTTTATTATAACGATTATAATTATGAATGTGTAAGCTTGGGAACAATTAAATTATGTGAGATCATAATTAAATTACCTAAATTAAATTATCTAATTTCACATAATGCAGTCTGTCTATAAAAAAAAGACCCAAACACTCAGGCATCCAAAACATTTTCATAAAAGTTACAAGAAATATTATGCTACAAAATCGAGAAGTACAACTTTATCGTAATGCGACTATTTAAATGAAAAATAATGCGTTAAGTCGGATAACTAAGCATCATCATAATATGTTATGTGTGGCAGCCAATTATTATTCATTGCGGTAATATACTTACTGTTTTCGTGAAGTGGTGAAGTGTTTGGAAGTGTTCATCGTTGTTCTTTACTGTTTTAGTTATTATTTGTTATAAGCTGCTGTTAATTGTTGTTAATACTTGTTACTTGGTTGACTAAGAAAATATACGTAAATTGGACATTGCAATAAAATGTTTAACAACCATGCGTCATGTGTTCTGGTTTGTTTACATTTGGTTAAGTACCTAAACCGATGGAGTATAGTTGCAAATTGATTTCAGTATTTTATTTTAATTATATGTTGTTAATTAATAACACAAAATATGTGTGTTGTATGTATGTTTTGAAACAGTGGATAGTATTTAGACCCCATTTCTTAATATGTATTACTTAATGGACTATTCGAACCCATTGATTGTTATTGAAGACTAATATCATTTAAAATTGTTTTATATTGCCTCGGTGGCGTAGTTGTACTAAGGTACGGTTACAAAGCTGAGGTCTCGGGTTCGAATCCCGGGTTGGGCAAAGTGATATTTGATTTTTCTATTCATTATCAGCCCAGAGTCAGGAATTTGTGCCCGATATGGCGATAGGCTCGCCACCTATCACATTGTGGGACGGAACATACATGGCGAAATGAGGGTGTCTTGGCACCTCTGCCTACCCCTTCTGGGATATAGGCGTGAGTTTATGTATGTATGTATGTATGTTTTATATTCTTACGCGTCGGTCACGAAAAAAGGAGATCCCTATAATTTTTGTCCAGAATTATTGGAACGGATATAAGTGGCTACCATGAGAACATACCTATATTTGTTCAATTCATTTTCGACACGAAGATTTCAGATATTCCAAATGCGGTAGTCATTTTTTAAAACTTCTGTTGTACCATTCCTTCTATCTAGTAGTATCGAAAAAAGTTTATCACCTTGTCAAAAATTCATAAATATTATTATAATAAATGTCAGACTGATTGTACACTGATTAACTGATTGTCAGACTTGTACACTTGTAAGAGAATTTAATTTCATTAACATCATTTCCATGAATTATTCAAGTAAATAAAAAAAAAACAGCACAAAAAATATTATTGCTATGACGGTATTGATACTTAGGCAGTATCTTAGAAAAAGCTCTTATTGACATGAACTGTCTTGTCTGTCTAATAATCTTTGATCTCAATTTGTAATATTCAAGTAAACGTACTAGATGTCGCTACTGAGCTTTTGACAAATACGGGACAAATAGTTTCTATGACGCACCTCGTCTATCGGTAGAATATAAGTCAATGGTAGAAGGCAAATGGTAATAATACTACAATAGGTACTTTGAGGCAAACAGTTTTCAACACGTCTCTATGCAAATTCTTGGCCAGGAATCATTCAGCGGTGGAATTCCTGAGTCACCTCGAAAAGTAGGCGAAGAGAAGGAGGTAGAGAATAAGGTTGTACTCACACGTAGCCGGTCTGCCGAGGGCCTTGGCCACTTCGGGCATGTTGACGATGACGGTTTTGATGCCGTTGCCTTTGCCCTCCACCTTGGCGCATATCCGCGGCATCTTGTACCGGTAGAACGCGTCCGACACATTCCTATTCACGTTCAGCGACCCCATGGTAGCTGATTTACCTACTCTCTCTTAAAAATTAAATGCTAATTGTTTTGGGGATGACGTTTTGATTTTTACACTGGATCTGGAAACACATTAAAATGCTATTATGGTTTATGTTTTTATAGTAATAAAGTTTGTTTCATTATTAAAATCCACTGAACATAGGCTTTCCTTAAAGACTAGCAGCGAATTATCACTTGTTTCTAATGCGACAGAAACGTGTAACATAACACCAAAAATACAACATTTTTAACCGGATCAACGCAAATCTAGACAAAGACTATACTAATCAGACATTTGTTAACAACCCAGTCTGGATTGTAATATTGACAGCTTCCGTGGCGCTGGCGGTAAGACCCCGCCTGTTAAACGAAAGGCTGCGTGTTCGATCCCCGCTCCGAGAGAAATGTTTGTGCGGCCTACAAATATTTATTTCGGGTCTGGGCGTTTGTGAGACCGAAAAGTCTCGTAGTTCCCGATACCCATGACGCAATACTCGATCTCAGTGTGGGGTCACGGACTATGTATGAGACTGTCGACCGTTACTACCAAAAAAAAATTTAAGAAGAAGAATAGGATAAGATAAGTAAAGATGGATACTCTCTAGTAAGTGTGGTACGGACCAGTTAGTTTAGCAGCGTCCGTGCGCGGGTGTGGCGGCGGGTGCGGTGCGGTGGCGGGGGCGGAGAGCGCGGGCTCCCGCGTGGCGCGCCAGTCACGTCTGCCGCAGCGGCAGCAGCTTCCGATGCCTGTTACTGCAAAATTTTGATGTTCTGCGAACAGACCGCCGGTGGTGAGGGCTCGCAGCCGCGCGTCTTATAATGCTCACGCTCCCGCACCACGGCCGGTGCGTGTTCCCAACCACTCCACGCCTTTACTGAAAAGGTGGCGCCACCTTCGATGCCTTCACCAGTATGAGTAGAAGATCCACCATACATTTGTGACTTCACACCACTAAAGTGAATTCTTTACGAGATTCCAATTCAGTCTCGAAGTGATTTGTACCAAACCTTGTTGCTCATGCATGAGATTCACCATCACACTGAGTGATGGTATTGGTAATAATGGTGGTGGTGCGTACCTGCGCGCAGTATTCCTGGTGGTGTGATGCGTCATGCACGCTCGACGGCTGCCGGCCGCTGCTCTTGTGGCGACACACCGACTACTCTCCGCGCACTGTACTGATGTCTCTGCAACAAGCCACAATTATATTGTTAATTTTAACCAATCAAGTTCTATACAATAAATTATCGCAATAAAAGTGTATTGTCATTAATCCTGGAATATATAAAAATAAAAATAGTCCATAAACTTAGAGATTTACCCTTTAAAAGAGTCTTAGATTTGATTTGTTATATCAAGCATCAGATTTGCCCAACTTACAAAATTGTCAGAGAAATGTGTTGCTAATCTTTGCATACCGGGTATCTCAAGACTTCTACCGAAAACGAAGCCGGGTGGTAGTTTTAGTGACTACAAACACAATGCAACTAAAAATTTCGCAAAGAAACGCGACAGTTATTTTTTATGATTTTTTAAATATCTTCATTTTTGGGTGGTAAATCCATAGTTTTTGCTAAAATAATATTTTAAACACGTTTCTACCTTAGATTATTTATAAATAAAAGGGTATACACTATTATTTTAGGAAAAAATGTATTTACCACCCAAATATGGTCCAAGGAAAAAAATAACAAAACAAAATTGACGCTTTTTTTCTGCAACTTTTTCTGTTGCATTGTGTCTGAAGTCGCTTAAACTACCACCCGGCTTCGTTTTCGGTATTAGTCTTGATATACCCTGTATAGTTATGACTTTTGTACTATGATGTCCAAAAAATCAGCGTATTGACGCAAAATCAAAGGCAATGTTTCAAAGCCTTATTTTCGCTGTACGTACTTGTCAACACTAAAAGGCAAAAACACCGAATTAAACAAAGAGTTCTCGCTATCAATTATCAACAGCGGCTTCAATTTACGTCCACTGCAAATAGTGTAATGTAATCAATGGAGTTAGTGACGCGAGTCCCACAGCTTGAGAACACCCAACATTCGCACCTCACCCATAGTAGGTACTTCAGTTCAATGCTGTTAAATAATCTGAACAATTATTTCTGATAGAATTTAATAACTGCAAGGGCAGCGTAAGATTATTTGTATTAATCTGATTCGCCAGTACCTATACATAATTCGTTTCCTTTAAGATACGAATGCACCAAAGGTCTACATTTAGAACAAAATGAATTAGCCTTTCCACTGGACAAGATTCCGTAACAACTAGTAGAAAAAAAAACATCTATCATACTTAAAGTAACAACAGGAATTTCATAAACTGACGTATAAGTTTAAACATTTCCACATTTGCAATGTTCCGTAAAAACTACTTACAATTTTTTATTTCATGTAAATCAAAGTTCAGCTTAGTACCTCAGTCTCAGATATTGGCACAAATGAGGCCCATATAGCTAAAAAAAGTCAGTGGACACGTACACATGAAAACAATAACAACGCTGGTATAGCGAGCCCTTCACACGGCGCAATGTCGTTGGTCGACGCGATCCGATCGTACCTAGTGCCACTGCCGAGTATGAAGTGCCTAGTGCCTACACACGCATACATGCGCATTCATACGCACGTGTGCTAACAAAAATATTCATACTATTGTAGACAATTGGAGTCTTTCATACATAGGTGCATTAGAAATTGTTGATTGTTGACTTGTAGAATGGGAAATTTTTTGGATACCCTTCTTGTGAAGTGTGTGATGGCATGTTGTTAAAGGACGGACGGCGGCTGCTGAATAGTGGTGGCGTATTCGGATCCCATTTGGCACTACATACATGAGACAATTCTATGATAAATGTATGAAGTCTGCGGTCTAGAAGCCTAGGTTCTCTGAGTTGTACTCTCATTTGTACTGCTTGCTATTATCTAGTATCAACATCCGAGACAAAATTTTGCACTACAATGATTTTATAATCAACCACATGCTCGTTTTTGAGAATTTCAGTGAATATTCAGACCTAACTTTATTGCCGTACCTCAATAAACCACGTTTTATCAATCGTATTTGTTTTATGGGCAAAAGTAGCCGCTGCTTTGATATGAAATGTTATTGAAAACTGAACGTGCGGCTGTCTCGGCTATCGGCAATCACTCGCGATTCGTCGCGCCTACATTATTGAATTTTCTCTGAAGACTTATAAAGCACACAAAGGCATAACCATGCTTGCAATGAATGATATTTACTTCATTAACGAGAACTAGACTATGCTTTTGAAAATAGACAAATATCTAAAGGCTCAGATGTAATTTGTGATATCTACCGGGTATCTCAAGACTGCTACCGAAAACGAAGCCGGGTGGTAGTTTTAGTGGCTACAAACACAATGCAATTAAAAATTTCGCCTAGAAACGCGACAATTTTTTTTTATGATTTTTTAAATATCGTTATTTTTGGGTGGTAAATCCATAGTTTTTGCTTAAATAATAATTTAAACTCTTTTATACCTTAGAGTATTTATAAATAAAAGGGTATATACTATTATTTTAGGAAAAAATGTATTTACCACCCAAATATGGCCATAGGAAAAAAATAACAAAAAAAATTTTGTCGGTTTTTTTTTGCAACTTTTTCTGTTGCATTGTGTCTGAAGTCGCTTAAACTACCACCCGGCTTCGTTTTCGGTAGCAGTCTTGATATACCCTGTATATCAAAATTATATTCATCTCAATGAAACGTCACATGCAAGATGTGGATGTGGTTAATAAATAAACACCTATAAACCAAATCATAAGTAATACACATTCTGGGCTCAGACTCAATCAGATAACAAAGTTAAAATATGATATACACCTATCAAACTCCGAAGTCTTATTATGGAAATAGGAGACAATGAGAGACGATGATGAAGATTTCCCTAAATATGTATATTTACATAACTTGGAAGTATTTACAGAAAAGTTTATAAATAGAGAATGTATATGCCATATTTATAACGCAACAAGAAATCGATACTTATGCGATAACCGCAGTAAACCTTGATCTTTCACAATGTGATCGTTGTAGAGATATATTTGATTATCCCGAGTGTGTATAAAGTGATAATTGACGTGAATCAACGCCAGTTTACCGGCAGGTTTAATAGATTTGTCTAAATTGACGACAAATAGTAAGTACTAGATTAAAAAAATCAACACTGATGGGATTCTTTGAGATACCCAATAAACCATCAGTAATTAACCGTTTCACGCAGGGACCGAAACCGGTAACAAAAATACCGGTATTTTTTGGTATCAACCGAAAAAAATAATACCGGTATTTTTAAAGGTAACCCCTATACGCCAATTTTATTGTATTCCTAGAATTTAACCCTGAAGAAAGAACCTTAAGACCTTTAATATCAGTTTGAATGAAGAAAATGAAATAAAAAAGAGTATTTACTGGCATGCAAACGTCCTTAACCTCGAGTGATGCGGTAAGAATGCAGACGAGTGTTACATCGCCGCACCCGCAACCACTCAGCCACGCCGCCTGTCTCGTGTGATTTAACTACATGCCACTGTACATTTGTAACTTCATTGTATTATATTATTTACTAAAGTAATGACACGGTAGTTAGACTTGAGTTGAGAAACTTGATGAAACGAGTCAACCTGTAAGGTAGGCGAACACCAAATAGAGGTTGCAGTCTGGAAATAGTTAGTGCAAGCTTCTGCAGTAGGCCTATGTTCAGTAGTGAACTTCCTGTTTGCAGAAGAGATGCATCCCAATAAAAATATTGACCAGCACAAGACTTACTATCATTAGGCAGTCGTCGTTATTCAGATGCAGGTCTGCCTAGTTACTAACAGGTCCATGTGTTACAGGTCGTATTAGAATTAATAGGTTTAGTAAATAAACTTGGTTTTTTGATCAGACAACACTGATTGAGAGAAAATAAACCATATCACCAATAATTGTTGGTAATTTTTTGTAACAAACCTGTGCTATATCCAATTGCCTTATCCTAGCTGAAGAGTAGCAGTACCTTTATAGTGGCAAAATGTAGATAAGTTCTACTCATAAAAGAGAACAATTCTATTGTATGAAGATGGTTCAGTATATATTTTCCGATGACGTTATGCGGCGGGCGGAGTGAGCGGTGTCGCATTGCGGCCCGGAATTTGTAAATTGGACGGCGAACCTCTTCCGGATACGCTAAGAACAATACGCCCGGCCCGGCCCGCTCGTCTTACAGCGCGGTTCGCCGCGTAATGTGCTGCATTAAGAGCGTATACACCTTGCGCGCAAAGTCAACTATAGGTATTTCTTCGTTAATTTCACGCACATATAAGCGACCAAAGCTGTGTGCGTAGAGCTGCCGCGTCGGCTCGCTATACAATCGGCTCAAACAACTTTGATCCGTGCGCTTCAAATATTCAATTGAAATGTAACTAATATAATATCATAAAAATATTTTATTTGCATTATAGGTAGACAAATATTACTGTGCAAGCAAAGAATAATACAAATTTTGGATACTAATCATATTTTCGTTATTATTACATTGTTAAGTTGCATTCAGTGTTCAATCAGTATACACTACGGACGTTTTATTAATCATTTCGTGTTCGAACACATAAATAGTGTTAGGGGCCTTACAACCCCTTACAATTACGAAATATATTTAATTTTATATTACAATACATAACATAATTTAGCCTCGGAATTACATCCCATTATATTACCTGAAACATAATTTATACTCACTACAAAATCATTGTAGGTAATAAAAATAATTAAATATTTTACTACCAAAGTACTAAGATGTGGTAATCGCATTCCGCGCGTGGCTATTTTTACTACGCGCGGCATAATCGACTGCAGCCAGGCCGGAGCGACGAGCGATACGTCCTCCCTCTAGAAGGCCTTGCGGCGGTCTGATTTGATCCACGTCGGACACAGTGTTGCCAACTGCTACCGAAGGCCTGTTGCTAGGAATTTTAGAGCAAGTTGCTAGATTGAGTAATTTGTTCGTCCTGAAAAGTAGCTAGAAATAGCTAAATTTCTCAGTAAAATTTAATGCCGTTTTACATGATTATTAGAAATCACACAACTATCTTTTATTAAAGGCTTTAATATTTATTGCATTTAAAATTTTATTAACAAAACAAACTATAATAGTAATATTAGACTTTACATTATATAAGACAATTTAAAAAAGAAACACATAACTCAATTAACTACTAGAGGAAGATGTAAAAGGTTGTGAACACTGGGAAAATAATGATAAATCTTGTGTAACTGAATCAGCTCGTCCACTTGATTTTGAATATTTTTCTACAGTACCCATTTTGTCAAGTACGGACTTAGGAAAGACGTAGTTGTGATAGCATTGGCCGCTTTTCCTAAGTGAATCTCTTATACAGAGGATAGAATTAAGAGTTACTAAACTCATTCTATTCTTTTATTTATTTTTTATTTTAATTCATTTGGGAGAATAATCTTTCTACCTCAGCATTTGAATGTGGAAGTGAAAGACATGCTATAGCAAGTTCGCTTATATCTTCAAGTATGTTATCTCCAGAAGCATTTTTATACTTTTTAACTTCCACCCATTTGAACGAATGAAGAATATGCCACTGTTGCATTATCTTATCTATTTTTTCTGGTGTGAATCCCAAAATTTCAGTAAGGTTCATAATATCGTTTATTTTCACGGGTTTTACTGTTTCTTCAGGACTTAACTTGACTTAGTAACTGCATAGATTCTAATTATTGTTTATAGTTATCTGGAAGTCTTTGTTGTAATTCGGTAACCAGGCGCATTAAAAGTGTGACGCAGCGTAGTCTTATGGCATTTGAAGTCTCGGAATCAAATGAATTATAATTATATTTTTCGGGGGTTCCCAGCCGGCGCGTTTTATTTTCAGCGCTCTGACCAACAACCAAAAGTTGCCAGACAAAGTAGCTAAAAAGTTTAGCTACAAGTTTCAAAAAATTGTAGCTGCCTGACATCAAAAAGTTGCTAAATCTAGCTATAAAGTAGCTAAGTTGGCAACACTGGTCGGACAGCGTGTTTTATAGTGGTTTTTAAAATATTTGTAGAAAACATGAAAACTAATTTGGTGCAATATAAAAATGGTAATTTATTGATAAGACGTTCTTCTATTGTAATATGCAATTGCTATAAAAAATTATGAACGATAAGTTGGTGAAAAAAAATATGTTCTTGATGAGAGTTTCTGAATAATTTCGCATTGTTTAAATTTTTATTTTTCAGGAACTAAACACAAAAAGATTATTTTTCTCAGCAAAATCCCTCCATAAGGGTCTTATTAGTCTGATAATATTTTTATTTTAATCTTATATTTAGTGTTTTCGGATATCTTAAGCTTCAAAATTGCCATTTAAAGCCTAAATAACGAAACCTGTGTTCAGTAATCCGTATAGTACTCACAAATTATCCATCAATCTATAATGTTTTCCACCAAAATCCCTAGATGACAACCTTTTCTAAAATTAGTGATAATTATTTTTCCTTTAAATTGTTTATTGGTGGCTATTAACTCATTTGAAAAGTCCTGTTTTTAAGCCAAAAAGCGCGTGCAGGCTATCAACGCTCTTAAACACACATTAACCCGACATTTGAATAGAAATGCACTCGCCACATAACTATTAGGGTTTTTCGAATATTTTGAAAAGGGGCCATTCAAGTATTATGTAAGCAGATTTATTACAATTATATACACCCCGTCCCCCTTGTCAGCAAAAGTAAGCAAAGCTCTTACCCCCTCCCCCCTTGCTCACGTAAACATTTTTCAATGTCATAATATATTAATTTTTTTAATGATTCATGCGCAGAAGCTATAATTCAAAACATAAAAAACTAGAATTAGGATAGAGATTAGATTTTACTTATACGGTATTTAACATAGAGTAAGGTACAAAAATATTATAATACTAGCGGTCCCGGCCTCATTATGTATAAGATATAGTTGTTAGAATAAAAAAGTTCAAGATGGCCGTCAAGAACCAACAACGAACAAAGGGTGCCTCAGATATCGATTTCGGGACCAATCGGATCAAAAACAAAAAGTTCAAAATGACGTCCACAAATTTCGATTCTGACTCCGAATATAGGTTATACGAACAAAGGCTGCCTCAGAAATCGATTTTCAGACCAATTGGATCAATAACTAAAAAGTTCAACATGGCTAATGATTTCTACCAACGTACGACTACCCCAAACGCCATTAAATAACCTTTTTCGCCCCTTCAGACCCAATAAACAAAACGTTGCGTGACATTATATTTCATTAGTAGCATATAAACAAATATTCAAAAATTGTTGCACGCCATTATTTTAGAGTTTATTCATTATAAACAAAAATACAAATGTTTCCCCTTTAAATAATAATATTAGTATAGATATCTTATATCTTCTAACTTTGTTTTCATACCATCTCTGTGTTTCTTCTGCCAACTACGTTTGAAATCTTTTTTTTTTTTTTTTTTATTGCAGTGAATGGCGAGACGAGCATGCCGCTCGCCTGATGGTAAGCGTTGCGACCGCTCATGAACAGAAGCAAAACCAAACAACACCTTGATTTACAAAGCAATGCTTGGCATTCCACTGCGCTCGCCATCCTGAGACATAAGATGTTAAGTCTCAATATGTCCAGTAGTTACTCTGGCTACAATGTCCTTCAATCCGAAACACAACAGTGCATTTAAACTGCTGTTTGACGGGAGAAATAGACATTGCGGTGGTACCCACCCAGGCAGCCTCTCACATATGAGAGACCTACCACCAGTGTCTTCCTGTTTAAATACTGTTTTTATGACGTAATCATCATCTAGACCCCCCTACTCCCCATATCATCCAAAATAAGCAAAGCCAAGAGCCCCCCGCCCCCTTATAGGGCTTACGTAATACTTGAACGGCCCCAAAGACAGTGATTCTTGATTTCTGGTTTTTGGTAGTTTTTCATTGTCTATTTTGGAACTTTATTTCTACGGGATATTTGGAAACAGTTTAACAATTAATTAGCGAGGATGAGCCAGCATCATCTTAAAATAGATGGTAGATGAATTGTCGCATTAAATCTTTGAGAATTAACAATCCCAGGATCAACATAATGCCTTATGATGCTTCCGCCACGCATGCCAGCCAACTCCCAGTGACCCTAGAACTTTCATAAATTCCCTCATCGGGTCTCGACTCAAACCAGCCGCATAGCGAAACTCGACGCGATTTCACCAGTCGAGCGCACTTCGTAAAAATAGCAAAGAAGTTGTGAATCGCGCGGTAGACGATGGAGCGCTCAAGCGCGTGCCGCTGCCGCGTACAGAATTAAACACGGATACACTCGGTGGAACATTTTAACAAACCAACAGATGTCGGATCAAACTATATACGAAAAATGTAATTCTGTATCAGCCCATATACGTCCCACTGCAGGGCACGGGTCTCCTCTACAATCGAGAGTACGATTGAGAGTGGTTAGGCCATATAGTCCACCACGCTGGCCTAGTGCGGGTTGGCGGACTTACATACCATAGACTTTTTTTTTATAAATCGCTATGGTATGCAGGTTTCCTCACGATGTTTTCCTTCACCGTTTTAGTGCGTGGTGATTGACTATCAATACACACATGACTCCGAAAAGTCAGAGGTGTGCCCTGGGATTCGAACCCGCGACCACCGTGAACATGTTGGCAGTCGCGTCTAGTCCGTTTACCAACAGGCCACCACGCACGAAATGTTATATTATAGTTAAAACTAGAATTTCCTGGCGGATATAACTCCGAGAATCTGTTACATCATCAACCCCTTAGGACATACAAGGGTAAGTTTATGCAAGTTCCCCGTTGTCTTTCTCCCGATTATTCAAATGGTTAAGAGTAAAATTTCGACCGACCACGCTGTCGCTGTCGAATCGAGAATAAATTGTGTTAGTAATAGATACATAATTTGAAACAACAACGGCCTCGACGTTGATGAATTTTAAAATAATATAAAATGCTGTTAAGTGCTGCTACTCGCTGCTCTAGTTATTATAGCTTCTGATGTTAAAAAACTCATAACTAGATCTACTTTTAAACTGTAAAATCAGTTAAAAACAACACCACGTGCCCTGTGCATGTTTATCGTAGTGTGTTTAAATATTTGTAACTTGAATTAACCAATATCACAGTTAATTGACGTCACTCGCAATTCTTACTAAAGATAAATAAAGTTACCTAAAAATAGTTCAATAACTTGTCTACATTGTTTGTGCGACTCCGAGTTTGAAAACAGAAATCTGAAGCTGTTGAAAGTTACAGTACTAGTTACTACTGACCCGTGTAAAAGTATTTTGAATGTGCAAACTTAATAGCTAATTCGCGTCTTGCTAGTTCACAACACCTGTCTAGTAAAATTCCGAACGTGACGAAGCAAACATACTAAACATGCGTAACATTTTGGTAAACATCCTGGGAATTCTTTGTAAAGCGTAAGCTAAACACGAGGTATTATAAAACCTTTGGATACATGCGTAGTAAAATTGTTGACATTGTTTCTATTAATTCATTAAATTATTATGAAAGAAAACACTTTTCTAACAGGGCATCAATCTTACCAAATACCAAAGCCATGCTGCTGCAACTGCTTTACTGTGTTATTGCTTTCGTTCAACCTATTAGCCAGATTGTATTACCCTTTTTTTATATACCTCTTCTATCATCTATCTATAACTCTCAAATACATGTAAAAAGATAAACTGTAACTGTATCAGCCCATATACGTCCCACTGCAGGGCACGGGCTTACTCTACAATCGAGAATACGATTGAGAGTGGTTAGGCCATACAGTCCACCACGCTGGCCTAGTGCGGGTTGGCGGACTTACATACCATAGGAATTCTTATAAATCGCTATGGTATGCAGGTTTCCTCACGATGTTTTCCTTCACCGTTTTAGTGCGTGGTGATTGATTATCAATACACACATGACTCCGAAAAGTCAGAGGTATGCCCTGGGATTCGAACCCGCGACCACCGTGAACATGTGGGCAGCCATGTCTAGTCCGTTTACCAACAGGCCACCACGCACTTAAAAAGATAAAAATATACTTATAATTCTCGGTAATGGAAAATCTTTCAGCCGCCACTAGTTTACAGGGCCCATAATAAAAACAATCAAAATTTGCCTTAATCGCGTTTTGGGCATAGCCTGGTATTTAAAACTTGGGGACAATGTGGGCCATTGGATTAGCCCTATTTATGTCTTTATTACTGTGATAGTGAACCAACTTTTCGGCATAGGCGATACGCTCCGCTTGACAAAACGTTGCTATGTGCATTCATAACATTCCTTATGTACTACTTAGTAATGTCTTTGTAACTGAAGATGTTTTGTTAGATTGTGTCTGTTCGTGACAAGCTAAGAGCTAGATGCCTCTACTGCCAGATTTAAGTATTTCCTATTGCTCTGTATCAGCTCATAATGGCCTACTACAGAGCACGACTACTGTTCAACTGAAAACTCGATTGAGAGGGGTTAGGTCAAAGAGTAGTTTACTCTTCCCTACACCAGGAATCTAAATCGCTAATGTGGTGGCGCTATTTAAAGCTATTTTCACTTCTTTATATCGGGGATATCAATAATTATATTCCTACAAAGCTTTTCAAATAGCCTATCCCGTTTGTCAAACCCATACACGCGATAATAATAAGCGTGTGATGTACAAGTTAGTATGCGGGTTAGTAGGTGTTTGTGTTGTTTGTATTATTGTTGAATGTCGAGTATACCGGTGTAGCATGCGGGTCGCATTCGCCGCGGTAACCAGACACGTCCAATATTTAAAGTGGTTAAAATTCATTTAAAGTGGACGTGCCCCACGATTTTATTTTAGTTTAATCAATGCATATGTTTAAAATTATTTTTTAGCTTTTAGTACATTTATCTGCAATATAAAACCGTTTAACTTAAAATATTTATTTTACTTTTTTATTTTTAAGTTTTTATTTCTCATTCTATTCAATTCGTTGAGTTCTTAAATTGGGTGGGAGATTCATATTGTAATTTTGTATAGTATACTGTATTATACCTACTTACCAAGCCCTTTATTTTGATACCCATATTGATGGGATTGAAAAATACATTATCCGCCATTTTGTAGCAGTGGCCATCTTTGATTTTGATTTTGTATAGTGCACTGAATTCTACTTGACAAGCCCTTTCATTTAATATCCATATTGATGGGATTGAAAAAAACTAAGTTGTCCGCCATCTTGTAGCGGCGGCCATCTTGGATTCACAATAATATTGAATATGGATAATTGTATTGTCACCAGAATCAAAGGCGTATACCAAATTTCAGATCAATCGGTTAACGGGACGAGGGTTAAATTTCAATTACTAAATTTGACCCAAACAAACGGGGTGAGCTAAATGAAACCGTTTAAAAAATATATAGTTCTTGTGTTTGCAACTGAATCCCGACCGAAGTAACGTTAATAGACTCAAAATAATTATGTATAACTTCATAATCAATGGAGGTAGTGTTTTTAATTTCAAGAAAAATATGTATTTAAAAAAAAAAAATTGGCAGCGAATCTAACAAAATAGATTGTGTATGCATATGGTACGAAGCATCAGCGTAGAACATTCAATTTACAAAGCAATGATATTCAAAATGCAACTCCAACCACGACCTACAATGTAAAGAATAAATCAAATTCCCTAATGACAAGGCATCGACATCGAACAGCAGTAGAAACATCCGGTGTCGGATGGCGCGACACAAAACATCCATCGCGTATTGGCCGAGTTCCGGCGGCACGCGAGCCCGACGAGGCGCCATGCCACGATAAACAATGTACATTGTAACGTGTAACTGCAGTAGCCACCGCTGATAAAACATTACCGCAATCTATTGTATTGCACGTCTATTTTATCACGTGTATGACATTTCACTTATTTTGTAAATAGTATGTTGTTTAGTGCTTGGTGGCCAGTTGGTAACGGTGCTCGTGGATTCAAATCCCAGGGCACACCTCTAACTTTTGGAGCCATGTGTGTATTGATAGTCAATCAACGCGAACTATAATGGTTAAAGGAACCATCGTGAAGAGACTTGCACACCATAGCGATTAGGAATAATTTATATGGTATGCAAAGTCTGTCAACCTGCACTAGACCAGCATGGTGGACTATATGGCCTAACCACTCTCAATCGATTGTAGAGTAGGCTGGTGCGCTGAAGTGGGTAAAGTACTCGGTACCTTTAAAAAGATGGTTTGTTGCATACTGCCATAATTTCCAGGTGTTGAACAGTATTTGTGATGGACATGGTTTTTGCTAGCATGCATGTGATGCATGAGATTGTAGAATCTTGGCTAACAGATATCTATGGGTTATGGATAAAAGCTGCGAGCGTGATGTATTGTCTCATACTTCACAGGTAGTGTGTAGGTACAAAAAAATGGATGCACTTCTACTCCTTTAGACTAACGAATACAAGGTAAATCCAATGTTAACTTATAATTATAATAAATATAATTGGCGACCCCTACGCACCAAACAGACAGTTATTTCAACACATTTAGGTAATTTTTTATTTTAATATTTAACATAAGTGGTTTTGTCTATCACGCGTAATAAGGAAGACGGCCAATGAATGGTCCAATTTTCATCGGAGCTTTATTTCCCCTTTGTTCTGAGGGTAAGTGTCAGTGCAAATCTCCACGAAATCCGTCATACTAATAAAGATTTATGGGATCCTAGGCGTAATTCGTAAGCCTGTCATTACTGCCTTGGAAAATTTAGTTTTGCACACAAAATTTTCCATTTATTGTATTAGGAATACAAGGTTCGCAAATAAAGTTTGAAAAACAACTTAAAAATCTGTGCCTTAAAATAGTTGCCAAATAAATTGATATGCAATGCCGTTTTAGGTTATAAACCCGAGTGTTATCAATCAAAGTGAATTAAAACAAATACAATCAGTAAATCTCAATCATATATCAATTTAATTAACAGTCACATACTGGCATAGTGATGTCATTATATATGACGGTAAAAACTTGCAAAGGGTGAAATCGATGTCCGACCTCGGGGGACAAGCGACAGGCGACTAGCGTGAGAAACGAGTTGATAGCCACAAATAGTAGTGGGTGGATTTTCAAAATAACAAAAATATGGTGTTATAGGACTTTCTGCCTCATAGTAACTATTTAAACACTTCAAATAGGCTATAAAGCGATTTTTATACATTTATTTCAAATATATTTCAAGCAAAACAACTAAATCACTATTTACAAGTTTTGACAAATATTTAGTTTCCAGAAAATCATTCACCGCCTTGTTATTTTTCAGAATATTACAGTAAAATTGTACATATCTCAAAATTGGTACCTAAATTTTATTCTAAATTATCCTTATTACATAAAATAAATGTTTAGCTAGATAATTACCTGTGGTTATAAATTGTTACTTATCGGTATTACCTTTATTTAGATATGTAAAAATTTGTCACAAAAATATCATCATCACTGCCCCTCGTCATATTTTGAGAATATAAAATTCGGATCCACCCCAAAACATTTGTGAACGCATCTAATAAGCTCCTCTGCCCCGCGTCTCTCAGTTGTCATCGAAGTTTCAGTTGGTGCGCAAGAAAATTTATAAAAGGAACATAATTTAATTTAAAAAATAGTCTTTGTCAAGAAATCTCGTCATCAAACGAATTTGAATATTTAGGTAAGTAATTTTCCTTTTCTTTTAGTGCCTAGTAGCCTGAAAGTACCATAAATAACATTTTCTTAAGAAATAGTCAAATAAATTTATACTCAAAAATTTAACAAGTTATAACATGTTTCGACACGTTTCGTAATTAATCGCAACATCATTCACCGGATATTTTTTGATGCGATAAATGATTCTGGCTGAGGATAATGATGTTTTTAACGGGTTCAATTATAGTTCAGGAACTTGAAGCATGCTAGTTTAGTCTAGCTACTTATGTTATATAATTCTATACAATTATAAATGGGTTATTTATTCCCGTGAAAAATATTTGATTTTTTTTGCTTTATAATTCACATAAGATAATTGTTGTTATATTATAATTTGTAAGTTTTATTTCATTATACAGGTACCGATTGTTATGGCAAAAAGTAAAGAAAAACGTTTAGCCCAACAAAGACTATGTAAAAAACGCAAGTACGCCGAAATAAAAAATGACCCAGAATTATACGCATTAGAAAAAGAAAAACAACTGTGCAAAATACAAAAAACGAAAAGAAGAGAAAAAGCAAAAATCTATTGCAGAAATGAATCCGCGTGAACAGAGGGAAATACGGAAAAGATGGAGAGAAAGTTCAAAAAAATATAGACAAAAAAAGAAAGAAGACATATTAGAAGTCCCAAGTATAGTTCATGTCGAAGCACCTTGTTTTTCCCCAGAAGAGACTAAAGCTAATATTGAAGATTCTATCGCTTTATTTACGAAAGAAGATGTCCAGAAAGCAGAGAGAAAGATAAGATATAGAGAATTGAAAAAAAGGATACAATTGATGGGAACAATAAAACGATTACGAAAGATTAATCAGTGTCAGAGAATGACTATATCAAGATTAAAATCAAAACTGAATAACATGATAAATACGTCTCACGAAAATAGCCAAGAATTAATTTCTGGAGTTGAAAATGCCCCTAAAAAGCGGAGGATTGTTCGTCCTCTCAACAATCTAAGATCAAAAAGAGACACTACACTACTACTATCGATCACAGCGCCAATACGTTTTAGATAAGATTGTTTCTTTTTATAACGACGATGCTGTAAGTACTATCGCAGCCGGAAAGAAAGAGTTTATTACCCGAAATAAAATAAGAATGCAGAAGAGATATCTTACAGCTCCTTTAAAGATTTTACATAGAAAATTTATGATAGAAACAGCTATACAGATGAGTTATTCTTTTTTTACTAAACATCGACCTTTCTGGGTGCTTTATCCTAAGTCTGAAAACCGAGACACCTGTTTATGCATTCGACACACGAATATAGACCTATTAATAAAAGCACTGCATAATGCATCAATTATATCAGAAAAAACATCAAGTGAAGTTATTTTAAATTTATGTTGTGAGGCCAAGAATTCATATTGCTTACTAAGACACTGCATTTCTTGTAAAGACAAGGTTTTGGCATATAAAGAATTTTCGAATGACGCTGATATTACATACTATCAATGGAAAAAGGAAACAAAAGACATGGTTATGAAAAATGGGGCGAAAAAGAAGAAAGTACTAACGGTAAAGTCGCAAATAACCACAAAACCTTTAAATGCAATAAAACAGTTAGAAGAACTATTGTATCCTTTTCTTTTACATGTTTATAACATCGAAGTTCAATACAAGACATTAACTGATTTAAAACAAAAATTGAGTGTATCAGAAGCCGTCATACACGTAGACTTTTCAGAGAACTATGCATTGAAATACGTTGAAGAAACTCAGGCTTTCCATTTTGGAGGAAGCAGACAGCAAGTTTGTTTGCATACATCAGTAATTTATAGTCATAATTTTTCTGTAGGGGCTATTCGACCAATATCTGTATGCACTGTTAGTGATTGTCTTCGTCATGATGCCTCAGCAATATGGGCACATTTGATTCCATTGATAGAAGAGACTTTAGAGATCAATCCATTTGTTACGACATTACACTTAATTTCTGATTCACCTGTATCGCAGTACCGTAACAAATATATATTTTATTTAATAACACAGTTAAATAATGAATTTAAACAAATTTCTAGGATAACTTGGAATTATTTAGAGGCAGGGCACGGAAAGGGTGCCCCGGATGGTGTAGGTGCTGTTCTTAAAAGAACTGCAGATAGGATGGTTCGGTTTGGTAAGGATGTTGGTGATTTTGATATATTCTATAAAGTATTAAAAGAAAACGTAGAGAATATTGAAGTTAAGGTAGTGAAGGAAGAATCTATAAAATTAAAAGACAGTCTTTTTCCAAAGAAATTGAAATCATTTAGGGGCACCCTTTCTGTCCACCAAATTATTTGGGATATAAATTATACGAAACTTGCCGTGAGAAGATTAAGCTGTTTCTTATGCAATAGTAATGAACCTTGCATTCACGACAAACACCTTGGATTCATTGAAATTAAAAACGAAAATGAGACTGATTAGTGATTATATAATACTAACAAATGTGATTAATGATCAAAGATTTTATGTGATAATAGTATGAAACTAATTTATAATTGAGAAAACAACGTTTTTTTTTTATTTTGTTTGGTTTATTAAAGGTAATTACAAATCGAAAATTATTTATCATTACCTGTAACACCTTGTCATTTACCTTACCAGCAAATTCATTCATTGCAACGCAAAATCATTCACCTCAACAATAAATTTATATTTTTATGGATTAACTCATGAATCCATCGCTTATATTACTGTGCCAATATCCAGAACAGTTCGTTTTGACAAAAGAAATGTTATTTTATAGTTATTTCTTATTTTTTTTAATAAAATTCGAGATAACATAAAAACTGGCATATTTAATCGTTAAATTGGAAATTCACCCTAGTACAGTTTCATTCCGGCTTTTCAAGTGCGCACGCGTAATTAGTGGAAATGTTTTGAATAATAAAATGTTTAGTGAAAACATTATAAAGTGACCCTGTATTATATGCATTATGCACCACCGGGTTTGTTACTTTATTCAATTCAGTTAATTCAAATTTATTTCAGTATGAATCAATTTTTGTGTTTCAAGGTTAATGTAAGGCTAGTTTTATTAATTGTGGCGCGGTGGTTGAAACATAAGAAACACTAGAACCCAATACGCATGCGTTAGGACTAAGGGCTCAGTGTGACACTTCATGAAAGCATGTAGAATTGGGAAAATATGTTTTACATAATACCCGATTAAACCTTGCCAGACTACAAACAATAACCTAAATCTATAAACAACTAGCACAACCCCAGAAACGACAAATTAAATTAGCTAAACTTCAAGTGGTTAGTAGTGGAATTATTCTCAGGTCGCGTTTAAAACCCAGGGGTTTGTGGGCAAATTGCGAACGTTTAGAGCTAACGACCCACATTGTGCGACAGGAGTTGGCAAGGTCGGAGCGAATTTCACCCTCCGCTGGTCAACCGTACATAAACTCTTCTCCGTGTCGACGGTACAAGTTAAAGGGTACTTCTGGGAATATTGTAGTTATAACTGCGTGTAGAATTGAGAGCGCGAAACATACCAGTGCTTACAAAAGTATGTCAATTACTAAATAATCATAAAAATAAATTGTTTTAAACGACAAATGAAAATTGTAGTGGAAATAACATAATTTACTGTTATTTATAGCGTATAACTTAATCTGTTATTCAGAAGTAGACGATAGAAATTTTCACAATGGACGCTTTTATGTATTGTGAAGAAAAAATATATTTTTTTATGAAATAGTCGGTGGTACGAACGATAAACTATTAAAAATGTTTCAAAATACTGTTGTAATCAACGATTACTTAAACAATTGCCTTAATTTTTAAGTGGTGCATATGTATAACAAACAGCCACTTGTTTAGTATTAACTACTAGGCATATGCATTTATGTCTTAATTTTTATTTTAAACATTGTTCTTTATAGAAAGCTTAATCAAGCATACAACTGAATTGTTTTCCCCGCCTATCGCTTATAACATGCACAGCATTTCTATCGTCGAGGGGCAACATCGGCAACTCGTTCCAATACAGTTAGAATGCTATTTGTCGGCACGTAAACGGCTCTTACGCCGAGATCCCGGCGCGACCGGGTGTTTTGTTTTACGATAGCACCCCGTCCCGACAAATTGCTGTCGGCCGTTCAGTCAGTGGCTGTCGGTTGTTCAAGGTTCGCGCAAATTTGACCTGATCCTGACAAGCTGTTTGTTAGGTAGTATTCAAAAATCATCTACAGTTTTATGCTACATGCATTTCGAGACAACATATAAAAAAAAATTAAATACAGCAGCACATTGACTACAATAGCCAAATATAGCTGTTTTTTTTTTCAACTTTAAAAGCGCTTTTTTTAGTAATGTATTTATTTTTATTTCGCTTATTAGTCAAATTTTCTTTTTCTGGCTCGTATATATTTTATTTTGTTACTAAATTTCGCTACGGTTTAAAGACTTGGACATTTACAAAGACCTGCTCAGCTTATGTGCTCAGTTTCATTAAAATGTATTGTTGATACTAGCTGACAGGAGTTGCAGTGGCGGTTATGAGGGCGGGACAGTCAACTGTCAATGATCTTTATGGTCCCTCCGAGCTTTGTGTCAGATGTTGATTCACAGCCACGTGTAAACAACTTGTTTTAATGGTCCGTTTAGTGCCTGTGATTATGACTCACAGTTGAAGGGACCTTACGCACGAGGCCAATAAAACTATACTATTAAGAGTTTTTATTAATAAGTTCCTACTTTGTCAAGCATTTCATACATCAACAAGAGTATCAGATATCGAATTGAAGAAGCCTGAACGAGTTTCCAACTAACACATATTTAACACCTTCCTTACTTAGATAATTTAACCCATATTCTCCTATAATCACACAAATACTTTGCTCTGCCAAATCTATTGTACCAATTAATATCGTATGCTACCTACATGAATTACTATCAGAAATCTTCACCACCCAGTCAAATCTGTATCAGCGCCCATACACATCATCCCACTGCAGGGCACGGGACCTCTTCTACAACCCAGAATACGATTGAGAATGAGTCACAACATACAGGCACTCAGTTTGAAAACCTATTCCAAAAATGTAGCAAAACACCTGTTTTCCCTTGCACAATTCACAGAAGTATGGAAGCGTCACTACTTAGTCACATGTAGGGAAAATTGTATGAGCAGCGAGACTAGCGAGTAGCGAGTACCGAGCAGTAACAAAACACTTGACACAGAAATAGAAGTCATTCACGCTTGATTCACAATGGTAAAACATTGTGTCGCGCTGCAATGGACTGCATCCGTACGGCGGACAAGTTACGAGCTCTTTACTCAGCTTTATGCACGGAAATCTACATTAAACTCGAGGTATTATTTCAATCTAAAGCCATTGCCTGTGCTACAATATTAAAAAATACCCGCTATACATATTTGTAGTAGAAATGGAATCTATTTGTTGGTGCGGTTTCCTATTATTGATCCAAAGGGAAATATGAGTTATATTTGAAAAAGGGCACCCAATCATGATAAACCATAATTTCGGTAAGATAAAAAATAGACCAAGCTATGTAGATTACATCAGATTTACACACGAAGATTTCCACACAGATAGTATCCACTTTCCACTACATCCGGCTAATAGAAACGATAATTTTATGACGATTATGTAAAATGTACTGACGCGAGAAGATAAACTCGCGAAATCCAGTACATCCCACAATAGAACTCCCGCATTGCACTAAATTATTACACCTGCAACATTAAACTGGTGTTGTTCGATAGTCTACAACCAAAACACTATGACACGCCCATCCATGACGATAACATCACACCCACAAACAAATCCTAAAAATCCGCAACTATTGCTTCCACGTGTATTCCGATACACATGAGTGTAAACTGATTGCGCGGTGGAAAAAATGCACACACACACACACGCGCGCGTATAGAGGAGTCGGTGACGTCACACGAGTCGGCCAGAGGGCGACACGACCCAAGGCCGCGCCATTTGTCAGGTGCGAATTGAAACGATCGCGGGGGGAAGTTGAGTGACACGCGCGCGGGCTTTTTGCGAATCTCCACATGGATTAGAGGCCCCGTGGGTCCTGCAGTCATGTACGAATTTTGGTGCTTTTTATCAAGTATTCGACATTTTGATATGGTTAGAAGGATATGACTAAATAATGTTGATATAATATATGGTCAATTTAACCTATATATTGGAAGCGATATTACGTGAAAATTCAATAACAACGCTTTTCTTCTATTTCTATGTATGATACCTGTTTCGTCGTAATCATCAGACTACAAGAATGATCCAAGGACATACAAAATGTAATTTAATATTCAGAGTATCAAGAAATCGTATACGCCGATTGGTCAATTTCTTACTTTACATCTGTCTAAAGTTTATGATGAAGCATGGCAAAAAACTTAACCTAAACAAACCCACGTCTCCAGGTTTTTCCGCTTTCGCGTTCCATTTCACGTTATTATACAGGGTATATCAAGACTGCTACCGAAAACGAAGCCGGGTGGTAGTTTAAGCGACTTCAGACACAATGCAACAGAAAAAGTGGCAAAAAAAAGCGACAATTTTTTTTTTGTTATTTTTTTCCTTTGACCATATTTGGGTGGTAAATGCATTTTTTCCTAAAATAACAGTGTATACCCTTTTATTTATAAATAATCTAAGGTATAAAAGAGTTTAAATTTTTATTTTAGCTAAAACTAGGGATTTGCCACCAAAAAATGACGATGTTTAAAAAATCATAAAAAATAACTGTCGCGTTTCTTAGCGAAATTTTTAGTTGCTTTGTGTTTGTAGTCACTAAAACTACCACCCGGCTTCGTTTTCGGTAGCAGTCTTGAGATACCCGGTATAGTGCGTAAAATATAATGTGCTGCGTAGCGCTGGACGACCTTGAGTCCAAGTTAAATATTTATATCCTACGTTACTTCTAATGTAACAAATTATTTAACAGCCAAAACAATGTTTGTGTGCGCGGAACTAATTTCCTCTTTCTAAACTTTACTAAGGTATTGATCGATACCGAAACGAGGTAAATTTAATTACGTTTTCCTTCAGACTTCCGTAGGTTAACAGTACAATGCCAGACCTAAATAAAATTACAGTACTGTTGGAAATTACCAGTAGTTAGTGATTGTAGTGATAGGTTTCAAACTCACGACACCACCATACTTGTGTAACACAACTTCGTTTTATCGATTGGGCTCCAAACCAAAAAACAAACAAGGCACATCAAAACAATTTCTAGTCTACACGAATTAACCACCTCAAACCAATATGATTATTTAGGGTACAAACATTTTTCTCTACAAAATATAAAGGTCAGCAAACTGATCCCAAAAAGGTCACAACATTGTTATATTTGGCCACTTCAAAGTTAAGCATACATGCTATTTATATGTTTTAAATGGGTAGAGCATGTTTTCCATTGTTCAATTACCGTACATTGGAAAAGGTTTCATGGACATAAAAAATCGAGCGCAAATTGAACAAAATTCAGGTTCGGTGATCATTAGGTATAAACATCAAAAATAATAGAAAGAACTGAGGCACGCCTTAGCACGGAAGAAACTTATTATAAAATCTAATTTAAAAACTGTCGCAGTTCCCTTCGTCTCTACGACGTCCTTCTGACTAAAGACTGGAAAATAGATTTAAAGGAAATAAGATTCAAACTTAATTTAGCATTTCATTTCGTGCAAATATATTTGTCGCGGAAAGGGATGCCGCCTATTGGAAGTTTACAGGGAAACAATTTTCAGTAGATTTTTCTATAATTACTTTTTTTTATCAGAGATTAGACAACAAGGTATAATATTTTGCGTAAATCGAAATTAAAAGCGCTGTTATAAACGACTTTCTTTTGACGTCTTTGTTACATGAGCATTTACATAATTGATTGCTTATAACCACAATGGTGTCGTTAGATTTTCTGAAGCTTCCATACGAAACAACCTACAATTTCTTCACACACACTTGTAAACGACTCAAACAAAAACACATACTCTCATCATAAATCACAATAAGGAAAGTCAGCAAAGCATTGTCCTCTGTAACAACAACAGACCATTACGTATTGAAGGTATTAAAACGAAAGTTACGACCAGCAAGTTACCGGCACGTCATTAACTTCTGCGTAGGGGTTTTCGCGTCAAAGGTAAGGCGTGTCAGTAAAAACGTCATAAAACACGCGACGATCACACGAAATCATCTGGAAAAGTAATGGCACTCTGCATTGTTGCTCGGTTTTATTATGTAGGACGGGATTGTCTGAATAAAAGGATTCCGTTGCAGAGTGGGCATTTCATTTGACTAACGCATTTTCTAACTACGTAGTTGCGTAGGCATATACCGCTCGCTTGAAACAACTAAATTAAATAGAAAGGTTTTGCAAAAAAAAAAAACGATGATTTTGTAAATAAGACTTGTTTAGTAGGACAAAAATACCACAACATAATTCCTATTATTTATTTTATAAAATGGCTTTAAAATGAGGATTACAGTATGCTTATATAATTTAAAACTCAATTGAAGTTCATTCACAAATAACGCAACCAATTCAAAATTTAGATTTCAGATTACCGATACTTCTTGCCTAGTTTCACCGTCGCAATCATAAAGCGTTCCGAAACGGTGCTCGTATTTAGACAATAAAATAAAACTTATGATAAAATATTTGAATGCATAATTTATCGATTTTTTATTGTAAATATCAACGATTGAATATTTATTTGGCCACATTTTTGTGCTATTTTTAGTGCAAATATCCAAGATATAGAGTTAACATGGTTAACCTCGGAACGACATTTTCTTTTGTATGTATATTCATCCATTTGGAGATTAAACCATTCTAAAACTTTGTTTTGGGATTACATTGTTGTATCTGATATTCGCATGCCACTACTGAATTGAAACGCAGAATGAACATAATTTATCGATGTTTGCAAAAGCCCTAACAGCTTTTTAGTATACCCTTACTCCAAGTAGACCACGTGGCCTCTTTTAGATGCATAATTTATTTAGCATAAGCGCTGTATCAATATTAATAATTTATCATTCTAAATAAGTGGCTCTCATCTGAAGGCTTTGTAAAGGGGGGGGGGGGGAGTGGGCGTAAGGGCGGGCTGGGCCGGTGAGGTATGCGGGGGGCGAGGTAGGCCCGCGCATGCGCCCCGCACGTGTATCGATTGAACAGGCCACTAGCTCTCAGTCTAGAAATTTTAAATAGCATCCCAGATAAAACCCGGGGATGCGTGTAATGGGATGAAAATTGCCACGAAACCTTCATTTTATTTCATTAAGCTTCGTGACAGATACAATGTCGTCGTGCCGCACGGCAAATTGAGTTTTCAGATATTCTTGCAATCCCAAATTACATTGTTGCATACCTTATTGGAAACAGTTAAGTACAATTATAAATGACGTCTTAGAAGTTAGATGTTTTTGAAAAATTGTAACTTTGTAAAGTCAATCCTACCATATTAAATATTTTGAATTTCGGACAAATAAGAACTCAAATTTTCTTTCGACGTAGGTTCCTTGTTTAAAGTCAATATCCAATGTAAAATCGGCAATCTTGGTGACACCTAAAGTATATGCATCAATGAAATATCAATTAAACTACTTAGATATCACTTCACATAACATTCACGAAACTTTCATAACATCGGTAAAAGTATCATGAAGGATATTTGCAAAAGCAGATAGTATGGTCAATGGTGTATGCGCCTTGCGAGACACTTACGCAGACTTTCATAAAACTATTACATATTATCCAAATGTTAATCGTCAAATCAAAGTCGCTGTTACATATTAATTTGTAATAACATTAAGTATACAAAGGTGCACTGAACAGGGCAAGTATTACATGAAATTATTTACAGTTTATTCATCTTATTATAAACTCATTTGCAAAAAAAACGGGCACCTAAGCAATGAACCATTTCAAATGTTACTATTGGTTTGTTTGATAATTATTATAGGTAGTTTTACTTTCACAATTTTGTAAATTAATAAGCAAATAATCGTTTTCGTCAGTATTATCATAAAATTTTGATAAAATTTATGGGTTTTGATGCTAAAGTTCACTAGTAGTGTATGCTTGCTAGTAGTGCATATGCTCGTGAAGTAAAAGTTAACAAAGATTTTTGTTTGATTTTTCTTTAATAAAGTAAAAGCAGATAAATGTTTAGTATCGAGTGTGAACCCCTCTAGCTGAAATCACAGCTTGAATTCGTCTGGGTATGCTAGCGAGGATATCCCGGATACTTGCTTGCGGAATACGTTCCCACTCCGCGGTAATCACTTCTTCACACAATCTTCAGCTCTCTGATGGTCTGCGGAGCCGGTTGTACTGATCTCACGCGTCGTTTCAGAACGTCTCAGACATGCTCTATAGGATTGAGGTCGGGACTTCGAGCTGACCAATCCAAACGACGAATGCCGACCTCTTGCACATACGCTTCCACATCGCCAGACCGGTGGGCGCGAGCGTTGTCGTCCATAAAAATTGAGTCTTCGCCTAAAGCGGCCAATGCGGGTTGTGCATGAGGAATTAGAACTTCCGTTATGTATCGATGTCCAGTCAGTGAGCCGTTTTCAATGAAGACTAACTCTGTACGATCCATTGAATTTATTCCTGCCCAAAACATAACAGAGACCCCACCATAAGGTGTGATTTCTTCAAAACAAGCCTTTGCAAAGCGTTCTCCTCGTCTTCGTAGCACTCGCCGACGTCGATCTTCACCGAACAGAGATATCCTGGCTTCATCGGAGAACAATACCCTATTCCAGTCTTCTTGAGTCCATGACTCACAATTTCGAGCAAACCTAAGCCTGGCAACTCTGTGCTCACGGAGTAACTTAGGGCCGCGGGCCGGGCGATGACTGCGTATATTGGCCGCGAGAAGCCTCCTCCTGACCGTCCACAGACTAATATGCACATTTCTTACTTCTTCGAGGTTGTTCTTAAGCTCCACATACGAAGACTTGCGATTTCTCAATGCGCGACTCACAAGAAAACGATCATCCCGTGGTTGGGTACATGGTTTTCTTCCAGTACCAGGCCTTCTCTCGACGGAACCGGTGTCTTGATACCGCTGCCAGGTCCTTTGAACCGTCGAGCGACTCACACTTAGCCTCTGAGCCACGAAGCATTGGCTGCAACCTTCTTCGAGCAGCGCAATAATTTTGGTAGCTTTTACCACTTTCTCTAACATTATTGAGACAGCTAAACAGCAATAAATGAAGCTTTGACAATTAAGAATATGAAATAAATTCATAAAAATTGACTAAAAGTTATGAAAACCGATATTATCTTTTGGAACTTCGCAACAAAAATGTAGGATAAAAAGTGGTTTTCTGTAAAAACGAGCATCAAACGAAAATTTGAATTTAGAACGTACTGTTTTAAACACTACGGCATTTTTAAAACCGGCCAGTAACATGTACAAATGATTGAAATCATTTTGGTACCGTATTTTTTTAAAGAAGAATTAAAATCAAAACCGCCCGTTTTTTTTTGCAAATGAGTGTATATTATACCCGGTCAAAATTTAATAGGAACAAATCTATATTATCAAGCAGATTGGAAATCTTCATATCAACATACAATCTATGTACAACAAGGACATAAGCTTGTCCCAATTGCCTGCACAACGACCAGTTGCAAGCAACCTGTCGTCAGCGGCATGCAAACAGCCTTAAAAAATCCAATTTAGCAAAAGTCGAAGGCTAAAACGAATAACAGCCTATCGACACTTCAAGTTAATTGACGTCATTAAGATCGAAATGGATCAATGTCGTAATAAGACAAAGGTGCTCGAACGGCGGAAGAGAGCTCTCCACGTCGGCCGAGCTCCCACGTAATATCATTGGAAAAATAAATTGGAAATGATGCGAAGGAAATCTCAGCTCACTGCGCGAGGTCGATGGCCGTGATGAAAACTCTTAGACGATATTAGATAATGTAGGGAAGATTGTGAAGCTTTCGCGTTAATGTGCTGACGGCATGAGCCACTTCGGCCGACGCTTCAATTATTATCAATCTCATTTACGTAAAGTTATATAAATTACTAGCTTTTGCCCGCAACTTTGTCTGCGTGTATATTATAATAATACGGATGTAAAATTAATACATTATATCGCTTCAACAACATTACACTGTAATCTCTGCGAAAGATTTGCAAAAAAATGATTTTGATAACATACATAAATCAGCTTCAGTGGTTCTAGTTATCACATAATATAATATCATCCCTTATTTCACCGCCTTAGTGCTTGTTTTCGAATAGTAGTTCACGGCATTATTTTGCGTTTAAAATAAGTGGTGAAATACAAATGTTCATATGAATAACTTCAGCGGTTTCGATTTTGCATACAACATTTCAACTCCTATTTAAACCTTTTAGGGTTAATTTTGAGAAAAGAGAGTAGGCAATTATATTTGTTTGTAATAATTAAATAAAGTTCCAAGTTTTACCATAAAACACTATTTCACCCTTTTCATCCCTTTGGGGGTTGAATTTCCAAAAATACTTTCTTAGTGCTACCCTACGCCACAGTAGGAATCCCTGTGTAAAATTTCAAGTTCGTAGTTTCAGTAGTGTTGGCTGTGTGTTGATGCGACAGTTAGGTTTTACAACATTTCAACCCTTATTTTAACCTGTTTAGGGTTAATTAAAAAAAAATAAAGTATGCAGTTATTCTTGTTTCTAGATGAGTAACTAAAATGCAAAGTTTGACAATTTTAGCTTTAATGGTTTCGATTTTCCATACAACCGTTTTTTTTCCTTTTCACCCTCTCAGGGGCTGAATTTCCAAAAATCCCTTCTTAGTGCTACCTTAAGTCACAATAGGAACCTCTGTGCAAAATTTCACGTTCCTACCTCCAGTAGTTTCGGCTGTGCGTTGATCCGATAGTTCGGTTCTGCAAAATTTCACCCTTATTTTTACCCGTTTAGGGTTAATTTTAGAAAAATTAAGTATGCAGTTATATTGGGTTTTGATTGGCTAACTAAACTACAAAGTTTGAGAATTGTAGCTTTAACGGTTTCGATTTTCCATACAACCGTTTTTTACCCTTTTCACCCTCTTAGGGGTTGAATTTCCAAAAATCCCTTCTTAGTGCTACCCTACGTCATAATAGAAATCCTTGTGTAAAATTTCACGTTTCTAGCTCCAATAGTTTCGGCTGTGCGTTGATTAGACAGACATTAAATCACCCTAGTCTCGCAACACTTCAACCCTTATTTTAACCCCTTTAGGGTTAATTTTAGAAAAACTAAGTATGCAGTTATATTTGTCTTTGATTGGCTAACGAAACTGCAAAGTTTGACAATCGTAACTCAAACGGTTTCGATTTTCCATACAACAGTTTTTAACCATTTTCACCCCCTTAGGGGTTGAATTTTCAAAAATCCCTTCTTAGTGCTACCCTACGTCAAAATAGGAACCTTTGTGCAAAATTTCACGTTCCTAGCTCCAGTAGTTTCGGCTGTGCGTTGATACGTCAGTCAGTCAGTCAGTCAGTCAGGTTCCTCTTTTATATATATAGATGTCAACATATAAGGAACTTTACGGATTTGTAACTTATATTTATAGAAGCATTATTGCTACTTTGAGAATATAGAAATGTTGTTTTGTTATTGTTGATCGAAATCGAAACTGCACCTCTTTTAAGAATTTATATTTTTATCTCACTTTCGTTTGTAGTTCAAAAGGCGCTAGTTAGAATCTACTACATTAACCTACCGAATGTAATTTGAAAGTACATGCCAATCAACTGCGAGCTACAAGTAACAAGTTACATCAAGCACTGGCGCCGAGCAAGTACAAACATGGCAGGTGAAAGGAAGTAAACATCAACCCATGCAGAGAACCTAAAGTTGAAGGTCATTCTCATCCTCATTTGAAACATTTGAAGCATCCTCATGTGGTGCTCCACATGAGGATACCTCAAATGTTTCAAATGAGGAGAGTGTTGCTACTTTTGAGTATAATAGCAAGATTGTATAGAATCTGAAAATGGATTATTACTTTGTCAATTTCCCTGCAAAACTAAAACTGATACTTTCATACTACAACAGACCCGCCCACCTACTAGATCAACGACTTGAAATCTAAATTCCAGTTATTTTGTAAGAGTGCAAACATATAATTTAGAAGCCATGTGCTGTTTAGACATTATGTTAGCGATTCATTAGAGCGAGTGAAGCAAAATAATTCCTAAATATTCAAAGTTCACTGTATTTCAAATCCTTGCGACGCGACATCATTCTAAATTACTTCGTCCTAGTTAAGGACCAGTTTTTGCAGATTTCGTCCATATCAAAATCCTGACTCATAAACAAAAACATAGAAATTTAAATTTAAGCCGCTTTAACAATAGGCAACCCAATCCCACCAACCGAAAAAATTTAAATAAAGCCGCCAATGATTCTGGTGAAAAACTCGTCTAGCGTCGAGCTACGGCGATCACGTATAATAGGCATCGTGTTTCATTTATCACACGGTCAGGAGGGAACAAAAGGGACGGTAGCAAATCCTTTGCAGCGTCGATACAAAAGCTATTTCCTAGTACCCCGAGGCACACGTGGCCTACTGAAGGCAGAGCCATTTATTGCTTTTTAAAACTACTTTTTATGTCGTTCGTCCACATAGTCTAGCGAAGTTGTTTGGACGCGAGACAAAGTCCCCAGTGCAAGTTGGATAATAAATTCACCAACAGTAGAACGAGGGCAGACGGGTGATGCAACGGCGTGGTTATTAAAACTACTGAAATACCGGAGCACAAAGGCTTTTCAGGTGGCCTGCAAATATTAACGATGAACGCGAAAATTAAAAGCTCGGTGCATATAAACCCGCACGCAAATTGATATGTACGGTACACAATACATAGCCTGCACTCTTTGCTTCTTATCAATTTTGAAAATGGTTGTTTTGTTAACATCCTGAAAATTGTTAATTAATTTATGTTAACATTTGTAGTAAAACAAAGACCGGCCCTTACGATGCCACACATTATGACCTACGTTAATATGACTCTTGTGAACGAAGCAACTCTTATTACACTGTCGCATATTTTCCAATTCTATATTTGCTTGCAAAATGCATTGTGCAGAAGGCTTATACTGCAAGTCTCTTTTAATTAAAAGATCAAAGTGTCCCGCATAAAAAGCATCATGCAAGCATGCCGTTGGCTCTGGAACACTCCATTCGCCGACAGCGACCCATTGTACTCGCCATCGGGATCTCTGATAATTAGGTCTCCCAGTGATTCATTACGAGCAGCGAACCGTGATTTTTATAGATCACCCATTAATAGCATCGAGTAATAAATGAAACTGACGGATGACGAGCACCGGCCATCAATTATGCGCAGAGACAAAACAATACAAATCGATGATGGGTCACCAGAGCAATCAGTGCGAGATATACCAACGTGGAATTTATTAATTAGAAGGTACTTATTGCTAATTTAATGTCACATCAAAATGTTCCATCGACGGATGAAAGGTCTAAAAGCCCTTGGATGTATTTCAACATTGTTAGACAATCTATCAAGATCAGGATAGATATCTTTTATTGAAAAATAGTAGGAAAGGAAGTCAATTGGCATGTTATGATTAGTGTGGGAAAGTTCAGCATTAAGTAGGAATATAATGCGAAAATATTGATGTTATTAGCTTATTTGTTCGTCCTACTTTTAGAGAATTTTCATATCTAAATTGGGAATTTTATTACAAAAACCTTTAGCAGACGTTTTTGGAAAATTGCGCAGTTTGAAAGAATTTGAAGTCCTGAAATTTTTATAATCTTTATCACTGAATGCTATGAAAATTCTTAGAATCAATCACAAAAACTTAAAAACACGTTGGCGGAAATTGCGAAACTGATTACTAAGCAAATACAATATTTGCCAATGTGACAATGAGCATGCCCAATTTTGTGTCTAGATATCGCCTATTGCCTAGTGGAAAGCGATGATTTCCAGTTTCTACTGGACTCTATGTAATCTCACCGAACTGGTGCCGCAATTAATATTATGGCATCGGACACAACTGCAATTTTCAAGGTTTTTAAGATTTTTAACTAGTCTTATATATTATAGCCGCGGCTAAGGAAATGATTGACAGTTTTAACATTTAGCATCCAAATCGAAATATTTTAAGAGATGAAAACTAAATTAATTCGAGGTTTCAAAAGACAACTTCAAGTAAACATATAAATATAAGTTGGTTGGCAGCGACCTGGTTGTTGCTGGAAGTTATTCGGACAAGAAAAGTATACAAAATTTGATTCACTTGCGATATGAAATGGAGACGCAAGTAGGATGCGTCGTTGGTTTGTAATAAGAGGATCCGAACTGCTTGCGCTTTTCTCAGTTTCCCATCGAGGATAACTGGGAAAGAATGAAATAAATACCATCGCCGTACAGTTGTTACATTGATAATATTTTGCATATGAAAGTTGACTTACCGCTTTACTTAACACACATTTTGATATCTATAATACCATCCGCTATCATTTTCACCATGAACACGCGAGGAAACTTATGTATATTATAAAACTATTACAAAACCATAATATTATACAATATGTGTGGCGCAATCTTATCTCTCAGGACAACAACCCTGCGCGCTACGTCACTACATACGTCATCGAGTTCGTGCAGATGCTACCGTTAGTAACAGGGTGACTAGACAAATATGCGATACAACAAATCTAATGGACTTAGTACGTGTTATTCCAGCAAAGTGCATGCTGTTGTCGAAGGGCGTCGATTGGACTTAATCATTAAATGACATCACCGACTGTGGAATTAAAAATCCTTTCTACACAATATAATCCTAAATAATTGCTACTGTAGAAATAGAAGTCCTAATATGCAGGTTGTTACACTGGTGAGACACTGGTGGTAGGTCTCTCATATGTGAGAAGCCATCTGGGTAGGTACCACCGCAATGTCTATTTCTCCCGTGAAACAACACTGCTTAAATGCACTGTTGTGTTTCGGATTGAAGGACATTGTAGCCAGAGCAACTACTGGACATATTGAGACTTAACATCTTATGTCTCAGGATGGCGAGCGCAGTGGAATATTGCTACTGTTCATGAGCGGTCGTATCGCTTACCATCAGGCGAACGGCTTGCTCGTCTCGCCATTCAATGCAATAAAAAAAAAAAAAAAGCTAATTATAAAACTTAAAACGCCACAAAGTCCAAGCAATCGAAGGACAAAAGCACCATTCCAACAACCATAAGATAGTGGCACAATCCACAGGGCAGGATAACGTCCGGCGGGCGTGACGTCACGCACACGTCACACGGTTCGCGTGTACCGAGGCGAGGCATCGTGAAAGGCAGACCGAGAGCATCGACCGGCCGGCTATGACATAACAGCGATTCGGCAACTCGCGTCTGGCAGATTCTAGCATCGGAGGTGCGGGCGGAACCGCAACTATTCTACATACATACATAAACTCACGCCTTTTTCCCAGAAGCGGTAGGCAGAGATGCCAGGACACCCACATTCCGTCCCACGAAGTGATAGGTGGCGTGCCTATCGCCATATCGGGCACAAATTCCTGACTCTGGACTGACGGTTAATAGAAAAATCCAATATGACTACCCAACCCGGGATCGCAACTATCCTACTGCTAATTGTCAGTGATGCGCATTCCGTAGCGACAAATAGTCCGCCTACCCTGATAAAAGATACCCAATTCCAAATCTATCTGACTGAAATGTTTATAACATCAATCAACATATGACGATAAGCCTATTTTTAAATCATTGAAGATATAAAATTCCGAACTATTTAGTACTAAGCACCCAATTTCAAGAGATATTTAGGGGCCTTATTAAAAAACTCGGATGATTGCGTGATTACCTTTAGCCTAAGAATTTAAAATCGATTCATCCTTGGCCCTAGGTGTTTGTGTCATTGGTGACTGGGAAAGTTGATTACTCATGTACCTTCGTGACTGTGTGCACTACAAAATGTCGAAATAAGGTATCAATCCGGCCATTGAAAATGACTAACCAACATACCAATGACCAATCAACGAGTGTGAAATGACGAGACATGTGTCTAGGTTTAGTAACCTATCATTATGTTAACTGTTAGCGCAAAAGGTGTCAATTGAATTACATGTGTTAGCACCGAGTCTCAAGTATTTTTCCCTTCCATTGCTTCAAGTAAACATGTCACATTCAATAATGTGCACAATATGCAGATTTTTACAACTAAACCCACATTGTGAATACGTTATTTACAACACAAAATCAACATATTTTATTCGCGTAAATGTCAAGACGATCTCATGGATGGAGTCATGTGCCCGACACGAAGTAGGCTTCTTTAATGTAGTAGGTAGTTTGAAACTAGACTTTCAGAATTATAGAAACACAGGGGGCTAATGCCACTTTGACTAATTGTTTGGAAAATTCAGAAAAGCATGGCCAACCTAATCAACGGCAGGCTATCTGAATAACAAGAATTTAGACCTTTGTTAATTAAAATTCAGGGTAAAACATAAGTTTAACGATAACATTAGCAATATTTGCATTCCATGACATACTTAACTTGGCATATTGTTACAGTAACGGTACATTTCCTGAAGGCATGTAACGTGTCCTAAACTAACACTGGCGCTTAGTGATAGCGAGTTCATGTTGATAACAAAGTCACTAAACTTTTGCTGGGCGGGTGTGTTTGTTTTCAATTTAAGTTTTGGGTGGTGGGGTACTGTATGAGAAGGGAATGCGCGAAAGACTAAATAACCTTATTTTTTAAAAATCAGTCACCCGGGATGAAATATGAAAACGTTTAAGGACCATAAAAATGCTATAATGAATTCTAGGCAGTATCGTATCGATATCGACGATATTTTTTACCGATACTATGTATGGGCATTCTCCTTTAACAAACAAGTATTTTGGCTAACCTGCACATGAATTTAATGATAAATTATTTCAGTCGGGTCATGGTGGCATTTATAACATTATTATTTTAATAAAAATTATATTTGAATTCTCGCTATATCTTCACATTTTTAAATCGAGTTTGCAAGTGTATAGTTGTGTTGAATAGTTAATTATTTCGACAATTACTACATACTAATATAACGCCGTTTTATATTGGTCATACTATCAATCATAGTTCCGAAAAGATGTATGTAATTATTAATCAACATGTATTTGGTTACTAACTTGGCAGACGTAATGAGTCATACACAAATAGTTGTAAAAATGCCAAATGTGGCGTGATCGAAACTTGCGTTTCTAATACGATTAAATTATCAAAAATTAAAATACGATATTTCTTTATACCTCTATACAACATGTAACAGATTTAAATGTAAAAGCGGAAAGTAGTACGTTCAGAATCAGCTACTGAATCGATATCAACATTTTTTTTGGTAGGTATTTTTTTCAAAATAATTAGTTAAGACCAAGTAAATTACAGACACTCTTTCATTTAGTACTCCGAACAAACGAAATTGAAACGTAACTCGAGTACATAAGATCATTTTTAAATGAATCACTAAATGAATACTCTAATAAACTAAATAATGAACAAAAATGAACTTTATTTCGATGGTCATATAGTTTATTTAAGCAATCTATCATTAATCAAACGCACACAACGATTCTGTATCTGTATCAGCCCATATACGTCCCACTGCAGGGCACGGGCCTACTCTACAATCGGAAGTACGATTGAGAGTGGTTAGGCCATATAGTCCACCACGCTGGCCTAGTGCGAGTTGGCAGACTTACATACCATAGAAATTTATGTAAATCGCTATGGTATGCAGGTTTCCTCACGATGTTTTCCTTCACCGTTTTAGTGCGTGGTGATTGACTATCAATACACACATGACTCCGAAATCAGAGGTGTGCCCTGGGATTCGAACCCGCGACCACCGTGAACATGTTGGCAGTCGCGTCTAGTCCGTTTACCAACAGGCCACCACGCACTTACACACAACGATAGGCCTGAATAAACGTAATAAGCTACCAAAATAAATAACTATCATATTCTCTTTTCCGCACATTTAACTTACAACTAGATAGAGCAGGATGCAGCTACTGTTTAATGCAATTTGATCCATCCGACTAACGATGGCGCGCGCGGCGGTACATCATGTGGTACATCACAAGGTTTGGCAAGTCGGTATAGGTATGCGCCGCGAAAAAAATTACTCCCGGTATTTGCAGGACCGGGCGATCCAAATCCCGCGCAATACATGCACTTAAATGAAACAAATTAAATGTAACAAAATCAATATGAAAAGAAATAACAAGTAGGTATTTCTATGAAAAATAATTTCGCGGAACGTTAAAATGGTGATTAAATTCGGTTTGTAATTTTGCTACAATGTATGCGGAATCCCGGTGTGTCGGATATCCCGTTATTGCAATCCCTAAATGGGCACCGTCTATGTGAAAAAAATCTAGTCGTGCACCGTAGTTATCTGTGTCTACTTGTGTTTAAGTGTTAAGTAGATATTTCGATAACTTTCGCGCGCGATGTCTTTTTGGTATTCGAATATTGAATACACTGAAATGGTGAGAACTTTGGAACTGTGTGGTGATAATGTATCATTGGCATGCAGGACATTTAGCAACAGGCACGCCACCAGTGTAGGGTCCGACAGTATCTCGATGCTGAGTTCGGAGAGCGCTGGATAGGTCGCGGCGAACCTGTGCAATGGCCTCCTAGGTCACCTGACTTGACGCCTCTTGACTTTTTTTGTGGAGACGCGACGTAATAATCTCTGGTATACTTCAGTGAAAGTACTAATGTGGAGGAACTAAAAAGTAGAATAGTGGCAGCCTTCCTAAAAGTGAAGAGTGACACTGAAGTTTTACATAAATTACGTGAACAATTACGCAAATGTGCATCAAAGTGTATCAAGGTGGTGGACATTTCGAACATATTTTAAAAAGAAATCGCCGCATGAGTGCGATGTAACACGTAAGTTAATTTTGTTGTATTTTTTTGTGTTGTGATTCCCAATCCAGTCTTCGTTGTTAGATATTGCGTTATCTTATTCATTAGTTATGCAAAATAAATGACGCCCGTATCCCGCCCGCCTGTAGGAACTAAGTTTAGCGGAAGTGAAATTAATAATATTTTATAGCCGATTCATGCAAAATATTGTCTTATGTTGGGTTCGTACGCATTATATCTAGTAAGTAAAATATTTAGATTTTATAGCTAAAATACAAATGTTATGTTTACAGATTAAATTAATAATAATTTGTTTACCGAACCACCCAGTAATCAGTTACGTACGTAATTTGTATTTCGTTTATTGTCAGCTGTTTCTGCCGGCGCGGCGCGGCGCGGCGCAGCGTTCGGCGTTAAGTACTCGTGTGAATGGGTCTTGTGTACATGTGTGCGTGTCCGCGAGCGTGTGTAGTAGTGCACTCTTATTTGTAACTCGTAAGGTAACCATGTTAAGTGCCTACATTTGGTATAACTAATTACATAAATAAAAGATTTTGTAATTATGGTAGTAGGATTTCAAAGCATAAACTATGATTGCAATAATATTTTAAAGCTGGGGTGTCTGAGGTTGTGAATTAATCCTGTTACACGTTGTATATAGTATCTACATATAGATACTGAACTGTACGATTAGCGACGACCACATTCACTTAGTCAACAAAGGCAACTACGCAATCAACTACCCCAACCCGACTTCCAAATAAAAAAGCAATCAGCCCAGACGCGTAGACACAACAAATGACGTCACCAATGGCAGACGTAACAGTTCAATGTATTCCATTAGCGTGACGACGGTAATTGTGGCGATGCGTTCAGCGCGCGGTTGCTCAGCCCGAGTACGGTCCAGCATGCGAGTTAGAGTTAGGCTACATCCAGTTATTTTTAGATTTAACGACAGCGGGGAAATCGGACTATTAGGCTGCGGGCACGAAACTAGCGATGGCGGAGCGGTGGCGGGGCGATGCGGCGGCGGAGCGGCGGCGATGCATTCAAAAGCATGGACAGTATAGGTGACGCGCACGAAACACGCGACAGCGGGGCGGGGCGATCGAGCTTTGCACAGGCGGCAGGAGGGCGACAGCGGCGCGGGTGTGACGAATAAGATTAATGTTACGGACAAATAGGTAAAAATCGAAGTTTTTGTTTATTTACATACATTGGGAATTATATGTTTAAATTAACCATATTTTTTTAACAAAAGTATAATCTAATAGCGTGGTGGATTATACTTATAGCCTAACCACTCTCAATCGTACTGTCCAACAGCCCGTACCCTGCAGTGGGACGTATATGGACTGATGCAGATATTCTAGTAGAATACATCAATTATAGGTACTGTTGTTTTTAAAATCTATCTAATATTGTAGCCTTAGAAATAATTAAAAATTTATAAGTTGTTAAACATACATTATCATATTTTGTTTTTATATTTTATTTTACATTATTCTGAAACAGTAGGTAGAAATGTAACAACTATATGATGTGTAGTATCTGCAGCAATGCCGACTTGATCTATATTTCCCTGTCATAACTAATAGACCAAGAGCCCGTGGCCGTCAGACCTTTGTTATTTTATAAAAGCTGAAAGTTTGTCAGCGCATGCCTCTAACATAGGCATCACACGATCACCTATTATGAAGTTCCGATCGTGGTTGCTTTGGAAGTTATGAGCTTTAATGTTTCTGGCAAGATGAAAGAACCATCAAAAGTGTCTGAATACCAAGGAAATATTTGTTTGTAGTTGCCTTAATAACATATATAATTTTTTTTTATTGCAATGAATGGCGAGACGAGCAAGCCGTTCGCCTGATGGTAAGCGATACGACCGCTCATGAACAGTAGCAATATTCCACTGCGCTCGCCATCCTGAGACATAAGATGTTAAGTCTCAATATGTCCAGTAGTTGCTCTGGCTACAATGTCCTTCAATCCGAAAAACAACAGTGCATTTAAGCAGTGTTGTTTCACGGGAGAAATATACATTGCGGTGGTACCTACCCAGATGGCCTCGCACATATGAGAGACCTACCACCAGTAAAAAATTCGGCTTTTATAATATAACTTCGGCAAAATTACATGTTATTAAATATTACGCTATTTTCAAACTTTAACATAATGCAATTTTGTCAGCGTCTGACCGTGTGATGCTTATGTCAGAGGCATGCGCCCACAAACTTTCAGCTTTTATAAAATAACGAAGGTCTGGCGGCCACGGGCTCTTGGTCTATTAGTTATTACAGGGAAATATAGATCAAGTCGGCATTGCTGCAGATACTACACATCATATATTTGTTACATTTCTACCTACTGTTTCAGAATAATGTAAAATAAAATATAAAAACAAAATATGATAATGTATGTTTAACAACTTATAAATTTTTAATTATTTCTAAGGCTACAATATTAGATAGATTTTAAAAACAACAGTACCTATAATTGATGTATTCTACTAGAATATCTGCATCAGTCCATATACGTCCCACTGCAGGGTACGGGCTGTTGGACAGTACGATTGAGGGTGGCTATAAGTATAATCCACCACGCTATTAGATTATACTTTTGTTTAAAAAATATGGTTAATTTAAACATATATTTACAATTCCCAATGTATGTAAATAAACGAAAACTTCGATTTTTACCTATTTGTCCGTAACATTAATCTTATTCGTCACACCCGCGCCGCTGTCGCCCTCCTGCCGCCTGTGCAACGCTCGATCGCCCCGCCCCGCTGTCGCGTGTTTCGTGCGCGTCACCTATATTGTCCATGCTTTTGAATGCATCGCCGCCGCTCCGCCGCCGCATCGCCCCGCCACCGCTCCGCCATCGCTAGTTTCGTGCCCGCAGCCTTAGAGTCGTGTCCCACGCAGTCTGTCGGTAAGCGATATTTCCACTATGCTCAACATGATACGATAAGGATAAATCCAAGCTTAGAATTTCATACACCCACGGATACACCTTTAGGTTATAGAAGCACGTGCCTAAAATTAACTTGACATTCATGAATATTGTTTACAGCGAGATATTTCCGGAGCAGCTGATAATTTGATTACGCCGAGTGAGCAGCTTTGGAGACAAAAATGACGGTCTCTCTGTGTGTGAAGTGAGTTTTAACCGCAATCTCGGCTGTAAGGCCACCTGGTAAAAAATTAACATCAAAAGCCTATATGTTTGTTTTGAAAGTTTAAGATGTTGTTGATGTTGAAATCACATGTTGTGAAGATATTAGGATAAAGTTAGGACATTGCAACGGATGAATAAGGAGTAGGAACTCGAGTAAGTTTTGCTTGCGGTTACAAAGACAATAGTTTTACTTGAAACCTTTTTCTGCATCAATGAATTCGAAGCAAAATGCCAATTAAGTCTAATTGGTGAGCTATTGGAAGATGGAAGAAGCATCAAAATTACTGCAACTTTTGATTGCAAAATTACAACTAGTAAATCAGTACCTACGTCATACATTATGTGGACTGAAATTTTGGATCTCTGGATGTTGTGCATGACTTCATGATAGCTTACATTACGTTTTTAAAACACGAGTATTTGAAAACATTGGCATTGAAACAATCAGTGGTTGCTGTAACATTTTGCATCAATCGTTTAATTGTTATTGCGTACAATCTAATGATGGTGATGTAGATTTATTGGGATACATTACCTAATGAAGAGGACTTTATCTTTTAATGAAAATCAAGAAGAGGTTAATCTTGTGTCTGCTTAGCAGTTTATATAGCATTTCACCAGCGCCTTTCTTTTGGCTGAAGAAAATCTAGCGTAATATTGTTAGCGTTGTGATAACAGTACTTCAAAATCAACCACAAGAGTGAGCAATCTGACTGCGCATGAAGCGAGAAGCAATTTTGTAGTATTTGGACACCAGCTTAACATCCAGACTCCAATACGAAGCCTAAAATCGATAGAGACAAACCTAATACTAAGATGAATGAAGAGCCCACCAATATCGAGTTCAATATTAAAATATTCGTTTCCGTCAGCGGCAATATGCATGAAACCCGATATAATGGTCCAGTGCAAAAGATATCGATCCGCTCGGATGGAGCCGAGGGCGCGGGCCGCGGGGTGGCGATGGGGTGAGGGGGGGAGGCTCAGGGGAAGGACGCACGCATCTAACGTATATGCACATGGTTTTAACACATTTTACGTTTTGTTAGCTGCTGGCTGCGCCGCCAAAACATTTACAACCTATTTTAAAATAAAGGAATATCAATACACTTTCATAATTTAGGATGTTTAAATGTACGTATTTACATTCCTGGGTTGACCAATTTACATGAAGCAAGTGTTTATAGTGCAAATTTAAATAAATTTGGTTTCATTAAAATTTCTAAGTCACAATTGTTCTTAATTAAAGCGGATTGAATATTATGCACCCGCTCATGACTGCAAATAATAATTAACTTTGGTCAATGATGAAAATTTCGACAGCCTTTCCTATTGTTTCTGCACTACAATACTTCATGTTAAAATGATGCGGCGGGTTAGGCCGCCCGCAGGTAGGGGTAGGTAGTTAAATGAGAACTCAGGGTAGTTACGTGGTTCGGGCTTTAATAATTTCGCATCACTATTTACACCCGGCACTGTTGCTGGTGGTATGCAACAGGAGTCACTGGCCTTCACTGGACACTGATCCGGGTCTTCGGCACGTGGCGGAACCCGGCGACAGCTCGCCGGCGAAGTCAGCTGCCACGTGGCCGGGCACGGTGCGCAGGTCAGCGGCAGGCGCAGGCTCGGATGCAGTCCGGCAGGAAGCGGTGCGGAGCAAAGCGGGCAGTAGGCACGGAGTTAGCGAAAAAACGCCAAGTACGCCAAGAACGAAGAAGAAGAAGAAGAAGAAGAAGAACGAAGAACCTGGAATCAGTATCCAAGAAATCGGAATGCAAACTAGGTTTGCATTCCGTGCCAGCGACTCGTGGTAGTTCACAAGCCCGGCAGACAGAATACACTGACAAACAAGCAGTTAAGCGGTTAGCAAATAGAACACTGAACACTCACCCCAGCGGGTTCGGAAAGACGCGTGGTAGCACGCGGCTTTCAGGTTAGGGAAAAGGACGCGAGCGCCGTTACACGCGTATTTATGCGAACGCCGATGACAGTTCGCACGTCAAACTTGACAGATGTCAGTCAGTAAATGAATCGACCAATCAGCGCAACGGAGGCGTTGATTGGCATAGACAATAGGATTTATGTCGACTATTGAACTATAGATCGCAAATATAAAAGGTGACATTCCCACAACGTCACAGTACCCCGCCGAAAAGACCAGGATTTTACTTATAACTGAATATGAGTAAAATCCGTCTGCCTATTTAGCATTCTTGTTAGATTACACTTTCATTCCATCCTCTTACATACTTCATCCTTACAAAATGTCTAGCATCAAAATATATTATGACCAAGACCCTATAGACAAGAGAATACTTTGCGATACTAAAGGACTCTCCAAAACTACAAGAAGAAAATTTGTAAAATAGACGATGTTAGTAAATTGCGGGATCTGTTAAGTGTCGCAGTTAATGTCATGTATTTAAAAATAAACATAATGTTAAATGTGTGAATATACATTAATATTTGTAGTTAGTAAGTTTTAAATCTTTGATGTGCCAGGTACCTAGTGGATTACCATTCATATCTTCTAAATCATATACCAAAGGTGATTTTTTAGAAATAATTTTACACTTTATAAACTTGGGAGCAAGTTTTCTATTAAAACGTTTATCTTTGTCACTTTGATAAAAAGTTTTTCTCCAAACTACATCGCCAACATTAAATTCAGCAGGTTTCTTTCTTAGGTTATAGTTAGCACTATTCCTCTTATGGGCCTGCAGGAGCAACGACTGTACTTTGTTAAAAATATTAGATAATATGCCTAAGTTTTCAGCATAATGATCTCGAGGTATGAAAATAATGTCCTGGTCTGTATTAGTGTCCACATAGTGTGAGCCACAAGTGACTAATTCACGACCGTATACTAAAAATGAGGGAGTGTAGCCAGTCACCTCATTAACAGAGTTGTTAATAGCAAACTGTATTTTGGGAATCAAGAGATCCCATACTCGATGATCATTTTCAATGAATGTAGAAATAGCTGTCATGATAGTCTTGTTGTAGCGTTCGACAGTATTTACATGAGGCGTATATTTAGGTGTAAATGAATATTGGAATTTTTATACTTTTCTAACATATTCTTTAAAGTTGAGCTAATAAATTGACGTCCATTATCCATTAGAATGGTTGATGGAATGCCATGAACAAGGAAAACATTTTCTTCTAAAATTTTGGTAATAATTTCCGCGGTAGCGCGTTTTAATGGAAAAAGTAAGCAATATTTAGAAAAACAACAAGTGACTACAAAAATGTAACAATTTTGCTTTCTAGTACAAGGGAGAGGTCCAACAATATCTATACTTAACATTTGAAATGGTCGGGAACACGACTTAGGTCTGCCCATTTCACCCAAAGTGGTGTGGTTTTGATGCTTATGAGAAATACAGGTATCACAAGAAGAAACACATTCTACTACACTAGCATGCATTCCTGGCCAGTAGTATTTTTGTGCCAGCCTTCTGTAAGTTTTGAAGATACCAAAATGACCAGCTAAAGGGTTACTATGGTTTTCAGAAATAATAGAAGACCGAAGTTCCTGAGGTACAACTTCCTTCCACTCAAATTCAGTATTAAGTACACATTTAGATTTCATAAACCGATAAGACGGTTATTTTTAATATATAGTTAGGGTATGAAGTTGGTGAATTTTGACAACCGTGAAAGATATTTAGGTACCATCATCAGTTGTTTTATTAACGTGCATGGAAGTATCAATAGTACTAATATGCTTAGGACAAGAACGAGACAAAGCATCAGGAATAACATTATCTGCACCCTTACGATGTTTAATATCGAAAGAAAATGCAGAGAGGCGGACACCCCAGCGAGCGAGCCGACCTGTAGGGTATTAAGGTTAAGAAACCATTTAAGAGCTGAGTGATCTGTATAGACAGTAAATTTTTTACCATTCTCTAATAACATCTCCAATGTTCTAAAGCAACTAAGACTGCTAAAGCTTCGCGTTCAGTGATGCTGTAGTTACGCTCCTGTGGAGACAGTGATTTACTCATATAGGCAATGGGATGTTCTACGCCATCAATAGTTTGAGTCAGTAAAGCACCGACACCATAGTCACTAGCATCTGTGTGAACTTCGAAGGGCATGTCATAATTAGGACACGACAATATGGGAGCTTGCACTAGACAATCTTTTAGCTTATTGAAAGAATCCTGCGCCTCTGGAGACCAAATGAAGGGTTTAGCTTTCTTACTTGTAGAAGTAAGTTTATTGAGGGGACCAGCAATTGAACTAAAGTTAGGAACAAATCTACGATACCAAGATGCAGTGCCTAAAAAACGTTTGACCTCCTTAGGGTTGGTCGGTGTAGGGAAATAAGAATGGCATCGACCTTTCCAGGATCGACTTGCAGACCATTCGAGTTAACAACATACCCTAAATATTTTAGTTCAGTACGAAAAAATTGTGATTTAGAAAAATTTATTGTCAAATTTGCATATTTTAATTTATTATAGACACGTAAAAGCATAGCCATATGATGATCAAAATTAGGTGATACAACAATGATATCGTCTAAGAAACGAAAACGCAATTCTCAAATTCAGGACCATAGAATAAAATATCAACCAATCTTTGCTGCGTTGCAGGTGCGTTGGTAAGACCAAACGGAGTAGTGACAAACCTGAACGAACCACGTGATGGAATATAAAATGCTGTTTTATCACGATCACACTTCTCAATAGGTATTTGCCAGAAGGCTTTCGAAAGATCGATAGAACTTAAATAACAAGCGTTACTTAAATTGTCCAAAATTTCTGACATGTACGGTAATTTGTAAGCATCTTTTTTAGTAACTGAGTTAAGTTTACGACTGTCTAAACAAAATCTCAATGTTCCATCTTTTTTAGGAGTTAATAAGACAGGTGAACACCAAGGACTTTCACAAGGTTCGACAACACCGAGTGCTAACATTTCATCCAGCTCGTTACATAACACGCGTTGTTTTTCGGGAGAAAGTCTGTAATATCGTTGTCGCATTGGTTGTGAGTTGCCAGTATCAATGCGATGAGTGATGAGATGTGTTCTGCCTAGGCCTTGCTTTTCCGTAGAATAGAACGAAATAGGTCAATAGTATTATCAGCGTTTAGACGCTGCGATTTGGTTTAAATCGTCATAAGAAATAATTTACTTTTGTTATTATTTAAATAAGAAACACTACCGGTATTAGAATCACCTAAAGTTATTGATTTTAAATACTTGGGGCAAATCTCAAACCTAGACCAGAAATCAATACCTAAAATTAAATACGATGATACTGTAGGTATCACGTAGGCTTTAAGAATATGAAAATTATTCTCAAAACTTATAGGAATATTTATATAACCTATAGGGTTTAACCGTTGGCCGCCAGCGGCAACAAATATATGTCGTAAGGTCTGTACACAACTTAAAACCAGCTGATAATAATAGTTTATGTGAATCGTTCCCCAGTATAGTCACTGAAGATCCAGAATCCAACAAAGCACAAAAAGAAATTTCACCAATTTTTACATTAAGATACGGGCGAGAATCATTATCCGGTTTACGTTCCCAGATTGATGTGATGTTATAAGTAGAAAAAAATATTTAATAGTGGAAAGCCATTGTTCCCAATCTTCCTTATCAAAATTAACACTTTTAGTAGTAATATCACAACAATCTGGCCCTAGAAGTTTTTTGGTTTCGATTTAGAATGGCAATTCGAACAATTAGGATAAATAACACCTTTAGTACCACATTTTAAAACAAATTGGAAACCTATTTGTTTACACTCAGCGAGCGTGTGGTCATTAGTGCGGCAGCGGGGACAATGTGAATGACTACCTGAGCGTCTTTGTTCTCGAGCGATAAGCGAGAAACCGGTTTACTTGTACCAATAGATGTATTTATAGTGTTAGTTTGTGTATTTGTTTGTTTATTGAAATTGTAGGAATGTGTAGATTTTTATTAAATTGAATATTAGGGTTAGTAGTGTTATTAGAGTAGGCTAAATCTGGAGCTAGCGTATTATTAGTTATGGGAGGCGGTTCACGATATTGAGCAGTCATACATTGGATATTTTCGAAATTTTTACATATCAAACAAAGTTCCTCGATACTAGAAATTTTGGTGAGCATGCTATAACGTTAGAGTAGCACGGACGGATGTTGTGTAACAAAATTTCCAATTTTTCCGACTCAGGCAATTCTTTAGAAAGACGAGAAAAAAATTCAGACATTATAGAAAAATATACAGTGATGTTTTCAGTTTCATGCTGAGTACGATTACGAATTTCTGAAACCAAACGATAGTCATAATCGAATTCGCCAAAATCCTCTATCAAAAATTTAGACAATTGATCCCAATCCTTGACTTTACTTTTAATGCTACGGAACCAATGTAGTGCATTGCCACAAAATATTTCTGTAGCAAAATTTAACAAATCAGAAGATGAAATACTCCTAGCGGCTTTAAAATCATCGACCTTTTGCAAAAATATACGAACGCAAGTAGAACCGTCGTATTTTAGTAGTTTGAAATCTGACAAACGAGGACGCTCGCATAGATACGTTGTAACATCTGTTTTATCAACTGATGTGGGTAAATTAAAAGTAGTCGGTTCACTGGAGTTAAGTTTTTTAAGCCTATTGATAAATGAATCATAATCAGTGTTAAATGTATGCAATAGTTTTTTATCGGCAGATGTTATCGGTTTCAATCTACGTGCTCTGTGATAAATATGATTTGCCAAAGTGGATGTACGCTTGAACATGTTTATATCAAATGAACATTCTAGGTTTGAAATTTTTGATTTAAGTCATTAAAAGAAACATTAAGGAATTTAGATCTATATCAAATGCTAATCCCGACTCATCAATGTCCTCAGATGGGTATAACAATGACAGTTTATGAATCTGTTTACGAAGTTGTAGCACTGTGTCGGCTGGATCTTCGCCGCGAATCAATACTTCGTAACACAGTTCATTTTTATTTAATAAAAAGTACTTGATAGGGTGAGTGTCCATTATAAGTAAAAATGAATGAATTGAAGAAGAAGATAAGACGGAAAAAAAATGCAAACAATGTAATTGGAAATTAGTTATCACGATTAGACTTTACACTTCACTTAGTTAGAAAAATTGACAAACCTGTTTGCACTTTTTAAACCGCTCGCTGCCCAGTTGCAGACTGCGCAACCGGACTGTGTGTGGAGTACCGGGTATAACGGTGATGCGAAAACCCACGTATTACAAAGAATTGGGCGCCACTGCGGCGGGTTAGGCCGCCCGCAGGTAGGGGTAGGTAGTTAAATGAGAACTCAGGGTAGTTACGTGGTTCGGGCTTTAATAATTTCGCATCACTATTTACACCCGGCACTGTTGCTGGTGGTATGCAACAGGAGTCACTGGCCTTCACTGGACACTGACGGGTCTTCGGCACGTGGCGGAACCCGGCGACAGCTCGCCGGCGAAGTCAGCTGCCACGTGGCCGGGCACGGTGCGCAGGTCAGCGGCAGGCGCAGGCTCGGATGCAGTCCGGCAGGAAGCGGTGCGGAGCAAAGCGGGCAGTAGGCACGGAGTTAGCGAAAAAACGCCAAGTACGCCAAGAACGAAGAAGAAGAAGAAGAAGAAGAAGAACGAAGAACCTGGAATCAGTATCCAAGAAATCGGAATGCAAACTAGGTTGCATTCCGTGCCAGCGACTCGTGGTAGTTCACAAGCCCGGCAGACAGAATACACTGACAAACAAGCAGTTTAAGCGGTAGCAAATAGAACACTGAACACTCACCCCAGCGGGTTCGGAAAGACGCGTGGTAGCACGCGGCTTTCAGGTTAGGGAAAAGGACGCGAGCGCCGTTACACGCGTATTTATGCGAACGCCGATGACAGTTCGCACGTCAAACTTGACAGATGTCAGTCAGTAAATGAATCGACCAATCAGCGCAACGGAGGCGTTGATTGGCATAGACAATAGGATTTATGTCGACTATTGAACTATAGATCGCAAATATAAAAGGTGACATTCCCACAACGTCACAATGATTTTGACAACAAATATTTTTGTAGGTTCTTGCCCCTAAAGTGTTACAGAATAAACAGATATATTTGCGATCTTATTTCCCTCATCGCATCGTAACAAATTTAATTTTGTTCAAGTCCTCCCGTAAAGGCTCTTAACCCAAATATGTATGTAATTTTACAATTAGGCATTCAGCGAGCGGAATGTATTCAGAGGAGCTGCTCTCGCGCTGCCGATTTGCATGTAAGCCAAGTAAAATTCATCTCCACGTGTGACGATCGAATGTACCCACACGACAGCGGCGCTATTGAAATAAATGTATAGGGATTTATACATTAGTCGTAAATCTATGCGATATTTGAATAGTACGTTTTGTCGTCTGTTTTTTAGTAGCAGCGATCGGAATTGGGACAAGACCGGAGTGCCAAACCGAACTATTCATGGTGTAGTCGGAATTGGGACAAGACCGGAGTGCCAAACCGAACTATTCATGGTGTAGACCGGTTCAACCAATTATGATGGTTTATTCAAAATCGGATATAGAGAGCGGCGCAACCCGAAATACGCCATACTTTCTTGGTGATTGCCATATGTTTTCAGTGGTTACATTCCGGTAGAAATCTAGTAGATAAACTATTTGAATTTAATTAACAACCAAAGTTTATTAGCACAAAAAAAGCTTACAATTTACTCCATTCAAGTCAACTTAATAGACGTAATACTAAATCAAAACAGCAATTCCGAGTATATTACGCCGCGGATCCCATTATGGCACACTTGAGGTGAAAACAGCGTCACTTATCGAATTATTACTGGCACTACTTGCGCTTAACGAGTTCACCAGGCTCATTTACATGGTAATTTTCAACTGGGCGGCATAATACGCAGTTTACCAATGTTCTCCAAAGCTATTGCTACTAGCGAGTATTTTTCTATTTAATATTTTCAAGTGTGAAGGCGTGGGGTAAATTCAATTCGATCCATGTAGTACAAACATCACAGATTCGTAAAAAAAATTGCAGTAATAGATAATTTTGAAGCGATTGAATTTTCTTGCTAAATGCTTCAGAAGAATCTTACTACGAGGACAAGACGTGTTATAATAGGGTGTGAAGACAATACTGAGACTCGACCTATGGTAATATTTCATCAATGTAGTGAACATTGATGAAATATTACGTAGCCTATCGGACTCGGAAACCATTAACTTCAAACTCATAATATGGCAGTGTGTGTGAAGCAAAACGTTGGCGCCACCACATCTAAAAAACTCGTCGCAAAAAGATAGCAAAACCTAATCTAAACACACACTACGCAAACGAGATTAGTTATCTAACGTCCAAGATGAGCGTAGTGCGGAGCCATCTCGATTTATTACTAACAAAAACTATACCACGTAATATTGTTGAATAATCCGCTTACTTTGGAACATAATCTGTCGCAAATTTTTTTCAATGCAGTCAAACGGGAAATACGCGTGCACTGTGTGTGTATTTTTAGAGATCCATATTTAATAAATAAAAATAAATTGCATACGTCATTATTTAATATATTTTTCAACGCTGAATATACGGTAGCACTGTCTACATAAATGTATAGGTATACAATAATAATATGTTTTTAGCAAACATAGATTGGTCTTTACACCACTATTATTTTTTAACTCACTGTGAAAGATAATTTATTTAAACAGTTGCTTAAATCAACAAGATCAAAGATCTAGTAAATATTGTAGTAGTTTGAAAGAAAGTTCCAAACCACTTCGGATAATCGTCGTATTGTAAATTTCACTGAAAATACGAATTCAGTAAACCTTTGCTTAAAATGTTGTCAAAGGGGTTAAAAACGACGTGTTTGTGCAATATCTGCGGAACCTACAACTCACGGCGTTAACTCGTACAGCAGTCATTTTATTTTTAGCGTACGGAATGTAGAAAGTGAAACAATTTTGTTTTCGATTCACGTATGGGTCCTTTAATATTCATGTTACAGTGCAAGCACGACATAAACGCAATACCCTACAGTCTATACTAGATCGCACAAACATACCTTCTTACTATAATAAACGAACGAATTAAAGACTGTTACTACAATTACGTCACGTCAACAAGATGAATGAAGGGAGCCTGACATAATGAAGTGAAGGTAAGCGCCGACCTCAACGAGGCTATGCCACGAAATCAATGACTCAAAACAAGAGTAAAGACAAAATTACGTTGGGAGTTCGCATGTTCGAAGTTTCGACGCCAGAAGGGAGATATAAGTTTTCCACTTCTAAAAATCAATACTATTTTCTTTGATACTTATAATTCAATCCGAATTTAGTTCTTTGGTTGCAAATTACGATCGTGTATTCGAACATTTTGTGGAGTACCGACGCAAATTCGTACAGTTTGACGTACGACGTCCAAATATTCGAACTACGTTTCGGATTATAGTGTAACCCCCCTCCCCCTGCAGGTAATGTATAAAGTGAGTTATGAAATTGAATAAAGACATATTGATGTGTTACGTTTTCAACTAGGTTGTTTTATGGCCAAGCCCCTCTCCAGCATATTCTGAGTTGGAGAGGAGGCTTGAGCTTTGCAGTGGAACACATATGGGCTGATACAGATACAGGTTTAACAAATACGAACATTTTGTAGAGACCGAGCATGAATAAGCGAGTAAAAAAACCATCGAATTCGCGCGTGCAAAGCCACGTACGCGCACGTAATTACGCACAACCGAGTAATAGAGAAACATCTTATAAGTTAACAGCGGCGATAAACGTCAGATTGGCCACACTAAAAAACTTGGGATTATTATTATTTTCTGGCCTGGACACCCACAGCCACAAATATGTAGGTAAAGTGCGTTAAAAACACATTTACACAAGGAATATTTATTTGCTTAGCTGTCGTATATCCCGACAATCATGCGATACATTTATATTTTAAGAATACTATCAAATATTTATAATTTTTCAGCACATAAAACAGGACAATTATTCTATTTATAAACAAGATAAGCCGATATTGTTATGTTCATCTTGAATATAAAAAATATAATCGCGTTTTTAAATTAGCTTTAGCAGTGGTTGACCCATTGCATCCCATTAATACAATTATTTTTTAGTTTGGCCTCAAATATAGGTTGAAAAATCTACTTTTCTTACTACCAAGACTGCAGAATAACTGCATTCATTCGGGTGTACCCCCTTGCGACTGCGGCATTTCGACTAGTACAGCCAAAATGCGACTTAGTTCTTCCATTTTACTTGACTTAATAGACTAGCATCATACTAACGTTGATAATGAAAAATAGAGTTAAATCTAAATACGCACTATTTTATAATCTTACGGAAACATTACATACACCCTTTTAGCGTTGGTTGTACCACCTTAATATTCTGTATTGTGATTTATGTGTTATGACAGAGAGATATGTCCTTAAAATAACAAATTTCACACGCGAGCTGCATTTCCGAAGCTAATTACCACAAACTGTGCGATAAGGCCGCATATTGATAATGCAAATGGAATAATAATCGGCTTGCTAACGGTGGCTAGCGGTTTGTGACAACTGAATAGTGAGTGGCGGCGACACAGCGATCTGTCATCTGCGCCGCCCCTGATTTAAGTTATCGTTCCTATTTTAGGAACAACTTGAAACAATGTTACTGCGGCCTTGTCACTTTTACCGTCTATTTCCTTTGCTTGTTTATTGGAAAAAAGCTAGTTTAAGTCCCAATTTTTATCGTGACATAAAACTCTTGACGAAGTCAGTTATATAGTGCACAGTAAATTAAGGAAATGTAGTATAAAATCAATTCAGATGGTAAGCATCAACACCTAGGTCATGTTGAGTAATGTAAATAACAATGAATTTGTGCGAATTCGCTAGCAGAGTACAAGTGTCTATTTTGCAAAGTGCGTGCGCAACGCACGTGGTACAAGTAATTGTTCATTTACTGCATTTGTACGCACATAATTGTCGGAAATTATGTCAGTGAGTGAATTTGTAAGGCCAGAATTAATAAGTCATTGAAAATCATACATGGGACAAAAGTTCACTTAGCTAGAAGGTTCAATGTTGGTTGGAATTAAATACGTAAACTAAAGGTTTTTAATGTAGTTGGGCCAAAAATATTAATTAAAATTTAGTAATTTTACATACATCTCATGCTTTTGCCCAGAAGGAGTAGCCAGAAGGTTCTCCTGGTAGTAACCAGAAAACCCCCATTTCGCCTTGTCTGTTTAGGTCCCAGGATGTCAGAGGCAACCTATCACCTATTATTAATGAATATAAATAAGTGTTTAAAACTAAATGTATTGTATTAATAGACAATTATCTAATGTTTTATTAACCGTCTTATTCATGTTCAGATAAAATCAAACTGGTATATGTATGATGATGTTAGTCACTGTGCTGCAAATTATATTCATATTATACATATATGTGCGTCATAAATGAATTATGTGCTTTTTTATTGTTATTATTTTTCTATGAATAAGTTGAGACAAGTGATGATGAGACATTTTGGGCAGTCCCATTAGATTCTTAAGGAGATGTATGAAAACTTCCAGTAGAAATAGACTAATATCTGTATCACTGGCAACAAAATATCTACCACACAATATTAATTTTTTTATGTGCCCATTTCACTAGCCAACATGTCATTTAATAAAAATCAGCATTATTGATTAGGTATGAACAAAACATGCAAAACAAATATTTGAAAAAAATCTAAAACTAGGATCCAAAGTTCCATAGCTTTCAATAGCTAATCTTTACTACAAATTATCTTTCTTATTGAATGAACCTTACCAGTTTGTATTTTATTTATTAAAAATAAAACTTTTTCATAATCTCTGCCTAGTATAATGGCCAGTGATAAGATAGTATGCTTTTGAGTGACATAATAAAAAAATTGGTGAATCAATTTTGTAATGCAGGTAAACATTACAATAAATAGATTTTTTTCACTTTCATGAGTTTTCTTATCACCAGAAGATCTCAATTGCTTCAAACATAAACCAATTAACTATTTCATTTACTCAATAATTAAAATCTGAAAAAGCTGTAATGTTTTAGTATTTGATATGCAGTAATTAATTATGTGACAATTAAAATTAAATTTTATAATTGGTTCCATATATGAGACTGCAATGGTCATTGCCTATACAATAGTGATCATAATATTGATTCTTAATAGCATACCAGCCCAAGATTACAATAATTGTGGGTAAAATGGAATATTTCTTTATTTTATGTGGCAATGGGAATGCATTCACAGCATCTAATATGAAGCACAATGCCATCAAAACTATGTTTTATTCTTGAGAAAATGCACTGAAACAGTAATGTTTTCACTATTTTAGCTCATTTGTTATACTTTAGGCTGTAGTACTGCAATAATTGTATAGCATGCTGGACCATGCTATCAGGTGGATTTAATTGTTCCGATTTTTAAGTCATCCATTATACCAATTAAAATCCAATGAGTGAATAATATCAGTGTTCAGCCCCTAATAATATAATTATTTCGGTGTAAAACAATCTAAATATTGTTTCATACGTGTCAGCTAAGTGAAAATAGTGTTTTGTCCATTGCTGTCTACCATCTTTTAAGAGTAGCTAGCAGACAAAACAGCACGAGAAAATATAATGCAATCCTAGAATCCACGTTCAATTTGCAATCGATCCTAAATTACAAACGTCACTATCCCTCGGAACACTGCTGAAGGTCTTATCAACGCCGAAAAATCACGTTGGCAAGAATCTACCCTCGTGACGAAATATTTGAAATAAAAGGGAGACTTACCTGAATATCTTGCTAAAGGCATATAAGACGGTAACCGCCCCGATGGACGAGATCGCGCGAACGGGATGAATTGTTGATTCTGGCTTCGGTGAAGCTGCAGCGAGGGGACTGTGTCGCGCGGCGCCGGCCGCGACTACCTGCCACACACACCACACGTCAACTAAATACAACATATCACACACTTACGTATTGCAACGCTAACAACTACCGACTCTACTAAAAGATTTCTACCACTGCAATGTTCGCACCAGCTGGTGAAAACGTGGTCGCCACCGTCAACGACACCTACAAGCTACACCACCCTATGCCTATACGTAAATATGGATTAGATATTCGACACTACGTCGCTACCTTCTCACTGTCTATGACGGAGCGCCTTGCGAAACTCCTATATATAATGCGCGTTCACGGCACGATTCACTTACAAACACGAACGAACATAAAATAAATGATATTACATCAATTGTAACACGTTTCCACGGCTAAATATGATGACGGAAAATAAATGAAAATTGTACAATACACTTTCTTATGTTTCATGAACTGCCTTCACACCGGAAATGAGCATTTTTTGAAATTGGAAACGAAGAATAACACATAATTTTAAAAATAAAATTTTACTCCATTCACATTTAAGAAATATTTCATTGCTATTTCTTTAGATAAATATCAGTTACAAACAATTTTTGACGTGATTTATAATTTTTATCCGAGAAGAAATAACTCAAAAATATAATTGTCAACAGGAAATCAGATAAGTTTCAAAAAGTAATTTTGTCTATGCTCAATTCGATTATTTCTTGCTAATATGACACTGAGAAATAAGAATTATAATATATATATATTCTATCTACAAATTACCAAGGATGTTCGTTATATATTGAATGGTTATATCATTAAGAAAGTAATGTTCTTAAATACATTTTAGTACATATGATCAGGAACCAATTAATAGTTTCCAAGTTTTGCAATACACAAATGTTTCGTTATTTTTAATCTCTATGTAAACCTCGTTTCATCACGTTTAATGAAAATAATAAAAATATGGATATTTATTACAGAAATTGCCTGATTGGCTTGTTGTTTTTATGAGACAATGACAATTGGTTGATCAGTAATAATTTTAATTGAGATTGGATGAAATTCAACCTGATTTTTCTCTATACTATTTTTTTTTTAATTTGTCACATTGGAAACAAACCTTCACTTGTGCCTTCACTCTTTTGAGTTTTGACAGATGATTGCACGGATTTATGAATGAGTTTTTCGTCGATGTCGACATAAAATATATATTTTTTTCTTTCATATATCTTCAAATACAATAGTATAAACAGTGTTAATTTATATTTTGTGCGATCTGATTGTGGTTAATTGAAAAATGGTAAATAATTGGTTTTGTAGGTTAGGTTATGCCAGTCGTCCTTGGAGAAGAAGTGATTATTTTTTGATAATTTACGTTTTCAGCACTCGTGTAGACAGTTGTTATACAGCCCGGCGCGGTGGAAATGTGCTCTACCAGTAAATCTAAAACCCACCGTACTCACAATCAAATCAGATCAGGTAAGCCGAACTTCTCACATCTTTAATTTTATTGTGTAATTTGGAGATTAATATCAATTGGGGAGCGTATTGTAATATCGCGACTGGATTTGACCTCTAAATACTTATCTATGTTAAACTTAATGTAAATAAAAGTCTACTTCATTCATAAAAGCAAATTTATTTAAGCTTAATGATATGTGATTTGCTCATAGTCACTGCATTATCTATAAGTATCGTAGATTTTTTCTGGAGTTAAAATATTATAAACGTATTTTGTCTTTAGAATATCGTGCAATGTGTGCCAGACATATTTAATCATTAATTTCACCAAAAAATATAATAAAAAAAACCCTTTGATTATTTTCAGTATACAGTGCAAGAATGCCGGCAGTACTCAGCACGAAAAGGTTTCTTCTCGTCAATCATAGAGAACATAAAAGAGGATATAGCTAAGAACAAGGAGATGAAGGAAAACATCAAGAAGTTTAGAGAAGAGGCACAGAAATTGGAGAATTCTGAAGCGCTGCAGGTAAAAATTAAGTTTGCATTGTATGTATAAATGGCCTTTTTAATATGTCCTTAGTAAAACTTGAGAACACCACTATGCCCACTATACTTTAGTTTTAGAGTATAATCAAATTTGGATTATTATAGACTGTTTGGCCTGTGATGGAATTGTTATATTATTCACAGCTTTAATAATATTCTCCCATTCTACCATCAATTCTATACTTTCTAGATGTCTGCAATACTCCAGTTCCAATATACGAGTTTGATAATATTATATTGGTGGTCTTATGTCATTTGTTACTATTTTGTGACAGGCAGCAAGAAGAAAGTTCCATGCGGTAGAGTCAGAAGCGTCAAAGAGCTCTGTAGTGCTCAAGGAGACTATAGAAGGCATCAAGGGGAAGATGGAACATGTCCTTGAAGAAGCCAGCAAAACTGATATAGCCAAGAAAGCTGGTGAGAATCTGTAAATATTTGAACCAAATACGAAGTTAATGTTAGTGACAAACATTTTTCATCATTATTTAGGTATATTTTTTATGGTTTAAGTATCTTACACAGCCAGAAATTTTATAGTATACTGCCTTAATGACTTGCTTGCAATGCATATAACATTATGCAAGTAGAAAGAAAGAAAGAAAGAAAGGCACATTTATTTGTCACACAGACAACGGACATACTCGATTAACAAAAAAATACACATACAATAAACATACATAACAAAAACAATAAAACTCTAAACGAGATGCACGTCGCATCGCTGTGACAAAGTAGGTGACCACTCAGCTCACATGTTGCACCGAGGCAGAAGCCACAGCGCAACGCTGATTTTCAGTGGTCACCTAGAGTGACATGCGAACGCCGGCCAATAAACCATAAGTACTTATAACTAAAAACTAAAATGAAACAAAGTTAATAAACAACATTTCAACTAAATACCAATTACACAATACTATACAATCAACAAAATACAATAAAATAAATATATAATTAACAACCAAATAAGTTAAAAGTTCCATCCCGCCCTCACACGCCATACCGACTAGTTTGCTAGTAGTAAATATATTATATTTTTAATTATTATAATATTAATAGTTAACCATATTTTATTGTAAAATAATTCAGGCCTCTGTAAATCATAGTATGCACACAGTCATTTTGACTGTTGTCATAATCATAGGAATGTGAAAATTTATTTCAATTTCCAGCCAAATATGAAATTATCCTATAAAGAGTATTAGAGCAGATTTTTTTATATATGCTCCTTGTTTCCAGGAAAGATATCTGAAGATATCTCGAAGTCTGCCAGAGATGCAGCAGAAAGTTTAGCAGGCACAAGTCAGAAACTTGGCCAAACTTCTGCTTTTAAAACTATTTCACAGGTGCGTTAATTATTATTATATGAAACTATTATTTAATATGGTTATTTAAGAAAGCCATCAAGGGGCTTGGGGGTTATTATCATGGCGTGATAGACTCACGCAAAGTATGCTCAAAAATTATACACATTTACGTGCGCCGCAATTTATAATTTTGGCAAATAAGATGTTTTATGTTTGCGAAAACAATTTATTATGCGGAAGCAAATGTTCGATGTGATAAATATTTTTAATACCAAAAATATCTGATAGATTCTTTTATTCAGAGTACCACATCTCATACTGGGGTCAGTTCTATCTATTTAGATTTTAGAGAAAGATGTGATGTAGTTGTTTAGATTTGTAGAGCAATAAAATATAAAACATGATTTGGTGTTATTCTGTATGTATTTTCAGGCTACAGCAGTAGTGAAGAACGAAATGTCGCCGCGCGGGTTAGAGGGACGCGTCTACACGTCGCCGGTCACGTTGAGGAAACGAGTTGAGGTAAATATCACAATAAATAACTTTTTCTACTTGCGCTTATGTTTTGAGCCTTATGTAAAATCGGCTGACGCAATAACTTTGCGTGTTGTAGAATGATTCAAGCCAGCCAAGTATTGACCCGACTTCTAATGTATGACACGGATCACATACTGCACAAGCCATAAATGCTTACAATTTTCATGACTTATTTGGGGAGTTTAGTATTATTCAATTTAAAAGGATTTTTAGGCTGCCATTTATTACCATGTCTAGTTTTAAGTATTTTATCTGTTTATTGTTTCCTTTTTCATACATTTTGGTGTAAAATAAAGTATATACATAAAAAAAAACTGGCTAACAATGAGAATGATTATTGTTGTCAACTCCAATTATAACGATTTTTTTATGGTATCGTAGGTTGCCGAGATGAGAGAACGTTCGCCCCCGACACAGAATCGACGGGCGTGGAACTGCACAAAGATTCGAAATTCTATCAACAATGGGAAAACTTCAAAAATAACAATCAATATGTCAATAAGGTAAGTAATGTTTGTGTTAAGTATCCATATTTCTAATGCCGATGTGTAGTATTGTTTAGGGTTTTTAATGCTAAATATTATTTATTGTTTAAAGCTTCAATTTTTATACAAGTTTATAAAAATGTAGCAGATTAGTTTTTGGTCATTTCTTAAATTAAATCATCAGAATAAACGGTGGCTCAATATTTCTGATACTTTAATAAAATCACTTAATCACAGGTGTTAGATTGGAAAATAAAATACGAAGAATCAGACAACCCGGTAGCGAAAGCATCACGTTTCGTCACAGAGAAAGTGGGCAGTCTGTTCGGGAACATATTCGAAAAGACCGAGCTATCGAAAACATTAACGGAAATCTGCAAAATGGACCCCAACTTTACGGCACAGAAATTCTTAGAAGACTGCGGCAACGACATCATACCGAACATTCTCGAAGCTATGGTTAGAGGCGACCTCGACATACTCAAGGATTGGTGTTACGAGGGCGTATTCAATATACTGGCCACTCCGATCAAGCAGTGCAAACAGTTGGGTTATCACCTCGACTCAAAGATATTGGATATCGAGCAGATAGAGTTAGTGATGGGCAAGATCATGGACCAGGGGCCCGTGTTGGTGATCACATTCCAGTCGCAGCAGATCATGTGCGTGCGGGACGCCAAGAACAACGTGATCGAAGGCGATCCCGACAAAGTGATGCGCGTCAACTATGTGTGGGTCCTGTGTAGGGACCCTCAGGAACTCAACCCCAAGGCCGCCTGGAGACTGCTCGAGCTCTCCGCCAATAGCGTAGAACAATTAATATAGGCGCATGTAGATACATTAAATCGTTGACAGTTTAGCGTAGTTTTTATCGACCCATCCAACTTTCCTGACTCGAGTGTTTTATCGTCGTCGGTAATAAATATGAAATATTTATCGACGACTCGATTCGACGTTGTATTTTATGGGCAGTACAAATATTAACAATAATGAAATATTTATCGCTCATACGAAACGGCGCGGCGTCCCGGTATTAGAATAGTTAAGACTGGTTTTACCGTCTATATTTTAATCGATATCGGTAATTTTATATGTCGATACTCCCTAGTCATCGCGGGCGCTGTGAGGATTTTTATCGATTCGATAATAATATATATTTACGATGTTTGGAAGACTTTGATTAAAACTATAGACAGAACTGAGTAACCGCTCAACTAAGAAATAAAAATGCAGTTATAACGACTCCAAATATTTTTCTTTTTGTTGAAGAGATAAGCCGGCGCTTTTAGAGCGATTTATGAATTGATCTCTGAAATATTTAATTGTATGACTTTTAAATATGCTAGGGTCTACAATGTTAAATAAGTTTAAATGATTGTTCATATATTATGTACAAATATGGCCAAAGTTGTAATGATATTATTATTAATTCCCCTTTATGTTAATTCAAGTCAATAGATGTTTCTTTACACCGAGTTAACGCTGTCATATTTTTATTTTGGTTTAGTTTTGTTTTATTTTTAAGTTATTTACGGTTTCGGGGAACCTGACGGTGTATGAACCTTGATTTTCTTACACGTTTTGTAAGAGAGTTTTAAAGGAACACTTATTAACTTAGTTTTATCGAAGGCAGTAGAATGGTGAGGCATCGCTAGGTCCGCCGAGATTTTATTACGTTTTGAGTAATAGTTTTTTTTTTAATTTCCTATTAGTTTTATTTCTTATCGTTTATTTATGTTTTAATAAATTGTTTATTATCGATTTTTTTTTGTTTTATTTAGGGGAGTTTTAAGTTTAGCTGATCATGCTATTAACACATATCTTAAGGAATATCTAGATTTTCTTTAGGTTCAAATATACTTTTATGGCCTAGATTTTTCAATTTTTTTTAATGTTTACGAATATAATTATCAAAAATCGTAAGCTTCATTAAGACAATATTATATTTGGATGTGGACAGTGTACAAGGTGTGTTCAAAAAGTATGCGAATTTTGAATTTTCGAGGGTTACGTATATTCAAATTCCGATTTTTTTGTGGCGTTATGTTGGTTTTTTTTTTATTGCTGTGAATGGCGAGACGAGCATGCCGTTCGCCTGATGGTAAGCGATGCGACCGCTCATGAACAGTAGCAAAACCAAACAACATCTTGAACTATAAAGCAATGCTTGGCATTCCACTGCGCTCGCCATCCTGAGACATAAGATGTTAAGTCTCAATATGTCCAGTAGTTACTCTGGCTACAATGTCCTTCAATCCGAAACACAACAGTGCATTTAAACTGCTGTTTGACGGGAGAAATAGACATTGCGGTGGTACCCACCCAGGCAGCCTCTCACATATGAGAGACCTACCACCAGTGATACTCATGGTACTCATGTCTCTCACTTATGCCGCCAAGTTCGGCCATTTTGAATGTTCAATTAATTGTTGACAGCTACTTTTCTTGCATGTGTTTTGGCTCATCTTCGATTTTTACCTATTCAAAGAATTGGATCAAGGAACCTGTATCAAATTTTGTGTGAATAACGAAATTAAGTGTACGCATGCATTCCGAATGTTGACTGTGGCATACGGAGAAGCTACCTTGGACCGAAGCAACGTTTATCGGTGGTACAAAATGTTCTCAGAAGGCCGAGAAGATGTGAACGACGAAGAGCGTGCCGGACGCCCGAGCACTTCAACAACAGACGAAAAAATTGATGAAGTGAAGAAAATGGTATTGGCCAATCGCCGAATCACCGTTAGAGAAGTTGCTGAGGACCTAGGCATATCGATTGGCTCGTGCCATTCGATTTTGATCAATGATTTGGGCATGAGACGGGTCGCCGGACGGAAATTCGTACCAAAATTGCTTAATTTCGACCAAAAACAGTATCGCATGAACGTTGCTAATGAGCTGTTAGACTCTGTCCGCGACGACCCAAATTTGCTCCAGAGGGTCATAACTGGTGACGAATCGTGGGTTTATGGTTATGACGTGGAAACCAAAGCTCAATCATCTCAATGGAAGCTGCCGCACGAACCAAGACCGAAAAAAGCGCGCCAAGTTCGGTCGAATGTGAAAGTTTTGCTTACCGTTTTCTTCGATTACAGGGGCGTGGTGCATCATGAGTTCTTGCCACAGGGTAAGACGGTCAATAAGGAATATTACCTGCAAGTTATGCGTAAAAAACGTTGGCAGAAGTGTATAATATCTCATGGGAATTACTTTGAAGGGGACAAAATAGATATTCATGAATAACTAAATATTTTTTGATAAAACACATAATTCGCGATACTTTTTGAACACACCTCGTATACTCACATTTCAAGTAGTCCAATTCCCTTAGAAACGTCTTTCCACATTACTCTGAAATAACAGGTACAGTTTCTTACCTGATTCAAACAGGCGATTCATAATAAGTACATTATTATAATTGTATACTTCGGCACAGAACAACACTTTTAATTGTATTCGTCACGAATACGTATACGCAGACAACGGGCGAATGGGCAACTAAACTTGGCTAATACACAGAAGGTAGTCAAAGCACAAAATGAAAAATGAAAATTATTATCAAAATACCCACACATTCGTTGTGAATATATGAGAGCGACAAAGATAGGAACAGAAATCGCTATACTATGCCGCTTATTTATTATACAAATTTCCTTCGATCTAGTGTTATTTTTGAATAGTTGTAGTATTACGGCCTTATTCATATACATTTAATACATTAATTTATGCATGTTTTGTCTTCTTCACTCAGACTGAATTCAAATCTCGTTCGAAAGAGACAAAACATTCGATAATTTAAATAGGTATATAAACTATAAAGGCCGTTGATAAACAGACCAACTAATTAGATGGAATAAAACAACTTATCAAATAAGGATATTTATTAGAGGCACATTGAAAATGCGGCGTACACCGCTGTACATCCGATGTATTTACAAAATAATTCGCTAAAATACAATATTAGTGCTAAAATACTAAATGAGAAATATCAAACAAAATGAAGCCTATCGGTGACTAGGTTACAAACTGCATGATTAATGAGGAATGTGTCCCTGGAATTGCTTAGTTACAAACGTACTCTGCCATGTGTGAACATTATACCGCCACATATCTATTGATACAAGATTGTGATAAGGATCTACTTTGTACGTGACTCAAAGCTTTTCTTTTGATATATTTGAATATTATCAAAGTAATCTATTACACAATCTTGTATCATTCATGACTTTTATGGTATCATTTGAATTGTACTCTTGATGCTTATTTAAAATGGAATGTTAAATGCTAACATAATCTTCACACACCACACAGGCTTAAAATATAAAAATAACCTAATTTGTATCATGACCTCCATTAAAAATTACACATTAAAGAGTGCCATTAAAATTATCATTATCACTAATTAAAAATATCTCAAAATTACGCGTTCGTAAGCTCAATCACATAAATAACGATTAGCACAATGTTGCAAGTGTAAAAAATATATTTAAAAAATGTTAAAAGTGTTGCCACAATCAACCGATGACGTGTCTAGACGGATTGCGTTCTCGCCTTCATCCCAAGAGGGCGAAAATGGGCGGCACCCACTTGCGAAATTCGTGAAAAAAGGCGAAACTTATTTCTGTGTCGCACACAATTACTAATAAATAAATTGAAATATCGACTTTACTGCCTTCATTTATAAACTTTGCAGAAAACAATTATAATTTATTAGTGCCTGAATATCACATAAAATTTTGCTTTTTGAATTGTAAATGCAATAAAAATGTATAATATCAAAATAGCCAGAAAGTGCGTCACGAATTAAATTTCTTAACATAGCTACGAACATTTTGTATACATTGAAGGTTTATAAATGTAAGCAGTAAGACCCATTCGATCACAACCGTGCATCTACACCGCTATACTTAAGTCTTCGTGACGCAATCATACTTATTTGATTCTGTACAATGCATACTATACGAAAACAAAACGCTTATTTGAGTACAAAATCCTCCCTAAAAAATTTAAGATATTGCTTGTTTTATTGAGTCAAATAGGTGTTTCTGCAGCAAATCGCGATTTCATGTTTTAAATTATAACTATTTTTAAGTGTTGTAGGCCGGTGTATCATAGTCTTTTTGTATATTACAAGTACAGAATCCAAAAAGCAAACCTACCCACACTATTCAACGTTAACAATAAGACAATACAAAATATATAAGACGCAATGAGACGATAGATTCGCGTGAATCTATCTACAATCACATACATTTGCAGGCGCTGCAAGCCTTCCCGGTATAAGGGCACGTATTAAAAGGTAAAATTCGATTATGCATAAACACATTTGTATAGAAGCTTTGTTAAATACATACATTTAACTACGATTTTAAATTTCTGTCTTTTAAAAATTGATTAAGATTGTGGCTTATTAATTATCTCTTATTCTCTCTATATTTTTTTCGTCGTTTTAAAGTCCGGTTTTTAAGATTATTTTAAAGAGTTATATAAAATGTATAAATGTGTGTACCACTTTGCTTGTAATCTTGGAATTATGAACTGTAAAATGTTTTTATGACATTTATGGCCTAAAAGAATTTGAATAGTCGTGGAATACAAGGATAGTTGTATTTTTATTACAAGATGTTGCCAGTGTATAGGAAAGCAGTAAAGAGTCTCCTATTTTTGTTTTTTACACAAAAACATCTACACCAAATATTTATTCGCTACACATTTATATTTAAAAAATCGAGTTTTTTTAAACATTGTTTTGCTTTACAAACCTAAACATTACTTTATCTCTGTATTCGAGAGTGATACATGATAAATATCCTCATCCGTCAGTTATTTTCATGTGTAAATTATGAAATAAAATAACTCCTGAATCTCAATTCAGGGGGTATTCACTTTCACACTGTCGGTGTTATTTATAGACTGTTTTACAACCAATTTTAAGTATCGAATGTTCTGTCCCTTTCGAACGACTTCTGAATTTAGTCGTTTTGATATAATTAGGCTGAAGAATTTAATTACTGTCATTGGGGTAGACCGTTTTTATTAAAAAATAATTTGAGCGAGGAAGTCAGAACATTCGATTACTAATTAAAACTGTCGACAAATTATATCTTGTATTTTTACAAACATAATTATTTGAGTAGATGTTTTAGTGCAGTACTAGTGCGTAGGCTGGTGGAGTGGTGGTGACGGTAGTGGTAGCGGTTCAGTCGAGCGCCCACTGCATGACGGCGGTGTCGAGGCCGCCGGTGGAGAGCAGGCGCGAGTCGTCGCACAGGAACCGAACGCACGTCACGTGGGAACTGTGCCCGCCGTACTGGTGGCATAGAGACTGGAAACATATACATACATTAACTTTCAATTTGTTTCGAAGTAGTGATCAGGGGCGTGCACTCCTTGTAGGCAGAAATGCAGTGCTTTACTTGCCATTCACAGATATTTTATTATAACGTTCGTACGTTTTAGATGACTTTAATTTATAGTAAATAAATGAAAAAACAAAATATAATAACTTAAAAACGCCTAATATTTTAGAAATAGCACCTATTTGCAATCACGCAAACATTATGGTTGCCACGCGAAAAGCAAGAGGCGCTGCAAAGCAAAATAATGTACCTAATCAACAAAGTCATGCCGCCGCGTCCCGCATTACATTTGTTTGCATGTGTGTAGTAATTTTGGTGTCCGTGCACAGTCGCAAACGCACACACCCATGAATATTAAAGGCCGCGACTCCTGCGGCAGGCCTCGGGAGTTCGGCAGTCGTCGGGAGTAATCGTAAATGTTCGTTGCCTATAATCCGAGTAAAATTAATAGGCTGGAATTTAATAAATCACCTATGCACATTATGCATTTTTGGTTAGTAAGGTTTTATTTGTTTAAATAGAAATGTTTTGTGTTTCGCGGGGGCCATTTTGCTTTTTTTATGAGTTTTTGCGTTGTTTACTATTTTATACTAGTATGTTTGTAAAAAAAATAGGTAGATTTCTTATAATATTTCATTTTAACATTTGAAAGTGTGTACATTTAACAGTTTATTACTAAGTTTCGATATTATTGTAGTCATTTGCTTTTACTAGTGTGTTTGTTTATTTTTTCAAATGTTATTTGATTGTGAGGTTTGTTTTAAAAATGTATGTTTATCAAATGAATGAATGAGGTGGCCGAAATCTTGCGTTTATTTACATCGGGATAGGTATAGTAATCTCAACTAACCGTAACCTTGAATATGTGAAAATTGAAAGCTGACTAGGTGAGTTTTTTTTATTTTACTTAGAATTTCTTCCGCCGCGACGATCGATCGCTGTTTTGTCTGCGTTGCCGTAGAAGATGGACATGAATAGTAGTATCTAAGACTTGTTATGTTGGCATGGTTTCCGACTTAGAGATCCGTCGCGTGGCAGTGGCTATGCTCAAAAACTATAAAAGAAAAAGTTTTTGTGACTGAGTACTCCGCCGCATACCCAGTGTCATAATCCTGTGCACGCCGCTGGTAGTGATACGTGTCATGAAAATAAATAACACCCAATAATCATATACATTCATCATTATCATATCAGCCACAGGAAGTCCACTGCTGAACATAGGCCTCCCCCAAGGATCTCCACAATGACCTGTTGTCGTCGGCCTGCATCCAGCCATCATCGGCCATCATCCACTTCAACTTGCCAATCCTATGAGCTATGTCGGTAACCTTGGTTCTCCTACGGATCTCCTCATTTCTGATTCGATCTCGTAGGGAAACACCGAGCATAGCCCGCTCCATGGCTCGTTGAGCGACTTTGAGCCTTTTAATGAGGCCCACAGTGAGAGGCCACGTCTCGGTGCCGTATGTCATCACTGGTAACACAACTATCGAAGACTTTCGATTTTAGGCACTGAGGTATTTTGGACGAGAAGTCGTCGCGAAGTTTCCCGAATGCTGCCCAACCGAGTTGGATTCGACGATTGACCTCTGTCTCGAAGTTGGACCTGCCTAACCGGACCACTTGTCCTAAATAGACATATTCGTCTACAACTTCGAGAGTCGAGCCCCCAACTCATCAATCATATACAATATGGTACACCATATTTTTATGTTCAGTTAGTATTAATTACATTATTTCCCTTCTTTTTTTATACTGCCCTCTCTCCTTCTTCTAAATCAATACCATGGTTGTCTGTAAGCGATAAGACCACCATTTGTACTCTATTTCTTTTCTTTTCTGTATATTGTATTTTATTGAATGTTTACAATAAAGATATAAATAACAATAATAATCCTGAACCACACTATGATCAAGTCTTGTGTCGTGGGTATCTTAGACTTTTCGGTCTCACATACACCCAGACCCGAAAGAAATATTTATGGGTCGCAAAAACATTTCTCCCGGTACGGTATCGAACGCGCGGTATCGTTTTACAGGCGGCATCTACGATGATAACTACAATTACTGCTATGAAAATAGTCATGTAACATACAAAAAATAATTGGTTACTGAAAAGAACAAAGATGATACGAATTATAGGCGTACCAGAATCTCATGGCAATTGGGGAAATTTAATATTGTGCATAACAACACCAGGGTAACTGGATTGAAATATTTTGATGGTTTCTATACAACTTGATTTATTTTTTAATTATTGTATCATGAACGAATTAGTCAGGGCTTATTTTTAAAGATCCTGGCAGTACCTGGCAGTAATTTGTTACGAAAAAAATAATAATAGTGAAGTGTTATTAATTTCTAATAACTTTACCTTAGGTTGTGTTACAGGATAAGCGAATAGTTTCACTTTGCCAAAGTCATCGCCAGTCGCGACCAGCCTAGAATCGTGTGATCTGCAAACAATCAAATAGTAATTATTTTCTGGCTGCTTCATTAGATTATAGATATAGGAGAATGTCCATTCATAGAACCGGTAAAGAAATCGTTGATACTGATAGTGCTAACTATTCATTATAGCATTTTTTATGGTTTGTCCTTAAACGTTTTTCTGTTTCAACCCGGGCGGCAGATTATTATAAAATAAAGTAATTATCATCACATTTTCTTCACAGAGCCGAAGACAACAAAATGTTTTTTTTTGGACTTCAGTTCATTTCCCCAACAACTCGGTGCCCGAGCCGCAATTATGTTTATATATATTTAATGAAAATATATATCATCCTCTACTCATAAAAGTAGGTTTATCGAGGCACAAAAACCTTCGCACCTAAGTTTCATAAGAAAATGGGCATACTCCTTTACATAAAAAAATCATTTATCATGTAATAAAGTAAATTAGATTTTTTTATTACATCTAGATTGTTTTGCTAACTTTTTTTGTTCTCATTCTTTGACAAAAATTATCCTACATATATTTTAGCGCATAATTCCATACTAAACAGACGCCTGCTCATATTTTTGTTATTTTCATTAACAAATATACTTTTCGATATCTTATATTTATATATATATATATGTATATATGTAGTGACCTGGTGCATGAGTTGATGTCTGTGCCGTCTGCGTTCTCGGGCCACACGCCGATGGTGTTGTAGGTGATGGGACACGTGTTCGAGTCCCAGGCCACGTCGCGCATGCTGTTGGGTGATGTCACCTGACGACACGTCGTCGCGTTCCCTGTCATTTTATATTATTCATTATATATTAGCTTTAGTTAATAGAACATATTTATGAAGTTCTTGGCAGGTATAAAAATTGGCTGTAAATGTAAATGTATTTTTTGTGTCCGTAAAATGATGAAAATTGAATAGTAAAAATCAAAGTCTATTACTTGATGTTATGGAGGTGAAAATATTTAGCTTGAGAACTATGTTCTTCAGTATAGTCATATTACTTTGAATAAAGTGCTTAATGAAAAAAGAAACAGCTACATAAAAATATCTTCACCTCCGCGTATTTTAAGTCCAAAACGTGTCATTGAATTTTCAATTTCTATTTATTTTTATATTGTAATATTTGGGAAACATACAAAACAATAAAACATATAAGCACAATATAATTAGTAGTACACGATCCAGTAAAGTTTCCACAATTAAAACAATATTCTATAAGTTTCATTAGTTTTATTTCTAACAATAGTAATCTTCACCAGAAGAATAACTGATTTATCGGAGTTAATGTACAAAAAGTAAGTATGTGTTATAACTCACAGAACAACAGTTCGTAGTCTCCGGAATTGCTCCTTATGTACTGGCTGTCTTCAGACCAGTCCAAATGCGTGATGTAGCTCGAATGACCCTGTTCACAAATAATATATTAACTATTTTACTAACACTTTTTATATGGAATAGCATAGCTACTGTAAATACTTCGATAAGCAAAGCTTTGTAATGCTACTAGCATATCGTAAATTCATTCGGCGTAATTGGATTTTTAAAATATTGATCACAATTAAAGATTGAAGAATATTGTTAATTTAGAATGTATTCGTATTTTTTAACTAGTGATATATTTCAACAAACATTTAAATATTAGCACTGAACTTAGATGATGCTATATTCGTTCCAAATCTATAAGATTTCCGATAGATAGATGACGACGAGGAGGCTAAGTATTGTTTAATAGATTAACATTAAGTAAGTACTATCATCTACATAAAATAAATATTTATCTACAATCAGCGCTACGAAATAATAATATTGAGCTTGTAAGCGTTCAAGTATGGTTTGTAAGTCACTAGGCCAGCGTGGTGGACTATATGGCCTAACCACTCTCATTCGTACTTTCGATTGTAGAGTAGGCCCGTGCCCTGCAGAAGCGTTCAAGTACCTATTCTAATAACTCAGATTTTAGCCTTATTAGCCACAATGCAGGATTTATTAAAATATGTAGATTTTTAATGGTTTCTCAAAGGTATTAAAATAGCCTATTTCATCATAATAAATTTAAAAAAAAATTAAGCAACTAATCAGAACTATAGCAAAAGTATAAGCGAAAATAATGTCTATGTATAATAGTTAGTATCTAAATGGACATATCTAAGGCTTAAAAAATATATGTCTAAATAGTTCTGAAGATTCATTAAACTGTTGTCCAATAATAAGTTATGATTATAAAAATCAGCAAAAATATATTAATTTACAAGCGTAAATCAGAGCAGCATAGCTAAATATTAACTAACTACATACTTTAATTTACTCGTTATTATATCATGCAAAGTTGGTTAGTAGTATTACCCTTCTACGCTTTTTCTCCGTGCACTAGAAATGCGTGAAATGTTCAATACAATTAGATTTTTATTCCGGAAACTAATTTAATGTTAGGGGGTTTAGAGCTATGTTTATAGAAATACAATACAAGATAAATCTTCTAGAAAAAAACGATTTATGGTTTCGTAAATTGTATAACTATAACTTTTAAATTATGTTTATTTTGTATGGGTAATAATGGCATTTATAGGTAATTTTAATGACTACAAAAATAATACACTAGCGACTCGGCAGATATTTATTACTTATTAGAAAATATTCTATTGCCCACTTTTATCAGGGATAATGTAAGATTTTAATAGTGAAATAATTTTTAAAAGCAGTCTATTAGTTTCAGGTTTAATGCAAACAATCAAATCTTTTCATTTTATTATATTGGTATAGATATTATTTTATTGTCTAATATATATTTTTGTAAAGAATTTAATATATTTGAATATAAATTAATTTAACTATCTAGATCAAGTATGTAGACTACAAATAAACATACACTAAAAAACTCCTGTTTTATCGTCAAAAATCACAAATGTGTTGTAAATCTTGACTTTATAGTCAAATATTTTCCTCAAATTTTATACTGCTTCGCATTGGCACGGGAATCGAACCTGCGGCCTCTGGTATGACATGTTAGTGACTATTATTGTATATATGTATTACCAGACACTTCCCGAGGCGGCTGTATCTGGCGCCGTTGTCGTCGACGCGGTACACGTAGATGAAGTTGTCGCGGGACCCCAGCGCCACCATCTTGTTGTCCGGAGAGTACTGGATCGTCTGGATCGGCTCCGAACTACAACATAAAAAATGTCTTAGGTCTGGGTGTTTGTGAGACATTAGTCTCTCGTAGTTTTTGATACCTATGACACAAGACTTAATTGATTTTTATGTGGGATCACGACTATGTATATCATTGTTGGGTGTAATTAATTATATTTATTGACTAGTTATTTATGCGAACTGATTAGCTTAAATAAGAACTATAGTACTGACCATGTAAATAAAATGCAAATTATGGTACTGATTACGGTAAGACTGAAATGGATATTTTTACACTTTTGGCTAAAAAATAGATATAAATATTTGATGATTACTTTGTTCGCGTAAATAGTTGTCGCTGAAATATACTCATTTACCTACACAGGTGTATATTATCATAGTAATTAATATGCAAGAATTCATTGTAAAAATCAGCTAACTTTTATTTATTTTAAGAAAGCTTACAGAAAAATGAAATGTAACATGATAAATGTAACTGTTTTAATAACTTGCAAATAACATAGGCTTAACCACTCTCAATCGTACTCTCGATTGTAGAGGAGGTCCCTGCCCCTGCAGTGAGACGTATACCGGGTATCTCAAGACTGCTACCGAAAACGAAGCCGGGTGGTAGTTTTAGTGACTACAAACACAATGCAACTAAAAATTTTGCAAAGAAACGCGACAATTATTTTTTATGAATTTTTAAATAACGTCATTTTTGGGTGGTCAATCCATAGGTTTTGCTAAAATAATAATTTAAACTCTTGTACACCTTACATTATTTATAAATAAAAGGGTATACACTATTATTTAAGGAAAAAATGTATTTATTGATAAAATGGAAAGCCCTTATTTCCTAAGTGATTTAAAGTAAAGTTCAGTACCCGTCATGGTGTTGCGTGAGCATCTCCCTGGAGTGGGGATCGAACACCATCCACTTGCCAGACAGGCAGCCCACCGCCACCACGCCGCCGTCCCGCGACCACGACACGCACTGCGCGCGCTCCTGCAACAACGCAACTGTGACAACACATGCCGTTACAGCAACAACACATGCCGTTACAGCAACAACACATGCCGTTACAGCAACAACACATGCCGTTACAGCAACAACACATGCCGTTACAGCAACAACACATGCCGTTACAGCAACAACACATGCCATTACAGCAACAACACATGCCGTTACAGCAACAACACATGCCGTTACAGCAACAACACATGCCGTTACAGTAACAACACATGCCGTTACAGCAACAACACATGCCGTTACAGCAACAACACACGGACACTATATGCACGTGTTGCAGCAACACAACACAATACACGCACGTGTTGCAGTAATAAAACACGCTACACACTCGTGTTGCAGCAATAAAACACCCACGCTACACGCTACGTGTTACAGTAACAAGACATGGACAATACGTGTTGCAGCAACAATAGACCCACGCTACACGCACGTGTTGCGGTAACACAAGACGCTACAAACATGTGTTGCGGCAACAGCACATGGACAATACGCAAATATTAAATTATTGACGATAATGCAAAATGTTACCATAACATAACGTGAAGCTCAATAACATTACAAAAAAACCAACAACATACAAATTTATTATGGAAAAATACTCAATACAATAAATAAATAATATAATAACATAACATTCAGTACACTGTTGCCACTACAAGCAATTTAAAAAATGTACAAACATAATAAACATTAAGCGATTTTGCTCTTCTTTATAGCAATAGTTAATCTCTACTCCCTACCTAATTTCGATTTTAAATTAGTAAGCATTCCAATCTTGAAAAATTATATCTTTTAATAGATTACGAGTAGTAATACAATTGGGAATAAAAGATAGCTTAGCAATAGTTTACTATAAATAACTCCTGTGAAAACAATATGTCCACGTACCTCGATATCCTTGCTCCATACAGTGGAATGGCTGAGTCCATCCCACAACTGTAGTAGTCTATCCCACCCCGCCGTCACGAACTGTGCTAGCGTGGGATGCGTCGCCAAACCCCACAACTCGTCCACGTGACCTGCACATAATACGTTACCTTTTATTACTCGATATTAGAACAAAAAGGTAAGCGGGTTCTGGAGTGGAGACCACGTCATGGCAAACGTAGCGTGGGATGCCCTCTGGCCAGATGGCGGGATGACATCAGAAGAGAGAAAACTATGTATTTACCACCCAAATACGACGGTAGAAAAAAATATAAAAAAATATGTCGCATTTTCAGTTGCATTGTGTCTGAAGTTACTAAAACTACCACCCGGCTTTGTTTCGATTGCATTATTGATATATCCTGTATGAAGATATACTAGTGTTTAGTATTGAGTGCTTTTAAAGATACAACAAATAAGCATATTTTGGCTCTTAGACTCCTTGTCTAGTCGTAATTATAGTTAAACGTACAATTTCTACATTTCCGGCTCGAAGGACCATTTTGCCGATTTCTATATCCAGTAAATTTCACGTATAGCTTATGTGCAGTTTGTATACCTAAAATTGATATATGAGTATAAATTATAAGTATCTCAAGACTGCTACCGAAAACGAAGCCGGGTGGTAGTTTTAGTGGCTACAAACACAACGCAATTAAAAATTTCGCATAGAAACGCGACAATTATTTTTTATGATTTTTTAAATATCGTCATTTTTGGGTGGTAAATCCATAGTTTTTGCTAAAATAATAATTTAAACTCTCTTATATCTTAGAGTATTTATAAATTAAAGGGTATACACTATTATTTTAGGAAAAAATGTATTTACCACCAAAATAGGGCAATAGGAAAAAAATTACAAAAAAAAATGTCGCTTTTTTTTTGCAACATTTTCTGTTGCATTGTGTCTGAAGTCGCTTAAACTACCACCCGGCTTCGTTTTCGGTAGCAGTCTTGATATACCCTGTATATATGATCGATTATAATATAACATACATTATGACAGTCTAGTATGACAGATTCGTACCACAGAGTTTTAACATCTCGACTGTCATAAGCGCCATATTGTGGTCTTGATTTAAAATAGGCCCTATTTCAATGACATTAGGCTGCTTTAGTTTTTGCTTAGTATGAATATGAGTGGTTCGTACCGAGTACCGCCGGCGAGAATCCGAGCTCGAGGTCTCCGTGCAGGACGCAGTTCTTGGTGGTGCCGAGGAACAGCTGGCTGCCGCGACCCTCCGCCACCACGCGCACGCCGCCGTAGTGGCCCTCGATCTGAATAGCACGTGGACATATGTTAACTATTCATATCACAAGCTATTTTAATACTGTATCAGTCCATATACGTCCCACTGCAGGGCACGGGCCTCCTGTACAATCGACAGTACGATTGAGAGTGGTTAGGCCATATGGTCCACCACGCTGGCCTAGTGCGAGTTGGCGGACTTACATAACTTACAATATTTTAGAAATCGCATTAATATAATGCAGGTTTCCTCACGATGTTTTCCTTCACAGTTTTAGTATATCTTTTTATATTTTTATATCTCAAACTACTTTATTTTTATTTATTTTATTAAATTGAGGTTCTCCAACGGTATATACCGGGTATATCAAGACTGCTACCGAAAACGAAGCCGGGTGGTAGTTTTAGCGACTACAAACACAATGCAATTAAAAATTTCGCAAAGAAACGCGTCAATTTTTTTTATCATTTTTTAAATATCATCAGTTTTGGGTGGTAAATCCATAGTTTTTGTTAAAATAATACTTTAAACACCTTTATATCTTAGAGTCTCTATAAATAAAAGGGTATACACTATTATTTTAAGAAAAAAATGTATTTACAACCCAAATACGACAATATGAAAAAAACAACAAACAAAAAAATCGTCGCTTTTTTGCAACTTTTTCTGTTGCATTGTGTCTGAAGTCGCTTAAACTACCACCCGGCTTCGTTTTCGGTAGCACTTAGCAGTCTTGATATACCCTGTATGTATATACCGTGTTGGATAATGTTATCACAACTAAGACATTCTTTACGATAGTTACATTCTGATGCATAAACCACTTAAAGTAGTACACAACACTTACATATGTTATTACACACACGTAAAGAAAACACGTACGAAACCAAGAAAAATATATTTAAAATATATTTAGAGTAAAAAACCAATCAAGGACTCTGTTACATATTAGGACATATTATTTTAATACTGTTTTGTCAGAAATATTTTATTTTAATGATATTTGTATTTTCACGCAAAATAATACAAAAAACGATCATAGTACCTATTGTAACATTTTTTTTATCACTCGATGTTTTATCTAGTCTGCACTGTACCTACTTAGGGGTTATCCATAAACTACGTCACACGTTAAGGAGGACGGAGGGGGTCGTCGAAGTGTGACAAGGTGTGGAGAGGTGATCTAAAATATGGGTCATCACATTTTAAAAAATAATAATGTTTAGTACCTAAGTATTACAATACAGAATTTAAACTACATAACTACATAAGAATAACATAAAAAATGAACTCTGTCTGTCTCATAATTTTCAAATATATGGCATCATATGTAACGTCCCACTAGGTAGGGGTCACATATGTGATCGGAGGTCACTAGGATGGAGGAAGGGTAAAAAAACCAATAATTGGAATTCAGTCTCTCTTACAAGTTTCAAATATATGGCATCATATATGATGTTACAGTAGGTAGAGGGGGGCTCACATATGTGACCAAATTTACACATCGGACGGGGGAAGGGTAAAAAACCATAAACTTCATATGACATAATTTACGGATGGCCCCATATATACTGCACAATAAAATAAATAAACACCCACCACAGTCTCCCTAATCGGCGCAGTGAGGTCCGCATCGAAGAGTACAAGTCTTCCGTCCTTCCCTCCCGCCGACACGATCCCTCCGTCCTTGAGCGCGGCCACGCTGAATATAGCGCCGTCGTGTACCCCACGCACTAGCCGGGCTACTGTGTTGGTGCCGCGTGCCCATACTGTGATGTTGCCGCTAGAGTCGCCGGATAGGACGTCACCTGTGTATGTATGTACTTGTTATACTCCACTCTTCAATAATACCGTGCAATAATTCTCCAAGAAGACTTAGACAGCCAATGTCATCTTATCTGATCAGAAGATTCGACAATTTATTTTTTATGCAATTAATGGCGAGACGAGCTTGCCGTTCACCTAATGTGCCTTCAGGTATTAGATAAAAAATAAACGAATCTTAATGATGTAGAACATCTTAATGGATTCAATAAATAATTTTCATTTTCAATGGTAAGCAATACGACCGCTCATGAACAGTAGTAGTAATGGGCGTTATTGGTATTTCAAATGAATCTCACCATCTTGTTATTTTCAAAGCCTTAGCAGGCTCTATATTTCTGCTATTGCTAATGCCCCCCTTCAGAATTTGTAAACTACAAAACTAACCATATGTTGTAACAATTTATCACATCTAAAATTAAAAACACACAATTAACTGTTCAGTTTCTTCTTTGACTGAGTTCATAAAAAAAAAACCCTCCTTGAATCCCCAGTAAATTCATATTGTAGCCGTGAAACGTGTTTACTAAAATTTGTCGATGTTCAATCATGACACTAAGGGCGTGAAATATTTCTGTTATGGTAGGTGTTTATCATTTTGAGTATAATTGTGACGATGGGCTTCTCTCACATATATAGATATATTATCTACATTGCATTACTCCATAAAATATTTAGAATCATGTCATCATAGCTGATAGGAGCAAACTATATACCCAAGACTACTGTGGTTAAGTTACGAAGAATTTTTTTACATCAAATTCTAATTCTAAAATTAATCCAAGCTGAAATGATGAAAATCTTACCATTATGATTAAAAGCCAGGCAGGTGACGTATTTGGGCTTGTCGCGTGTCTCGAAGATGCCCATGCGTTTGTACAGCATGTTGGTCTGGTCCAGTGTCCAGAAGGCGATGTGGTTCTTCCCACAAGTCACTATCTGGTTGCGATCGAGAGGATGGAACTCTGCTGCCACCACTGTGTCTACTGAGCACTGGAATTTTATTAAAATTGATGGTATCTACTTCAACTTATCTTAAACTAATTATGATAATAATTTATAAACTACGAGAATAGTAAGTTCTAATTAAAACAAAAGCTTTATGACTTATGGTGCCTACATCAGTTGGCAAATCACAAACAAACATTTGTTCATAACATAGGAATATTGTTTATGATGTTTATCAAGTTATTTTTAACTTGCTCCACAATGACAAGACATCAAGATGCTGATATTCATTTAATAATCGTAATTGTAAAACTATTGATGAATTCAATTAATGGTTTTTACCTTAGTCTCAGTCAAGCAATGTCCCTTGTCATGTCTCTGCCACTCCCACACGGAGATGGTGTGGTCCGGTCCATCATCAACGGCGGCGAGGAGTGTGCCACCATCAGCTCGCGAGAATGTGATGCAGGATACGGAGCGCTCCATCTGACCAGCCCCGATCACCGCCAGGGTGGCTAGCGACACCGAGTTCCATACTCGAACGTGGGGCTGGAGATCAATGGCAAAATATTATACCCAATCTTGGATGAAATCACAGATCACTCCCAATAGATACCTAATGCAAGGCAGCGGTTGCGCCCAACACATATAAGCTATCAGATAGATATAAACCGATGCCAAATGTCGCGTCATCAGTGTCGTCCAAGTAGTGGACCCGCACATGTCGTCGCACGTTAGCGAAAATTACATTTTGGGAACATAATATTACAGTTAAAAATGATTTGTTCAATAAAATGGTGTGCAAAAAACTCAAAAAAATAAAGTATCTAAAAAAAACGCAATAAGTTTTCATCGATAACTATATAATTTTCTTTAAATTAATTTGGTCCTGAGCGAGCTCAATTTATACTGGTTATTGTATCAATGTCAAACAGTCGAGTTCGGATGGAGAATCAGCCGTCTCTTTTTCGCATAGCAATAACCGTAATAAGCCATCTTTTTTTGGCGAAATCACGCGTTCTTCTAGTGTTTGACGCATGTTTATAATATAATTCCCAGAAATATCGACATTATATAACAATAATGTAAATTAATTTTATTAAATGACAATGTCACAAAATATATATTGATTTAAATAAAAATTGCAAATTACCATAATTACGTTATTTTATGTAATTTGAAATAATTAAATTAGTTAACAAGGTACTTTTACAATAATTTTTTATTTATTTTATCTTTGGCATAATTAAATTTCCTTTTTTCCCTCTAGTTGTATACGTTTTCAAATATAATGGGAGGGTATTTATCATAAGTTTTAGTATAGTAAGTTTATTGAGAATCAGTAGCACAAGCTATTGCACTAATTTTCACATACGTTGTATATATCCTCTCAAAAACATTCATAGTTCGTCAAGTGGGTTTCATCGTCACTTGTCGATATTACATTTACTACAGTCTACAGCCGCCGTCAGAATTCAAGAAACGGAATAAGTGATTGTAGCCCTTTAGGGCGTGAGGTTTAGTTATTTACTATTTCATATTTTTATCTGATCTTTTATATCAACACTTAATTTGGGTATTTCGCCATTATGGTATACAAAAATACACGGCGAATAATAGAAATAAAACCGTTACATACTAAAGTATAAATCTTAATCCTATTTTATTCGTAGTTAGCGGTTGCCGGTTGGTACAATTTATCAGATCAGGCAGGTGAAAAAATATTATCAAACATTTAACAAGTTGGTAATTAAGTTATAGAAGCGATCATAACACATGAACTTACTGGCAAATCGAACTATCGATACATTTTTTTATTTATCGACTTATGCCTCATCTCTCCAGTGAAGTACACGTGACCGCGCTGCAACCCGCCCACCCCCCGCGCAGTTCCCTTCGTTGGCGTTTTCGGTTCAAAACAAAACTATCGTAATGCGGTATCTATTGAAAGTGATCTGTGGATGAAATCTACTTTTGAACATGAGTCACCCTGAAGGATTTCAGTCAGGGCCCATAGTCATCTTTTGGAAACAACTTGTTAAGGAGCCTATTAATAAAAATTATAAATAAATAAATAACCTAACAGATACATACATAGTCAAATTAAGATTGATTGACTCTTGTGTCGTGAGTATTATTAGGAACTACGAGATACGCTCTCATAAACCTAGACCCCTAGGCCTCGCAAACATGTCTCGGTGCGGGAATCGAACCCGCTATCTCTCGTTTCCCAGTCTGGGAAAAAATAATTGAGAAGCATTTGGGTATTTATTGATACAAATAAATGATCAGATGGGATCTCGTCATTGTGTTCAAATTCTTAAAGTTATTCACTGTTATTGGGTATTGTAAGTAGATGTATATTTATAACCTTTGTTTGACAACGAACATGACCTTCGCAACGATATCGATAACACTTTTGTTCTGCAACACGGTATCGCATCTTACTCGTTATCACATTATCTCAAGTTACCTCATGATCTGATGATTCAGATTCATTTCCGAGAAAGTGATTCGATATATACGCGGTGACGTCTGAATCACTGAAGGTTAAAAATGTAAGATTGGAAAGCCGAAATCAAAGTTTTATATCTCGAAAACGATGATCACCATTTGCAGTGACTTTATCTCTGCCCATATTATACGCTCTTCTACGGTAGGCCATATTGGTTGGGAAATAAGCCATAGTACAAATAACGAGTTCTTGTATAGAGATTGCTAGTTGGAAACATAATACCTATTGAACGCGTTCAGCAAGAGACACTCACTGAATGGCAGATCTGCGATTGTTGAGTGTAGCCAATCGAGATCGATGGCGTGCAATTAGACAAGCTTTTATTCAGCATTGAATAGCACACGAAATAGATCAAATGGCTCAGCTGATATAATATGGATCCGGGGTGCAATACTAGCCTTCCTAAATGGAAATAAAGTAAAAGGAAGTAAGACGGAAAGGTATCAATACTGGCAATCTCGCTGACAGAATGAAACACGACAGCAAAGCATCTTTGAGTCATTCGATACTCTGCCTGGACGGCATGTACGTTTACCATCATTTGTAGTGCAGCATACAGTGTGAGTATAAACAAAAAGCCCACTAACCCTAGCATCAAGCCGGTCATGTCCGGCGCACTGTCCACTCGCTATAATCAGCTTGTTGGGGTGCACGGCGAGACACTTGACGTCATCAGTGTGTCCCGTATAGTGTCGCTGGCACTGCTCTTCCACATTGAACAACACCACTACAGCCGCCACGAAGTACACGATCTCACCCGTGGGGAGAAGGTACAGGTTGCTGCGGCAGTCTTTGCCTCTGGAACAATGTTGGGTATTGAATCTCTGATATTTGTTTAGTTAGAAGTACGTATTGGAGACAAGGAGCCTTATTTATCGAACGTTTTGTCTCTCTTGAACGTATTTTGGATCAGTTTGAGCGAAAACGACCAAACACTCGACAACTAAAATAGGTTTATTAATTGTTTATGAAATATAAATAATGTCGAACATATTTTATATAACAGATACAATTAAATTGCAATTTAACATACACGAACGAAAATAAAAGTAACAACAATAATGAGTTGTTCCAATTGTCATCGAAACTAAGCCTAAAGGCATTATTTAATTCAGAAAACAGATTAATGATTTATATAGTTAGAGCATGGCCATATTGTACCTGCTACAAAGAGTATAATTCAATGTTAACAAACGAGTTTAATCTTTGTAAAAGCAACCTATGTGCGTGAACACAGTTGTGCTAGATTTAACGCTTGTTAACCTAGCCTAGGGTTACCTCTTGATTCATTGAATTAATAAATAAAATATATAAAATCCGCAAAAATGAGCGCGAAAACAAGGGAATAATATTGATTATAAAAAAGATCATGCATTAAGAAATATTTAGGCTCATAAACAATTTCTAGAAAGGTTCAAGAATAGTTCATGTTTTTGCATATAATTTTTTTAAGTGGTCAGCCCTATCTGCTCCATATTATTGGCGGTTAACGAGGTACACTACACCATCGAGGTCATTGACTGCGTAATCTTTGTTCTAGTATTCCACTAAAATAGCCTATGCTAATTATCCAAAAATTTAATACGCATAGGTATTCCGGTCCAAAAAAGAACTTTTACTTTTTGTGCTTAAATGTAATTTACTTGAAATTATGTTAACCATAAAAAATATGTAAAAATGCTCTTTTAATTACAAAAGAATGCTCTAAAAAGTGAAAGAATCAGGGCAAATGACTGCAACGGTTGGTCTGCCAAGCGTGACGCACAAAAAGCAACCTTGAGTGCAGCGGCTGCGCCCGTAATGATGAAGCTGTTACTAAACAAAGGGGTAATTTTCCGCCTGTGGATCTCAACGGAATAGACAGGCCGGTGACGCAGTTTTATAGGTATTGGTAATTGATAGAATCTACGTCTCGAATGTTATCGAGAAGGGAATTCGAGTCACTTTCACAAGTAACATGACAGATGAAAAATTTCGCGCGCAAATTCCCGTAAAAAAATAAGATGACTTAATAAATATATACGTATTTGAGATAGGAATCGAATACTGAGTGATCTCTTTAAATGGGTAATTCGACTAACCTGAATAAGAAAGGATCCTCACGACGCGGCCGCCGCGGCTGCGGGTCCACAGAATGCGGATATAATATATATGACACACACACACGCTTCGTGAAATGTGATTTTGTTTTTTCATATATATCAGCATTCTTGGGGCCCGTAACCGCGGCGGCGCGGCGGCGGGTACAAACCGGTACATGAGAATCCTCGCTTAGGCTACATCAAAATTTTCAGTTTCAGAAATAGAACAGATATATAGCTATTGATTTGATTTTGATCAAGATCTTTCATTTTACAGGAGGATCTTTCAATTAACTGCCGGTGCATGTAAATATATGAATTATTGAATTCACATTTTAATGATGACATTGGTGCTTGAAGTATTCGTCACGTTATCTTTCTGAAATGAATTAAAGGTTTTATGAATAACTATTCCTATGGGGATTAAAACAGCCAAACCCAATGCAAGTGGATTAATCCATTTCTATTACTATGACGCTCAAGTAATTTAATAAACTTTTAGGTTAATTATCATGGGAGCTGAATGCCCTTTAGATGGTAGGGCGTGGCAATATTACACTAATATTGAAGACAATGTCTGGAGGACAACGTGGACACCCATTAAAACCAATTTGTAGCGAGGTAATCGAGGTGAAATCAAGGACACTTAGGTCATTATAGTAGTCTGTAAGGTTGAATCTTTGATGTGGAGTCACTGAAATTATTTGGTAATGAGCTACAATGACGTTCACGGTCGGTTTATAGCTTAAATCTTTTAGCCATGGCATATATTTTTATGGCCTAACCACCACTCTCAATCGTATTCTCGATTGTAGAGTAGGCCCGTGCCCTGCAGTGGGACGTATATGGGCTGATACAGATAGATATATTTTTAAGGATTATAAGTTTAAACTGAGTGAGATCAGCAGAGAGCAAGATAAGTAGCACTCGGAATCAAATCTCGCAACTACATAATAATAAATTCAATGACGTCCTATTTGTTACATGTCTCCCAGTTCAACAATTAGATTTTCAGTACTAGTTTAGACTATTTTTAATGTTTCCACGTACGAAAATATACAAAAGACAAATGCTTGTTTAATGTTTTTCAAAGGAGCCTAAAACAAAATTTGTGTTAATTAAACAAACCAACCGAGAGGAGTGAAATATAAGCGACTTAAACCAAATTATAGGCGGGCGCTTTGGAAAAAAACACTAATTTGGAATTCGTAGGCGGGCAATAACATAGAATTGATGCTCAGAACAATTGGCCAATTGTCCAATGCAATGTATTTAATGGAGATCACAGTCTGCCGGCGTTAACTGCCAATTGCACAAACTACAGGACTTCCAACGTGATTATCAACGTGTTGACTATGAATATCTGTATCTGCCCATATATCTCCCAGGGCACGGCCTAGTCTACAATCGAGAAGACGATAGAGAGAGGTCTACGAACATACATGGTGGAATACCCTAAGTAAACTCATGAAAGACTCGTGTTATCAGCCTCCGTGGTACAGTTGATTAAAAGCCGGCTGTCAAGCAAGGGAAAACAAATGTTTGTGTGATCCAAAAGTATTAGTTTCGGGTATGAGTGTGTGTAACTGAGGAGTCAATCATATTTTATAACACCTATGACACAACTCTCGAATATTTGTGTGGTATCCTGATGGTATGTATGTGAATGTTGGGTATATTTTATTATATGTAAAGAAAATACATTGCAGTATTTATAATCTAGGCTGTATGTAGCATATTTCCTTGTTGTATAAAGTAGCAGAATGGAAAATAAGGAAAAAGTGTTCTGTCATCTGACGTTTAAAGTAATTCAATTCAAATTTCAAATTAAATGGTAAATACTGAAAGATCATTATAGTTGGAGGAGGAATAATAAACTTTTAATGTCGTTTTATAAGACTGAACTTGTTTGTTTGTGAGGTGTTCAAATAATAAGCTTTGTTTTACAGAGCAACACAAGCTTATTATTTGAACACCTCACAAACAAACAAGTTCAGTCTTATAAAACGACATTACTGTTTATGAAAACTTGAAAATTACAAAGCTTTGACGATGGAGAAACTTTGTTTCTAATTCACCATACTTCCAGGGAGTGACGGAAAATCAAACATATGTTCTTTAACCACTATAACTACGAGTGAAGATAGAGTGTACGCTGTACCAGAAGACCGTCAAGGTATTTCGAATCACAAAGAATTAATGAAAACAGCCATTTTTACAAAGGTAAAAACAGTTTAAAGAAAGATATCAGACACGAAGAGTTTGGATCACAATGACACAAGAACTTAAGAAAATCTACTTAGATGAGGATAAAAACTTACAATTTGAAGATCAGTATTTAGAGGAAATAGAGAAAAAGCAAACTATGGCTGTTCAAAATGCAGAAAAGGTATGTTAGAAAAAATACTTGAAAAACTAGTGCAAAACACACAAGATTTCAAGCAGCAAAACTTGAAACACATTGCAGACAGGTTTGTAATTGAAAAATTTACCAGCAAAAATCCAAACGCAAACCACTGGATCAATACTTTTGAAAAAGAATGCCAACGCTTTGACGTGATAGAAGATGGAAAAAAAATTGAAATACTTAGATTATTTATGGACAAAACTTGTATAGATTGGTACAGTTCCATGATTATGAAGTTCACCATGGACTCGGAATGGAAAATATGGAAAGAAAAATTTTGTGAATCATTTGCTAACAAAGGATGGAATCACATAACTTACGCTTTATCATTCAAGTATAAAGAAGGAATGCTGGTAGACTATGCCATAAGAAAAGAAAAGCTACTATTGGATATGAGAAGCTCAATTGATACAGGTACTCTAATAGACCTTATCGCATCTGGTTTACCAGAACTTATACTAAATAGGATTGATAGAGAAACATTGAATAATACAGTAGATCTTTTTAATGAACTGAGAAAGTATGAACATTTAGTAAATAAAAAGAATTATTCTGACTACAGAACATATGTGAAAATCAGGGCAAATAATAAAAATGAAGAGAAAAGTCCTTGTAAAACTTGTGAAAAGTTAAATAAAGGAATTCGCTATCATCCTGAATCTTCATGTTGGTTCAAAACAAGAGAAGATGGTAAAACAAGAGAGAAAAACATAAAACATGTAAACAACTCTGTGATAGAAGCAGAGTTACATGAAACTGAACAAAAAAACTAAAAGTGACACCATTAATCAATGTAAAACTGCTATTAAATGATACATTAGAAATTTATGGAGTATATGATTCTGGTTCAAATGTATCTCTGATTAATTCAAAACTATTAAAACTAAAAGGAAGAGGAAACTGTTTGAATGAAGCAAGTTTAGTAACGATTAATGGTGTCAAAAAGACGAGTGGTTTGACCAAATTAAAATTAAAGTATTTGATATCGAAGAAGATGTTGAAGTATACATTATAGATAAACAACATTTTAAATATGATTTTTTGATTGGACTAGACATGATAAAGACTTTTAAGCTAATACAAAATGAAGACTTAAAAATTACCAGAAAACAAAAGTGAATAAAGAAAACACATCAAATATTACAACTATAAAAAATAATGATAAAAAATATTTAATGGAAATGAAAGAAAATATCAAAGAAATAATAGAAAACAACAATATACAGAAAGAATATAAAATCAATTTTAATAATGAACATATAAAAGAAGAAGATTTTGAAATAAATATTAACCATTTAAATGAATTTCAGAAATCAGAAATAAATAATTTGATAAATAAATATGTCACAGTTTTCGCAAAAAATAAATATGATGTTGGAACTGTTAACGGGTATGAAGCCAGAATAGATTTATTAGTGGATAAATATTGCAGTAAAAGGCCTTACAGATGCACTTTGGAAGATAAAAAGGAAATAGAAGAGCAAATAGGAAAACTGTTGGATAATAAGCTGATAGAAGAATCTTATAGTCCATTTGCTGCACCTGTCACATTGGCATTTAAAAAAGAAGAAATAAAAATCCAGACTTTGTATAGACTTCAGAGATCTGAACAAGATAGTTGTACCAGAAGCACAGCCATTTCCGTTAATAGAAGACTTAATGACAAAGACAAGGAATTGCAAATTTTATACCACATTTGATATAAACTCGGCATTTTGGTCAATCCCTCTAAGAGTAGAAGACAGAAAAAAGACAGGATTTGTAACACAAGAAGGGCACTTCCAATGGACTTGCCATCCATTTGGTTTGAAAACCGCATCAGCAATTTTCCAAAGGATACTGAGTAACATACTTAGAAAGTACAAACTCACAGATTTTGCCGTAAACTACATAGATGACATTTTGGTATTCTCAAATCTTTTGATGAACATATTTATCACCTAACACTGCTGTTGGAAGCCATAAAAACGGAAGGATTAAGATTAAAATTTCAAAAGTGCACATTTGCATCAGACTCAGTTAAATATCTGGGTCACATAATTCAAAACAATTCCATTAAACCAGTCAGAGATAATTTGACTGCGATAAGAAACTTCCCTACTCCAAAAACGCAGAAGAATGTGAGACAGTTTCTGGGAAAAATAAATTTTTATAATGAATATTACCAAAACGTGCGACAATATTAGATCCGTTACATAAGTTACTGAGGAAGAATCAACCATTTATTTGGTCTGACCAATGTCAGGAAGCATTTGAGGAAATAAAAAATCTCCTATGCTCACAACCAGTTCTAGAAATTTTTGATAAAGATTTACCAATAAATATATATACAGATGCTTCTATGGAAGGTATTGGAGCCATATTGAAACAGACACAATCAGATGGAAAAGAGAAACCAGTCGCCTACTTTTCAAAAAAACTAAATGCAGCTCAAAAGAAGAAAAAAGCGATATACATCGAGTGCTTGGCCATCAAAGAAGCAGTGCAATACTGGCAGTACTGGCTGATTGGAAAATCTTTCACAGTTTATTCAGACCATAAACCACTAGAACATATGAATTTAAAATCGAGAACTGATGAAGAACTGGGCCACTTAACATACTACTTATCACAATATGATTTCAACATAAAATATTCTCCAGGCAAAAATAATTTAGAAGCAGACTGCCTCAGTAGAAATCCTGTATTGGAATCAAATGAAAATACAGATGAACAATTAAAAATTGTAAACTTGATTAACCTAGAAGATATTATAATAGATCAAATAAATAATGAAGAAATTCAAAAGAATAAAGAAAAAAATTATGAATAAACAAAAGGTATACTATAAAAAGTAAAAACCAGAGAAAAAATTATTTTATCTGAAGAATTCAGTATAAATGTTTTAAAAAACATACATAAATATCTTTGTCACATTGGAATAAAACAAATGCAACAGACAATTAGTCCATTATACATAGCAAAAAATTTTACGAAAAATATAAGAAAAGTATGTAGAGAGTGCGAGATTTGTATCAGGAATAAATCAAGAGGACGGGATAAATTTGGACTTATGTCTCATCTAGGTCCAGCCACAAAACCGTTTGAAATAGTCTCTATTGACACAATAGGAGGTTTTGGAGGATCAAGATCTACAAAAAAATATTTACACTGTTGGTGGACCACTTTACTAGATATGCATTTATTTTAACTTCAAAGACTCAACACTCAAATGATTTTATTAAATTAGTCACAAATGCATCAGAAGCAGAAGACATAGGTATCCTACTCACTGATCAATATCCGGGTATTAATTCAAAAGAATTCAAGAAATTCTTGAAAAAGAAAGATATAGCTTTAGTATTTACAGCTGTAAACGCACCATTCTCAAATGGTTTAAATGAGAGGCTAAATCAAACATTAGTTAACAAAATTAGATGCAAAATGAACGAAGAAAGAAAAAAGATGGCATGGACAACAATAGCTCATGAGTGTGTCACAAATATAATGAAACTATTCACTCAGTAACCGGTTTCTCACCAAATTATCTTTTATATGGTACAGATAACAATATTTTACCCAAGGAATTAAAACAAGAGAAAACAAAAAACGACTGGCTTAGAGACAGGACTACAGCACTTCAAAATACAGTTAAATCACATAACTACAACAAAACCCTATTTGACAAAAATAAAAAATTCCATGAATTCAGCATCGGTGACATGGTCTACGTTGAAAACGGAAACAGACTAAATAGGAAAAAGCTAGACGAACTGAAAATTGGGCCATTACAGATTATTGGGAAAGTTTCAAAATCAATATTTCAAATTAACACAAGACACAAGAAAACAGAATCAAATCTATTTCATATTACAAAACTTATTCCAACATCCACCGTAAAAGAAGAAGAAAAAGCCGGAGATGAAGAAATGGAACATGCAGAGTTGTATGACAAGAAAATTTAATTCTGTCAAATTTTCTTCTCCTAAGGGGGGGAGATGTAAAGAAAATACATTGCAGTATTTTATAATCTAGGCTGTATGTAGCATATTTCCTTGTTGTATAAAGTAGCAGAATGGAAATAAGGAAAAAGTGTTCTGTCATCTGACGTTTAAAGTAATTCAATTCAAATTTCAAATTTAATGGTAAATACTGAAAGATCATTATAGTTGGAGGAGGAATAATAAACTTTAATGTCGTTTTATAAGACTGAACTTGTTTGTTTGTGAGGTGTTCAAATAATAAGCTTTGTTTTACAGAGCAACACAAGCTTATTATTTTTTATCCAGTTTAAACCCAACCGATATAAATTTACCCACTGTCGTCAGCTGATTAATAATCTTTGGTCGGTAAAAATGGAGGCCTCAATTACGGTTGCGGTTTTTGTAGTAACGCCATTCAAGAGCAATTGCGTAGCTTGCACCAATGATCTCTTTTTGTAAGCTTATACTTTATTTTATTATAAATACTTAATGCTCCCAGACTCCAGTCTGATATGGCTACAGACTGGCTTCTAATTACATAAGAAAGAATTCATTCATTGCACATCTGGTCCTCAAGCGCCAGATATTTATTAAATGATAACGCTGCTTTGTATAGTGCAACTTACAATTCACAGGTATTTGTACAAGGATAAGTAAATTCTTGTGGAAATGTGTAAAAATGATCCTGAACTGATAAAAATTGGAATGAAATGGAGGAATACAAATTGATATGGTAGTATTGAGCAAAGGGGTCATTAGCCATACATGTGTCTGCCTTACCCTATGGGAAATAGACGTGACTATAATTAAGGTTCTGTACACAGAAATAGTTTTCGTATTACAAATACACCCATAGCTGTAACTAAACACGCGATCTCACGTTTCGCGACCATTACACATCTTTGATTTAGTAATTAACTAATTTAATACAAATTATATACGAGTACATGCGTGCCTTTGGACAATTAGATTATTTTAGCAAATATGTAAACCTAGTTTAATGAATAATTGATGTGTTTTTTTTTGGAAATATATTGCTATAATAGTAAGTACATTATGTTACAGTTGTAGAATAAAGGCCTGGTCTGTCGAAGGATACGCGCGGCACTGCGGTAAGCGGCAACGTCATGACGTCATGCAACGTAGTTCACATAACAACAAAAAAGGTGGTTCACATATAGGTTTTACTCTGTGCGTAAACCGTTGACCAATGGGAGAACCGTTCATTGAAAACAAACGTTACTATGGCAATTCGCATTGAAGTTTACTTGAATTTCCATGACAACAAATAATAATCATTTATGTTCGAAAATATATATAATTACTCAAAAAAACGTTTGTGCGTCATTTTAAATAAACTGGGTATATATGTTTACGAGACAATTTTCGCAATATTGATACGTGATAAAAGTGGTTCGTATCATTCTAATGAAATACGCGTCTGCTGAATACATCTTTTTTCGGTTAAACAACTTATTGTCAGATCAAATTAATTTCACTGGATTTATGTATATATCCTTTCTTCAATTATCGTTATCGATCGTACCGTAATTGGGAAAAATAAATTCCATAACGATTAAATTATTTTCCTATAAAATTGTCACGAGCAAAACCTGGAACAACATTGATGGACACTTTTTACAATAATAATTTGATTTTAGTATTTAACAGAATTCATAACACAGAGCTAAAAATATATATGCGTAGGTGTAAGTAGCACAAATTACAATATATATAGGGGTTTTAATGGAATGGGAATGGAAAAAAAGGGGGAAACACAGAACTTGATACTACGTTGAGGAACTAGATATTTAAAATTGCAATTGCATCACATGATGATGCACTCCAGGTGTTAGGAGAGTGTTGCTTATTGTGTCGAACGGCGATAGTTTATTATATCTTGCAGGTGAATTTTGTAAATAACTACGACGATAATATACAACCATTATACAACGAATGTATGTATATGGGCTGATTCAAAACTCATCATAAGATTTTTTGTAGCTGCTTTTTCGGGCTTATATAAAAATTGCGTGCACTTAAACGATTGATGTTTTTATTGGGTTTGTTGTTTGTATTTCGTATTTCTTATTAGGGATAAGGTCAGCTAGTGTGGTGGACTATAGTATGGCCTAACCACTCTCAATCGTATTCTCGATTGTAGAGGAGACCCGTGCTCTGCAGTGGGACGTATATGGGCTGATAAAGTGCCCTGCGAATAGGGATAAAGACTGAATGTATATAGAAACCTACTAATAAATCGTCTCCAATTGTACCCTGATCAGTTGCGAACTAATTCCGTTGCTATATTTTGTTAAAAAGCATGGGGTACTAGGTACTTAGAACAATTAACATATAATTCCGTTCTCCATTTTTATAACAATAAAATAAATGTAATTGACTCCAGTTTATTGGTTTATTTATATCTTGTACTTATTAAATAAAAATATTTTTACTTTTTAATTGTATCTTTTACCAAAGCAAGGTTTTAAATTTTATTCCTACGTGGTGTGATATTGTGCCATTGTCATTGGGAACGTGCGTGAACTGTATTGAACGTACTGTGCGGCAGCATATAGTCGATATACGCGCCACAGCCTAAACGAAAGTTTAAACCAAACGAAAATTGATAAAAATATTGTCCTCAAACAATTCCATTGCGCAAATACGCTTACCGCGACGAAATGACGAGAGTGACGGCACGTTGTGCGGTGTAACCGCCCCGCGCTTCACCGCACTTTTCCCTCTACACCGACGCACACTGTGACAGCACAAAAGACCAGTCTACCCGTCACCTAGTTGACCCCTCACCGCAGACGCTGGCTGACGCATACTGCGGCGGAACGTCATGTCAATGTCAATGTTTTTCATACAAAACCGAGTTTGGCACCGCATTCCGCGCAACGCAACGCTGTGCGTAGCTTCGACAGACCAGGGCTAAGATGATCGATTACTTTTATAAAGTTTTCTCGAATCATTTTCAACGAAGGCTAAATATTTTATCAAGTCGATCCAGGCGTTTGGGAATTCAGTCACATTTTGTTCTACTAAATTGAGAATTATAAATGAACATACACTCCAGTTCACATAATACATACATACTAAAACTCCCGACTTTTTCCCTTACCCTTTATGCAGAAGTGCCAAAACACCCACATTTCACCTTGTATATTCCGGCTCACGATGTGATAGGGAGCCAGCTTATTGCCATATCGGGCACAAATTCCTGACTCCGGGCTGATAATGAATAGAACATTTATATATCACTTTGACCGATCCCAGATTCGAACTTCGCGATACTTTTCCATATATGGTGAATACTAGGGGCCCTACTATATTCATCCGAACGAACGAACGAACGAAGTTCGAAACTTCGGACAAACGAAGTTTTTTATACGACACGAATGTATCTATTCTGTAAAAGTTCGAATTTGTATAACGTACACCGTAACTATAAGTCTATGGTTACGACCATAAATCAATAACGACCATAAGTTTTATGTAGGTACATTCGTATCGTATAAAAAACTTCGTTTGTCCGAAGTTTCGAACTTCGTTCGTTCGTTCGTTCGGATGAATATAGTAGGGCCCTAGAGCTATTTACTTATGTGTACGTTATGTGGTACAATGATGTTATCAAGTTTTAATAGTAAACAGTAAGCACGCGATTGGACTGACAAGTTCCTACGCGGCCTTCATTTGAATAATTTAACATGTAAGATGTTTACGTAGTAAACCATTGGAGAAAGTCTTGTTAATTTTATTGATTAGTTTCGAGTTATTCCATGGATATCGACTTTCAAATTAAGTTCTGATCTAACTCATAAATATAATAACATTACACTAATGGAATTGCTACTGAACTATCTAATACCATTAAAATAATGTTGCTTATAGTTTATAGAGTGGTTAAATACCGTTGGGAAATGTAAAAGCTGATTATGTCATGTTATATTCATAATTATTTAATAGGGTTCATTATTTCTACTGGTATGGTAGTTTCATATATAGAACTCGCTATCGTGGTAGAAAATTGCTAAAAATGAACCAGTTCAATTAGGAGAGGAAAATGGCAAAAATAAATGGTCGGAATGACATCAAGGCAAACCTCTGCCTTTTCGAAATAACGTGTTTATTGTTGTTAAGTGTGGCGATACATAGGATACACTCCTGAGGCTGAAGTTAAAGAGAGAGATAGAGTCGCTTCAATGGTCAAGGAAAGTATATAAAATATCTGCATACCTATATGAGTTCTATAAATGTATTTCTACGGTATGTGATGCCCACCAATCCTTAATAATCTAGCGTGGTCTTTTAACCTCTACGAGTAACTATATTCCCAGGCCTATAGACCACAGATAAAGACTGATAAAGGTATATTACAATATAAACACAACATTATGCGCGTGTGCATATATCCCCACAGCGACAACTGGCAAGTTCTATTGTATTACCTTATGTAGTCACTATCTCCGACCTTGGCCATACAATCGATAACGTATCTCATGAATAATGGACTGTGCTTTCCTATATTGACCAATAGATAGGCTTTAATACACTTGTATTATCTCATTGATGTAGTGACTACATGGTTTGATAATAGTAATCGATCTTGTATTTAAGTAGTAAAAAGGTTTATCGATCTTGTAATTAGGTCGTGAAAAGGCAGTTAAAACTTTTACAGGACCGATAAATTAATTAAGCATGTTTACATTTTGCAACCTGAACCCTTTTTAAAGTTGCATTTTAAAGATAACTATGATTTTACGAATATTGGAAAGAGCAGATTGTATTTTGAGTAAAATATGCGTGAAAAGTTATCATAGTGGTTGAATCACTACATAGTATAAAACAAAGTCGCTTTCTCTGCACCTATGTCCCTTTGTATGCTTAAATCTTCAAAATCACGCAACGGATTTTGATGCGGGTTTTTTAATAGATAGAGTGATTCAAGAGGAAAGTTTATATGTATAATACATATTGTTGTACAGAAATCTATTTGTACCCGGGCGAAGCTGGGCCGGGCCGCTAGTTTATTAATAAAATGAATTCGGGATATAAACGATCTCTCTTTCGCTGAAATTCATTGAATCGTTACAGCATGACGATGCAGCGAAATTTTACACTCATCTTCCGCAAAATTTCATTAGAAACATTATTCACGTATTTATTACTCAGTTAATAAAAAAATATCAATACAATATGTTATTTTTATTCGTCATAAAACCCAAGAAAACTGTGTATACTCGTATTACTTCAGTAAATCGTAAATAACCAACTATTTATATTCCAATGAATATTAAAACTCTTTATACATAAAACCTCTTAAAACACGCATTGTAATACAACATATTTTTCACTCACCTGTACCCATAAACCCATTCAAGTTTGAGTTTGCTCTGGGGTGGGGGCGCCACTTTGGCGGGATCCAGCGGGTCCTTATCACTCGGCCCGTACAGGACCACCGGTCTGCCCCGGAGGTACATCCTCATGGAGCCATCCTCCTCGTTGTATTGACACGTGTGGGTGCTGTGGACAATGGGCATCTTAAAAGGTAATAAAGGGGGGTAGAGCATTGGTCCTTCGAGCCAGACTGCTATTAGTTAGGTAAACTTGGGTATATTTAAAAGTTAGCAAGATTCTCAGAAAGTATAGTTTTATTAATTATAGGTAAATTAAAAAGTTAATGAAGATTGTCAGAAATTTCAAAGTAACATTTAAAAGTGGTAGTATTGTTAAAACATAATTGTATTATCGTGCAATTGTGATAAACATTAGTTGAACAAAATGTGTTAATTAAAATACGTACACATATTGAAAATAGTTAAAACATGGTAATTAGTTAGTGTGACAATCCTTGTTAGTAGTGAAACTTTATCAATTGTTTTACGTATCAAAAAATGGTAGGTACTGCATTGAATGAAATTGACAAATTTATCCTCACAATATAAGGTTGACAAACTGTGGCTATTCTATTAATATAATATTGTTTAATGTAATTAGAAATTTTCAACTGTTCTGATCTCACAAGTCCCGGAAGGCGGTTCAAATTAATTTATATCTCGTTTGGCTATTCAAAGTCCGCCTTTGTGTAATTGACAATCATTAACTGTAATTTGAAATCTAACAAAAATATTGCCTATTCTAGAAATTGAACCCAGAACCGCGCAGAGCATGATTGATTTTTTATTTGATTCGATTGATTGATTTATGCAACGATTAAAGCTTATATGAATGTCTTTCAACTTTAATTACCACATAGAAAGCATGCATTATGATTAATTTTATTTTAAAATATTATAAAAGCCGTTAAAAATATTAACACAATTGTTTGTATATACTTAATATGCCATTGTTATTAGTAAAACAGATTAGATTTTAAAAATAAATATAAAGTAAATATATTTTCATAAACCATAATATTATATTTTCCTTTTACACCGGCTAACAAAAAATTATAGTAACTTATAAAAATATTTGAGAAACTTTATTTTGTTATGTACATACAACATGTTTTGCATGTTGCGAAATATTAATAGTTGTTTTTTTTTTTAAATTAAACAATGCTAATTGATATATAAATGAAATACTAGAAAACTCCATTTAAAGATCAGTAGTTAGAGAAACTTAAATACCCACATGTTAGTAGTACATAATATAAAGTTAGTCACAAAACTCTTAACACATTTCCAAAAAAGGCAAAGATTCACAAACAGCCAAACTGCAAAAACTACCCAAGCGACTTACATCGGCGTGAACGACATTGTATCCGAGATATTATATGCAAATACGAAACGCTTTTTATTTCCTCCCACTTAAACCACCACACGTCCGATTAAACAGAAAGCCATCTAAAAATGAATACAACAGAAACATATTTATTTGTATTGGTAAACGATAATAATGAACTGATAGTTAACAGCGATAAGATAAAAGCCTGGCTGTTACCTGTCATCCATAGCGTTAATAAAACGTTATTATGAAAAGAAATTGAGTTCACGGCCGCGATTTTTTTTAAAACGGTCCGGTTTAGCACTGGTCACGAGCATATACAGCCAACTAGTAAGCGAGACTCGGACAGACTGACTTGAGGACAACCGCGTCCGCGTCAGTTTCCAGTTTAAACGTAATTATATCGCAATGTATTGTCTACATTGCGGGCATTATTAACCTGTATTTTATATACTACTGCGTAAAACTCGCAATGTAAAGCTCTCGCATGTTTATTTTGATTGTGTGCATTTGGTGAGTCACCAAGTCACGTAATAGCCACAAGTAGACGTACGGTTTAAAATTAAGGAAAATAGTTTCATTCAAGATCACACTCATCAGCCTTCAACACAAACCTGTGAGAAACTCGTAGGTATTTATTGTTATTAATTGGAATTAAACGGTTAGCATATCTGTAATATGTATACGCCAAAACCCACACTAAAATGTAAGATTGTTATATTCTAAATCTAGGACTTCTCAACAAATAATTTATTTCGTCGTTAGAAACAAAACTATTTTTCCGATTCTATCACGATTTTTTTATAGAATTTTAGAATCAATTAAAGTGACTCGTATAGAACTTCTAGTTTTTAACTTGGTTGTGATTTAAATGTTAGATATGTGCAATGTGTTTAAAAATGTTAGAAAGGTCACGATAGATACAAACGAGTACAACATCATTTCAGACGAAATTAATACACATAATATGACTTATCCAATAAGTTTTAAGCTCTTAGTTATTAAGAAGTATACAATTCATCTTGTATTGTTTTGATATGTAATGCATACGGGTAAGCATCATGCGGTTGACAGTTTATTTATAGAGTGCACAAGTTGAGGTGTTATTACCCAGAAGCAACTGGTAATGCTATACATTTTTTGTTTAATGACAGTAATCCAGCCACAAGGTAAATTACGTTTAAACTATGTACCTACATTTACAAATAAATTTTTACACACCAAGTAAGCCAAGGACTGGCAGTTCAAAATCGGATGAATAAAGAATATAAGAATATGAGAGGCGGAGATTAATTAACAAAATAGTCAAAAAAAAAGATAGCCTACAAAATATTCTTCTGTTATAAATATTGTGCGTGTAAAAAAAACATCAATTCTAACCCTAGTTACGGTGAATTACCTCATGATACGAACCTCATGACGAACTAACAGCATTGAAATCGCTTTATAAAAAAATTCACAAAATTCTGTAATATTTCATGCAAATACAAAAATTTCCGAACATCAATAGAAGATCAAAAGACGCATTTTAATATGCTTATAGCTATTGGCGATCTCGCAAACACCCTGCGGATGGGCTGAGAATAGAAATTGATAGAAATAGGAAATGTTATCTATAATGTTTATGTGTGTGTTTGTGTGTGGTATAAAACATATTATGTCACATATCACACATCTTTTACACTTCATGTATACATATGTACAGACGGTAGCGTGGAGCCATTAAACTCGAATGCATCGCGTGGGCCCAGCACAATAGACGCCGGCCCACCTAGGCCGTGAACTCGGAAACTTCGCGCACCTTACATTCCTATTAGCTTTTTGTTTACGAATTTCTATGGTTCTTTTCTGATTTTTTAGTTTACGTTTTTAAATATACGACGACCACATACACATATTCACACACGATGATTAAACACGATGATATTTAAAATATCATAAAGCATTGTTGCGTTTCTTTGCGAAATTTTTAGTTGCATTGTGTTAGTAGTCATTATTACATACTACTACATTAATTACCCGCCTTGGTTTTCTGTTTGATATACCTTTTATAAACCAGTTCACTTTTTAAATAATTATTCTGGCACTTTATTATTCTTCAAATAGTTATTTACTGATAAATATAAATGAAAAATTCATAGTGTTGAGTGTGAAGCAAGGTTGAAGTATATTACTATGGGAGCGGCGGACATATGGCTCGTGCGATGAAATTGACCAGTGCCATTAAGCAAGTTGGGTACGTTGCTCACCTTTAAATCATCAAAAATTGTATTGTATTGTAAGAGTGCTCGGTGGCCTTTTTGTGACGGATCGGACGCGGTTCAAGATGGCGGTCGCGTGTTCGAATCCCAAGACAAAAATTTGAACTTCGTATAATTTTGATATACATTTACCAACAGCTTTAACGATGAAGAATACCATCGTGAAGAAACCTGCATACCATACAGATTTACAAGAAATTATGTGTTTATGAAGTTGGTCAATCTGCGTGAAGCTACCGTATTGGATTATGGCCTAAACCCTGTCAATAGAACTCTGTTGTAGACGAGTCCAGTTCATCCGTGGGCGATTATGAGTTGATACAGTACAGCACAATCTCATCAACAGAATCAATATCAAAGTTGTTATTCTATATACATATTCCGTTTACGTATATGGAGACAATAATCAAGATCTATGCTTTTCAAATAAACGATACTTTGCCTGACGTGCGGGTAAGAGTCATTTGTTATATTCATATTAATTTATATGAACCATAATTTCCGGGTCTATTCATAAATAACACTGATTCATTTTATCTATGTTAGGATCAATATTGTGATCAGAAGTTTACAAATTGCATGTCTTATAAATAAACGTTTTTAACGTGATCTTTTAATTGTTTCTCTATAAGGTCTAATTTTACATTATGGAGTTTATTTTTATGATTTTAATAGTCATTGACCGGTTGACTAATACCAAAGTCCGCCCCGTGTGCCCCGAATTCCGCGATAAAACCCATAAAAAATAGTTTCATTTCAATATCGAACAATCGCGTAATCTATGAAAGCATTAACCCTATAAGATTTCGAAATATTGGGTCAGTTGATTTTTTTTATTCTAATGTCACTAGTAGTCATATAATGACTTCGAGAGAAAAAAGTATTATTATTGGTCTTTGCAATTAAAATTAGAAAGCATATTTTCCGCATTGCTTGCCATTAGCCGCCTGTATGATTGCGGGGGATGTAGTTTAGCACTCATAATAATAATACTCATTAAATTCAACTATAGCAAGAAACTGTACAAGAGATTTCCTCGGATTAAAAAAGATGAAAGAGTAGGTAGCGGGAAAACGGTTTACAAGCAAAGCCGGTGTCGGGACATAATGCACATTGTGTAATTGTGTCTGAAGGTTGCACCGCTTCATTTATCTCCCATTCATCTCTTCATCTATTGTTATTTATTGTGCCGGCCTTCGCTCCGTACCGGGGTGGACAGATTTCTATGTATGGTGATAGCTGTGATATGATTGAGTTGATATGGATTTCTTATTGTTCCCTCTTTTTTGGAGTTCAGGTGCTCGTCTCTTAAAGGTTTGAATGCTTTATATGTTGGTTTTACGTATATCTCAATCGGATACAATAGTTATTTGAATTTAATAAACCACAAAAGCTGTCGCATATAACCGAAGGAGTGCTATTAATCCCCATCTACATTTCGCCGAGCATATTTCAAATATTGTATTGTATTGTATCAGCCCATATACGACCCACTGCAGGGCACGGGCATACTCTACAATCGAAAGTACGATTGAGAGTGGTTAGGCCATATAGTCCACCACGCTGGCCTAGTGCGGGTTGGCGGACTTACATACCATAGAAATTCTTATAAATCGCTATGGTATGCAGGTATTTCAAATATACCCTGAGCATATTTACTAAAAATATGTTAAATCCTATAGTATTAAAACTATTTCTAATAACTTAGTTTGATCTTGCTGTAACCACCAAATCTATATTTATATGTGACCGCGATATGCGATACCACTGAAGTTCTGTCAATCCATTTCATTAAACAGAGCTCTTTTAATTGCTCGACATTACGCAAGTAACAATTTGGTTTGATCACAGTTTTTGTCTCCACTTTTTGCGGTGTCTTAGAGTTGCAATTTGTCATAGTTACGCTAATTGCGCCTTTCCTGTATTATATCAATCGCGATGACAAAATTGTTGTCATTTTAACCTTGTTTTGATATTCCGTAACGAACTCAAAGATATAATATAACAAAAAGAAAAAAAAAAAATCGCACATAAGGCGAAGTCGAGAAGACTTATAGGAAAAGAAAGACGTGGAATTAGCTGCTATTATTAAAAAAAATACTTAACACTTAATTTTAATTCTGCTTTTCTATACCTAAAATGGGCTTACAATATCTTACAATATACTCTACTCGTCAACGATCTTACCCGACATTCTCTATATCGCCATTTTTTTTTATATCGCCATTTACAAATAAAATGATTCATGTCACAAGTTACAATAATGTCAGTTTGATTCAAAACATGATAAATTTATTCCCAAGCAGTTTTATCTTCCACATAATCTGAAATTCTATAGTATGCCTTTTACACAGCTTAGCTTTTATTACTTTTTTAAACTTATTAATTGGAAGTTCTCTTAAACTGTTGGGAAGCTTGTTAAAGAAGCGTACACTTTGACCCATAAAAGAATTATTTATCTTGTGGAGACGAGTAACGTGTGAGGCAAGATTATGTTTGTTCCTAGTGTTCTTACTATGCATGTCACAATTACGCTTAAATTGAGTTATATTTTTACGAACATATAATAAATTTTCATAAATATATTGAGATGCAACAGTAAGAATATCTACTTCTTTAAACTTTTCTCTCAATGAAACTCTTGGACCAAGTTGATAAATGGCCCTAACAGCTCTTTTTTGTAAAATAAAAATACTATTTATATCCGCAGCATTTCCCCAGAGAAGAATGCCATAAGACATTATACTATGAAAATAGCTGAAGTAGACAATTCTTGCCGCTGCCTCATCCGTTAAACGCCTAATGGTTTTAACTGCATATGCCGCTGAACTTAATCTACCAGATAGTTTATTGATATGCGGCCCCCACTGGAGTTTAGCGTCGACCGTAATGCCCAGAAACGTAGTAGACGCAACAGGATCCAATTCTTCACCGTTAATTTGTACAGTGGTAGATAATTGCCTAACATTGGGCAGTGTGAATTTAATACATTTAGTTTTCTTAGCATTAAGTAATAAATTATTAATATTAAACCAATGTACAACTTCACGAAGGGCACTGTTTACTTCATCAAAATCTAATTGTTGTCTTTTAATTTTAAATGTCAAAGATGTATCATCCGCAAACAACACAACTTCGTGATTATTCCCGACGTGATAGGGTAAGTCATTTATGTAGACCAGGAATAGAAAAGGTCCCAGAATTGAACCCTGCGGTACTCTGAGTCCAATACATTTATCGCGCCACCTCACTTCCCTCCATCGCTATCCATTCCAATGCTATTAGTCTCTTTATAAATAAAATATATTGTCTTTACTATTTTATTTTACCACTATGTTATTTTATGAAGACAACGTATCATGATTTCAGCCTGAGTTAAAGGTCACTTCTCACCATTTTAAATAAATGTATAATAATTTACCATGATCTATTCTTTTGAAAACGCTTCGGTTTAAGCTTATTTAACACCGAAGGCTACCAATTTCTATTAAGTTCAGGCGGTAGTTCAGGCTAACAGCCAAAAAACTTAATCACATCTGTTTAATCATAACATGTGAATGATCACCAACACCTGGTGAATAAAGCCAAACCGCATGCAGATGTGTGAGTGTGTGTGGAACAAACTTAAAAGCAAAAACACAGAATATTTACAACTTGTAAACGGTAGTGAAGTGATAAGCATGCAAACACATAAAGAGTTTAACAAAATAAATAACTATTAAAAGGGAAGAAATGTCGTCTAGTGATGAGACAAGATCGCATAGAAGTAAGTAAATCAATACACCCAACCTTCGATCAAATATAACCCTACAGTGAAATACATAGTCCTGACCTCACACAAAATATAATTGTAAGGTCGTGGATGTAAGAAACTACGAGAGACTTTTTGTTCTCACAACCACCCAGACCCGAAACAAATAGAAATTTTTCATTTGTTTCGGTGTTGGAATCGAAATGGTAGCTTATCGTTTTGCAAGCGGCGTTAATCAATAGCGCCACAAGGTGTATCTCATAAATAAATGTCGGTTACATTGATCTTGGGTTGGGAATAATTTCAAATAAATTGAAAAAATGCTACAAAAATGTTTGGCCTAGTAAATATAGGATGTCAATATCAAAATTCAATCTAGCTAAAGTAAAAACACCACTATAATAATATTAGGAGTGTAAGATCCCGTCACCAAAACCCGAGTGTGTTAGACCTATTGTGACTGGCTTGGATTTACTAGTTGACATTAGTATAGATAGAAATATTATAGACAAAAAAAAACAATCTGAATCAGAAGAAAGTGAACGTTAGGCAAATGCACAAAAGATAATCGAATTTAAAAGAATCATAATATAAAGAGTCAATTATTTATAAAGACTTAATTTAAAAATCAAATATGATTAAAATATTTTTTATCTATCTTGCCTTGACAGAAAATATTGATCTGTTTTTAGATAAGAATTTAAATAATTATTTTAGCAAACCTATGGATTTGCATCCCAAACATGACGATATTTAAATAAACCACAAAGAATATTGTCGCGTTTTTTTGCGAAATGTTTAGTTGAATTGTATTTGTAGTCATTAAAACTACCACCCGTCTTCGTTTTTGGTAGCAATTTTGATATACCCTGTATATCAAATGTTCCCAATCAAGCGGATACACGCCCTCATTTCTATTGTAAACTAGAAGCAAGCCAGCACAGAGCACCGTCACCAGAAATAAGAACCCATGTAGACTTACCCGTGTTTCAATATAGGTCCATTTTGTGACGGCTTAGAATACAAGTTTAGCAACGACTTGGTGGTCGTGAATCTAGAGGAAACAAAATAAACATTAGGAAAATAACCTGTGCAAAGTAAAATAGCTTTACAAAAACATCACAGAAGACGCGTGCTTATTGGCTAGCTAAGGAACTAATTTAAGAACATTGGCAAAACAAAAATAAGCATACTACAGAAAGTAATGATGGAGCAATGTTCTTACTTTTGTCACAGAATGCTAACAGAATTCAAGCTTGTGTATGTACTTCACTTTTGTTGCCACACTCACAATACGCTCGGCGTTCGCACTAGGGTTGTTAACTCTGGCTTATGTGAAAACACTTATCGTGTCAAGAGCACTCGTATCGTTTGATTAATATTTAAAACAAAAGATATAAATCACAAAAATTAAAATAACAAATATTAATTGTATTTATGAAATCATTGAGAATATGTAAGTAATTATTATGTGTTTTTTTATTGTTTTTGTATATTATATGTATTTTTTTAAAGAAAATTATATTCTATTACTATAGTCTGGTATTTTAAATTCAAGTGTAATGACTTTTATTCATTTGTTCTATCTTTGCACAAAAAATATCATTATTTGCGTGCCGAAGCGGGTGACACTCGCGCTCGCAGTGGTCTCGACTGGTTTCGAATATCGCGTCGGTGAACGCTATCTATGTGTGCATTGATTTAGTGCGCTTTGTATGAAGCTTGACTTCTGTTAGTTTAGTATTCTGTGCTTTTGTTTTATTAAACGTATCTATTTTCAATTTCTAATTAATTTAAAAAAGTACATTTCATGAGATTCATTTTCAGAACTACTTTGTCCGATACCCATTGAAGTTCCTAAATTATATGCTTAAATGTAGTTTTTCGGTCCCAACTGAAGTTTATCCGTAGATCCGTCCATAGATAGATACCATCAAAGCGAATCATCTCATCGCATGGCCTTTCCAGCGATCCAGGATTACAATTTCACCCAAAGATAATTTTGAATAGTTACAAAAGAAAACTGGTGTGCTAAAAAGTATGTTGTAGATTTGATTTCCAGGTAGACCTGATCTTTCAGTAAAGTAAATGTATCTATTATAAATTATTAGAATGCGGACATTCCGAACAAGTTTTATTAGACAAAGCAGTACATGCTATGCGTCAATTGCTATTTCGCATAGATTTGTGCGCTCTAGTATCTTAATGGTCTCCTTCTAATTCTCTATGAGTAAGAAGGCGAACAAGATCTGTTCTACTACATCTACTCTATGTATCACACCATCTCTTTCCAATTCCTTATTATTAACAAGGAAAGTGACGTCAGCTCAACTGCTCACTCTACTCTACTACCCATCACATCATCTCTTTCTAATTACTTATGAGTAACAAAGAAGTCTGCTCTAGCACGTATTCCATCTCTTTCTAACCCCATATGAGTAACAAGTACATACCTGGTGTTAGCGATGAGTCCCTGCGCGTTGAAGTCGCCCGTGGAGTTCCAGCGCTTGGTGAGGTTGGCGGGAGACACGCTCTGATTACTGGACGTTGAGTTGTTGCGCGACCTACCACAACACTACGCTAGCAAGCTCTAACACACTAGAAGCCTATGGGATTTGGTCATGTTATGAATCAACTGTACGACTCTTAGATGTAAATGATATGTAATTTAAGATAGCAGGATTTTTTAAATCAGAACTAAGTGTTTAGGTAGTCGTAAAACAGCAATATTAGGCATGGATGTAAAATGAATTTGATTATAGTAATTCTATTTTTATTTCGATTCGTAATATGACCAATATTACCAACTCTGTTATCTACGAGCTACATAATGTGCATAATTTATACATAATACATAATGTAATATACTATATTGAAACAATGTATGTTACATTTCGGTGTTTTTATAAAATAGCTGTACATGAAACTATCAAACTTTCGTAAACTACCATTTGTCCTTTTAATTATATGATAATTACACTTTTAAAAAAACCGATGGTGAATGCCACACGTTTTGATTCAAAAGTGATTGTTTGCATGCGGTTATTATAATAACTACACTTTTGACGTACACTCTAAACTAACCATATTTGAACAATGTACATAATTTAAAAAATAATCTAATTGAATAAATAAGTACACCCAATAGTCACAACCATAGTACTAATCCCAGACTAAGATCGAGTCTTGAATCGTGGGTATCAGGAACTACGAGAGACTTTACGGTCTCACAAACACCCAGACAGAAACAAATACCTGTCTTACACACAAATATTTGTCTCGGTGACGGGATCGAACCCGCGGCCTCACGTTTCACAGCCATGATTTAACCAACTGAGCCACGGAAGCCGAATTCTAACATTCAAAAACATGAAAAATATATCCTGTCAGTACTAGGATATGTTAGTAAACTCGGCATTAGATCGTGTTAGGTAAGGTCACGTCGGGCACGACTACACTAGATTATATCTCCATTGCATTATACAGGGTATATCAAGACTGCTACCGAAAACGAAGCCGGGTGGTAGTTTAAAGCGACTTCAGACACAATGCAATAGAAAATGTTGCAAAAAAAAGTGTCAATTTTTTTTTGAATTTTTTTTTTCTTTGGTCCTATTTGGTTGGTAAATCCATTTTGTCCTAAAATAATAGTGTGTACCCTTTTATTTATAAATACTCTAAGGGATAAAAGAGTTAAAATTATTAATTTAGCAAAAACTATGGATTTACCACCCAAAAATGATGAAATTAAAAAAATAATTAAAAATCATGGTCGCGTTTCTCAGCACGATTTTTAGTTGCATTGTGTTTGTAGTGACTAAAACTACCACCCGGCTTCGTTTTCGGTAGCAGTCTTGATATACCCGGTATTTACGACCTTAGACAGACGAAATTTGCCATTAAATTGTCTTATGAATATAGTCCTATGTAATATGGAGTGGAATTAAGCTATAATTTGTCCAATTAATGCGTTTAGAAGTAGGGTAAACCAGACTGTGATTGCCCACCGATAATGATTGCCCGCATTAAGCAAAACCTTGACTGTTGTCGATTTTGTGTCATCCTAGTTGGATTAAAGATTATCAGATGGTGATTTAATCAATTTATGGTTAACACAAATTTTACAACTGGAAACATTAAAGAAAAAACATAGCAGTAATGACGGATTTTGTAAAGACCGGTGAAAGTGTTTCATAAACAGAAATAATTGAACAATTTTGTTAAGAATATACTTGTTTAAATGTTCATTTTTATTGTGTTTGTTTCATTTTTTGAGCGTTATTACCTACCTACGATGAAATTAATAGTATTTTCTTAGTTTTAAATGGATATGTTTGTTCAAAAATAGTTTTTAACCATTTTTTTGGCTGTGGGCAATCACTGAACTGAAATCTGTGTACTTTTAGCGATTGCCATCACTAATTTTAGTGATTGCCATATGTCAATGTCCATAGTTATTGCCATATGGCAATGACTGTCAATATTTTTTCGGTTAAAAAGTTTCATCACCTGTACTTATAAGTTAATTGTTTATTATTTCCTAATTTGTATGTATAAACGATATTAATTGGTAATTATCGTTGTATTAACAGAATGCCGAAGGCACCTAAAGTCCAATATCCTAAGTGCGTGGTGGCCTGTTGGTAAGTGCGTGGTGTCCTGTTGGTATACGGACTAGACGCGACTGCCAACATGTTCACGGTGGTCGCGGGTTCGAATCCCAGGCCACACCTCTGACTTTTCGGAGTCATGTGTGTATTGATAGTCAATCACCACGCACTAAAAACGGTGAAGGAAAACATCGTGAGGAAACCTGCATACCATAGCGAGTTATAAAAATTTCTATTATATGTAAGTCCGCCAACCCGCACTAGGCCAGCGTGGTGGACTATATGGCCTAACCACTCCCAATCGTACTCTCGATTGTAGAGGAGGCCCGTGCCCTGCAGTGGGACGTATATGGGCTGATACAGACCTAAAGTCCAATATATTAAAGAAAATATGCAAAGTTGTTCAAGATGTAAGCAACAACTTATCTACTAGGCAGATTGTTGAAAAATACGGCATTCCGAGGTCCAGTCTTATAAGAATTTCTATAGTATGGAATAGTTCAGTCAATATGTAAATTGCCCTCCGAATAAATACCTACCTTTATTTAACATAATGAATCGTTAGGAGGGCATGTCAAGAGGTCACAGAAAAATTAAAAAGGTCGCGCGGTTTGCTGATTTTGAGAAATTCACAAAATTAGTAACTTTTTTTTATTAAAAACGCTTTTTCTTGGAAACTATTGGTTTTAGGAAAAAGTTCTTTGAATCGAAAATGTAGAGGGCATTGCGGACCACATTTTTTGTAATTGGAGTGACGTAATCCGACTTGAAATACAAAAAGTAGAGGGCGCTAATAGATCAAAAAAGTGTTCCAACGCTATTTTCGGCAGGAAAAAATGATTTTTGTATAATAATGTAAATTAGAAAGTTGTTTGTCACAAAATTAGCTACAACTTTTATTTAAACCAAATTTTAATAAAACTTACTGTTTTCGAGCTGGAACTTGTCGAAGTGTACAAATTGTACATTATGTACCGTGCCGTTGCACAGTAGTCACGCCATTCAGTTTTTATCTTTTTAAAAATTTAAATGGAATAGCAGTAATTGTTTTCTGATTTTGTTATCAAAAAATTTGAACTTTTGTTCAGCAAAAATTTGAACTTAGGTGAATTTATCTATGTTTTGCATCACATTAATTCAAGTCGGATGACGTCACTCCAATGACAAAAAATGTAGTCTGCAATGCCCTCTACATTTTTTATTTAAATAACCTTTTCCTAAAACCAATAGTTTCCAAGAAAAAAGCATTTCAATTTTTTTTTATTAATTTTTTTAATTTCTCAAAATCAGCAAACAGCGCGACCTTTATAATTTTTCTGTGACCTCTTGACATGCCCCCCTAACAATTAATAATGTTAAATAAGGGTAGGTCTTTATTCGGAGGGCAATTAATTATTCCTTACATATTGACTGAACTAGAAGTCCGCCAACCCGCACTAGACTAGCGTGGTGAACTATATGTATGCCGTAACCACTCTCAATAGTACTTTTGATTGTAGACGAGGCCCGTGCCCTGCAATGGGAAGTATATGGGCTGGTACAGTTGTTTCAAAATTGATGATTTTGTTTCTGGTGATTCTGACTCTTCAGCATCAGCACAAAATATATTTGATGCTTTTAAGGGAGCTAAACGAAATTTATTTTGGTATTTTACTATTTCATTCGATTTAGGTTTATTGTTTTGTTTTTAATATTTATTTGGGTTTATGTTTAATTTATAATTTCAAGAGACTGGGCAATTACTGTGCTGTGATGTTGGCAATTACTATAAACTGTGGGCAATTACTGTAGTTTTAAGACTATGTTTTTTTAACTGCAATATTTAATAAGTAATGTTATTTATAGCTAAAAACTGTTAACACTCTACAAAAGAGTTTATTAGGTTATAATAAAATGGTATTAAAAAGTTGGTAGCTACAATACTTTTGGTGTTTTTAATGTCAATGTGTAACAAACTCTTAAGTGGGCAATAGCTATCTGGTTTACCCCTACTCCATATTAATTTTAAGTCTCTTCCATTTTTTACCATTTGTCTAATAACTGTATTTAGAAGGCCTCTCTAATATTTAAAAAAAAAGATCTAAACCTTATCTGAATTGATCATACCACCAGGCCTTTACAGTCATCCGTACCAGTATAAAAAATATGGATACTTTAAATCTTCCCTTCTTCTTCTTCTACCTTGCGCTATCCCGGCTTATGCCAGGGTCTGCCTTCCAGCAAATTCTTCCCTATTTCGCCCGATCTTCGGCATCAATAATAAGGCCATTGACCCTCATATCTTCCTTGACGACATCTAATCAGCGCTTCCAGAACAAACCATTGATATTCATACTCAGTACCGAATTTCCTAACTGGCTTCCCACTAACAGTGCCTATACCTGTAAGGTTGCGGGGGGTGTGGCACGTGGTGTGGCGCGGGGGTGGCGCGCGGGGAGGGGGACGGCGCGGGCGACAGCGACGACGACGACGCCGGCGAGTCTGACTGCAGCGAACCCGTCGACTGGTGTTGAGGACCCCGCCTGTGGACGAATTGAATTTTGAATTGAATTGTTGACGAATCGAATCCAATTGAATTGTGACGAATTGTCGCTGAAAATCAGCGCCGTCGTACCTATTGGTTCGACAGCACCTCATGCTGAGTCGGTGTCAAGATTTGGCATCACATCGCTTTGGCGTGCCCTTAAAATATTAATTGTTCAATATAATATTTTTTTATTTTTAATTTGTTTTTATGTACTCACATTATTTTTTTACTTACTGAATATTTGTTTTTTGTATAACTTTTTGTATGTGTTGATGCCAAATAAAATTATGTCTATGTCTAATTGTACATCGATTATTTTTTATTGCAATGAATAGCTAGACGACCAATCCGTTCGCCTGATGATCAGCGGTACAACCGCTCATGAACAGTATGTAAAGAACCTTGATTCACAAAGCTTGGCACTCCACTGCGCTCGCCTTCCTGAGACATGTCCTGAGACATGAGATATTAAGTCTCAATATGGCCAATAGTTACTCTGGTTCAATGTCCTTCAAACCGAAACACAACAGTGCATTTAAACTGCTGTTCGACGGAAGAATTAGACATTGCAGTGGTACCTACCCAGACGGCATTTCACATATGAGAGACTTACCACCAGAAAAATTTCAAAATGTATATTTTGGATGTGGTAGAGCCTGGCTATTGTCAGCCATGACTCGGCTTTGATGGACAGGCTCGTCCGGGGCGGTACCACTGTCTTACAAGAAATCGACGTAAGCTTTTCGTTTGGTGAGTGAGATTTCCGGATGTCCGAATGCACTGTAGTGTTTCGGATTGAATGACATTGTAGCCACAGTAACCACTGGACATATTGAGACTTAACATATTATGTCTCAGGATGGGGAGCGCAGTGGATTTTTTTTCCAAAATGTGTAGGTAGAGGTGCTACCAAAACCTCCACATTTCGCATCGTGTGTTCCGTCCCACGATGTGACACCCCTATCACATCGTGGGACGTGATGAGCCTTTCGCCATATCGGACACAAATCTATACATATAATAAATTTGTAACCGATCCATGCCTGTACATGGAATATACACGACAAAAACTAACATTGGGTCTATATTAACGTAATAGAACCAAAGACAATATTTTTTAGAATTTGTTATGCTTATCTATGTGGTTGTGTGCGATGAACTCTGAAATAACCTGATACAAATAGATACAATACCTTTGTGGAAGAGAAGACGCGCTGGAACCATAACTAGAAGTCCTTTTAGCGGTCTCCCGGTACGAGGGCTGTCTTAAACGCAACTCGCGGGTTGGAGTGCCAGACGACCCTGGAAACAAAGTTATATTCATTACAAAATTTGTGTTTTTTTTTGTATTAAAATTTCTATTAAAGTCTTTAATTAAATTTAATTAATGATACCACTATTTTGTTTTAGTATCGCTTGAAATAAATTTGGTTCAAACTTATGCCACTAGATGTCGCTACTTTAATGTTTAACATTTCTTGTTTTTCTTTTATTTACTAGTATCGCAAAGTAAATATTGTACCGCTTGCATTATATTTGATGCATTTTTTATTATAATCGGATTATATATCCTAATATAATGCACTTGTTTCATAACTAAAGTAAAAAATATATCATTAGAGTTGAAGAATTATTGGGACTCACCATCGAGGATTGTTCATAGAATGCTCTAAGTAGGCACCAGGTTAAGAAACATATATAAGACTTGAATATATGTATATGCTTAATTGTCGACAAGGATATAAATAGCGGAATACAAAAATACCGGACAAAAATATCCCCATCGCAAAAATATTACTCAGTATTCTTCTACGAAATAATCTTTAGGTATGCAATTTTTCCGCTTCTGGCATAAAGGACCTTGTCAACATGTAGTCACTAGATTCCACGCAAAACACTGCAAGGCGGTGAAAGTATAAGAATTGAATTAAATAATCGCTTTTTGCGAAACACTCGTACGCAATGAAAAGATTTTCGAAATTAAATTGAAATTGGTTTATAAATGTTAATTATGCGTTTGCCATGATTTTTAATGCAATCGCACGTTTAGAATTTAAGTAATCTAATTAAAAAAAAATAGATTTTGGTTTTATAAGCTCAAAATTTCCATCGACCCGTTATTAAAGAAGGACTTATTTTTTTATTTTTTTTTTATTTTTAGGAAGACTTACAGACTAATACAAATATGTGTAGAACTTAAATATAAGGTAACCATATTGCTAATAACAAGTCTCCACATATAGTTAACAATTTAGAGCACCGTTTAAAGTGAAATAACAAATTAAATTAAAAAAAAAAACAATTAAGTACTATAAAATAACAAAGGTTGTAAAAAAGAGATAAACGGAATAAGGAAAATTACACAACAGCCGCAAGATTTAACAATAAAACAATTTTAATATTATAACAATAAAAAATATATACAATACAAGCTGTATTGTGCCTACAATGATATGTTATAATGGATGGATAACCCAAATCTAGGTAGTTTCTTCACTGTCTGTTTCAAAAAAGATTTTGCTAAATTTTCGCCATACGGTTTCTGGTTTTGTGCAAAACAAATCCACGCCCAGATTTTGTGGAAGCTTATTAAATATATTTGCACTACGCAACAGGAATGAATTTTGCCTATAATTGGTTGACGCAAAAGGTATTGATAACAGAGGCTTCAGACGAAGTTCTATTTGATCCGTGCGTAATCCTAGCTTTGACAATAACGGAGGACAATCGATAGACCCGTTAGCAACATTCATAATGAAACAAATATCATTAATATGACGCCTAACTTCCAAAGGCAAAAAATGATACCTTTTACAACGATGCGCGTAGTCATCGGACCATTGTTGCGTCTTGAAATCCAGATATTTTAAGAATTTCCTTTGGACTGACTCAATACGAGACCTGTAGATCTCATATTGAGGATTCCACACTTGAGATGCGTATTCAAGTTGACTGCGTACCAAAGAACAATATAAAATCTTGATGCATTTTAGCGACTTAAAACTATCTGACATGCGAATAATAAAACCTAGTGTCTTAGACGCCTTTTTCACAATGTGATCAACATGTTTGTCAAAAATTAGTTTATTGTCATGAGTAACACCCAAATCCCGTATTTCCGTAACTTTTTTGATATCAATATTGTTTATTGTATATGAAGTCTGAATTGTTTTGTGTAGACGTGAGAAACTTATATGGTAGCACTTGGAGACATTCAATTGTAACTTATTATTTTTGCAGTATTTATTGTATCTGTTAAGATCTGCTTGCAGTGGCGTAACTACACCATCTGGGGCCCGTGGCAAAATTATCGGATGGGGCCCCCCTTTTTGTAAGGTGAGGAAATCTGTTAAGCTTATTTTCCGGTACCCCGGAGAAGATAGAAAGGAATATATTAGTGTCAATGGCCTGCCAGTAAATTGCGACCGAGGCGGGTCACTAACAAAAATCTACGCTAGCACACCGAATAAAACCCTGACCTCCGCATTTCGGGCGGTACTGCACATCTACTAGTTGAGTGGGCCGGAATGTGTCGCTGCAGTAGTTCTTAAGATGTCCGCCCCTGAGATAACTCACGCGTCTTTTCTATTACCCAAGAAGGGTGACCGGTCGGATCCTTCGAATTGCAGGCCGATTGCTGTCACATGCTGACTCTCCAAGGTCTTGGAGCGAGTTATAAATATGCAGCTATTGACGTATCTTGAGGATCACCAACTGAGGGTCGTTCGGATGGTGAACTTCTCGGTTATCTCACCCACCATCAGGTGGAGGCATTGGATAGTGGGGGTGAGGCGATTACGTTAGGCCTTGAAATTGTCATCGAGTGTGGCATGGCGTCGTTTTGGGGAAGCTACCTGTCTGATATTTCAACCTAAAGAACTCTGAAAGTACATCGCCAGCTTTCTGGATGATCACAGCATAAAAGTTGTATTGGACGGCTTTTGCATCGAGACCAAGACTATTAATTCTGGTGTTTATCCTGCATATCAATAACATGTTGTTTGTCATCATCTGGCATATGCAGATGCTAGTGCAAGTGAGGCAAGATACATCGGACTACAGAATCTCTATCGGGGATCCGTTAAGGAAAGGTGGTTTCAAATTTTGTCGGAAGTCGAGACCTCTCTGGGGCAGGCCTCTCAATGGGGTAAATTGAACATAGCACAATTTAACCCCACGAAGATATAAGTTTGCTCGTTTACAACCAAGAAGACCTCTTTGTCATAGAGACTCTCTCTAAACATCCGAGAGTATTCATTGACCCGAAATATTGAGCAAGTTGCAGTTTAGGTGTCATTTGGAAGGCAAGGGCAAATTGGCCAGCAAAAAGTTAAGGATTCTCAACAGAGCCAAGCGGTACTTTTCGTCGGATCATCGGTTGCTCTACAAATGCGACGATCCGGCACGACATGGAGTTCTGCTCTTACCTCTGGGTAGAAGCCCCAAAATACCAGCTCGACCTACTTGACTCATTACAACACCGAGTTCTTCGAATCATCGATAATCCCGATCTCACGGAGAATGAGGAGCCGTTAGGATTGCAGTGAGACTTTGGGTCTCTCTGTGTAATCTATCAATTGTTTCACGGAAAGTGTTCTGAAGATGGTGCCTCTATCGCTATTCTCCCATCACCCTTCCCTTCACCGCAGTGGTATTCATTCTTACTACCTGGAAACTATCCGTTCTCGGAAAGACCGTTTCCAGTGTTCTTTTCTACCACGCACGTGCAAGCTCTGGAATGAACTCCCTGCTTCGGTATTCCCTGAGCGCTATTACCAATCCTTCTTTAAACTAGGCTTTAAGAAAATGCTCTCTTTACGGTAGGAAGCGACTTCATTTTGCTGGATCCCTAGATCTGCAAAATGAAATGCAAAAATCTACGAGTGGCGTTGACCGCTGACCGTGAGCCGGGCTGTATGCCTGCAGGCCATAAAAAAAGCTCCTCAACGAGACCAATTAGTCGTCGTTATATCTTTACTGCGTGGCCGGAGCCCAAACGCAGCAATGGTGAAGGGGCCCCCTCAGAAGCCTAATAATGAAGTTTCGTTCTTTTTTAAACCAAATCCGCACTATAATCTGTACATAATAGTTTAAAAAAATAATGGTTTCTTAGATTTACGCGGAGTCCGCCCCATGACCACGAAAGCTGTAAAGTAATCGAAACGTCGGGAATTCAAATAATGTAAAAATTAAACCAAATCCGCGATAAAATCCGTAAATAATAGTTTTATTTCAAGTTTAAAAAAGTTAGCACAATTCGCGTAAATCTAAAGAACCATTATTATTATTTTTATGTATTAAAATAAACCTTGGTATCTTTAATGGAAACTAAGAAAATAGTTTTTAATTATCAATTTGTTGGTAATAAATTGGCTAGGTTCTTCTCTGCTTACGACCTCTCGGGCCTGAGGGGCCGGGCCACCGGGGCCCCTAAAGTCGGGGGCCCGTGGCATTTTGCGCACTATGCCACCCTATTGTTACGCCACTGTCTGCTTGTAAAAGTTGGGCGTCAGAAGTGTTATGAATTAATTTAATTATTTTCATGTCGTCAGCGTACAGTATTAAGTAGTATTTTAGAATTCTGAAAACAATGTATAACATCCGAAATGAATATATTAAACAAAAGAGGGCCTAACAAGGAGCCCTGTGGAACTCCTGATGGAATGTATGTCCAACTCGACATAAAGCCGTTTAAGACAACTGCCTGTGATCGTTTCTCGATGTAAGATGAAAACCACCAATATAAATCGCCATGAATAACTGCTGACAGTAATTTTTTCAAAAGTACACCGTGATGAATCCGATCAAAACATTCACTGTAGTCGGTGTATATGACGTCCACTTGTGCACGTTTTTCCATTCCCTCAGTAATTATTTCATTAAACAATATGAGGTTCGTTGTAGTGGAGCGTTTTTTTAAAAAACCATGCTGTTCAGGACCGAAGCTGTTGCATAATATAGAGTAAAGTGCATTGTATACTAATCTTTCGAGTATTTTAGAGAAAAGACACAGTTTTGAAATTGGCCGGTAATTGTCGACTAGAGATTTATTACCTTTTTTAAATACCGGAGTGATAAAAGCCGATTTCCATATTTGTGGGACTTGTCCTTCCGATAATGACCTCTTAAACAGGATGTAGATTGGTGCAACTAAGCAGTGAGCACATTTGGTAATAAAGATAGGTGGGATATTATCTGGACCACCAGACTTAATTAGGTCCAGTGTTTTAAGTAAATGCAAAACTTTCTCTCGACATATATTAATTGAGCTTATGTTCGAACTGTTAGGGATTTTTTCATCTACTGAGGGTATATTAGTATCTGGAGAATCAGATTCAGCAAAGGTGGAATGGAAGTAGGCTGAGAACAAATTACTTATGCCTTCTCCAATATCGGCTGTGTAATTTTGGTATGCCATCACATTGGGATAAGCATTTGAGTTACGTTTAGCCTTAACATATGCCCAAAAAGCTTTAGGATTATTCTTAATTGATGATTCAATTTTCTCAATATACGCATTATAGCATTTTTTTTTCGACATTAATGACTCTATATAGATGCGTGAAAGACAGAAAGATGTATACTTCGGTCTTCTCGATGTATCTTTCATAAGTACAAAATTTCGTATGTTACAAATCTTTAATGAACGTATCCCGTACGTAACGTATATATAATTCTAAAGGTGCGTTATAGTAAAAATAATAATGTAGTTTGGTTAATAATTAGCATTAATGTTTGTATTGTATAGCTGGAGTCGGCAAGTTATAAAATACACATTACGTTGTGCAGTATTTTTTACATTAAACCTGTGAATCATTACGTATATAAAAATATGCAAAATGTTACTTTTAGTATCAAATGTATTAAAACATATTTAAATAGTGGAATCCTATTTTTATAGACGCGTCTACCTGTGACAACAAGCTAAAAAGAAAACAGACAAAATTAAGGTTGTCTGCGCCGTACAGGTAAAAACCCCTTTGTCTGAGCCCTGAGGTTACACAGTCTACATTCCACAAATACCTTTTGTAATTTATTTATTCCAAATACACATTTTGCCAAAGCAAAATGCGTAGGCCTTTTTAGTCGAATTTTCGACTGTACAGCATTCCGATTATGAAATGATACAATACAGTACTTGCTATTTCAAATTTAGATTCTCTTCTTAGATATCCTTATTTTTACCAGGGTATCAAGATGTGTAATAATAGGCATGACGAATTACTTTAAAATCATGTTTTATAATATAGATACAAATGTATAATTTTTTTTTTTTATTGCAATGAATGGCGAGACGAGCTAGCCGTTTGCCTGATGGTAAGCGATACGACTGCTCATAAACAGTAGCAACATTCCACTGCGCTCGCCACCCTGAGACATAAGATGTTAAGTCTCAATATGTCCAGTAGTTGCTTGGCTACAATGTCCTTCAATCCGAAACACAACAGTGCATTAAGCAGTGTTGTTTCACGGGAGAAATAGACATTGCGGTGGTACCTACCCAGATGGCCGCTCACATATGAGAGACCTACCACCAGTAAATATTATAAATTATATATACGAAATAGTAAATTATATACGAAATAATCTATATTTCAAGAATTAACAAAGGTTTAACACAGGTTTAAGCCATTTTCTAATAATCTTTCAATAGTGCACAGAAAAAGCTAGTAGGTGTCATGGCGTCCGTTATAACGTCACCACTAGGTAAACATGTCATTGTGTCTATGCGCAGCGAAGAAAGTTAACGAAACAAAACATATTTCGTTTGATAAAAATGAATTCTAAAGTCTATAAGTGGTTCCGGTAAAGTTCACATTCTACATTTCTAAAGAAAATGTTTACGGCAGGTTTACATAGGCGTGACGTCATGCGTCGTGGCTAGCGTTTCTGTCAAAATGGCCGATTGCTATATTTTGTACTTTTATTTTATTGAAAATCTTGTTAATCTCCAATTCTGGATTAAAACTAAAACATCGTTTTAAGCCCTTCTAATATGTTTTTCCCCCTAGCATCATAAAATATTTGATATTTTGATACTGTCGTCACGCCTATTGGTGGGCTTATGTGTTCCCTCATTCCTATAATCCAGGGGTGAATTAAAGAAGCATTACGACCTATATTATGAGTCTGTACTACCTATAGTATGGCGGTAATATTCTCCTTCATAGACTATCTGGAAGTTGGTGTACCATCCAACTTAGATATAGTCATTTTACTGGTGGCAGCTCTCTCATTTGTGAGAGGCTGCCTGGGAAGGTACCACCGCACCAAACAGCAGTGTAAATACACTTAAAAGACATTGTAGCCAGAGCAACTCTTAAATACATAAACTCACGCCTTTTTCCCAGAAGGGGTAGGCAGAGATGCCAGGACACCCACATTTCGCTTGTATTTTCCGTCCCACGATGTGATAGGTTATCACCATATAGGCTAGCTTATCACCATATCGGACACAAATTCCTAAATCTAGGTTGATAATGAATAGAAAACTCAATATTACTTTGCCAACCCGGGACTCGAACCCGAGACCTCAACTTTCTAACCGTAACCTAGTATAACTAAGCCACCGAGGCGGTAAATATAAATAAACATGTAATATTGTTGATAGTCCTTCAAGCCGGACGTGTACCTGTATAAGCACCGTTCCTCTGCGTGGCGGGCGCCGTGGTCCTGCCTTCGAGCGCGTTGAGTCTGCGCAGCGCGTCAGCCAGCGTGGAGCGCAGACACAACAGCTCCTCGGCCTGCCGGGCGCAACGCACCTCTAGCTCGGCCACGCGCGCCGCCAGCCCGGCGCCCCTCGCCTTCTAGCATCTCATCTGGAAATACATATATGTACTACATTAAATATCATCATCATCTTCATTATCATCATCATCTCAGCCACAGGAAGTCCACTGCTGAACATAGGCCTCCCCAAAGATCTCCTCATCGAACTATTGGAAGCGACCTGCATCCAGCGACTTCGTGCAAACTTCAATAAACTTAAAATATACATTATATGAAGTTATGCCTAAGACATTAGACAGGCATTCCCAGAGATTGGCGATCGCGAGTTTGTATCTGGTAATATTGCCCGCTGCTGAGCACGAAATTCCTTTATAATCAAGACTTTTATTTTGGGGGCTATAGTGCTGGGTATCACCGAAATGGGAGCCCTTTTGATTCCCGTTTACGGGAGTCTTTATAATATCTTAAGACTAAAAGAACAGAGACAAAAATATTCACTGTGCTCGAGCCCGGCACGGCTTTCGCATCATAAACTTGAAATACAAATACCTTCATAAATTTTCAGTGCTTCAAGGTGCTTTTGACATCTGTTTCTTAAATACACAGATATACAGAGTTATACATACACACATAATAATAGGTAATAACATGTTTTATTTTTTGTAATTACAATTTACATACCAATAAGAAATTCTTTAAAATGCGAATAATTGATTTTCCGGTCTTCGTATCACATTCGTATTCTTTAGAATTGTGAGCTACTAAGTGTCATAAATTATTTTCCCCCATCATTTTCCCCAATGATTTTCCTTAATTTAAACGAAAATACCGAGAGATTTCACCACACTATGTTTTTGACGTAATTTGACATAAGCAATTTCATCTTCCGCATTACAAAACTTCAAACATCTTGAATGTATTTTAATGGCAATGGTTAACATCATCAATTTATTATTACAACCTTACAATACTTTTTATTGCACATTATTTATGATTAGCAATAAGAAGCAATAAATCCCAATGCTTGGATCCTAAGAAATCTGAATAATTCGATATTAAGCACGCTGATTGCCGATTCATGCGAAATGATTTGTTTGCGTAAAGTATTATTGGGGCGGCCTTGGCTCCAAGCTTGTTAGTGTACGTTAGTCCATCAATTGCAAGTCAGTGCAACAGTTAACCCTAGTAAAGTCTAGTGCATTGTATGTGCACATTTGTTGTATTGACTCAAATTAAATATCACAGTAGGGTTAAAAATATGCAGACGTTTACCAGGTTCTTCGTGCGTTTATAGCACATTTAGATAGAACAAGCTGATGTTGTAAAATAGAATAAAATACGTAATAGTTTACGCGTTGTTTTTAGATGTATTTCGTCAAATAAGCCGCAAGACCTTCTATTTCGGATCAATATCACATCTTTCAATGGGTCAGTATCAACTACCAAGTAAACTAGTTAATCAAGGTCGCGATTATGTCTCATCACGTTTCTTCAAGCTGGTGCATCTATATACAGCGATTCTAATGCGCTTGCCAGACCCCACACATCATGAGGGTTTAATGACTTTATCATTGCACGTCGTCGACGTGCGGTCAACGTTTCGTAACATCATTGTGTCAACTTAACTTTCAGGTCAGGCGGCTAAATACAACGAAATTGGTTCGCAAATTGTGCATTGCACTGTTCTATTGTGTCCAAAACAATGGCGGTTGGATTCGACACATGCTTGAAACAAGCTGCAATTCGGCGGAAGATATGATACTTAAATGCAAATTGGACTGTCGAGAATGTCAGAAGTTAAGTTTGTGTTAAACTGTAACGTTGAATGAAAAGATCATGATGGAGCCGACAGATCACACTATAACATACTACTACTTTCAGAATTTGAAATAGCGTACCTACTACGGTAGAAGTACACAGGCATTTGAAATTAATAGTCCGGACTAGGGCAGAGTGGTTGCCTTAAATACAAATTTCCTAAAGAGTTGATATTAGGCAGATGTCTGGTGATAACATATTTCGATTACGCAACTGTGACCTGGGATGGTATAGACATATTCTGGGAAACTACAGACCAAGAACAAGGAGTCCTGAACCAACCCCAAGGATGAATATGTAACAGTACTCCGACACAAGTGTACAAGTTGAAAGTGCATTTAGAGCGGTGCTGCGTCGAAGGCCGTCGACTCAGTCTCCTATAATTATGTAACAAACGTAATGTTACGTAGACAAGTGCACTCACGTCAACTAGGTTATTTATAGTATTGAAGTGATTGCAAGGTAACTTTGATAAGGATATCGTTTGGTTACAAAGTAATATTGCTAGTCTGAAATTGATTATACCAAAGACCGAGTATAATGACGAAAGTTGAGTGAAAAAGCAGACCTTAATTCAGCCAGGACAATGTTAGAAAAAAAGAAGTGAGGTTACTGGATGACACACTTCCCGCTCATCTTCTTGTAATTGAATTACTTAATACATAAAAACTGTTTGAGACGTGTTTCAAAATGTTGAAATGTATGCTTATATCAACTGCTACTACTTAACACGTATAATAGTGACCGATAGCCTAGGTATAGGACTAATGCTACTTTCGAAACTGCACATTAATTTCTATGTGTTGTATCTAATTTTGAGTCCGAGATATCTGATTTGGTTCGTTCCATGCACAATAAACTATAAATAAACTTAATTATTCGGTATGAATTGAACATAAGTTGGCGATCGTAAACATGTGTCCGAATATGGACCAGTTGAGACGCTAATGAATTATTTATCACTTAATTTATGCCGGCCACAGTGTTTCGAGCCTTTCGTGTTGTTGACGTAATTACATGTTCTTTAAACTCGACACACTGCCTGTTTATATTTAATAAATATAATTTAAATATACAAAAGTTTAAATTATAAATGCCCAAAATTCTCAAATATAATCCCGATCATAAACTAAGATTTAGATCTTATAGATACCAGAAACTATAAGGGGTCTTTCGATGGCCAGACCCAAAACTAATATCTGGGTCTGAATTTTGTTGTTAAACAGAAAGTATGCCGTATTTCCTGATACCCACGTTAGCAGCATTACTATAGCCACAGCATTTTTTTGTGTGACTGTTTGGGTTAACGTAAACAGTTTTTGAGATGCAGGCTGTACATCAACTCCCAAATTTTTTCCTTTGTTACTTAGCTAAAAAACTCAATATGATGGTGTACTCACGCCACGCAGCGTAGACATCGTTCATGGTGTCCCCGGGAGAATCGCTCGCCCGGGAGCTGCGGGACTCACGGTCGTGGCTATCCATCGTTCTCAATCACTTGGCGAACATCATACACTCACTTCACCATTTGATTCTGTGTAGTTTAAGTGTGTTTGTGTTTTGCTTGTATTTTGTTGTTAAAAATATTAACTACTAGTATGTGTTTCGCAAATATGGATAAATCGAGGATGTACAATATTCAGTGGCTAAATCGTAAGTATCCATGCGACAAAAATTGGTTACTGTTCAAAACTAACTAGACTAAAATATTCTGACCAATAGTATCAATAGGTACTATTGGTTAGAAATTGATTATATTTGCGAATGAAACAGGACTGTGTAGGAATACTTCATCATTGTTTTCATCCCTTACCTGTCTGCTGATAGGTATAGGTTTCCTTCATATTCCTCCAAATATTGCCATGGGTCTTTCGCATTTAGTATTTCTAGCAATTATCCTGACTCAATCAGCCCAACTGGCTATTACGAGGCTTTAAAAAGGGCAATGGAAATTAGTTTTCTAAGAGTCCGTGCAACGCCATAAAGCAATCATAAAAATATTTTGCTTTAGGGAGTAGTGCGGGGACCACTTATATTATGTGCGCCGCGGGAGCTTTCAATTGGCATAAGTAATAGCTCTGGTGCAGGCAACGTTTCCTATTTATCGATCCTGTTCAGCAATAAAGAATAATGAAGAACTGACAAACTATTGAATCGCGTGATTAACTTAGGTAGAATAAAGTGAATATAATAGAAATGCACAATGGTTTAGAATCGGTGTCGCTGAATCTGTCAATCGTAATTAGTAAGGTCCTGAATTAAGTATAAGTTAGAAAACCTCCATTGCGTAAGGTTTTCTAGCTATTTGTTTACGCACATAAACGCAATTTCCATTGCTACTGTCTATAAAAGAATTTGCAGAATTGCCTATTACTTTCCCAAGGCAAATGTTCATGTATATTTTTCTAATGGCTCTTTTCAATTTTTCGAAAACAAAGTCCAATATAACTGAATCACGCGCAAACATTGAACATGTACGGCCAAAACAATATGAGTACGATTGGGTTTCCATGTATTTGGTGTGGAATTCGGTGAATAACGGTGCATTTACTGGTTTGACTCGTCTCTTGGTATTCAAATGTTATTGCGTTGGGTTTGGCATCTCATTAACGAGTATTTGCATTCCAGGTTTTACTGCAACCCTGGTTAGCTTTATGAGTTTCTATTGGTAAGCATTACTGAGGGATGAGTTTTAGATAAATGTCCAAATATTATACGATAGAAGGATAATTGTATAATTATTGAAATATGGTATAGTGACTTGTAACGCATGCACCGAGGCATAATTTGTATAACCATAAATAAATATTGTTTTGGAAACTTTTCGTATTTAAATAAATCAAACATAATATTTACGACATAAAAGATTTTCATGTGTGGAAATTTGGTGTAAAAAATAATGATTCTATCCTTTATGATATCATTCTAGCCAAGGTTTTATGTGTTGCAGATATTTTAGAAATCTTGCAGTTCAGTTTCTTCGCAGCCTCCTCTATTACATAAACCCCAACACTTTGCACGACCTCATATATAACTGTTTCATCTCCGTTGCAATATCCCAACCTCTATTGACAAGGCATCAACTATCGGATATAAAACCAAATGCTTCCGCAACATGCGATAAAATGGTAATCTCCAGCGTTCTCGACCAGTTATGGCATTGGGTTTAATTGATTAGGGTTTGGAAACGTGTTTGAAAGAGGGTCATCGCAAGATGCAACTTCCAGCACCGTTTGCTGACACCGTTGTTGGTTTGATTGGCTGGAATATCCGCTTTGGATAAAACAGATTCACCAACCAAGGGATACTACACAATCTGGATCTACAACACCTAAGTGTCATTGGTAGCGAAACTTAAAATGAAACAATAAAAATAAAATAAAAACTCTTTTTGCGGACTGATCGCGGTTTTATAGTTCTATTTAAATGTATAACATTCGCATAGCATGAAACAATGCCAGGAGAATTGTATTGTGTTATCAAACTCGATCTCATAACATTTGTCTCGGTGCGGGAGTCTAGCTATCGGCTTCTTGTTTCACATTGTCTTAATTAAATGCGCCCGAAAGGTCTTAATAATTTGTGGATGGCCTTAATTTTAGTATAGGCAGAGTTAACAACAACATTTTAATTTAAACTTATGTAGGTATAAAATATGGAATAAAGCCAGTAGTTGAGCACATATACCTACTGTAATGACCATAATTATCACCAGCCACAGAGTACATTTTACATACTAAGTCACCAGCGCTCATTACGAAGAAACAATAAAGACAACGGAAATGGAAATAATTCAACGAAACTACCAAACATTTAGGCGGATTGTCTCCGCACATATCTGCCTCAAGTTAGGTCAATTATAGGTAATTTACTCATTTACGTCACTCTGCCATTTAAACTTGTGGTCTCCACCGACCATTACTGTTCGCCATTACCAAAATAAATATGGTGTTGTAAATCTTGCGCCGCAATTAAATCCATGAGTCGATTGCTGGCATTAGTTTTGTTTAAAGTTCACGATTTGAGTGTTTCGATTTCGCGGGAATTTGTTTTTGTGAATTTGTACCCATGATGTATTAAATAATATCTATTTACATCGTATTTAGATACTGGGATATTTTCCCATAATATGAAGTGCGTAAGTTCTCAACTCAATAGCAATAGAAATACCAGTGCCAAAATTTAAAGCTTGATATTTGATCACAATAAAAAAAAAGAAACTTAATCCTTGCTGCGTATTATGCCAGTTCACATAAAAATAGACTTTTAGCAGTCCAGAATAGTTTAATGCTCCAATAAAATGTTGCATAATATATAATAGTAAATCACGAATAAAGGAAATAGTTTATCTGCATTCACATCACGCCGAGAGGAAAACCACCGAACAATGGAACAAGGTGAGAACATTCTCACGAGCAAGAAAGTCAACGTGGGAATGTGACAATGTGGAAAAGAATTGAATTCACAACGGTAGCGTCTGTTTTAATTGCTGGTAATTTTTTGGGTCAAAGTCAGTGCCTTTGTATGCTCCAGTTGTTTTCAATTTTTTAGGTGTAGTTTTAATTATGTTGGAGTATTTTAACTCGTGTCTTTAAATGTGAAATGAAAATCAATGCTTAGATTATGTGCTAAAGAATTATCAAAATTTAGATTATGCTAGTAAAATGTAGCTTAGGCTTCTATTAACTTTTTTGAAATGATGTTCAAATAGACAATTCGTATAATTAGGAGTATAGTTTAATCTTTTAGACGTCTATAACTTCTAAATGCAACTAACAATAGTTGCATTTACAAGAACTACTACTATATAATGGCTATAAAGCCATTTAGAGAATTATCAAATCGACATCTCACGTATTATGGAGGCACGAAAGGTCTTTGTAGTTTGGCCACTTACTACGATTTGTGTGTGAACTTTGCGCACGAGACCAAACTGCACTGGATGCACATCCATTATTAATTAGATTGCTAATTATAGAGGTTAAAAGTTGGAAGCAATATCATACTTCTTATTAGATTCAACCACATACCAGATAGTCAGATTTTCTACGTTCATCCTAAGATATTAAAGGCGTCGATTCCATTCGTATATCGCGCAACTTACTTAACGTTTTTTAAATTATACTTTAATAAAACCTAGGAATAGATTACACACACTTTATTGTCTTATACTCTAATACGAAACTATTGAGCGTATTAAAAGGAGCCAAATAAAAAATCGGTAGCAGCTGAACGTATATGTTTTTAAATCTCGAAGAAGGCCATTTCATTGATGATGTATGGAAACAGAGTTCGCATGATTTTTAAACGAGGACTCTGAATTTCAATATGTTTCAAGAATATTTTTCATGAAAAATACATTTTTGATGAATATTGTATCCATGATAGGATAGTAATTTAAATCGATAGCCTAACTCTGGATTATATAACTAATATTTATTTATTTTTATTTATTATTTATTTTAAGGAAAGCTTACAGATAAATTAACAAAATATAGGATATCAACCATAAATAAAAGAAATAACCACTTACAAGCTTCCACATATAGGATATCCACAATTTGATCTGAAACTAATTACCGAAAAAATCTTTAACCCATGAAATATGCTGAGTTGAACTGCAAAGGAAACTACGATGTTTAAAAAGTTAAATCTTTTTTTTTCAGAATTCAAAAGATAAGATGAGAAACTTTATTTTCCGATTTAAAAACTTCTACGATATCTAGACTTGTAAAGTGTCGATAGAATTGGATGAGCACATGGATTTTTGATCTTTACTTTATATTCGGTATATCTGTTAACCCACAAAGTCTTTATCTATACCAATTTAATTAAGTTTCATAAAAAAATATTCCAAATGTTTTATTTATCACCAAAAATCTTCAAGAATCAAAACGATAATACGAAACCGAATTCTGAAAAACATAACGCCTTTGACGAAATTCCCATGTATGTATGAATTATTTACAAATGGCTGCGCTGAATAGGGTACTAAGACTGAATAGCAATGAAACAAGCAACATTTTCAGTCTAAGAATCAAATATGGAATATTACTACAACGGACCCGAAATAGAACAACACATAATAACAAGCCTGTCTAATCAAATCAATGGGCGTATCAAATCCTCCTAACTGGGACAAAGTTAGTAGTGACGCAGATACAGGAAGTAAAGTTCCGCACCATTATCCATAAGCCGGCGCCACGGCGTCTAGACAGGCGATAAGTTTGGCAGTAGGTGCCACTATGGCGGAACAAGGTGTTTCGCAATCGGGCACAAATGTTTTATACATCATGTATCAGTATTGCCCCAGATTAAACAGTAGGAACAAACTACGTAGGTCGATATTAAGGGCCAGGACTCTCGAGCTGGCATGTATAAGTTTCAGGGTTTAGTAGGAGCGAAAGGTCACGTGTTATGATACTGATAAAATAGATATTTCCGCTGTAGCCTGTGGCGAGAGGATTGCATGTGACAGATCAATATCACTTAATTAGAAGAATAATTAGTAATGACCTATATATAGCAAAAAACCCAGTTAATGAGTTTATAATATCATAGGCATGAAAACGATTAAAATAAATACAAACAGAATTACCTATTACACCCTGATTTCGTGTATACAAGCTATTTATCAAACAGCGTGACATCAAAACATCGGTACAAGAATTTCAATGGCACTAAATTTGCCAATAAGACTTTAAAAGCACCTTGCAAACATTTTGCGCAGTTTGTGACTTACAATGAAGAAAAAACTGTAAACAAATAAAAGAGCAAAACGATTAAAAGTAAAGGTTAAAACACGTAATAGTGATCTCACTAGAATTGCTCATGTGGGCATCGGAAACAAGACATAATATTACTTGAATGCCAAGTAATTGAAATATAAAGCTGCATAAATCCAGAGGCAAGGTAAAATCCATGATTCCAGTGCAATACCACAGAGTAGCAGAGGACATGACGAACATAAACATGTCTAATGGCCGCTGACACTTCTCATTGAAAATCAGCGCGTGCATCGCATGCATATTATGTTTGTACTGCGGGATTTTCCAAAGAGCCAATTGTAGGATGTATTACTTGATGTATATTCAAGTAACGTTTGATTCCATGGCGCAGGTGGTTTTTAAGGACCTTCGGCCACGGCTTCACAACACTATGGCTATTTTTTGCGATGATAATTCAATCAAAGAGGTAGCGGATCTAAAGCACAATGTAGCGGATGTGTTAATATTGAAATTTAGTATAAAACAGCACCCAACCTATGCATGATAACCTTTTTCAACGTAGCAGATATGTGCACAATGAAGCTGCTAATTGCGCAGAATTCCTTAAATAGCTAATTAACCGTTTGATGTTCTTAGTTTATTGCTCATAGGGACAATAACTCTAAGTTTTCTAGAAGTTACCAGTACAAACATTTGTAAAAGACCTAACCTTTCTATACTAATAAACATATAAAAGGCAGTCATGTAACAACCATGACAGGACCTTCAAAGAGAGTCGTTCAAATTCATACAAATCTCGTGCGCGACAATAAACCGCGTAGACAATAGACATTCAACCCGGAGCGAAAACAAATGCGAGAGTTATGGATACAAGCGAGCTTCGAGGTGCAAAGCGGTGTTGAATAACATAGGAATCCGTGAATATTGTACAATATCATTTCTAGTGTGCACGACTCGTGTTACGTGATAGTTTACAATAATGAAATTGCTTCACATTTATCGTCAGTCTAGTGTTTTCCACAACTGAAGCAATATATTGGTGTTGCTAATGACGAAAATAATGAAGCAGAAACGTTTATTGGTAAACCGATTAGATTTAATGACTACTCATTTGTACATGGATTAAGCAGTTGTATTTCTGCACTAAAAGTGGAATTAGATACGAACAGATTTGTATAACTTTTAGACAAAAAAATGCGAGCGGAATTAGTAATTTTACAAGTAGCCAAATAAAATTCGATTTACTAACAATCAAGTAATTCAATTACAAATATTTATACAATTAGTATGTTTTTAAATACGCATAAACTTACAGATGTCAAAAGGCATTGTAAAAACGAAACGAGTTAATAAGAAAGCTAACTACACCCAGTTGCAAATTCATAAAGAACAGCGAAGCCAGCTCAATCAATATCATCTTAATATTTTATGTATTGAACGCCATCCAAAAGCAGAAATCTGGAGCGTTCCTTTCAACGCCTCCTTTTGATATTTTATTCTGCTTTCTTAAGCTTCGGTTAACTCAATAACTCTGTTGAATAATAAAGCAAAGGAATATTACATAACATGGGTCGGTAAAATATTGAGAACATTTCGAACTGAAAATGTAGTGCCTTATAATATTCTATATTTTCTCATGAGAGTTCATTGACGGATGGAAAAAATTCCCAAAGCAATCTGAAACTCCACGTCTGGTTCCGCTTTTGGATCATTTATTTGCAACTTTTCAATTTGTACATCTTTCCCTTTAAAATGTTAACCCAGATGGATACTCTTCCGTGCGATAAGTTTTAATGTACAGACATCGAAAATGCGAGGTATTCTCGCAAAAGCAACGTATTGTTACGATTTTTGAAAGCATTTTCCATGCCGTGTCGCACAACACTCATTCATATTGAGTACTTTCGAGAATATTTTGCTTTTAGGCAAGCGCTACGTTGGCTTCTGAAGTGGGGTTTATACTAGAAAACACTCAAATGAGCATAGGAAACAGGCAACTGGGTTATTGGAATGTTTGTGCACCGCCCTCCAGGTAAAGTATTGGCGGGAAATCAATTTACATTATATGTCCCTATGAATTCAGCCGACTCGAAACCACGCCTGTAGGCAGAAGACTGTTGCGTCAATATCTTTAGTTGGACGTCTCATGTGTGAAAGTAACTATCTGGATGGATATTAATATGTGATCAACGCTACAATGATTAAATTCCTAATAGTAAAGTCCGATTTAATGAAATAATACAAAAACGAAGTAATAACATAAGACGTCCAAGTCAAGAACACAAACAACACGCGGCATCATTAAAGAGCAAACAAGGAAAACATAGACGAGCTGCAGATATTAGCAGACATGTGTGATAACACTAGAGTAGGGACATGCATCAAAAATCGGAACTTTGAAAATAGAATTCTTGTGAATTTTACTCTTAATAACTTTATCATTTCTTTTAAGAAGTAAGAGTTGATGGTAGTAAGTTAAAAAAATATATACGGGTTAGCTATTTGTGAAGATATGGAAATAATAATTTGTAAATTGGTTCTACAGTTACAGATAGGGAGCCAATGGTGCCTGCAGTAACTACGAAGGGGTTGTCAAAGAAATACCGCAACTTATGTACGTTTTTGATACCATAGCTCGCGTTACTGTTATTGGGATTTTGTGTTGACAGCTGGTGATTACACGGAAAAGTTATATATGTGACTTTGAGAGATCGTGTCTCGATACTTTGTAATGTAATAATTAACGGTTCATACAAGGCTTGACATCACATTAGCTATACATTATCTGCAATAAATTGGGATATTGCGCTTCACAATAAACCTAGTATCATCTCTAGTGCATAAAGTAAATCATGTCTCATACATTGCGATGATGTCACGCTGGTAGATCAGCAAGTCACAATATTTGATTTAGATGTGTGCCGGCTCGTACGCGCTCAGTGAGCTTTACATGTTAACAATCATTGCGGTTACTCGTTTCCAATTGGTACTGATCTAGAACAGATTTCTATTTGAACTGAGCAGAATATTCTGAATTTGTCTTTTAGCGGGACATTTACGAGCGCATAGCTTATTTAAAGTTTCTAAATCCGTTTACTAAATCGAGTCCCGAGAACTATGAACTAGTATCCAGCTACAAACTAACCGAATTATCGATTTGAAAACAGTATAATAACATTAACATGCTAACTGCTATAATAAGCGGTCCTACCACGATTGCAGAAGTGGACACTCAAAGAACAAGTTAGGATAATTTCACAAGACCTTTGGGAGTAACATCGGTGTAGAAATATCGTAATATTTACGTCGAGACATTTGTTGACTTGCTGCGGAATTTCGCAAATGACGCGCCAATATCGGTTGTAACGCAGTTGTTAAGTTTATCCCTGTTATTTTACAGCTACTTCATCTACGTAGGTTGGGAAATAAATATGTTCTTCGTTGCAAAAAATACTGAAGCCTGGGTTGTGGATTAATCTGGAGCTCAGCTGTGATCGATTGCTAATACAATACAAAAATACATGCGATTGGCGCAACATGAATTTATATTCGTGGTGTGATATGGTAACATTTTGACCGCCTGCCTGCCTTATAATCATTATAAGAGGAGTAATATCATTTTTAATGACATACGCTTACAAAATGTATACACACAGAGGAATAATTATCTCCCAATGAAATATATTTTGAAGTTACTGCCAATCTGTCACTATTAAGAAAATCCACTAATTTTGTAAAATTCAGTTATTACCCAGCACCCAGTACAGTATTTTCTTTATGACATAATAAAAGCAAAGCTAAAAAGTGGGGATTTTTTCGACAGGGGTCAAGTCGACCAACCGCATCTGACGCTGACAACTCGTATGTGGAAATAGTTTGCGGGTAAGCATTGTGACATATGCCTGGGATTTGTCGCTTGAACATTAGATATAGGTACATATTAATTTAATTATTTACATAAACATTGTACTAAGAAAATGGTATTTTCTGATTGATAAAGACAAATTAGACATTCCCGGAGACTGGCAAGCTTCATTTCTGTGTCATTAAATGCCACAGTTGGCTTACAGCAGTTGCATTGGTGGGTGTGAAGGCGGGACAGTCTCATACTATGAAAATTGTGCTAGGTATATGATAACTACTGGTTATTCTGCTAAACCCTTAAGAATAAGTTGATATTAGATCTGATTCACATTGGACATGATTCCCTTTTGTTACTGTATAGGACGGAAATATGAACGAAATTGTTTGTTATTACACACAGGTCCATGTTTGTATTAATACTTGTAACTCGTTAGCACATATTACTCCGCACATTTTTACCTTATTGTAAGACTCGAGTATTTGTCAGTAGGTTATGAAACCATATTTGACCAAATACCAACAAGATAGACACACTTTCTAATTTATGATACAAGTCTGGATATGGAGTTTCGGAATTTTAACGATTGAGTAATGTTTAAAGGTTATGTATTCGGTACAAGAGCAATTTCATCAATAATGATCGAAGATCTTAAACTTTATTTGGTAATTAAATAGAATGAGTAACAATACAAAATATCGGATTACATTCTGGATCTGAAGTGCAAAAAATATAAGTCATTGATTAAGAGCTGCTAGGTAATTTAGAGTAAATTTGTTTTTTGCTGCACACCTGGCAGTTTATACAAATGAAATAAACGAAACTATCAGGCCCCTTGCAAGTATAATTGTATCTTAGAAACGTAAGAGCAAAATAACAATATTCTCAAAAATCTTAAAAACGACTTCTGGAAAGCAATAACAATAGTCCTAATGTTAAAGAACTACAAACTATTATCCTTGACCCGCTATTTTCGCAGGCTTTACCATAACTAAAACCGACTAATCGAGGCCGCTTGTAATTGGTCCTAAACAGGTCCAGTCGTTAGAAAAACATTAATTTCCCGGGAAACGCTGATTTGCAGTAATTATTTTTAGCATAACCACAGGGCAAGTTTATGGTAATTCAGTCTCTAATGATGGAGCCGCTGTCCTCGGAGATAGTGAACGGTGCAATTATATTGACTTGATCCAGTTTTGTAATGAAGGATGTAGGGCCATGTTAGTAGTTATAGATTACTGACATTAACCGTAGTGAAGGCAAAATTAGAAAATTGGTGGCAATTTATTTTACTCTTAGATAAATGTGTGATAGTATCGGTAACAATATTGGTAAGAGCTTAGAAGCAATTATTTTCCAATTCGGGACGCTAAAGACTGGAAGAGATGGAATACTTGAATGGGCCAAATATGATCATGCCTCTATCCAGAAGAACATTACAAATTATGAATGCCGAATTATCAGACATAATCAGTAGGTAAGGTAAACAAATAGCAATATTCAATATTCCCACAAAACCGTTTACGCAGTTACACAGTCCACACAATAGAACATTAAATCAGTCAGTAATTGCCAACGCGATTTATTACTGATAATTTATGATGGGTTTGCAAGTTGGAAGGTAATTGTTAATGACACTTTTTTTTTTTATTGCCATGAATGGCGAGACGAGCAAGCCGTTCGCCTGATGGTAAGCGATACGACCGCTCATAAACAGTAGCAACATTCTACTGCGCTCGCCATCCTGAGACATAAGATGTTAAGTCTCAATATGTCCAGTAGTTGCTCTGGCTACAATGTCCTTCAATCCGAAACACAACAGTGCATTAAGCAGTGTTGTTTCACGGGAGAAATAGACATTGCGGTGGTACCTACCCAGATGGCCTAGAGGTTTGCGATACTTGTGAAATGGTGCTGGACAGAGAAACCAAGTGACTGAAACCTTCGGTACCTTCATGAGCCTACACTACTACTGCTGCCTTAAATACTAAAACGGAATAACGCAACATCTGAGGAAACTAATGGAACTTAAATACAAATCAATATTAACCTTTTTCAATACTGACTCTTTTAACTGTAACACATACTTCAAAATTGCGGGCACCGATGTAAATTATGCACTAAAGGTACGGAAACTGGACGCAAAATTATTCCATATCCTGCCCAGTTTTCTTAACAAAATTGCATATACCACAAATAACTTTGACAATAAGAGATCAATTAAGCCTATAGCTGTATCAAACACAATTTGATTACTGAAATGGAGTTCGCCGTTACCCCTTCATGGAGACACGCCGTCCATTATTGGATTAGCGTGTGATGTTGCAATGGCTTCACAGAGTGCAGGGGAGATGGCTACATAATTACCCGTGCCATGATCTTATGCCATTGACAGGTTAGACTCAATCTCGTCTAAGGACCATAGTGCAATGACCTACACCAACTAGATAAATACTCGCGAAAATGTTGGCTTTCAACAGAACGACTCGGAAATCCATAGTATGTCCTGCAGTGGAATTAAAGGACGTAGCTGTTTGTTGGCTATAATTCTCTTTTCTTGCCAGAAATACTAAACTAGCCAATCGAATTGAAGATTGGATGTTCTTGGCAAGTGTGATAATTTTACGGCACTTTCAGAGGGCAGAGACATTAATGGATCGTAGGGAATAAAGACATCGTTTACGTTCGTTGACCTTTTCCTCTTTTCCACAGTACTCAATGATATTTATATGGCTATATTGACCTGATAATCTTAACAGATTAAAACATCCATGATAATAAAATATCATGAATGCGTTGTCACGTACTATGATTGATATATAAGGCTTTTCTCTGATTTAGTGACAGCTTTGCCTACCCTGTCAGGATTCAGGCATGAGCATGCCTGTATGCCTGAACGTTTTAACATGCTAATAGTACACACAGGTTAACATAATAGTGGACTAAAAGCGGTAAGTAAATAAAATGAGAATTATTCTCTAAATCCTGCGGAGTTTAGTTCCATATTTTATGAAAGCTCCTTAAAACTGTGGGTGGTTGATTGTTAGGGCTACAATATACTAATCTTAACTGTTAAGCTAGTTGGAGATATACTTTTAAGAAGTGTTAAGCTTGACTTGAATGGTTATCTTTTGGTTGTTCGCGAAAAAAATACATTTGTTTTTCAAAGTAAAGTTTTACGACACGTTGATAAAAATATTTCTCGCAATCTTGCCACTTGGCAAACCGCATTAGAAGTTGTGTTCCTGTACTATTTGGAATACTAAGTTACTATGCTGAAAATATATCGTACAACTAAATTCACTTTTACCACCACGCTGAGCCCATGTGAGTTGGCAGAAACTAAACTTTTAATTAGGTGTAGCAAAACACAAGCAAATATTACAAACACTAGTTTTAGTAGACACAATATTTAGTAGTTTTAAAACCACACCGTCAAGTTAACACGACACTTCACAAAAATGGAAGCTGCGACCGGCGAAGGCTTCGGACTAACTAAATTATCAATTGAGGTCTCACAGCTGATTAAACAAAAGACAATATGGTTCGATGGAAACGCGGCGTCGATTCGAACCTTAATGCTGAGCGAGAAAGTATACAGTACTAAGAAATCTACGGGACCCTGGCTTATTAGCTGGGAAAGGTGATCGCGCATGCGTTTGTTCTGCAACCTAATTCCAACCGAAATCGATGCTTGTGAGGTACAAAATAAAGTAGATATTTCTTTGTGAAGAACAGCGCATGCGTACTTCTGTCTGGTAAGTAGTATTTTGTTTTAATTTACAAAACAGTAACCAAGGAAATTGATACATGTGTTCATGATGTAACTGGCCGTCAAGTATTTAAGTAATGAATAAACCGCACAAACTTTCAATGGAAGTATATTTTACGCGGCAATTTTTGTGATGTTTTGTAGCAGCCATTGCAGGTTATATTGAAGTTAGTAGGGAATAGTAATAACTTAGTTGTGTCCGATATTATTTGGACCCTAGAGGAAAAAAAATGAATTGAAGAATAACATTTTAGCAGTTTGATCATCACTTTTAGCCACAGGAAGTCATTGCTGGACATAAACCTCTTATAAGGATTTTCAGAGAGCTGCGGATGCGGAATGGATTCGGAATCCGCAACTTACAGCAACCTTTATTAGGTCATTTTAAGATATTGTAATTTGCATAGTTTGGCCTATATTCTCATTGACATACTTAGCGAAAGATTAACGCACCTATTGTCATGATTTTTGTCTTCAGTTAGCTTTACCGCAATAATCCAAGTCTTATCTTTTGATCAATTGAATGATTATATTGACACCACTTGTAAGAAATTGTTTATAAAAATTTGAACAAATCAGTCGAAAACATTTGTATTTTTTAGTATTGCTCGTTCATATAAATCCACGCATAAACATTGGTTTGTGACTTCAAATCGACTGTTTACTAGATGCGTAGGGAGTGTGTCGTAAAGAGGGGATTGCGACCCCGGCTATTATGGGAAAAACACATGACAAATACACTATCTACGGTCATTAAGTATGATAATATGCAAATAATAACGTTGAGACAAATTACTAATAATCTTTTACATCTTGATTGCTGTAACATAGATTTTATTGCGAAGTTTCTGGAATGACAACACTGCAAATTAAATACTATTTCATTGTAGACTTTGCGGATATAAATACTCTGTAGTACACAAAGAAAACGATTATTTGAAATAGCAGTTTATTTATGACACGATAAGTAATAAGAGATAATTTAAAATGTTATAAACAAATAACCCTATTCATTAGTTTTAAAACCTGTTTTAGTTATCGAATGTTTCGTCCCTTTCAAACGACTTTCGAATTCAGTTTGGGTGAACAAGACAGACCATTGGATAGCGAAAAAAGGTTTTTTAAAACTGCCTATAAAAAGTGCGTGGTGGTCTGTTGGTAAACGGACTAGACGCGGCTGCCCACATGTTCACGGTGGTCGCGGGTTCTAATCCTAGGGCACACCTCTGACTTTTCGGAGTCATGTGTGAATTGATAATCAATCACCACGCACTAAACGGTGAAGGAAACATCGTCAGGAAACCTGCATACGATAGCGATTATAAGAATTTCTATGGTATGTAAGTTCGCCAAACCCGCACTAGGTCAGCGTGTTGGACTATATACAAACATCAACGCTCAACGAAGTCTGCAGTTGCTGAACATATAGAAGAAGGCTCCAAGCATTACCTCCGCTTTGACCAGCCCCAAGTCCTCGCTGAAGAACACCGTTTCCTGCCCAGGATGTTTCGCGAGGCTATTGAAATTAAAAAACATCCAAATTTCAATAGAGAAGATGGCTTGAAGCTTGCACAAGCATGGGATCCAATACTACATTTAATTAAATCGGAACCCAAAAGACCAACTGCTAGACCTCAAGACACTGTGAGCTCCTTCTGCGTAGATCGGATCGCAAACATAGACTAGATATTTTAAAATTAATTTTTAAATTAATAATTGTAAAATAGGGTAGTTGAATTGTAACAGTCACAGAGCGGACGTCTAATACCTCAGTCCGCCCCGTGACCACGAAAGCTGTAAAGTGATCGAAACGTCGGGAAGTTAAAAAAGGAAAAAAATAAACTAAATTCGCGATAAAATCCGTAAATAATAGTTTTATTTCAACATGAAATTCTAGTTTCCATTACCAGTTCAGTCATTTCACAATCAGATTCTTCTTTAAAACGTCATTATTATAAAATTTTAAATCTTGATGATTATTTTCTTAAACACATCGCTAAAAATAATTTTATCTTTTAAGATAAGTATGTAGCAATATTATTGTAATACTTCTTTATCTGCATGTTGGAGTAAATCGGTTGCTCAAGGCCATGTGTGATGCAATGTTGACATCATTATAATTCAATACTAATGAGCTACGGCCTTCAACAGCATCGCTACATTTGAGATGCTTATCAATATGTATTGGTTGAAAAACTTAAGTTTTAAAATGGTTTACATCCCAAGACTCCTATCAACATGCTGGGTGATAAACTTCAGCTTTGGGCTACATTGTTGACCAGAAAATTAATACAAACTGAAGTGGTGGTAGGTCTCCCATATGTGAGAGGCCGCCTGGGTAGTTACCACCGCAATATCTATTACTCCCGCCAAACAACAGTGTAAATGCACTGTTGCGTTTCGGTTTGAAGGATGTTGTAACCAGAGTAACTACTGGACATATTAAGACTTAACATGTTATGTCTCAGCATTCAGCAGTCAAGCATTGCTTTGTAATTCAAGGTGTGTGGTTTTGTTTCTGTTCATTAGCGTCAATATCGTTTACCATCAGGCGAACGGCATGCTCGTTTCGCCATGCATTGCAATAAAAAAAACTGGACTGCCCAGCCTCGGGACCACTGGCTGGACCTCGCGGTTCTCAGCACTTACAAAACGCTACCACCAGATACTTAAATAGATTATTTCCCAGATTCTTTAATATGCGATAATATTTTTTATGTGTTTTAGCAAGACTTTAACTTCATATTATAAACATTGTTCAATATCCTCCTAGCGCCCAAGCGCCTTTGAAACACCCATAATCGAGTTCATCATAAACGTTTTCGGGACCCGACTATGATTGCAGCCCAAGGAACTTTTGAAAGGATATATTCAAAAAGTATTAGTATTTGATATTTGGACAAACCAAAGTACTATTTTCATTACGGATTACAATTAAATAATTTTAATTATAAAAGCATCTATGGGCTATCACAATGGATAACACTAACGTGAAAAAAAACTTGGGCTGTAACGGGTTTACATTTATGTTCTCCTAAAAGGACCTTTGGGTCATAATGATTACGAGCTCCAAAAATTTCTGGGCGCTAGGAGGATATAGCTTTATCTTAGAACGACAATGCACGGCGCGGCGTAGCGTTATTATATTTATGTTTTCTTCATAATAATTCTCAGTTGACACGTATCGCTTGTACTTAAACAATTAGTAATAGTTATTTTATTTAGATAGGATACATTACATATTTTTAGATAGGATTTTTTGAAAGCATAGCTTGTAGTCTTTAAGTTTCCGCCGTGGTATACAAGAATGTCGCCATATTGTCCTATGCAAGTGTTTAGAAAAGGAGTTTCTGCCAGTATGTCAGGCTCTCTTCCAGGTGAGATAATCATGTCGATGAACGAGGGACCAGTTCAGATCGTATCTGCAATTTTTTACAGGAATTTTTGCTTAATAGTAGAAACATCGCAATATTTTATCATAGCTGAAATAAGGTCTAATTTAAAATGTTAATATTTCATCATGGCAAATTACTGAGGCGTGTTTATCAACCCTGTGAAATATGCTAAGCTAATGAGATAGGTAAAAACCTCTCCGCGGTGATTTTTAATTAAATTTTATCATAGCATTTTTTATCTTACAGGTTTTGGACGACTATGTAAAAATGTCAGTTTACACACTGGGAACATCTATGATAGCCACTGAATATTAATCATTTACAAAACCTTAAAAACTATAAATGATTAACATCAATGGTCCTGACGGGTTTTGTCAATTCCGCTAGTAAAATATCAAAGCTTAAAATAACAATACCAGAGATGATGTAATTGACAGTGAACGCTCCTCTTGCTAATCCAGTTTCTGTTAGTCACCATCAGCAATAGCCAGTTTGGCAACTTACAAAACACAAGCACAACTTATTCCTATTGTCCTTTTTTAATAAGTGCAATGATGCTTTGCAATGGTAAGAACTATAAAAGAGCCAATAAAAATAGTTTTATAGTTTAGTGGATATATCAATATTAAAATATAAATATACATATTCATAGAAACTAGATAAATAAACAATGTATCCTGTAAAATCCATAGAGTAACTAAATATCATCTATCATCATAATCATAAATCATAATATCATCTAATTTTATCGTTGATTATTTTACTACGAACTGTAAGCGTGATATAATTTAGATTAACCTTGTCACATCTCCACCACCTTTTGTTATCAAAATCAATTATTATATAGTCTACGAAGGGTCATCGTCTAGTACCACGCGCAAGGTACGCGGCCATGTTGCCAACATGGCGGCGCGGGGCCAGGGTCATGTAATAATTACAATCACAGTATCTGATGACAACTGCACTGAATACATTAACTTTACATTGTCTTCTATTTTTAGATTTAGTCTGCATGACTTTGAGCTAGTATTTTTATACTTGAATAGGAAGTAAGTGAAAATAATATCGTAGAAATGGAAGAAGAAAAATATTTGCGACGATAAAGGTGGTTTTAGAATTCTTTAACAAAACAATTTAATAACTTTTGGGCGATCCGTACCAAGAGCAAAAGAAATGCTTAAGTAGTGGTTGAGATATCATTTAGGATGTATGAAAGTAAATATGTAACCAGTTGCATTAAGACGATGTACTAATTCCGATATGCACCAATTAAAATCATAGCTATAGATAGAAGGAACAAGTTATGCAAATTTATCACCATAATAAAACTAATAAATAAATGACAAGACTCTAGATCTAAACCGGTGGGACTAGAAGCAACAAATTATGAAACGGTGTACTTCAAGTAACTTAGGACAAGATAACAATTTAGAAATGAAACTGGGGTTGAAAATATGTTATAATTGGATGTTAAAGGTGGCTATCGAAGATTTTGCCAATGGAGCATACAATCAAGATTGATATATCAACAATCATGAACAGACATATAATAGGACAATAAACGGATCGCATCAATAAAATTCAACCTGGATCTAGCGGATATCATGTTCCTCCGTCGGATGACATCACCTACGAGGTATTTTTGACCGCAAAGGACTGTAAGATCAATATCATTGTGTGTGCGTTACTTGCTAACAAGTTCGATGACTATCATGTAAGTCTTGCAACTTAGCACAGACTTCGTGACACGGTTAATTGAAATTTGAAACGTTGTGACATGATGATGATGTTATAAAATTGAAATTCGCACCAAGTTTCTGATTGCAACCAAAGGTGGGAAAATTGAAGAATGTTAAATTAAAAATATATTATAAAGAATGTTATAAAATTGTTTTTTTATCAACAAACAATGCAATACACCAAGCGAATGAGCCCCTCATATCTAGAAGTATGCATGAATGTGCTACTTGTCAAACCTTAAGGAAATTACTTTTACTTACAAGTGACACTCATTTTATAAAAGTGCGTAAGTCATTTTATTGTCTGAAACATGGACATTCCTCGCATAGTACTACTTTGCGCAAAACATATAAAAATGTGGGTGACCTTAATTGCCGTGTCCTTGCCCTCGCAGTATTAATAGCACGGACGCACCTACCATGCTTTTATATCATTCGCAGCCTACTTATAGCTGGCACCCCTTAGATTCACCGCGAATTTTTACTTTTGACGACGACCGGACATACTGTGTCCGGTAAACATTTTTTCAAATGATCCAAACGAAAAATGTGTTTCGGAAATCTTGTATTTTTAGATCAGGTTTCCCGATTCATGCATGGTGTTTAAAATTTAGAGACCTTTCTGCCGACTCATAACACCATTGTAACTCCTATAATCTATGAACAAGACCGGCATGCAGATATGACACTAAGAGCTTAAGTATACTAACTCATATATAACCTGGTACGAAAATCAGTAAAAAAGCAAAGTAGGAATTGGAGACGATTGGCAAAAGGCTACGACAGCGGGTTACAAACGTGGTCTAAGAAACAGTCAGAAACATTAAGTAGAGAATTATTTGATGACACAAGGCATATTGACAGTCTATGTGGCGCATGCGGTTACACGCCACCTGTGAAATGACAGGCCGCGGGTTGGATCCCCACACCGAGAGAAATGTTTGTCGGTCCAAAAATATTTGTTTCGTGTCTGGGTGTTTGTGAAACCGACAGCTCTCGTAGTTCTTGATACCCACGATACAAGACTCGACCGTCTTCTGTGTACCAATGAGGGTGTCATAATCACTCGGTGATTAAACCCTCTTAAAAATAAAGAGGAAAAAAAAAGATTCGATCTTAATGTGGGGTCAATTATGTATGTGACTGTTGGGTGTTATTTATTTATTTATGGATGTTTTTTTTTCTATTAAAGTGTGATACGTGCGTGCAACGGTCTAAACATTGGAAGTATCATGCGGTGTCTATGTAATTCGATTAGGCGTGACGAGCGCCGGCCGCCGCTGACGCACCTGACATCCGGCCGGCTGTTTCCTGTGTTTTGTCTGCAACCCTCGCGTCACGCGTCGGTGAGCTCAACTACTATATTTGTATTTATACTGGGATCAATTGGAGAATGTTAGCTGAGCTAGCCATAGCCCAGTTTGGACAGAACTGGGGACCTAGACAAATGTTACTTTGAAAACTAAAACGAAAAGATATTTGGCAGTCACATGGTTTCTGGTTACCAAATGTCATTTTGATTCCCACCAACAGAATAGTTACATTTGTCTAGGCCCCCTGGTGTGACGTACCCTGTAAATTGAGAGTTGTCGACGAGAATTTCCAAGGCCTGTGACGTCTACCAGCAGCGGTAGGCCATTGTGGAATACATAAAAGTATTCCTGACAGGGTTGATATCCAGCAGGTGAGCAGTGTATCTTAATGTGCTATCGGTACTAGGAACTACACGTCTGTCTGTTTATAACAGACTTTCGCGTGCCCCACCCACCACTGCAACTCCTGTCAGCCAGGATCAACAGTGGCACACAGTGGTTCATGTTACGGGATGCAAGTTTCTTATGCACTACTGCGCTATTAATCTTTGGTCCAAATTCTTCCTGAAGTGCCTCTTTCAAACTTGTATAGTCATTAACTCTTCCCAAAGACCGTAGAAACAGCTTCGCAGTTCCGTCAAAAGCCTTTTTGCATAGATAAGTTTTTCAACCTTAGTCCACTTCATAATCTCAGCAGTATCTTCAAATTCCTCAATAAATGTTTCTATAGGGTAAGTGTCATCTCCGGTAAAAGTATTCATCGACTTCTCTAGATCCGTGAATGAAATGTGTACGTCACGCTTTTGTTTTTCACATTCACTTTCGTCTTTATCATCCTTCTTTGGCGGCATCGTAGCTGCAGAACTAGTATTACTTTTTATAACAGAATTGCTTCTTAAGTGGCGTCTTATTCCACTCGTCGTACAAAATGGTAGTTCATTTAGTCTTCCGTCTTCTAGAACAAATCTTCAATCCAAAAACAATCTATCATTTTTTCTTGTCACATTGTTAGAGCATAGAGTTGCTATTGGACTGTATGTAACCTCATGTCAGTGTGTAAGACAGGCTGGAAGGTATTTTTGAATGTAGATTCAAAAATAAAATAAGCCTTCGAATGTGTGAAAAATATTTGGGACGTCAGTCGTTGTTCAAAGTTGTTATTGTAAACACACAAGTTTACATATGTCATAGACATCAAATATTTTTCACATATATTATATATATTTTTGCTAAGTTCTTATTGTGTTGTGATTAAAGTTTATACCTAATGTATGTATAACATTAAACGCTTGCTATGGCTGAACTCTGCTGAGTATTAATTTCACTAAACATGTGAGAAAGAGTTCTCACAAGAAGTTCAAAGAAGAGACCAGATATTAGTGATATAATAGTACTGATATACACCAACTCCATCACACATTAACTTGCATTCTTCGGATAGCCGTTTGTTTCTTCTTTTTGGCTGATTTTTCAGTATCCCGGACGAACCCCCAAAAGTTGTAGGGATATTAATAGCCAAAAGCATCCAGAATCACTTTATTTGGAAATACTCTCATTTTTAGATACATTCTTACAAAGCCAAAAATCTTTCCGTCTTCCGTCATCGAACAATCTTGACAATCTACTTTTTAAATCTAAATCAATTAAAAAAAGGTTGCATAATAACTAAAATGAATACTTTTTCTTAAACATTGATACTATTTGCTTCTATTTCTTCCGACATATATGTATTATAATGGAATCGTATATATCGAAATCAAATCGTATAAAGCATCTATTGTGTTTGAAGTGTAATGCAAATGTTGTTAGGTACTTAAATATTGATCCAGTTTAATTAAGCATAAGTGGCGCTTAGATTCTGATAGCCACGATAGGAGTGCGGTAAGGACTATGCACGTAATTTAAGAGTGTATTTCAGTTTTGCCACGTGACAATAGCAAGCACATTGTTTTATCAGTTAGACAATGTGCAAATTGTTATACTATTTCAAGGTTACCGACTATAGAATATGGACTACATTCATTTCTTGTCAGTTGTCACACCCACAATGACATGTGCAGTTTAGAATAAATAAACAATGAAATGGTTATTGATAAGACTATAAACTAAGTCAGACAACCTCAACTAATTTACCACTGTGTGTGTACGTAGTACCACTCAAGCCTCCATGTCCAAGAGAATAGACAGAAGGACTGTAATTGCACCTTTAAATCGTCTTTCGCGTAATTCTCTTTTCTAATCAGTGAATTAGACGATTGTTAATTGGAAAAATGGGATTTCATTGAAAAGAGCTGTGCTAGGTCACCAAAAGAAGCAGCATGATCTTGCAACAATCATAATTATTAACAGTTATACGATTGCAATAGCTTGGTGCAAGAAGCATGGGAACCCAACACAATGATGTATTGAAGCCGAGCGTGTGCTGTGGACAGACCTTCGCGGTCCGACCAATACTATTCTAATTGGTGGTTTTATTTGCTTTGAGTACTCTCGTATTTATCTGCATTGTTTATGTATCCTTAGCCTTGATGTGTTATTAAAACTTGAACATACTGATAGTAACTATTTGTCAGTCTGTGTCTTCTAATTTTCTACTGATTAAATGTGGTTTCAAGAGTAGCCAGTATATGTAAGTGACTCACTGAATTTGAGACGTTTTTTTTTTCCTCTCAGTGCAACACGTTCCACAACTGTAGTGGTATACTTAATGATTCAAATGGTGATATGCAAGACAATTTGAATTTATGTAAATACTAACGGTCCAGTCCAGCTTCGCCCAGGTGCAAATACTTTTAAACATTTAAACCCAACGTTACTGCCTTACTTTTAACTTCCCAACCCATTCCTTTGTTTATTAGGGTGTCAGCTAACTTCATACCAAGTTTTGTTAATATCGATCTAGTGGTTTTAGCGTGAAGAGGTAACAAACACCCAAACTTTCGCATTCATAATAGTAGGATAGTAATATTGTAATTTGTAGCTGGAGGATAAGGATGGGTGTGGTACTCACTAGCATGGTCGTCATGCAGCAGATTGTGGTAGCGGTGCTGCTTCTCGGACGCGTCGAGCCTCATCATCACGAAGTTATCACCACCACATCGCAAGCATCTGGAAAATAAACAATTAAAACATTAAAGCAATAGGACTTATGGAATGAGTAGCTCTAACGACCCTTTAAAAGAAATATGCACATAATACATCTTAGTATATCTATTATATTTGAGTACAAATAAAGAAATGAAGCAATCAAAAGGATACCCTATAGTTTCATGAGATGATCAGCTTCAAATCTATCCATGAACATCCATGAACTGATAATGGTTTCTTAGATTTACGCGAATGTCACACAACATACATACAATTTTTATTTCAATCCATGAACTGAATCTAAATGATGTAGAACATTTTAATTGATTCAATAAATTATTTTCATTTCATTTCAAGATATAAAACACTGTATGGCAAAAAACTACTCGTCGCGTCGCGTCGCGTCGGCCCAATCGTAATCTCTAGCTAAAATGTGCTTCAAACTAGACTATAACAGTGATATAGAAATAGACAAAGCGCATCGTCGTAGACGGAACTACACATATTTATAATGGATCACTTCCAGGAATGAAGAAATTACGGAGCATAACTATATTTTTGAGACAACAAGCACTGTCTGTAGTTGATCATCTCAGCCACAGGAAGTCCATTGTTAAAAATAGTCTTCCGCCAATGATCTCCAGATCGACCTGTTGAAAGCGGCCTGCATCCATTGACTTCCTGCAACTTTAGCCAGGTCTTTCCTTGTATCTTGTATGCGGACATAACTTCACTAAGCCTTTACATCCGTAAAAACATTAAATTCTATATAAGATGAGGCTTCGAAATTCCAGAGGTAATGGTAATTGTGTAAAGTCATCAAGATCTTCGTCATGTGTTTATCAGCACGAATCAGTGTCACGTGGATATCGAACGGGTCATCACCCGTCACCCGTTGCTGTTCACAGCAGATTGTAAACTAATACGACCATTTGCATGAACAACATGCCTGTGGCTCCATACTATGTTTGTCTATTTTTAGTCTTTAAAATAAAACCATATTTAGTATTTACGGATTTCATCGCGAATTTCGTTTCATTTTTGCAAGTTTTAACTTCCCAAAGTTTCTATTGTGTACACTTTTACTTATGATAGCATGACCTGTATTTAACATTATGGCACTCATTCGCAACCGAAAAAAAAACTGCATCACCGAGGCAATATATTAATAAACATGTAGTAAGCGTGATCTCAGTTTTGTAAGAAATCAACAAAAATCTGACCAATATACTGTCAGCGAGGGTCCGCGATGTTCACAGCAGATTCCATACAAGCGTTCTCACGAACGACACGCCTGTTACCCAGTAATACGCTTATTACAATGCATTGTGGTAAATTGTACGTATTGTGCGCCATCAATTACGAATAATGCTATGTTTTTGCAGGTACGTACTACTGTGATTTCAATAATGGTTGGGTTGTTTAAAATATTAATAGACATTTTGTTTCTTAATTGAAGACTTGGTAGGTTGGGAATTCTGAAAAAAGAATAAGTGTGGCTACTTACTCGTCTAATATTTTCGCTTAAAATCTGTTTTTTATGAGTAAAAAATATGTCTTGGTAAATGTGGAAAAGGAAATCATTTCAGTGTTAGGTATTACAGATTTGATCAATTACTTAAATTCGGGGAGTTAATGAAGAAGCTTGCAAAAGAGAGTAATATATTAATTTGCACACATTATCTTTCATTTATATTTAAGCTTTAAATAATATTCAGACCAAGGAAAGTAAGTACATATTTTCACCTCTTTAACTTTTTTCACGATGTTTCTAACCGCAAAAAAAACTCATAAACAACATTGCGTATTCATTGGGGTCACTGTTTCGCAAAAGAAATTACGTTCCGAATTAGGAGGCCATTATAATAACAAAAATTAAACGATACATAAAGCACCGGAAACTATGTCGTGATGATAATTTTAATAACATTTCACTTTCTATGCATTTCACTTGCGTCAATACTAATTATCATCAAGCTAATGGCACGCAGGTGCGACTGACTTTATATGCATTATGACTTTATTATATAATGATTGCTTATGTGAGGAGTATTCCAGACTTTTTACTGGTGGTAGGTCTCTCATATGTGAGAGGGCATCTGGGTAGGTACCACCGCAATGTCTATTTCTCCCGTGAAACAACACTGCTTAAATGCACTGTTGTGTTTCGGATTGAAGGACATTGTAGCCAGAGCAACTACTGGACATATTGAGACTTAACATCTTATGTCTCAGGATGGCGAGCGCAGTGGAATGTTACTACTGTTTATGAGCGGTCGTATCGCTTAACATCAGGCGAACGGCTTGCTCGTCTCGCCATTCAATGCAATAAAAAAAAAAAAAAGACTGATTTTTTCGCGGTTTAGATTGTAGCGTGGGGAAACAAAAAAACAAACCGCGATAAAATCCGAAAAATATAATAATTCAATGAATTTGATAAATTATTCAAAAATCTCAACAACCATAAGCAAATTATTCTAGAACAAAATAATAATTACTATATTGGAAACTGGTTTTGACAGAGCATCACTAGAGTTTCTTGCTCGTTCTTCTCTAGTAAAAACAGCTTTCCGAACCGGATGGTAGATGAAAAAATGACTGAATATAAATTATGTTAAACATTTAATCTGTATCTGTATCAGCCCATATATGTCCCACTGCAGGGCACAGGCCTCCTCAACAATCGACAGTACGATTGAGAGTGGTTAGGCCATATAGTCCACTACGCTGGCCTAGTGCGGGTTGGCGGACTTACATACCATAGAATTTTTTATAAATCCGTATGGTATGCCAGGTTTCCTCACGATGTTTTCCTTCATCGTTTTAGTGCGTGGTGATTGACTATCAACATGACTCCAAAAAGTCAGAGATGTTGCCCTGGGATTCGAACCCGCGACCACCGTGAACATGTTGGCAGTCGCGACTAGTCCGTTTTACCAACAGGCCACCACGAACTTAATAAACATTTTATGGATTCAATAAATTATTTTCATGTCATATTACATCAAAAAGTGGCGCCATATTTACTCCAAACAAAACTGCACTAAGCATGTATTTCTCCAATATAACCGTACATAGAGTAACAATACAACACACGAGATCACAGATAATGCTGAATGGTGTTGTAACGCCCTGCTAATAAGATAAGAAGTAAACGTTGCAAAAATAATTTCGTAATCGGGGCCGACGACCGCCGCCACTTATAATTGGCTAACATTTGATACTGTTTGAACGGTAAATGCTAGGAACAGATCACGGTTCTTACGGGTGTCTAGCGATTCATGCGTTTGATACTGTTTTTTAAAGGTGCTGCACTTTACCTAATGTTTATTGATAGTCAATCACACACTATAATAGTGAAGGAAAACTTCGTGAGGAAACCTGAATGGCTTAGCGATTTGTAAGAATTTAAATGGTGTGTAAAGTCCGCCAACACGCACTAGGCCAGCGTGGTGGACTATATGGCGTTACCACTCTCAATTGTAGAATAGGCTCGTGCCCTACTGCAGTGGTACCTATATAAGCTGATCCAATTATTTATCTAATGGTAAAGACGACACCGTCTAGAAACAATGCTGAATGATAGTAGAATGCCGTCTTTTTTTGGAGTCTTTCCGCCCTCACACCCGCTACCACTGCAACTCCTGTAAGCCAGGATCAACAGTGGCACGCATTTGACACCGAGCATTGAAGCACAGTGAGTTTCCGGAAATGTCTTACTAGTCTTTAACCCGCAATGAAATTAATCAAATTAAATTAATCAATTAAATTATAACTTTATATTATATATTATAATGATTAATTAATGTAAATTAAAATCATATGACGACCGATCGAGAAAACAAATAAAATAATAATATGGCAAATCTTTGTAAGACAAGTCACAAATATTTATTTTAGTAAATTGACCAAAACCAAGCCCACTGAGTTTGATTTGCTGGATCTACTCAGAAATGGGTCGCGCCGCGCCGCGTAGTATCCAGTGGTAAAGTAAAGCCCGCTGAGTTTGTTCGCCGGGTCTTCTTAGTCAGGGCCGCGTTGGATCCGGCAGTAAGCCTAAACATACGGGACGTTTCGGAAATACTTATGGTCGTTGTCTTAAATTGGACCCAAAACAAGCCCACTGAGTCTTATTCGCTGGATATACTCAGGACTGGGTCGCGTCGCGTAGTTCCAGTGGTAGTGTAAGCCCACTGAGTTTGTTTCGCCGGGTCTTCTCAGGAAGGGCCGCGTTGGATCCGGTGGTAAAAATAAACCGCTACGCACCGTTGTAATAATATTCATGGTCCACTAATTAATTTAATTTGACTAACGTACATATTGAATTTCTTTGAAAAATAAATTACCATAAAGTCATAACTAATACTTTAAATAAAATAAGAATAAAAAGTAAACAAATAAATAAAACTAATTCTAAATAAAAATAAAAATAATTTAAAATAAATAAATTACATAAATAAATTAATTAAACCAAGAAATTAAAATAAGTAATACTAAGTATAGGAAATATATTGTATAATATAGAGGTTAAGTTCTATGTGTATTGACTTGTCATAAGAGCATTTAAATTGCCTACGTGACCAATAAAATTTCATTTCATTTCAAATCACAAAGTCAAATTAAAAGGGGGAGTTTGAAATATTTTTGTCCAGTAGAATAGTACTTAGTACAAATGTCTTGCCATTTGACACAATTATGCCGGCCTAAGGGAAGCCATATTATTATTGTGAAACCATAGGTACTGCAAGACATCACTGAACTTAAGCCAGCGACCTCCTGCGACCTTCATCAGTCATCATGTCTTGTGGGGTAAATGTCCGATTAGCTAGAGAATATGTACTATTTTTCAGTTCTTTCTACTTTAGGTCAGACCGTTGCTATTACCACTTTCCTACTATATTTTTTTTCACTCAAAGCAGTGTGATGGCAATTGCCGTCCAATTGTATGCCAGAGACGAGGTTTTTGAGGCAGTTTTCGAAATTCTCGACGTTGACCATTTGCTCAACTTTTTTTTGTATAAAATTGGAGCCTATTTTGACACTTGATACTTTTAGTTTATCGTATATATTTTTAGTGCTTAGATACCTGGGTTATCAATACTAAAAGCAGTGTTATTTTTAACGGATAGGATAAATTCGAAGTCAACGTATTATAATATACTTTAACTGTATTTTTCACACTGAATGATGACCTTACGATTATTTGTATTGGCGACACTGGAACATTAATGTAATCGCCAAGGTTGGAGGTCAATGGACAATGCTTCACTTTCTTCATTGTCTGTCTGATTGCTCAATAGCATTTGGCGAACAAATCAAGCAGATTTTGTAATTTTTTGTTGCAAATTTACATAAGTAAGCTCATAACATCTTAAGGTATACACACAGCCATAATCATAAACAGTTTTAAATCCTATAGTTTTTTTTTTTGCAATATTTTTGTTGCCTTATGTCTCAAGTTATTAAAACTACCAGCTAGCTTCGTTTTCGGTCGCAGACTGAATATACCATTTATACTATTATTATATTTCAGGAAATTCTTGGAAATTATCTAACCGAAAAACTTGCCGAGTGTATCTATCAGACCCAAACAAAAAATTACGGAAATTACGAAACAGAAAATTTTATGCAAAAAAATATGTAAATTAAGTTCCATCAATAAAATTGGTCTGTCAATAACTATTAAAATAACGGAATTCATTTGATTTGCCTTGCATTTTTTTTAGTCATATTTAAATGGATTTATTTGACTATATTGGCCGTTGGGTGATTTAATTATATTATTTATTATCGAAAATCACTACAACGCAACTGCAACAGACAGTTTTGTAAAAATGTTTGGCGTATTATTATCGACACGAAGTTAGTAATTATATACTTACTTAAATGTATAAGTATTGAAAATATTATTTTATATATAACCCCTATATCCCCAAAAATTAGATAAGATTAAGTGCAGCAAATGCAATTATCAGTATTACAACATGGTTTTTATAGATAGTGCTATTATCGGCCATACAATCGTAATTCTTTTTTTAAAATCGAGTTTATGATTACCTTTATTTTAATCTAATGTATCAACATGTATGCATGTGTAATAGCGAATCATAATGTAATGTATGATGCTGTTCCAAAGTATGTTTATTTTCTGCGATACGATGATGTTCAATCTATTTAAAAGATAAAACAATAGAATCGCAATATATAAATATAAGCAGGTCCTTCGTCAAATCTGTGGACTGAGATACCTACGTCTAAATTGTTTTTTATTACTGATTCATTGATCTAAATAAATGAAAGTGAGTGACAAAAAAAAACTTTATGGAAAAAAGTCTACATTTTTACGTAAAATTGTTAAAACAATAAACCAGTAAGTCCAAGCTAGATTTAGAACGTTTTAAATCTGCAACGGTTGAGTTACTGCAACGTAATACTGTACTATGCAGGTATTAGCATTTCCTCGTAATAAAATTTAATGTTCATGTGATCAAACTATACTTATACAATTAGAAACCGAATCAAATAGAAAGGTATACAATAATAGCGAAGATCTACTTTAATTTGCAAATTCTTTAAAAACGTTGCGTTTGCAAGATAGGAAGTAAACAATTAAAATTGACTATATTTACGTAAGCCATCAACGCATTTTTCTTAATCGTAGATCATTTTAATTCCAGTAAATCCATCAGGTGGTATCAGGAAATTTCAAGGCACATACTGAAACCATAGTATGTTTATTTATTTATTTATTTAATCCTTTATTGCACAAAATAAAAATACAGTGAAGAAACAACACAATAATAATAGTACAAGAGGCGGCCTTATCACACTAGGTAATTTCTTTCAGGCAACCTTTGGATGGATATTGAAATAGGAAAAATGTTATATGGTGTATGTTTATATCATTTGACCGAATTTTCTGTAATTTTTTTACATTTTCTATTTTTAACTAAAATGTAAATTAATCAGACATTGTTAGCCGATATTGCACACCAGTGCGGTCCGGCAACTTGTTTTGTTTTACAGCTGGCGATTCGCAATCAATGCAAAAACCTAGTTTTTCGTAACCGACTCGAAACACTCATAAAACTGTTGCGGGTGGTCTCGGACACCGGTTCTGCAAATTAACGAAATAAGGGCAGCCGTTTATGACTTAAGTGTCGCAAAGGTTAGGCAACAGGTGTCATTTTTTATGAAGTAATAAATGGAAGCTGAATGGGAGTGAATGAAATTCAGGTATTTTATTGGTTTGTCGACTTTGCCTCGGTGATATATCGGCTATCTTGAGGTACTGAGTATTTCAATCTTATGTATATTTTATACTTCAATAACGGCAAAAAACATCGTGAGGAACCTGCATACCATAGCGATTTGAAAGAATTTCTATGAAGTCCGCCAACCCCCAGCGTGCCAGCGTGGTGGACTATATGACTTAACTACTCTCAATCGTACTTTCGATTGTGGAAAAGGCCCGAAAAGGCCCGTGCCCTGCAGTGGGACGTTTATGGGCTAATAAAGATACTTCTGTAGAAGTACGACCATGCTATCTGTATCATTATCAGTATTTTTAACATGATAGGCTGGACAAGAGATACGATTGACTAACGTCTATCGTTGGATAAGACATAAAAATCTCATAAAAAGCAATAAACAATAAACGAAGATTATTGGAACCCTCGGAGATTCTAACATATACACAATTATTAGTCCACTGATGGCTGTAAGTAATAAAACTTTACGAGGTTAGTAATTTCGAAAACGATTCGAAACACAATTAAAGTTGATTTCTTTTAAAACCTTGAACTTTGTTTTATAATCCTTAAACTCCACATAGAACACTTGTTTTATACACCTATAAGATTTTAATTATAGACCAATACAGGACCCCCTACGATCGAGAGGGAATTAGGTTTTTATTTGTTTTGGTGGACTTCGTAATGAAATCTTTCTGATTAATCGGTTTCCTTGGGATGTTTTCTATCATCGACATCTATCTAGACTGATATTATAGAGAGAAAATTTTTATTTTATATTGGCATTAAATACGCTCTGAAACTACTGGACCGATTGAAAAATTATTTCACTATTGGAATCCTACATCATCCATGATGGATAAACGATAGAATGTTTCCAAAAAAGTATATCTTAACCCGGGCAGATGCGGGCTGATCCACTATATATCATGATGAAGAAATCACGCGCAATTTGAATATTATCGCATCCGCGTCAAGTGTTACGTCGTCGATAGTAATAAGATAAGAATTGTTACACCTTCCATAATAACCAGAGATGCAAATAAGATTTGTCGTCATATCGTGCTTGAGATATCAATATATCTAAGCGAATATTTGATTATACATTTTGTTTTACATTTCAATTTGTATGTCAGAATTTTAGGATAGAGCGGAGTTACGTATCATATTTGCATACATACAAAGTTATATAATGTATAATCAATCATAAACCCATAGCAGTTGGTGGAGCCACGCTATTCTCAGTCATGACTCATCATGAATGGGCAGGTACTTCCGGGGCGGTACCACTATCTCATAGAAGATCAACGTGAAACGACGGCAAGGCTGTCGCTCTCATAAATGTGAGAGGCCGTCAGGGTGGGTACCAACGCAATTTCTATTTCTCCCGCCAAACAGCAGTTTAAATGCACTGTTGTGTTTCGGACTGAAGGACATTGTAGCCAGAGTAACTACTGGACATATTGAGACTTTACATCTTATGTCTCAGGATAGGGAGTGCAGTGGAATGCCAAGCATTGCTTTGTAATTCTGGGTGTTGTTAGGTTTTTCTTCTATTCATGAGTGGTCGTATCACATACCATCAGGCGAACGACATTCTCGTATAGCCATTGATTCCAATAAAAAAAAGAAGAGAAGAATTATTGAGTGAAACCGAAGACCTCGTTAAAGTGCAAATTATATCTATCAGATATCACATAGTAAAACCCTGCTGTGACCACGAACAAACGGCCTCCGATAATGACTGATATCTCAATGCCGGCGATTTTGTAAACGAATCATATCAATCTGTTTATCGGAGATAGACTTCGACCTCTTTGGTTGCCGGATGGTTTTTTTATCTTGCCAAAATGTGCATCGAGAGGCCCTGGGTCGATTGTCCAGTCGAGTACTTATCTTGATGTATTTTGTGCATTAAAGTTCAAATTTAATTATAATAAGCCCTACATAGAGCTGGTTGCACCAACTATATTAATAAGATAGTCGTACAGAAATAGTATTGTCGAAAACAAAGTAGCATTGGTGACACCATTGCCTATCCATAGGCTGGACTTTATGCTGTATGTGTAATATTTATATTTAAAGGGGTATAAAGGCGGACTTAATTCCCTTAGGAATTCTCTATCACTCGCCCTTTGGATGGTGCAGAGAGAAAACAATGTAGGCGCATAAAGCATAAATTAAAAATATATGGTTATGTTATTATGGTTATCGTTTTATAAACAATAAATAATATATACATACAAATATTTAAAGTATTTATACGAAAATTTTATTTTCTAATAAGCAGACATGATTCTTACACATAACAATCCTCCCGAAATCCAACCAACTCTTCGTTTCATTTGGTATAATCTCCAACGATTTTAAAGTTTCTCCCCTGGGTTAATGGTTGAGGTCAGAGTCCTTTTTATTAAGTTATACAAAGCCTCGGCTTACAGTTTTACGACCACTCGCCTGTATAATGTCAACACGGGAACGGCCAACCATTCCCAATCACATAAATCCAACACTAAATATTTGATTTTTTTTCCTTAGAATGTTTTAAGGAGTTTATATCAGTGACTTAAGAGCGTTTATACCTGCCGCGCATTCTTGGCTTAAAATCAGGACTTTTCAAACGAGTTAATAGCCAGCAATAAACAATTTAAAGGACAAATAATTAGTACTAATTTTAGAAAAGGTTGTCATCTAGGGATTTTGATGGAAAACATTATAGATTGATGGATAATTTGTGAGTACTATACGGATTACTGAACACAAGTTTCATTATTTAGGCTTTAAATGTCAATTTAGAAGCTTAAGATATCCGAAATCACTAAATATAAGATGAAAATAAAAATATTATCCGACTAATAAGACCCTTATGGAGGGATTTTGCTGAGAAAAATAATCTTTTTGTGTTTCTGTCTGTATCTGTATCAGCCCATATACGTCCCACTGCAGGGCACGGGTCTCCTCTACAATCGTCAGTACGATTGAGAGTGGTTAGACCATATAGTCCACCTTTTTTGTGTTTTTTTTATTACACCAAATGATTCATAAAACGTCCGTAGTGTCTACTGATTGAACACTGATTTGAATGCAACTTAAGAATGTAATAATAACGAAAATATGATTAGTATCTAAATTTGTATTGTTTATTGCTTGCACAGTAATATTTGTCTACTTATAATGCAAATAAAATATTTTTATGATATTATATTACCAATATATTAATCATAAGTACATTTCAATTGAATATTTGAATTTTGAAGCGCACGGATCAAAGTTGGTTGAGCTGACTGTATAGCGAGCCGACGCGGTAGCTCTACGCACATAGCTTTGGTCGCTTATGTGTGCGTGAAATTAACGAAGAAATACCTATAGTTGACTTTGCGCGCAAGGTGTAAACGCTCTTAATAACATCTTATCGGTAAATACAATATTAAGCCTTACAATAAACACGCAATAAATTAATGCAAATTCATTTCCATTGCGCATGCAGATTTGTAGCGACTTCTACATATGTATTATAGACTCACGCCTTTTTCCCAGACACTCGTTGCGCCTTTTATTTCTGTCACACGATGTGATAATGAATAGAATATTCTAATATCATTTTGCCCGGGATTAAAACTTGATGATGATGAACAGCATTGCAATCATATCGTAATACAACAGCGCCACCTAAGCAGTAGCCACTTTTTTTACTGTTTTATAGTTACTGCGCTGCACCTGACGTTAACTGCTATACGTTGTAGATCAGATACCAGTGACAAAAGATTGTCAATCACACAGTTATGTTACTAAAAACCCGCTGAACTTGAAACGAAAAACTTGAATGGATCATTGTAGTCGATTTTTCCATCATTGTATACGCCTATCTCTAGCTGTTCGGATACATAGTATTACCATATTTTTTTTCTTTAAGGCCTCCGTTGGTTTAATAAAGAAAGCAGAGTGAATGAACAGAGGCGGCGCGCACGGCAGGCTATAAAAAACAGGCCAAGTGCGAGTGGGACTCATCTATAAAAGAAACACAAAAAATCACGTTTGCTCCTGTTTATTAAGATCGAGTTAAAATTTGCTTAAAAATGACATTTGTTGTATGGACCCCCTTTAATATTTAGTTTACTTTTATTTAATTACTAGCTGTGCCCGCGACTTCTTCTGCGTGGAATTTAACAAAAAAGTTAATTCGTTTATTTAGTTTTTTTTTTGTTTTTGCATTTTTATTTTAGTTTTCATTTGTAGCGGGCTTCCAGATAGGTTGAGAATAACAACACCAAGGTATATTGTCGAAGATATCTTTTATAGTAGAACATAAACATTAAACTATAATATTACGACTTAGGCTTTGGAGTTTGGAGGGCAGCGGTCCAGAGAGGGCCAGCGGACCAGCGAAGTGGTTACAAACTTAAATCGGACACACAACCGTCGTTAGCCGGGCTTTCCCCAAATTACATTTATACACTGGACCTTATGAACCTTTGTAACGAAACCAAACCGCGATCTAATTCTACGGTGGCGCCATCTCTTAGCGAGCTGCGGTAAACTCCCGTTATACATTTATTTTAGTTTTTTGTATTAGCTTTATTGAAAAAATTCTTTATATACAATATTTTGTAAATGTGATATTGATTCGTTGGTGGGAGAAGTGGTGGGAGGCGCCCGACGTGACGGCCCAGTGGTGGCATGCGCGTGAGCTGCGCGCGGGCATTGCAACATAAAGATTTTTTCTAAAATAAATGTACCCTAAGTTACTCCTTGTTATATCAGCTACCTGACAAAAAAAGTCCCGTCAAAATCGGTCCAGCCATTTCAGAGATTAGCCGGAACAAACAGACAGACAGACAACATTTTTTTAAATATCATTTTCGGCACAGGTATCGTGTATATAACGATATGTAGTAGGATTTTTTTTTATTTTCACTCTTAAAACAGACACTTCAATTTTATTTATACAGGGTATATCAAGACTGCTACCGAAAACGAAGCCGGGTGGCAGTTTAAGCGACTTTAGACACAATGCAACAGAAAAAGTTGAAAAAAAATGCGACAATTTTTTTTTGTTATTTTTTTCCTATGGCCATATTGGGTGGTAAATACATTTTTTTCCTAAAATAATAGCGTATACCCTTTTATTTATTATTACTCTAAGGTATAAAAGAGTTTAAATTATTATTTTACCAAAAACTATGGATATATCACCCAAAAATGACGACATTTAAAAAATCATAAAAAATAATTGTCGCGTTTCTTTGCGTAATTTTTAATTGCATTGTGTTTGTAGTCACTAAACCTACCACCCGGCTTCGTTTTCGGTAGCAGTCTTGAGATACCCGGTATGTATAGATTTATTTTGAAAGGTAATATACTACTAAATATCCTGTGAATATTTAAAGCGTCTACCTGCTACCGTTATTAATATAGGGCAAAAATACGAAAAAAAACACGTTCATTGTATTGGGATATAGCGGCAATGGAAATACATAATTTGTGAAAATTTCAGCTTTCTAGCTATCACGGTTTATGAGATACAGCCTGGTGACAGACAGACAGATATACATACAGCCGAGTCTCAGTAATAGAGTACCGTTTTTACCTTTTAGGTACGGAACTTCTACAAACCGGTGGCGGCGGCGTGGCGCGGCAGGCGCACGAAGTTTGTCGGCGCGGGGATGCGAAGTGCGTATATTGGTGACGTAGGGTTGTAGGCTACCATTGATAGAACATTAGAATTTATTTTTGTTGTAGTGTCTTTCTTTTGTAATTCATTAAAATCAAAACTGATAACAAAATTCGTCTCCTGTGTCGCATATTGCATCTACTTAGGAGATTAATTTTTAACACAATATCTTGGACAACTTCATTCACAAATCAATTCTCTTCTCAGCCTATACATTACGTTATTAAATCTAATGTGATGTAACGATGTTGATGTTCATTCGAGTTAAAAATATAGAAATTTTCAATAAAAAAATATTTTGAGAACTCAATTAGGTACTAGAATCTAACTCACCTCATCCCTTGATGGAATATTATTTGCAAAATGCTCTAACATTTCGAGATCTATCAATTTTCAAAAAAACACGTAATAGGAAGTACATTCAAGGACACGTGGTAATGAAAGAATTCATAAAGATATTTTGTGTTTATCAGTGGCAGATATGACGTCACAATCATTTTATTGTTTTAATAATATCGTGACATGATTTCGCTCTTGCAATGCCACGATGTGAAGGACTGATGTTAATTCAATAATCAATAGATAAATATTATAATAAAATACCAGTGTGGGTTAGAATATATCAGCAAAACATTCTATGCTTGATTATCATTAGATATGTGATGACTGAAGAGTCAATGTATTTCGCTTCATACATGTACTTAGATATTTATTGATATAGTAAATTATGTAGATTAAGATTACGCAAAACAAATTTTAAATCGGAAATTCTATAAAATATAGTTGCTGGAATATAACTATATTTACATTGTTATTCAGCTAATTCACTGGAAAAATAACTTAAGTCGTATTTTGGCTTATTAAATAGCGAAAAAATATTCCCAACAGCCCCGAAAGAATTCCTCCATTGACATTTACAAATACATTTACTTTTGACCCGGGGACCGAAATCGGCGGCGTGTTATTTCATATGCAGTTTCTGAGATTGACCGGCGTAAAAACCCGAACGAGAAACACTCTTCCTAGGTTATAAAAATATGATCTTTTTCTCATGCCAATTCCCAGGGAAATTACATTCCTCAAATAAACAAGGAAGTAAATTACTGATAATATTTGATTTGCGCTAACCTGCGTACTATATGACAAGGACGAGTGGACATCGATAAAATATTATGTTATCATTAGACAGTGTGGCGTATTGTAATATGATATGAGTACTTTAGATAGCTGTACTATTTTCATACTAAATTACAATTAGAAATGGCAACAGTTCTTTGTTTACTACGCTGGCCTAGTGCGGGTAGTCACACTTTTTTAAACTTCAAAATGCTATAAAAATGTACTGATAGGCTGACATTCCGACAGTTTAAAGCGAGCGATCATTAGAATGAATATTTAATCCTGAGGTGTCTTATGATAGTTCTAATGGTAGGGGAAGAGATAGCAATCTGAACAATGTCAGCGATATAACGTTTGGATTGTGATTTACCCTGGTGCATAGGTCCATAAATGGACCTTTGTTCGAAATTTATATAATATACTTTATAAAGCAGGTAGCACAAGCAGCTGGTACCACATCATATAACAAAACGAATAAGTATTTTTTATTTTACTCAATCCATCACATAAAGACGTTTCTTGCCAGGTGCAACCCTGCTCAGGTAGCGTAGGCAGTGCGTCGGCGCAGCGCATGATGCCGGCAAAAAAACAACAATGCCGGCGCCAACGTTCCGATAGTCGCCTTAATTATGAGCCTACGTACACACCAAGCTGATGCGAGATCGCAAAAAACTCGCGCACTTAGCAACAAAAACACGCGCGATTATCGTAAGAAAGTACAGTAACTTACAACAACTTAGCTAAATTGCATGGGAAACCGTTTATCCATTAAAGAGGCCGATTAGGCAGATTTATGAGAAAAGTTTTTTTTTGTAATGGTTTCCCATGGATTGGGAGAAACATTTGCATGATGTAATGTTTTTCACAATGTAATTCGGGTCATCAAAAATTAAGTCTGGATTTTAAAGCAATAACATTTTTTTCCGACTTACACAAGAGGGCCGGCAGCGACTGGATGCATAAAGCAGCAGACCGGGCTCTGTGGCATACTTGGGATGATGATGCATAGTTTTGAATACTTTCATAAAGGTGTTTTTTATAATTTGTAGATTATACATCCAAAATACACAACATAACCTGTAAATATCTGAGCAACCCTGTTTACGAGAGGCATTCACGCTATGAGATTGTCGTGCCGATTGTATTGGTATTAAAATGATTGCTTAATTGTCAGTTACGGGTGAAAGAATTAGCAAAACTGTTCTGTATCACGCGGTGTTACGGGGGACATGCGACATATCATTATGGGCTATTTGCAACTGAAAAAGCAAGTTGTTACTCCGAATGGTTTAGTATAGGCTTGATAAGGAGCAATCGTAGCCGACCAAAATGACTGAGCAGACTAATGATAGGAAATAAAGCGAAATAGGTAGGTTCCATAGCGTCTGCCTACTACAGTGGTTCTTAACCCGTAGACCACTGGTGGGCCCTGGAAGCATTCCAAGTGGTCCGCAAAATAATGGCCATTTTTAAGACAATTTTGTGCATATTTTGTTTCTGGATAGATAGAAAACACTTATTTATTTACACTAAAAAAATAGACCTGCATAATATTATATTTCTATAGCGATCTGCAAGCAACATAAAACATTATTAGGTTGTCTGTCTACCTCGTGGGTTTAGGTTTAAGATTTCCAATGTAATAAAGTTGATTGTAAAATAACATTTTTACGTCCGAATACTGGAACGCCATTCAAACAATAAGTTGCTCTTAACAGCACGCGGCCCCCTTAGCCAGTACATTTGAGCGGGATTAACGTAGTTAAGCGCAACTTATATTTAAGGTGCGTTCCAGTATTCGGGCGTTAGTTTCATAAATACATTAACTCATGCCTTGTTCCCAGAAGGGGTAGGCAGAGGTGCTATATGACGTGATAAGGGGCGGCGAGCCTATCGCCATATCGTGCACAAAAATCTAACTCCGGGCTATAATGAATAGGAAAATCCAATTTCACATTGACCGACCTGGAATTCGAACGAGATATCAGCTTTGTAACCATACCGTAGTACAATTACGCCAACTAGACAGTCTAGTTTCAATAGTTAGTTTCAATTGTGAATATATTTAGTGACATAATACACACAAAGTTAACTAATGTACGTGTCTATTAAACGTTGGACACAATCGCGTGTCGCGACTCGACAGCCGTTGAAAATACGGCGCGGTCAATTTTATTGTACACAATATTATGAAACGGTGTTATGATTTGGTTTATTGCGATATTTAATGCATGCCGTATATTTATTGATTCGGAAGCATGACTTATAAGACACAGATTGTGGGTGCGTTGAGCGTTTAACTATAAATAATTCGTGTAACACATAATATTAGTTATATAAATTGTTATTTTTATACTGTGTTATACATACATAATGAGCTTTATATAAGTTACATCTCATACATACATCTCAAAGACAGAAGCTCGAAACTCTGATTAAATAATGACAGGAGACATACAATCAATAATGTTTAGAGAACGTGCAAGTTCAATTAGATCTATTTATATTTATTATACATGTCCAAATAAGTATCCGCTTAAATAGAATAGGTCATAAATCACTCCATTACAAAACCGACAATCGAATCAAGTCGATCTAAATACCAATACTCCCGCGGCACTTAATATTCTGTTAGACAATCAATATCAAGGATCAATGGAGACAATGGTGTGAACAGAACGTATCGAGAGCAATCTCCGTCGGCAACCTGTTGTGAATGAACGCTGGTTACATCCATCTCGGCACAGTTTCACTCAGATGTGAAACGGTTGTATGGACGGCCAGTAAAACAGAGGGTTTTGAATAATTATATGATATCGCCATTGATTTGACTTCTACAGACTGTTTTATAGAAGCAAGTTTAAAATTATTTTAAGCTAAATATGGTAAGTTAGGGATTTCAATATTAATTGTATATTTATTTTATTAGAAATCCTGTAATGTTCCTCCGGTTCGAGGATGCACTGTATGCACTAGGTACATTATTTTTGACTAAGAATAGGCTCTTCAGTACATTTGGAGTATCAAAAAATAACAGTGAAAATCGCGTTACAAGTATTAACTTAATTTATTAGATTACGTCTAAACGGTCTCTTATTGTATGTTTATCTATTATTATTCTGATTTTATTTCATTTGTAATGTGACTAACTTTTGTTATTGTAAAAAGCTATGAGTCTTTAATACTTGAAATAAAGATTATATTATTATTTATTATTATTATTATCTTCATCTTTTTTACACTTTCTGTCATAATGCAAGCAAGCATTTTCAAAATCGCTGCGAGCGATACATTATAAACTGCCGAGTGATCAAGTAAAGCTTTTTATTAGAAATAAATATTCTTTTATTTTGGTTTTACAATGGTAGATTACATAAAATATTCACGTAAAGGATTAGTAAAAATATTTCGATTACATATTGTGTCGCAACATCCGTTTCCGCCGGTCGCGGCTTCCGCGGCCCCGCGGCAATTCGCTCTAACTCATTGTATGCAGATGTGACAGATGGCGAAAGTCGATCCTCGGCGCGGGAACCGAACCGGCACGCCTTTCGTTTCGACCGCGTGTGGCAACCTACACGCATACCAAGAGGCTTGTTGTAATTTCGATCATGTAACTTAATGTAATTTCTGTAACCACTTGCGACATTTTGGACGTGAAAGTATTTTTTGGAATCTGTAATGGCCTGTCGGAATTCGCGGCAAGTGTTGATGTAATGCGTCTGATTTTTACTCTTTTTGAATATATTGGAAATATTTGTGTTTTTGGGATTTTATTGGTTTCTAATGACGTGGGGGTGGTAATTTTAAAGGTTTTGGTAAGGGATCAAAAGAGTACGTAATAAAGCATTTTTTTTCTGTAATACATATGACAATATTATCATTTGTTTTCAAACCGTCCTATTAGATATATAAATAACTGTTTTACAATATAATATTTACGGTAACCGCACAGTTGATTATATAATTTAAAATACTGTCTTAAGCTTGTGTAACATAAATGCACTTCGATTAAAACATCAGAAATTGTTGTTAAAATTGTCATTTGTCTTGGTGCGGTCAGATCGCAAATAAAGCGCTATCAGCAAGAAGTCAGGAAGTCGAAGATTTTAGCGATATCGATAATTAATGATATTTTTATATCCTGCCGGGTAACTTCGCGGAATTTAATCAATCAAACTGATTAAACCTTGACTGCTGTTAAAATAAATATTATTTTATAAACAGCTACACACTTTCTCAACTCTAAATGTCACTTGTCTTTATCTTATAACCAGTTATGATTAAATTTTCAGACAAATTTTCCGGCTGTATACAGTGAAGCCCTTGATTCGATTCCCATATCAATTAAATAATTGTTCGCGTTTTGGAAAATTTCAAAGCATTAATTGCCCAAGACCAGCCCTCTTCGTCAAATTACAAGCGCATCCAGTCTATTCTCTTTCTACATTCGTTAACGCCTTGACGTAAGCGATGAAGTTTGTACGTTTTACAACGCCATTGGCTAATTCCCATACAAATGCTATTCAAGATACAATTTTATTAGCGCAAACGAAACGTTCTCTAAGTAGCGTAAGTTCGGTAAACTTTTAGTGGCACTGATGACACTTCTGTTTACCCCTTTAGGGCTACAACGTGATCCTGTACGCGGTTCGAACCCGCAGCCTTTCGTTTCAACCGTCCGCCACAACTTTCGACAATGCAATCTGAATTAATAAATAAAAAACCGATTAAAATCTGCGACGTAAGTGGGTTACAACTGAATGTTTTTCGCGTCGGTTTTTTCACCGTCATCAATCAATAGAGAAGGAAGCTCGGACCGACCTTGCCGATGCCTTAGGACGCATTTACACCGTGCCCGTTGCTTGCTCGTTCCATACAATGAAATAATTAATGATATGCATGGTGTGATAGTGTCATTTTTAGTGAAAATTAAATTACTGCATTAGAGCCATAATAATAGTGTAATTTTTAAAATTATTTTTACTCTAATAGGCTTACGATTAACCGCTATTTTCCTGTTATTAAGCATTGTCCGTTGATACGATGAAGTACCATTGCCCAGTAGAAACCAATTGACTCCGTGTTATGACGATGCATAGAAATTATATTGTTTATTTATATGGATTTACTTATTTTTAGATAGTTTAAACTTAAATGATCCTTTACTCAGCGTTAGTGTGAGCACTGCTCGAAGTTAAGACGACAGTAAAGCGAATTAATTTTTTTGAAATTCCGCGTACTCGTAAGAGGTTTTTCGATGTTCTGATATTAAAAGTGCAGCTCTTTAATGTGATATTAATGATGAATACAGTGATAAGCGTAACCTGCATTGGAGATCCAAATTGCATAAAAATAAAAGAAATAAACATTATTTTACGTGTACGTGTGTATCAGTGTTATATTTAAAGTAGTTTAAAACACTAGATTATATTAATTCACACGTTTAGAGATTTCGTATAGTCGCAATATAAGACCAAAGTTCTTATTTCATTTTATTGATCGAAAACATTTGCCGATACGGATATCATCCTGGCGACCACTGGTATCTGACTGTGCACTGACTTCATCGAAACTAATAATAATGCAATACAAGACTGATATCATTTGAATATTAAATCCAAGTTGTGAACGAATAATAGATCAACGATCATTCATAATTACAGTGGACAGAGAAACACTTAAGTATAATGCCTTATACAGCACTTTAAATTGACAATATTACTAGTTGTCAACCGGCAACAACATTCAAGGCAAGTCACTGCAGAGCGTTCAAAATGTCAATTCCAATTAAATTCTAGTTTCTAGTATATTAACTTGGCGATGTTATTTGAAATATTTATGGTTTTACCGTATTAACCAAAATATTTTATGTAAAGTCTACACATCAACCCTTATAGGACATACCCTAGTAAATATTTTTGAATCGAAATATTCACATTATGAATAGTTTAAGTTCTAAGAACCGATATAAGATTCGATGTTCGCAACCCATGTATTCTTCCGTAAACAAATTCTTACGAAATACACCGAATTAAAATAATTTTTCATCTGGCCTCCCTATTTGTTGAAATACTAATTAATTACCAATATACCGTACCAAAGTCTTCTTAACCACAACATTTTCAAATAATTCTTCGCTGGGCACAAAGTGCTCGGCAAGCAAGTCCTTCGACACCGGTCAGTCGTGCAGCGTGCTAAATAAAGCGAATTCTTTCATATCATCTGCCGCGACCGGTCGGCCAACCTGCCACACCGGTACACCTCAGGGAAGGTCATTACGAGAACACAAACTTTAGTACTTGTGAATAGAATCACTACCAAAAACACTATTTTGTATGGGAGTACTGTGACGTGGTTGCCTTACAATTGACTTCACAAAATAGGAAGCATATACGAATGAAATAGAGAATTTATATGTTATTAATATAATGAAAATAGAAGAAGAAATAAAGGTGGTATCGGTTTCTGATTGCTTGCTTAAATCTTAACAGTGGTAGCACGTTTCGATGCGATGGTAGCATTGCTTATAAATTCTAAAGAACGTGGAAAAGAAGTGCTATTACATATTTTTAGTCGTTACTTGACTTGGAAACGACTTCCTTATCCAATGGTTTAGCCCACCATATTAGTGTAATAGGTTGATGTATTCCACAATATATTTATTGTTATAGGAGTCATTTATCTAAGAATCATCTATCTAAAAAGTAAATTGCTCTGACCTGATCTAATCTGATTCGGTTATTACGTTTTGGGAACTAAACTAATACAATTTGCAAACAAATTCGACCAGCAAACTAAAAGTTTCGTAAGAAAAACGTGACAAATTATTGCATAAGTATACAACCTAAGCTTTCATTGATCAAAACCAATACCCGATATTACAAATGAGTCGGTATTCATTAATTTCGCCTACTGTTAATTAGCAAATAACATGCAATAGAGTGCGTGGTGCGAGGTGTTGGCACATCGTTACGAAACTAGTAATAATGTTCTCTTCACATGTAATAAGGAAAGATTGTTTTACAACACATCATCTTCAGCCGCAGGAAGTAATTTTACAGTAATGTACAATATAACACATTGTACTTCCGAATGTACTGCGTCCGCGATAACGGATGGGTTCAAGAAGTCTATTCTAAGTCTAAATCACTATCAATAAATAGTTAGGTTTAATTTATTTATTCATAGTGATGACAATAACTAAATTCCTAAAGTGGAGCGTCCTATAGGAGAAGGAAAGAAAAGCTACTGAACTGATACAAAGTTCAATTTATAAATCGGTTATACATTACACAAAATTACATAAGATATTTTTAAACTATGTTTACCTACATAAACTGACAATATCTCATAATAACCAACATGTAAATGCAAGATTTAATCACACTCGATGAAGAATAATTTTCCAACTACGCCTTAAACGGCATGACATAAGACTCATTAACTTAACTCTCCGTGACCTTCAAGAACCGACAGACAAACCATAAATACACATCAGTGTCACATCCATATACGAACTGACACCTTCCACCATTATCTCGTTTGGAAATCAACCAAACTTGGCATAATATGCCATCCTACGTCTTTAACGCACTGAGTTTCGCACGCTTTACCAATTTGGCAAACTCGATGAGCAGACGGTAATGGTCCTTTTAGAGCAGAAAAGAGGAAGTGATTTATACTAACAGCGTAAAAATTTACAACTTTGAAAATATTGGAGGCGTAAGCAAATTGCTTGTGCTTCATAAGGTAAATTCTCAGTAATTACGCACTTTATGCCGTGTCGAATTTTAACGATGGAAGGGGATGGTTAGGAAAAGCCACGGTGGAGGCTATATTTAAACATTTTTTGCACTGTACAGAGAAACAACAAAGTAATCACATAATAATAATAGTACAAGTGGCGCTCTTATCACATTAAGTAATTTCTTACAGGCCACCATCATCATATTTAAGTAGGAGAAAGAAAGGTTAGTCTAGACTCTAGAGCATAGAGCATTAAATAATAATAATAGGATATCTTTTAAGATAATTGACGAAATGGCTACAACAAACAATTGTTTCTTACTGTAAATAGATTTTTCATGGGACCACAATTTCGAATAATAGTTACAGGGTAGCTCTAATATTTACGCATTTTCTCATATTCATTTTAATTAATAAGTCTTCCTCGGTGTTCTTTAGCAGTCGCATTCAGCATGACCATATAAATATTTCAGCAAGCTCGTTAAGCGGGAAAAACCTACAAGTTGAAGGTAGGAAGTTAAACTGGTTGCAGATTCATGTCTCTTAATGCTCATCAAAGTTCTTTAGTCGTTTTTGGCACGACATTCCTGAATAACTTTCTCGAGAAATGTTTCCTAATATTTTTTGCTAAAAGTGGTAATATTTGTTTACATATGTACGTAAACTCAGCAACGACAGGTGCAGTCGGTTAAAAGCTGGGCGTTGAAATAAAGGCTGCGTATTCGTTCGTTATACTAATACAAATGTTTGCGTAGCCCTCAGATGTTTGTTTCAAGTCTAAATATTGTTAGATCAAAAAGTAATGGTCTTTATGTTGACGAAGCATTGAGTGGTTTGTAATAGTTTGAGTTTTATGTAATCTTTTCAATGAACATGATAGTTTACTTTATCATACCGTTGAAATTGAAATCAAAATTGGAAAATAACAGACTGTATTAATGTAGGCTGGTAATAAAAGCAGACAAACATGATAGAGGTCAAAGGAATATATTTCATTGTCAACGATGCAATGACACACTAGAATAAGAGTATTATCTAATATTACAAAATCACATATTTCTAAAAACTGTTGCCTTTGAATCTGGCGACGGACTAGTAGCACTATAGGATATTTTATCGGGCAGGCCTTTAAGCCTAAGCGAATGTATTGTCAACTGATTAATGCTCGTCCTAGAAAATTATTAACTTTTCTTCAATTTGGTGAAGTAATTTAATGATAATTATTCTCAAAATGAAAGACAAAATAACATACAAATCATTATTGATCATCCAGTTACGACAGTACTTATTAGTTATTACAATCCACAATGTTTAGTCTCCCTTACCTATACGAAGTAATGTTTCCACTCATGAATGAGCAAGAAGGTCACGTGTAGGGATTAAAACTGGTTCACCTTCTAACCAAACAACCCCTTCTACGTTCTTTATAAAGGGCATATTTTTGCGCTTATTTTAGCCAGCAACCCTTGACAGACGGTCATTGTGGGTAAGGTCAGAACTTGTGTCTAGGGTAGCGTGTATTAGGGGGATACTGCTCTCCATAGTTGCGTTAGCGTTAAATTTATAAAATGATATTTGTTTTTGAGTGTGTGTCATTATGAGTTGACATGTCGAATTGCAGACCAGTTTATCTACACCGGGATTTGATGGTACAATGTCTTCAAAACCAGACACAACAAAATCAAATTTATTTTGAACTTGGGGAGCAATGAAGATAAAGACTAGTAAATATGGAGTAGTCATAACATTGTAATGTCAACCAGATCTGAAAGGACATATCTGTATCCCATTTGCCTCACATACATTTTGAAAATCGAAAGCAGTGAAGGTGAGAATCCATATCATGTACGGAATAAAATGAAAAGTAACCTCGTTACTTGTACATGGCAGTGAGTGGAGTGAGGTTGCTGACCGGTCGCCCGTTCATTCCTATTCATGTCGTCATGGAATAAATTAATAATTTCATTATTTTATTCTGATACTTCAAATAGCTTTCTTTTTCTACGTACCCAGATACTAGTATTACTACTGCATCAGGGACATGTTTTAGCTAAGTATTGATAATCTTAAATAGAACATTCAAATAAGATAAACAAAATATAGCTTTTAAAATGTGTTTTCATATTATCTAGGACACCGTTAGTCGATACGTCTTAAAAAGGGCTTGGTCGCGAATATTTCGAGTGTATCAAGTCAACGGTATTTCCGGTTATTGATAATAAGATTAATAAAGAACTAACTTGCGGTATCGGGCTAAAATCTAATAATTGAAAACCTTTCGATACCACAAGGGAATTATTAGAATTGTCGGATTCCATCCTTGCATAATTCTTCCTTTGGACGATAAAATTTACCCTAACCAAACGGCTGAAAAATGAATGCATTACCGAATTTTGTGTTTGTTTCTATTGTGTTTTATCTGTTAGCCGCAATGCCAGAAGTTTCATCAGTCCTTTGAGTTGGCCTTACTATATTTATATCCTTATTAATTTGCGATACTTAGGAATACAGATGTAATTCACAAGCAGTTTATAAACGCTGAATTCAAAAGGACAAAACATTCGATAGCTGAAATAGGTTCACAAAGTGTTTATGAATATAGCGGTGTGACTTTGGTTCTTACCTGTAATCTCCGTCCTGGCGATTCAGAGCACTCAATTGTACTATCACTCATCAACACACATTACATGTACCTATAGATATATTATAATTCATACTTGAGCACGTCTCCTAACAACTAGTTTTCAAAACACTTGGCAGATAATTGCGATAAAACAAGCTGTTAAATGGCATACAATTTAGATTATTGATAATATTAATAAAAAACCGATACGTATAACTAGGAAGTGACGCAAATTGGCAACGGTATCGTTTGTAAAGAATATCTTATCTGAAACATCGGTAGAAAGTCGACGAAAATATACTTGAGAATTGTGATTAGGTGTTATTTATTATCTTATAAATTAAATAAGTGCTTTTTATCATTACTCTAGGGACGTTTGTAACCGTAAGAATAACATTGAATCGTACTTTATTTCGCACCTTTGTTGAGCAATTCATTCGAATAGTTGAGGTTTATAGTTTGATAAGTTATGCTAAATCATTTGATTCTTCTTCGCAGATTTTGTGTTGCAGCTACTGTGTACTTTTATACTTTATGACTTAAGTTATCTGTAGCCCTCAATTTTTTAACTATTCTTCAACCTTCTTAGGATAAATTTTAAGGCTAACTATGCACGTAATTATTACCGCTGGCCCTTAGCACCCACTGGGTCGTTTGCTCATTTGACGCATCTATGTATTCTTCTTCTTCTTAAAGTGCCTCTTCAATGTTGAAGATTGGCCTTCAGCTTCATGTATTCTCCTTTATCATTAGCTAGATGGAAATTTCTACAGTAATGATACCGATACACTCCGCTACTTCGCGGCGTTATTTTCTGCGTCCAACGCGTCTCTTCCCTTGCACCTTGCCTATCAATATTAACCTGTCTTTTAGATCCTTCAAAAACATTGCTCCCTTTTTGAAAAGAACATGCAATAGCCATGAAAGACTTGCATCCTGAGACTGCAACACCTGTATTTTGTCAGGTGTTTACAAAATTCGCCGGCATTACGCAAAATCACCTGTTATTTCACAATTCGTATCTGGAGCGCTCCGAATTCATACAGATTCGCCTTTCGATTTTGAAGTTCCTTCACGATTACTTACTTAACGCATGTTTAAGAATTCTGTGTTAAGACTTAAATTATATTAAATTGTTATGCATTGCGATATGTAGCATTGTGGGACAATGACCGTACATAGAGAAATAAAAATGAAGATCAAATATTTGTTTCGGGCTTGGGATTTTTGGGTACAACAAAATAAGGCTACACATTTCTTATTCACATATTAACGATATTACATATAGTTGATAAGGTCAGGACTTTTGGTTCCTTGATGGTTGAATTTGCTACCACTATGAATCTCTTGTGTATATGAAATGTATGTTCTAAGTAGTATTATGTAGATTCATCTCAAAATATTTTATCATAGAATGATGAACTGGCATCATAACCTGCGCTACATTCCTCAGCTTATCTGCTTAGCTAGTCAAGCTAATTAATTAGACACAGATATAAGCGGGAAGTGCGTGGTAGCTTATTGGTGAACGGAGCGGGCGCGGCTGTCAACGTGTTCACGATGGTCGCGAGTTCAAATTTCGGGGCAATACTCTTAATTTTCGGAGTCATGACATGTGTATTGATAGTCACTGGTGGTAGGTCTCTCATATGTGAGAGGCCATCTGGGTAGGTACCACCCCAATGTCTATTTCTTCCGTGAAACAACACTGCGTAAATGCACTGCTGTGTTTCGGATTGAAGGACATTGTAGCCAGAGTAACTACTGGACATATTGAGACTTAACATCTTATGTCTCAGTATGACGACCGCAGTGGAATGTTGCTACTGTTTATTAGCGGTTGTATCGCTTACCATCAGGCGAACGGCTTGCTCGTCTCGTCATTCATTGCAATAAAAAAAAAGTCAATCTCCACGCACTCTATCAGTGAAGAAAACATCGTGAGGAACCTAAGTACCATAGCGATTTTTCAGAAGTTCTCTGGTATTTAAAATCCGCCAACTATATCGCCTAAACCGTACCCATCTCAATCGTACTCTATTTTAGAGGAGGCTCGAGCCCTGAAGTGGGTATATGGGGGTTATAAAGATAAGCGAAAAGCGTTAGATTATTTTCTGCGAAAAATACAGCCTACTTATATAATACAATTTTTTAACCAATTATTGTGGGGCAAACTTACTGACTTTAACGCAACTTAGTTGCAATTTTTTTGGGTCTTTACGACTTTTTTTATTAGATCCGAAACCCTCATAATAAAAACCATTTTAACTCATAATAAGACCATTGATAGCAGGACAGTTGGCATCCTATTGAATGTCGGTGGCTATCGGGACATAAATAAAGCTGTTTCACATTTGTGTACGTATGAAAAGTAATTGCAATATTGACCTTTATCTTTGCCCTTGAACTTTATCTCTCGCTTTTGGTTCAGTCACGATATCGAACCTTCATAAATTTAATATTTTTCACGACTACATAATTGCTCAATCTTCATTAAGTACCATAATCATTTTACCGTTAACTCAAAATCAATAAGGCATTAAGGATATTTAAAAGTAGTGGTAAGAAAAGTGAAGAAGGATCTCCGCAGGCCGGCATAATTGTATTATATGACATGGGACTGCCGTCTGATGCCAGTAGATATTCTATCAGGGCAGCATTGCGTTTACTATCAAGTGGAGTCACTTTGCTCCGTCATTGCGTGCATTTTTTATAGTTTTTCCTTATGGTAAAATAAAGTTATGATTATCATCACATTTCACATTTTGTTCAGAATCGTAGTTATTAGTTTTATTGGACTCCAAGTTAATTTCTCCATGAACTCCAGGCTTGGGTCGCAATTTTTTTATATTTATTGCAAATATACATAGGTATATTTTTCCTACACAAAAAATTAGGTTTCATCGAGACACAAACATCTTAGCACCGATACTATGTTTCATAGTAAAATGGGCATTCTCCTTTGTATTTGAACGTGAGTAGTAGTGTTGGAATAAATAGCAATAGCAGTCACAAATAGCAAGTGAAGTCGATAATAACATTTCACAACCTATATAAATAAGCTAAATTTTGCGATTTATAATTGTAATTCACAAAACCTATCGTCTAATATTTTTATAAGATCTATGAAGGAGTGTTTTTTTACGCCCTAATTTAAAGAAGAAACTGAACAGTCAATTTTGTATGTAATTTCAGATGTGAAAAATGGTTATAATATGTGGTCAGGTTTTTTTTTGTTTACAAATTCTGTGGAGGGCAATTAGCAATAGCAGAAATATAGAACATGAGCTAAGGCTTCAAAAATAACAAGGTGGTGATGTTAATATGAAATAGCAATAATTCCCATTAGTAGTGAGTTGCATGACGCCGCCATAAAACTTAGAAAAATCTGAACGATATCACGTTATCAGTCATTGCCGTTTAGTAACGGTTATCGTACCGTGACTGTTTGTTTAATCTGGTTATTACTTAACTAGATTTTTTAATCCTTTACACGGAAGAACGAAGATGTTACTGTATTCTTATCTTAGACAATCTCTGATGTTTACTTGATTTTTTTAAGTATACGACGTTACAGAAATAATTAAGGAGTGTTTAGTATAGAATTGGTTGTTAAAATTACATTCTTATTATACATACAGTCAAGATGTGCGTGGAAATAAACTTAATATACGAATAATCTTATCCATTTTCTTCTTGTTTATGAATCTGTAGCTATAGGGTCAACGATGGAGGGCTTTAATTATAAATAAATAATTTCTGCCTCTATTGTTTAATTTTATACCGATACTATGATTTAGATATGAATGAGCATTGTTTTATCATCACTGTTTTCCAAGTTCAAGGTATTATTATTTATTATATGAATTCATCCCATATCTGGAATGGATCCTTTTAAGATTCAGAAAAAAATAGCTGATGGTAACCCCCGCTCGATATAAAACCTAGGCAGCGAAACAAAGCATGTTTTGACACTAAAATAGCCATGTCGCACATTATCTCGGTCACGAACAGCTAATTTTCATAAGTTTAATGTAAAAGAATGGAAGTCACGACGGGCGCGGCTAGCGACCTCCAACCGGTACGGGCCACTACACACACACGCACTATATTCTACACATAATACAGTACATATACTATGGTCTATACTAGAGGTTCCCAAACTTTGTTTCTCATAGACCGTTTTCAGAATTTAGCAGATGCGATGCACACTCTGCAACTAATTTAAATTATTGAAAATAATCAATAACAGAGTAACGTAACTTTTACAATGACAATATGACAATCAACATATTAGTTCAACATTTTCGAAAGCAGATAAATTTTCGTTTTATGACACGCCAAGTTGAACACATGGAGGCCCTCCTGGACCACTTTGAAAACCAAATACTCTATAGTTGATGTTGTATTTATGGAGTGAAATTTTGTCACCCAACAGTGCCCACAATGAGACAAATCTTGCGACGTGGTTTTCAAAAGCTACAACTACAAGTATTTTGGTCACACTGATTGGAGACCCGATATAAATTATAGGTATCTAAGTTTTAATTAATCTACGCATAACAGTTTTACGAAGCCACCGATCTCGCCTCAAACGAAGAGTCGACTTCGACTCGTATAACGGAAAATATTTTTTTTACCGCTCCGATGGACTTTTGACCCTTTCGATAACTTCACGATTGCCGATGAGTTCAATCTTTTCTCTAACTCAGGGTTCTTTGCTTTAATTTAAAGCCATTATTGTATCAGCCCATATACGTCCCACTGCAGGGCACGGGCCTACTCTACAATCGAGAATACGATTGAGAGTGGTTAGGCTATATAGTCCACCACGCTGGCCTAGTGCGGGTTGGCGAACTTACATACCATAGAAATTCTTATGAATCGCTATGGTATGCAGGTTTCCCTGACGATGTTTTCCTTCACCGTTTTAGTGCGTGGTGATTGACTATCAATACACACATGACTCCGAAAAGTCAGAGGTGTGCCACGGGATTCGAACCCGCGACCACCGTGAACATGTTGGCAGCCGCGTCTAGTCCGTTTACCAACAGGCCACCACGCACTTAAACCCATTAAGTAGTGTCCAATCTATCTAATCCATGTGGGCGGCACTGCACTTACGAATAGGTGAATATTCATTATGCCAATCAGTATAAAAAGTTACCCTATTTCGCGTGATAAGGCAGGTGAACTCATCGCCAAACTAATTACAACAATGCCCCCACGAGTATTTAATCGAGGGTCAACTCATATCTAAGCCGGGAATCAAGCCCAGGTGTACACGGTTCACAGCCGACATACGGTACCACTGGATCAACGAGCCGATTCAACAGTTACCAATTGTTTGGTCATATTCAACACAATAATTTGTTTTTATTTTATTTAGCTTCATATACAGAAAAGTATAGAAGACGAATTTTTGTATTGCCATTGGCATAATTTCCATTCAGTTATTTACTAATTCGTATTTTTGTATTCATTCAATTTTTAATGGTTGGAAATTTATATCTATGGTTTTAATAGGTAAATATTAATCTATATATTTATTTTTTCATTTGAGTGAATGGCAATACGACCGCGACGATTCGCCTGATGGTAAGCGATACAATCGTTCATGATCAGCAGAAAACCGAAACAACACCTAGAATTACAAAACAATGCTTTGCATTCCATTGCGCCCGCTATCTTGAGACACAAGATGGTAAGGCCCACTATATCCCGTAGTTACTCTGGCGACAATGTCCTTCAAACCGGAATACAACAGGGCATTTGCACTGCTGTTTGGCGGCAGAAATAGCCATTGCGATGGTAGCTACCTAGACGGCCTAGGCTACCTGTGTTTCTGGTATTTCAAGTGTTTTATACCGGTAAAGAAACTTATTACACCTGGTGTACCACCAGCGCAGTCTAGACTTCTTTACTCACCATCTGTCCTTATTATATCTTAAATTCGCACTGTTATGACTAAGATCCAAAGCACAGCTTAATGGATCAAGAAACATTAGCACATGCATTATCTCAAAGTTGATTAGCACTTGGTAAGTATTTCGTATGATATATAAATAAAAAATATACCCAACATATATATAGCCTGACTCCAGTCACACTAAGGTCGAGTCATGTGTTGTGGCCCGTGGGTATCAGAAACGACGAGAGTCTTTTCGGTCTCACAAGCACCTATAGACCTGAAATAAATACATGTGCATCACACAAAACTTTATCTCGGTGCGGGAATCGAACCGTCGACTTCATGGTTCCCAGCCGGCTTCTAACTACTAGAACTAGATAATTCTTTCAATTAATAGGCAATTTAAAATACTCATACCAGTTCTCTACATGTGTACATTTTCTTACATTATAAAAGTGAATGATAGCTTGTTTGCAAAGTACCAGTGATGTAACAATTAATTAGCATTTCAGAATATTTAAAGTTATTAGCAAATTAATGCATCGTTGCTCTAGTGGCAAATTGTGTTATCTAATTGTGGGGAAATGAGTTCAATTCCTAGTTTAAGCTGCTCATATTCTATTTACAAGTTTACCGAACTTATTAATATTCAGAACAAATTGAAGTCAGCAGGGTGTCGCAAAATCTTTTGGTGACATATCCAAGATTATCCAGACAAGATTCGCAAACCCCACGTTGATATGGGATAAATAAGGTAGAAGGAAATACCTACCAACATAATATGTTAATTTGTGTTTTCAAGTTTGGGGATTTGGCGTGGCAAGCAACTTATATTATGAAATAGTATAACATGTACCTTTCTATTGTGTACTACTTCATCCTATTTCACCGTGATACAGGTATCTAATTTATCTCATCTTTGTGGTTAATACCTAATTCGGTTTTGAGCGAAATATAATTCGTGAAACTTAAGGTCATGGCACTACCTCCCATTTCCTGGATTTGAATTCTAATTTCTAGCGCAGTTATAGCACATCTAAGCGTTACCAATTAAGCAAGTATATTTGCACAGCTTGGAAATAATAATGATGACGATGGAAGTGCGTAATCTGTTGCGAACGTGATATGTTTCGCATTATGGAAATAGAATTTTACGTTTGGCAAACAATTGATTGGGCGGATATCGGTTGACGTGTACGAAACCAAATGACTCGTTTATTTACACACATTATAATATATTAGAAAAAAAAACACGATTAGACAACATTGTCGCTAACCGCAAAATGTATGCCCGCTAATACACAACACACGTACAAGATAAACTTGAATAAAGTAGGTTTGGTGTATTGCTATCTATAAAACAATGATCGCAGCACCGTTACTCCACCATGAAACAACTAAACACCATAGCAAAACGCTACTCACCGAAGCAATAGTATCAGCAAAACTCAACACGATTCAGTTCCGTTGGGAATACAAGTTTTAAACGAGATTTTTTTTACAAAATCACGTAAAAACTAACTCAAACACACTGTTCACTGTTTTAGAAGCACTAAATCACTATACAACACAGACACGTCGAGTTATTTTGCAGTTTTCGGTCAAAAATATCGTTACGTCTACGTAAAGAATTTTGAGATAACGCGACACAACAGCGACAACACGTCCATTCAACACGACGATTTTGATGCTACTAGCGCCACATTGGACGCGCGTGCGGCGAAATGCGAAACTATTTTTTAAAATTCCGTTGACGCGCACGCTTCACGACCCGACAATCTGGCGCCAGCGACGAATTCTTGGAGGGTAGATCATGGAAATTAGCGCTAAAGCCTATTTTATTTGACAATTTTAGGTTGAATGCTTTCAGTTAAAAATATATGTAAGGCTGTTATTAAATTGCCCTTCTTTATTTTCCTTTTAATGCTTAGAGTATTTTATTATAGACAGCGCCGGATCTAGATATTTTTCGAGGCGGGGCAAAAACTGAAGAATGCCGCCCCCGCCTGCCTATATTTTTATCTTTATCATCATCATCATTTTTAGCAACCAGACGCCCATTGATAACACAGGCCTTCGGGAAAGAAAGCCATTTTACCATAATTTTAAGCAATTTTACACGCTGTATATTAACTTCATTTGAATGTAGCTTGCCGCGATACGGCCGCGTTGTATCGACGAGGGCAGAGGTATTAAGGGAGATCGAGAGGTTCTAGGGACAGCTTTACACCTCGGTTGCCGAATCTACTGTTAACTCGGCCGAAGACCCGAGCGCCGAGTTGATCCGACACTTTAGCGATGATATCCCGGACATCAGCCTGTGTGAAATAGAGATGGCCTTCAAACAACTTAAAAACAACAAGGCACCGGGTAAGGACGGAATCACTTCAGAGTTTCTGAAAGCGGGCGGAACGCCGATACTGAAAGTCCTTCAGAGGCTCTTCAATTCCGTTCTCCTCGAGGGCTCAACGCCAGAGGCATGGAGCAGGAGAGTGGTGGTCTTCAAAAAGGTGATAACACTTTGCTGAAGAACTACAGGCCCATCTCGCTCCTGAGCCATGTCTATAAGTTGTTTTTGAGGGTCATCACAAACCGTCTCGAACGCAGGTTTGATGACTTCCAGCCTCCCGAACAAGCCGGTTTCTGAAAAGGCTTTACTACCATAGACCATATTCATACGCTACGGCAAGTTATACAAAAACCGAGGAATATAACTTGCCGCTTTGTGTAGTGTTTGTGGACCATGAGAAAGCCTTTGATTCGATCGAGACCTGGGCTGTGCTACAGTCTCTTCAGCGGTGCCACATAAGCTATCGGTACATCGAAGTGTTGAGGTGTAAATACAACAACGCCACCGTGTCAGTCCGAGTACAAGATCAGAGCACGAAGGCTATTACACTATAGAGAGGCGTGAGACAGGGAGATGTCATATCTCCGAAACTGTTTACCTGTTGACCTTTTCATTCCGGTGTCCATTCGGCCTTCTTAATGCCCGGACTTAGGCTCCTCGATGCCTCTTCGCCAAACCCATCCCTTCAACCTCATGACAGTGCAATTAAATAGAGCAGGTCCTTCAGCGGTGCATAACCCCACCACCGCGTTCACTATGGAGTTCACCAACATCCACGGACTCCATATGAACCTCAATGCCGTCCTTGCTTGCTTTGCTTTTACCTGCTGTACCCCGGTTATTCGCATGAAGGAAACTTCAAGCTTAAAGTCGAGGTATGCTTGTAAGTTCGGTCGGACATCTGCTGTCGCCGTTTGCACTGCATGGAGGACCCCTCCTTCTCCGCTCTGTGGGTGCACATGAATCTTGGTTCCCTGAGCCGCAACCTTCAGGTAGTGTCTACGCTATTACTGACGAGATCAGGCTTGGAATGGAATTCTACATTCCTTCCTCTGAGATCTTCCTCAAAGAAGCCTATAACGAGCCTCCAAGGCCTGCAAGAAGACCTACGTCAGAGCAGATGCCCAGCGTATTAGTAGGAGTGAGTTGCGGTATCTCGATGTGCGAAAAGCCAGTTTTAAGAGATTGTGCAGCTGAGTTGTCTCCTGCACTGACTAACCTCTACCGAGCGTACTACCACGCAGGAGTTCTGCCTGAGTCTTGGAGGTAGGCCAATGTGCAACCGATGCCCAAAAAGGGGGAATCGGTCAGACCCTATCAACTATCGCTCTATCGCTATCACCTCAGTGATGTGTATGGTCATGGAGCGGATCACAAACGCTCAATTGATCCGCTACCTGGAGGATGATCGTTAATCAGTGACAGACAATACGGATTCCGTCAAAATCGATCGACTGGTGATCTTCTAGCGTTTATCCCTACCTATAATGTTTTTAGTTATATTTTCTACTTATTACGACTCACACCAAACTCATTTTACTACAAAACTTATTGCAAAAAGAGAAGAAGAGAGAAAAAGGGCGAGATAAATGTTAAGACAAGGTTTATATTATAGAAGAAAATTGACGGAAGTCTATTGAAAAAATGAATGCTTGTACCTAAGTACCTAATCTTAGAGCACTTAATATAATTTTGTAAGAATAATAATAAGAGTTAAATAAATAAATTAAGTAAAATGAAATTTTCAGTAACGTAGGCTAGGGATTGAAAACAAAATATTCCGCTGTAAGAATTAAGTTTTGAAATTAAATAAAAGTGTTTCACTGAGTTAGTTCATTAAAAAAGTGTGGTTTAAAGACACGTTCATACTATATACTCTCACATCACAAAACAAAAATTATATAGGTACCTATTACAAATGTTTTTGGTGGGAATGGTAGGGAAAAGATTGGTTTTAAGTGTAAGAGTCGATAAATACATTTTTAAATCAATGGATAAACATTTTTATTTGTATTCTATTCTAAGCATTAAAAACAGGTTATTTATAAGTGTTATTAGAAATGGATTTATAAGCTGCCAAAGATCTAATAAGAGCGTGCGGACGCAGGTATAGATCCCCACAATAAGACAAAATTATCTTTGTATAAAGTATGAACCAAAGTTTCGAGTCTAGGTGCTTGTGAGACGGAAAATTCTCTTAGTCACTGACGGGACTTGTATCTTAGTGTTGAGTTAGATTAAAGCATGTATTTATTTCTTGCAACATCGTGTTTACGTGAAAGTACTGCCTAATAATGATTTTTCGGCTACGACTGTGACATTATTTGGATATAAAGGGGTGTAAAATAATTATTGGGTATGCAAAAAATACCTATCTGTTCAGTTGTGAAGACAATTCGGTAGTTAAAACACAAAAAATACACTTTCTACGATATATATTTTTTTTACAGTATGAAAGTATTTCTATTGCTTTACCTTCTTCAATAAGATTACATTACTATCACTTGTATGTTTGCGATGGGATTTGAAATAAAACGAAAGATTAATCGCATAAATCTTTTTATTTACAGACATTTAATACATCAATATAGTAGTGAGTCGCAGATTAAAACTAGAGAGATTTAAAATTGATAGTAAAATACAGCGCGGGAGCATCCTGAACGTGCGGGCGGTTCTCGTTGTTTAAGCATTGAGGTAATATGCTAGAGGGGACACTGCCAAAAAATGTGTGCAACAAAAATGAACGGTACCGTACCATTCCTTATGTTTCTGTCTCTGTCACGCCTACACAGTAACATCGTCGATCTCGCTTCAGCACAATACGCAGAGATTTTGTTCCCGATGTCCGCTCTAGTATAATAACCTCAATTTGAATAACTTCTTTATATTTCAACTTTTATATCCCCAGTTTCTCTCTTCAATAGTAAATGGTCGCACTCTAAGTTCACCTCATGTTCCGGACCAATCATCCCAGCGTCACGCAAAACGGTGAGTAATTTCCTCAGTAGTCTCATATTGAGCTTGTATCTCTTCGCCCTGGCCCGCCATTTTCGTGCCTTGATTCTGGTGTTCAGTAGTGCGGTCTTGTATTTTCCAATATGATTCTCTAGCAGCGTCATTATACGGTTCTTAAGTGGTTCAGCTATATCAAGCATCTTAATGTTGCTGTTAATAAATCATACGTCGACAATTTGGGGTCCGGGGCCTGGAATGAAATGTTTTATAAGGGTTAATTTTGTACGAAATAGTCATTGATGAGTAATCGTAAAGCATCTAATTAGTTCTGTGTATAATTTCATCACTATTCTCATCATTGACATCCATAGATTATTGCTAACCATCGACCTGAGTCCGGAATTTCGATAGAGACTTTTTAAAGCGGCTTTCGTTCAGCAGTTTCATACATATTTTTTTTACGTCGTCTGTCCTATTTGTGGATTCATGTATATTTTATTTCATGAATCTATGTAGCTTCACATGTATAGATAAAACTTTATTAAACACCACATAATACAGAAACACACATATAAGTCAACGATTGTGATTAGAGACTGCAGAAAATGGCGAATTTATCGCTATTAGCAATCTCTTCCTGACAACTAAAATTACAACCAATCAGCCGTTAAAGAACACATGTAATGTGGGGGTGTATATTGACTTAAGACACGAGAAAAATATATAATAAATAAATAAATAATAACAAAACACCCAATAGTCACATACATAGTCCTAACCCCACACTAACATCGAGTCTTGTGTCGTGGGTATCAAGAACTACGAGGACTTTTCGGTCTCACAAACACCCAGATCCGGAAGAAATATTTGTTGGCCGCACAACTATTTCTCTTGGTGCGGGGATCGAACCCGCGGTCTCTCGTTTCGCAGGCGGCGCGGCGTCTAACTAAATGTGCCACAGAGGCTGTCAAAAATATATACAGGGTATTGCGACAAAATCGAAGCCATATGCACAAACAATCTTACAACAATAAAATCTTAAAACAATCTTACTAGATACTTTGAACAAAAGCTATTTTGTTGTAGTTTTATGCACAAACTAACGTGGAGAGCATAGGCAATCCACATTGTTGTAATATATTAATATAAAAATATTATTACCGGTTCCAATTCTTGTTGCAGATTTAGCGTAGGCACGGCCCATTTAAACAGGCGGCGTCTGTCTTTAGTCGCGAAGCATTTCTCTTCGAAGTGGCGGGAGCATATAACCTCGCTCACGCGCGGGAACCAATCCTTCGTATTGCCGGTAGCTTCGATCCATTTCTCCTTGTATTCGGCGATGAGGGGATATCTGGAACATATCGGCTGGTTTTAATGACAAATTAAATACATTTTTATTATTTAAGGGCTTATTGAAAGCCTTCAGTGGACTTCTTGTAACTCAGCATGGTGATGATGACGATGAAACACAATTAGTTATACTGAATAGTTTTTAGCACTCAAATTCATTGCTGACCCTATTTGAACTAGACAAAGTGTGTGAATATTATTATGAAACTATTTTCGAACCAAAAGTATTCTCACGCATGCGTAACACGAGTCATAGTTCACAAAGAAATAAATAAATTGAACAATGTCAGAAAATATATTAAAATGCTAGCTTAAAATTAATGCATGGTTTCATTCAAACAAGATATAGAAATTTGAAAAGTATTCTCAGGCAGTTATCTGTCTTTGTTGATGTCCATGGGCGTCGATGACTACCACCAAACAGCTTCATAGATACATACGTTAAAAAAATTACCGATGATAAATAACTCCGCATGTTCGTATGTTTACGGTATCACTTTGATTGCCGCATATAGGTATTGAGCAGCGGCGCATAATGTGTGAGGCGTGTATGTTGCGTTGTAAGTCTGGAAGCACTGCGTGGCGCGCAGGCGGATGCCGCTGCCCAATATCTCTGTACGCAAAGCACTAAATCAATATCGGTGCACCTGTGCCGTTGTACCGGACAATCACGGACAACACTTCAATTAAAACTTCAGTGAATTATGGGTCGTTTCCGGCTGTGTAAATTCTCAGATTTAGCTCATCATTTTGTCTTCCGCTCGTATGACAGAAAATGAGAAGTAATTTATTTGCGAACTACCATTATTTAACTAATAGAACCTTTTGAGTTTTTATGTCTTTTAAATTATTGACGAAAATGCTAAGATGTGGACTGTTTTCTGTACATTGCAATATTTGGTGTAGCCTACGGCTATTTACTTGCTGGTTTGCAAAGTGCGTTTGAGCTTATTGTTAATCCATCAACACTCCACAGGACTGTAGTCATGCTACTTATTCTTTAGGTCAACTACAGGCTTCATGCCTGTGAACATTTTATTATGGCACATTCCCACTCCTTTGACCCACAAAATATCTACTGCATAGGCCTTCCCCAAGAATTTTCTTATCGACCTGTTACACATATTTGAATTCTAACTTAACAATAATAATTAATTACTCAGTATGCATCCTTGTGTTAACAACTGTACGTTAGGGGGATGGGGTGAAGTCCAGCGCAGACGGCAGCTGTGTGCGCTGACTGCCTAGGTTACTTCAGATATACGCATCAATACATCAAGTCATTCAACCACCACACCCTTCTATGTATATTTACTTATTTGCATGATATTACATTAATTTTGTCCCGGGTTAAAAACAACTTGGATTTTTCCTAGAGATTTGTCAATTCAGTATTCAGTTCGAATTGCGTGGTACTGTCCATCCTAGGTACATGACTTGCAAGGCGGGTGTGAGAACAAGACAGGCTGAGCGACCGTCTGAGCGAGCGTATTTGCGTATTAGATCAAGCCGTGCGCCATTTAGGTCTTGTGAGTACAAATTACTACTCAGTAATGGACAGTATTTTGTCATTTGAAGAATCTAAATAGCTACCTACTTACCTAAAAATAATTGAAACGAAATGATATTAATTACGCCTGTGTGACAATAATACATAATATTCAACAATGTTACTTAAATATGTAGGTAATTAATTTAATGTCTAAATAAGGATATATTTTTGTTCAGGTGTTAAGTTCCGTAGCCTGTAGGTAACTAGGTAATAATCATAATTAATAAAAATTAAAAACGGTTAAAATTAGTATAGCCTTCGTTGAAGCTACCTTCATATATATTGTATAATATTCAGACTCCTATATCTGTGATTAATTTTTCCTCCGTCTACGTTTATTTCCTTTGCATTAAGACATTAAAAAAAGCAAGTATTGTGTTGGCGGCGTTGTTGGCGGGAAATGCTACCGTGCTTATTTTTATTGCTTTGTTCCAAGTTTAGTTATTCTCTGTGTTGTGTTGGAAAGTGATGTGAAGGCTTTTGTGAAACCGTTTAGGTAAGAACAGTTTAGGTGTCGTTTATTTATTTATTTAGTCGATAGTTTTATAAGAATTAACAAATTATTATAAATCTAAGAGTAAAACAGGTACATTTTTTGCATGCACTACAAAAATCCATGTAATTGCAACAGTGCATCGGGTAATGTTATTAGAACGTTTTCCGGAGATTTTATGCAGGTATATCATAGAATTATTGTGTACCCAAGGTATTTTAGTAATGCGTGGTGATTGACTATCAATACACACATGACTCCGAAAAGTCAGTGTGCCCTGGGATTCGAACCCGCGACCACCGTGAACATGTTACAACAATACGGCTGCATATAATTTACAGATTAAATTCGCGATTTATTTAATTAGAATAAAATCCGTTTAAGATAACAAGAAATTTCGAACACTTTTCTAAACATTTAAAGCTCAAAATTGCGTGTCTTTTACTGTATGTAATTAGTATCAACCTTAAGTAGTTTCACGAGAAAAATCCATGATTGGAAATGTAGATTTGGGTATTGGACGACAAGTATGTGGGTTAGTGGATCGAGATGACTCCCATGGTAATTGAAGTGTAATTACTGACTATTGCTTCTGTATTGAATGATTCATTTGCAACATTCTTGCCATTGTCTAGTTGTCACTTAGATTATTCGATGGAAAAATATTCGAATGTGGAAAGGATATATTGGTTTTTAGTTTAATAAGCAGTTGTGGTATTTGGTAACAGTTAAATTAAGTAATTAAGATATATATTTTGAGAAGTGACTTTTATGTTCAATAATTTGTTAATGAATAAGTTTTGCCATGGTATTCGGGTTTTCGCTCACTGCACTATAAAATATCCTATATTTACGTTTTAGAATATTGATTTAGTCGGCTGAACGTTGCGAACAAAGTCTGTGTGCACAGCGCATTTACCACCACGACCACGGGAATTTAGAGGAGAGAGAGAAGGCTACTAGTGTGACCGCGTAAGAGTAACAAATACAGCAATAGCGGTACGTGTATTACTTTTTATTGTTATGTATTTTCTTTTTTCATCAAGATTAAGTATTCGAAATGATTGGGTATACAGGGTACAACAAGACTGCTACCGAAAACAAAGCCTGGTGCTAATTTGAGTGACTATAATCACAATGCAACTAAAAAAATCGTAAAGAAACGAAACAGTTATTTTTTATGATTATTTAAATATCATCATGTTGGGGTGGTAAATCCGTAGGTTTTGCTAATATAATCATTTAAACCATTGCGTGCCATAGCGCCTTTAAAAATAAACGCACTGGTGTACACTATTATTTTAGAAAAAAAAACTGTGTATTTAATTTACCACTCAAATATGACGATAGGAAAACATAAAAAAAATGACACTAAAACTGCCAGTCGGCTTCGTTTTCGGTAGCAGTCTTAATATACAGGGTATATCAAGACAGCTACGGAAAACGAAGCCGGGTGGTAGTTTAAGCGACTTCAGACACAATGCAACAGAAAAAGTTGCAAAAAAAAGCGACAATTTTTTTTTTGTTATTTTTTTCCTATGGCCATATTTGGGTGGTGTATGGTCTAAGTCCAGCACCACACACCTTATAGTTTGTTTTATGATATAAAGGATAACACTTGCTTGATATAGAAAAGTTTATTGATGATAACTTAAAGCACTACTGATGATAGTGATAAAATGATGTATGATTTGATAGGAGCACGCGCGGCGTGATGCTCAACGGAACGCGAACGCTAACGCACTAATTCGGCAATTAATAATTTTATGTTAATAGAGTAAAATGCTGACCGCGCCGATTTGTACGGTTGCACCGTACATGCTCTCGGGCTAGAAAATGAGGAATGCGTGGTTAATATGAAAGTTTGATACAAGAATGATATACAATATTGATTTATAAAAACTAAGGGTTAGTAAATGATAACAAATGATACCCGACATTCAATTAGAATCGAATTCCTTAAAACTAACACTTTTGCTCACTATTGGCGATGTAGCCTTATCGACACTTGCACTAATTGTATTATCACTCACTACACTGATAACACTTTCACTATCGCCGTGATGCCTGGAGAAGGTTAAACCCGGCTGCACCGCTGGACCGTCGGAACTCTTCTTTTGTCGATATTTCCGGAACCGCCTCAATGCAAGTGTTATTCCAATCAATGCTACTATTACCAAAATAACGTATGTCATGGTGTAATGATGAATATCGTGGTCGGATATTCTATTTATAATTGGTACTTGCTGTTTCATAATTGGGACTTGATCTTCAATAAATAAAAGTCTCTTGTGGGTTTCGGCATTATTTGTGTCATTAAGTACATTCATTTTGATATCAGGTAAAGATGTGTTAATTATGTGGTTAATCTGATTTATATCTGGTGTTAGAACACCTGGTTCTATGACCGTTTTTGATTGACCTTGATGATGTGTAAAGATGCTATATTCGTTAGATTTAATGAGACAACCATGCAGCGGCGTAGCTAGCATAGGTGGCACCCGGGGCGGATTTTGTAGGTGTCACCCCAAAACTCAAACACAATGTATAAATAAAAAGTAATAATCGTTTACGTTTTATTAAAATAAGAGTATTACAAATAGTAGTATATTATGTAAAACAGTATGCCAAAATTAAAATTTCTTCCTTCTAGCTTTGACACTTGCGAACTCCGAAATCACGTCTTCAAAATTTATATTTTGTGTTGCTTCATGTTCTATTGTTAAAATACCAAGATTATTTAATCTGGTTTCAGTCATTGTAGACCGCAAGTAATTTTTTATTAATTTCAATTTGCTGAAACTTCTCTCACATGAAGCAACTGATGCACATATTGTTATAAATAACTTTAGTGCGACCGTTAGATTCGGAAGAGATTCTGTAAAATCCCATTCCACAATGAATTTTAAATAGTCCAGTGTCACCCAATTAGAGACAGTAATATTAGCCGCTTTTATATGTCTTCTCAATCTTGGTATTTCTAAAAGTAGTTCTGTTTCTGATACTTCATCGTAAAGGTTAGTAAATTTTGATATTGCAAATTTTAACTGTTCAGTGTTTGCCGAAAGCAAAGTCTTCGACTGTACAACCTCAAATAATGAAACTACGTCTTTAATGGACTTTACTCTTGTTTCGAGTTCAATATTGAATCTGTCAAGACATTCTAACATGTCCTTTTGAAGTTCCGCTCTAAGTGTTAGTCCAGCATCTGTGGACGATGCTAACTCACCGGGCATGCGCTTCTTGCGACGAATTCGTCGTTCCATCGAAATGTTGTATTCTTCCGATTTTCGTACAGCAAAATCTATTGCCTCTTCTGCTAGATGCAACCGTTTCTCTCCAATGAATAGACGAAGTGCTTCTAGTTTTATGATTATTTCATCAACACATAATCCTTTGCTTTGTAATGCAATCTGAGCATAGTTCACTTCCCTTAGCACATCATTCCAGAAGAAAAGAAAACAAAGAAATGAGAAATTGCACACAGCAGGGATAAGATTTTGTGCACCACCTCTTGTTTCTAAATTTACGTCTTGGTCACATAGTTCCTCAATTGCAGATATTATTCCATCAAAATTTTCAGTCAATACTTTTACTGCACCATAATGAGCACTCCAGCGCGTTGTTGAAAGTCTTTTAACAGATGCTTTGCTGTGATTGAGGAGCACCTCCCAGCGGCTTGTGGAGGTTGAAAAAAAGTTAAATATTGTCTCCACTGCTCCGAAAAATGTAACACAAGTCACATTTTGTGCGAACGAATGCTGGCCGCATAAATTAATTGAATGATCAATGCAACCAATAAAAATTGCTTTATTGTTTTTTTCTTTTATAATAGCTTGCACTCCCCCGTGTATACCACTCATAACTGCAGCATTATCATAACCTTGAGAACGACACATCATAATATCTAAGCCATCGTTTTCAAGCTTCTTTAGTATTTCAGCGCTTAAATTAGCTGCTTTTTTTCCATGCAAGTGAAAAAATCCTAAGAATACTTCTTTGACTTCTACTTTTCTATTATTAATTTTTACATAACGAATTACTTCAGACATTTGATCGACATGTGAAACGTCAGGTGTGCTATCAAACATAATTCCGAAATATTTGGCCAGTTTAATTTCGTTGACAAGCTGACATTTAACGTGATTAGCTAAAACATTTATGAACTCATTTTGTATTTCGGGCGATAAATATGTTACTTTATGTGATTTTTCCTGCTCCAAATATAATATATGTTCTTTAAGTACAACATCATACTTTGAAAGCAGCTTAACTAGTTCTAAGAAATTACCTTTATTGGATGACCCTTGGGTTTCATCATGTCCACGAAATGCTAGGTTTTGTTTCGCCAAAAACAAAGTTATATCAAATAATCTAGATAACAGATTTTTCCACTTCTGTTTTTCCGTATTCATTAATTGCAAGGTTGCGTCATCTATTGTGGTGTGAGATTTTAATCTCATTTCCAAAGTTTTCCAATTTTCGAAATTTTCTAAATGTTCACATGAAGTTTCATGGTCCAATACTTTAGGATTTAGTTTCCACCATTTCTGAAATCCAGTTGTAAATGTTCTTTGTATGTTACTGACAGCAAATAAACGGCAGCAAAAACAGTACAGATTATTTGATATAGGAGAAAATACCATCCATGATCGTAGAATTTTTTCACCACTAGGCATCTCTTTATAAAACCATTCCTGTGAAAGATGACGAGAATCTCCTTTAATCTTTGAACCATGACGAGATACAGTAGGGAACGGTTCTTCTTTGTTCTGGAAATGTTCACTGCCCTTTTTTATTATGTCAATGCGAACATTATTGGGAACCGGTAAACTCCAATGTGAAATATCCCTCAAGTGTTGCACAGATTCTTCGAAGCTAATGCTGTCTCCAAAAGTAGCATTAACGGTGTCATTGTCATTATTTGATTTGGTTCCGTCGAGGAAATGGGTTGACTTCAATGATTCTGTATTGTCGCTGTTGCTATCTGAATGTGAGTCTTCAAGATGTGAATCATTACTTTCGTCAACAGGAGACTCGGGTACTTTAATTGAAGCTTGGCCGCTATCTGCTTTTGTGACATATTTGAAAAGAGATCCAGACATGCTCTGAATTTGATCCATTTTAGCCTTTTTGGCTTTTCTCTGTTGAAACCCGCTTTGTCTTTTCGAAGTATGAATTCCCCGAGGCATATTTCGTTCTGGGTATCCTAAAAAATATTTTTTGTTTGTAAGTGATACGTTGATTTTATAAACAAATTGTAACGGTAAATAAACACCTAGGTACACGTTACGTAACTAGCTTTGTGAAATATATATTTATATAAATTAACAATCCTGCATCTGGGTGTAAATATGTATTTAAGTAGGTATTTTTAGAAAATACTAGTTAAATACTCCACCGTTAATTGTGATATCCTTAGGTGATATCCGTATAAATACTCGTGGTAGTGCTCGAGCTACTCATCTCGGAGCCGAATCAATGTACGTGAAGATGTATGATTATAATTACCTACTTTTTATCATTAATCTAAACTTAATATAATCCGTTTGGATCAGAAAATAATAATAAATAAGTATATTAATAAGTATATTAATAATTAATAAACATTATTACCTTAAGTCTCTAAAGTATGATCGTAAAACTTGTAGATCAAAATAATCTAAGATACTGCTACTAGACACTAAACGAATTAAAAAGTTAGTATCACCTTTAATAAAAATACTTCACTTACCTTGTTTATTTTCTTCAAGAATCGACTATTAACTAGGTTTATTTATTATAAATATAAGATACGAAAATTGTCGTTTATAATATCTAATAATTAAAAAACACTTTGCACTAGACGTTCACACGTTCACGCAAAAGAATATTGAAATGAATGCGGTCGAAAACAAAAGAATTTGTCTAATCCACAATACAAGTGACGAGCTCTATATCGAGGGAATCCCCTAAGTAGCGTTGGTTATACGCGAACAAGAAGCTTATACCCAAATGGAGATTGCATTCCGTATAAAACACTGAAGCACAAAAATTTGACCTTGAATGACGTCGCTGTTATCTTCTATCCTTTTCTTTAGAGTGACAATGAATGAAAATGACATTATGTTCATTCATTGTCACTCGATAGAAAAGGATAGAAGATAACAGCGACGTCATTTAAGGTCAAATTTTTGTGCTTCACTTTTATATACGGAATGCAATCTCCATTTGGGTATAAGCTTCTTGTACGCGAACGGAGTATTAAATTTTAGGGGAATCCCTGATCGATTGACAGTGTGCAACGCACAGTGCAACGTGCACCTCAGATGAATGAAACTATTATTCGGATCGACTTGAAAATTTAGGATAATATTTTTGAGATGTTGTAGAAATTAAAAAGCCAAAAAAAAAACGATTTTTTGAACCCACGAAATCCCTTAATGACAAAATGGCTCACGAGTAAGGAGTACTACTATATGAAGTTTTTATTGCTCTGTCTAGTTATTCCTTAGTCTAAGGTGGGTACATTATTTGTATTTATATAGGTATCAATTTATTATGCTTGTGGTACAATACTGTACTTAGGTACCTAGATTATTTTATTAGTAGCGGTTATGGTCTCTGCCACAAATTTTTGATTTTTATAGGTAGAAGTAGAAAGAACTATAACTGATGGTCAAAGTTGGGCTCGGGTGTCACCCCTGTTGGGGTGACACCCGGGGCGGACCGCCCTTGCCGCCCCCCCCTAGCTACGCCACTGCAACCATGACCTACAGTCAACAACCCGGCATTTGTAAGGTGTAAACTAGTAACTTGATCTCCACATATTACATTCATTCGGCACTCACTAACAGAAATACAAATATGATCCCGATTTATGTAGTGCCGTCATTCTCTCATTACACGTTTTCTCAGTAGTAGCACATCCAGACGCCTCTATCTCTGTCTTGCACATAGCTGCGTCGTCGGTCATACGATACTCTGGAGTCTTTGTATGACATAATAATCTTTCAATTCCTAAGTTAAAACATGTTGAAACATCGTAGTCAGTCATTGATAAATAAGTGCCTCCTTTTAAACTAATAGCTGCGTACTCCGAAATAGGTAAAACATGAATCATCTTCTGATTACCAACTTTATGTGGAATAGGTATCATATGGAATATTTCAAAACTGTCTCGACCTAATAGTGGTATTTTTATCTCGAATAAAATATATTGCTTCATGATTCTTGTCCGTATCTTCATAAGGTTATATATTTCTGCGAAGTCAGTATTTCCCACTGGCAAAGAGTAATCTTTCGGCACTTGCCCAGATATGATGTTTAATTCATGCCATAATTGATCCGGTGATATGAGATGAAAATTGACTTTTCCATTGTAAATGTTAGTAACAGTATTTAACAGATTATCCTGTATATGCTTCAAGTTATTCAAAATATCCTTTGCTATAAACGACGTCATAGTAAAGTCACTTATCAATGAATTGTCCTGCAATTTATCCTTTAGAATAGTAACAGAATTTTCTATTCCCAACAATTTTTGATGAATTAATTTGTGATGTTTCTCTATAACCGTTTCCATTCTTTTGAGTAAATTTGATTCTGCTTCAATCACTGACGTTTGATTTTTCCACAGTAAAGCTAAATGATCCTGATTCCCTTTAATTAGATCAATATCTTGTTCATACTTTTGTGCAAAACGCTCATCCAATACACCGAATAAACTATTGGCAAGGTATCCTACTCCATTAATAAGTCCGCGGCGCGTACGCGCGCGCGCCTTCAGTTGCTGACTTAACAACATTTGATTGTTATGTTGTAGTTCCATATGATCGTGACGTAAGAATGATAAAACGTCACTGCAATGTGAGCCTCCCTTTATATTAGCACAAATATGATCCAAGTATTTTAGATATTTGTCGAATGTTTTAAATCCAGTCCAGTACGGATCCATATTATAGTATACAATAAGAGTCCAGTCATCTTTGATAATTTGCATGTTGTTTATTTTGTCGAAATATATTGCTTGATTTGACTGCAGTTTTGTGATATTATATGCTCCGCGGGTATCTGATATAAATGCTATTAGAAACATAAATAAATACATGAATGAAGTCAAGCTAAATCCCTTGATCTTTGTTGATTTGGTCTTGCTTTTCTCAACTCTTTTTGGCACTGTGTCATTCTTTGGTTGATCTTTATTTTCATGACTCGTGGGCAAAATAGATAACTTGATGACAGGTCTTTTAAATATGCCGTTCTTGGTTTTAACTGATACAACTCTAACATAGCCATCCTTGCCGGGATGTAAATCGACAACTCGTCCTAACGCCCACTTTCCAGGTGGTAAATGTGCATCATGTATTATGACGATGTCATCTATGTTGATGTTAGCTTGTGGTGTTTGCCATTTGCTCCTAGACGACAGCTGACTCAAATATTCTGCGCGCCATCTCTTCCAGGTGTCTTGGAAGATCTTCTCTGTTAGTTGCCATCGGGTTCTAGCGTCTCTTTCTGTTCTGATGATAGTCAACTGTGGGCCACATGCCAAAAAATGTGATGGTGTTAAAAAATTGATGTCATCTGGGTCTTCAGATATAGCGCAAAGTGGTCTAGTGTTGAGACAAGCTTCCAATTGTGATAATACCGTTGAAAATTCTTCGTATGTAAGCTTTTGATCACCTACTACTCTTTTTAAATGGTACTTCATACTTCTTACTGCTGCCTCCCAAAGTCCTCCCGCGCTCGGCCAAGAAGGAGCATTGAAATGCCATTCTATTTTCATTTCACTTATTTCTGTATAGAAGTCATTTGATAGTATTGATGCTATATCGAATTCCTTAGACATTATTTTATTAGCTCCGACAAAATTGGTCCCGTTGTCACTGTAAAGATGACGCGGGGAGCCTCTCCTGGCGGCTAATCTCCTGAGGGCTGCTAAAAACGAAGATGATGATAAATCTGACACAAGCTCCAAGTGTACAGCCTTCGTTACCATGCAGACGAAGACTGCCACATAGCCTTTGGAACATTTAATACCTCGACCTTTGCTAGATTTTATGTCTATGCATCCAGTGTAATCCACGCCTGTATGGTAAAAGGGTCTGGTGGGATTCGTCCTGGCCTCGGGTAAGTCTCCCATTAGCTGAGTGGATTTGTTTGGATTATGCTTTTTGCATAGAACACATAGTCTTAGGCGTTTTTTAACTGCTCGATTCCCTCCTATCAGCCAGTACTCTTGCCTGAGCCATGATAATGTAAGACGAGTTCCTCCGTGAAAAGTTGATCGGTGCGCAAGGTCAATCAATAGATCCGTAAGACGACCATTGTGCGGAATGATTATTGGATATTTCATGCTATCACTGATATTGCTATTTCGGAGTCGACCACCCACTCGCAGTAGACCTTGACTATCCAGAAACGGATTTAAACTGATTAACTTGCTACTTGATTTAACATTGCTTTTACTTTCAAGGTCATTGATATCTTCCGAATATTCTGTTAACTGTACTTGTCTTATGATTTTTTGTTTTGCTGTTTGTAACTCTGTAACTGTTAAATATGATGGTTTCGTTTTATTTCTTGTTAATGCTCGTATTATCCATGCCAAAACACGCGTTGCTCGAGTAAAACTGCTGTGCTTGCTGATGATTGCTATAATTATACTGGACGATGCGTCATTTGTTGTCGACACATATGACTGTTTAATGTCTAAGTTTGTATTATATATTTTTTGAACTGATTTGTTTAAATAATTTGATGAAGATAACCAGCTAGGTCCGCTCCACCACAAAGCGTGTTCTTTCAGTTGCTTTACGGTCAGTCCGCGGCTGGCACAGTCGGCTGGGTTTTCATCCGATTTGATGTAACGCCAACATGAACTACTCATAATTTCGGTAATCTTCTTTACGCGGTTGGCAACAAAGGGTTTCCATCGATTTGGCTCCCCTTGCAGCCAACCAAGTACTGCTGTCGAATCACACCAACCGTAAATTTCTGTTTTATGTGACTCAAAACTTTGTAGCACCTTAGACATTAATTTTGACAATAAATATGCTCCACTTAATTCCAATCTAGGTAGTGATATACCGTCGTTTGATTTGCTGACTGGTACTAATTTTGTTTTGGCTGCTAATAATGTTACAACGCCTTTGTCATTTTGCTGTATTCTGGAATACACGACGCACGCATATGCTTTTGTAGATGCGTCGCAAAAACCATGGAGTTGGATGCAGTCGTGCTTGCCACTTCCTATCCATCTCGGTATTGCGACTTGATTGATATTAATGATTTCTGCTCTTAACTTCAACCATTCCCTGTGTAAAAAGTCCGGAATATTTTCATCCCAACGCAGTTTGATTAACCACACACTTTGGAAAAGTAGTTTATATTTCAGAGTAACAGGAGCCAAACAGCCTAATGGATCGAAGATTTTGGATATTTCAGCCAATAGTTTTCTTTTCGTTAGAAGATTCGCTGATTTTTCTGAAATCTTACACTCAAATGTAAATGTATCTAATTTTGCCCTCCATTTTAATCCCAATGTTTTGGTGGAATCTTGATATTTAAAGTCGAATGTTCCTTGATTAACTGAAGTGTCAAAGTTCTCTAACAGTTTTAAATCATTGGACGACCATTTTCGAAGATTAAATCCACCAGTCTTAAGTAGTGATATTAAGTTCGCTTGTAACTGTTTCGCAGAGGTGATATCAAACTCTCCGCTTAAAAGATCGTCCATATAAAATTGTTCTTCTAAGACCCTTGCTGCATTAGGAAAATGATGACGCTCGCCTGTTGCCAGCCGTTTGAGTGTCATCATGGCTAAGAAAGGCGCCGATTTAGTACCGTAAGTGACGGTAGCCAATTGATAGTCTTGTAAGGTTTGGTCAGGTGAATCCCGCCACACGATTTGCTGATAATGCTTATCATCTGGATATATCATGATCTGCCGAAACATCTTTTCTATGTCGGCTGTGAATACATATGGATAAAGCCTCCACTTCAATATTAAAGATAGTAAATCCTTTTGCAGGTTTGGGCCACGATACATAACATCGTTTAAACTAAAACCTGTCGTAGTTTTTTGTGACGCATTGAATACGACGCGCAGTGATGTAGTTGTCGACTCAGCACGCTGCACACAGTGGTGTGGTAAATAATATGTGCGCGTGTTGGCTACACGTGCGCGATGCATGTGTCCTAAATTAATATATTCATTGATAAACGCCTTATATTCGCTGGCCATCGTTTGCTGTTTATCAAACTTATGCTCCAATTGATGGAATTGAGCAACAGCTTTTGGTCTTGACAGCCCCAGCTTCTCATGTGCGTCCGAATGCATGGGCAAACGTACAACGTATCTTCCGTCTGGTAGACGTATCGTTGAAGATTCATACAACTGCACACATTGATGGTCTTCTGTTGACATATTGATATCCTCTGCAACATCCTCGATAGTCCAAAACTTCTGAATATCTTCAATGTTGATTTTAACTACATTGCATTGGTAAGATTTTACACTGCCGCATAATATCCACCCAAACCGAGTTTGTTGTGCGACCGGCATAGCATCAGAGTCCTTAATAATGCCTGCTTGTAGTATAGATGAATATATATCCACACCCAATAGAATATCAATAGGTGTGCTGATGTAAAATTCAGGATCTGCTAACTGTAAATTCTCTATGTACGACCATGAAGGTTTGGCAAATGATTTATTGGGCAAGTTGTTAACCAAATGATTCATGACAAATGCGTCTGTATGTAATGTATAATTGTTGTCGTGTATTGATGACAGTGTGATAGTGATGACGCCTTTGCAATTACTTTTGCGTGCTCCGACCCCAAAAATAATTCCCTTACAGTGTCTCCGGGGCAGTCTCAACCGCTGCGCTGCATTTTCGGATATTAATGTGGTCTGCGATCCTTGATCAATCAAGGCACGCATAGTTTGATAAGTCCCGTCTGCTGCTTGTATTTTAACTTGGGCAGTTGCTAACAAAGTTTCACCCGAATTTTCCATTAAAGTGTTCGTACTGTTTTCTGGATGTTTCGGCAATTTTTTGTCCACGTGCGAAACAGCGTTATTGGTTGATGACGTTCCGTGCGTTATACCTAAAGTATCATGTAACAGCGTGTTATGATCGCCCTGGCATTTTCGACATCTTTTGTTGGAATAACATTTATTACCATTATGATTATATAGGCAATTCTTGCATAGTGATAATTTGTTTACAGTTTTTTTGCTTCATATCCGGTGAATATTGCAAAAACGTATTGCAATGGAAAATTCCGTGGTCTAACTTGCAAACAGGACATTTATGAGTATTAATATTTTGTTTGGGTTATTCTTTTGCTTCTGATTTATGTCAAATGATTTAAAAAAATGTGATTTTTCCATTTTGATCGATGTGGGTGTATCTTGTTGATAGTATGATTTCCCATCTTGTTTGCGTTTAGATGATTCCAGTGAAGTGAACTTGCCCTCCAGGAACCTCATAAAGCCCTCTAATGATGGCAAGTCCCTGGGATTGTTAAGCGATTCAATGTAATCATTATGAGTGTAGACATCTAATTTTTGACTTAAAATGTAGACAATGATGGGATCCCAAGTGCTGATGTCTATGCCTAAGTTTTTGACGGCATTAAGACATTCATTCGATGTGTCATGAATTTTCTTAATTGCTGCTGCTGATTGATGTTGTAACGTAGGGAGGCCGAAAGTATTGACATATGAGAATTGAAAATAAGTTTCTTATTATTGAAACGATGATTTAGAATATCCCAACTGACGTCATAATTCTCAGAACTGATGTGCAAATGTTGGATTAGTTTTTCGGCTTCACCCCTCAACTTACTTTTTAGAAACTGCATTTTTTTGTGCTTTCGACAGTGAATTGTTATTGTGAATAGTTTCCAAAATAAATCCTTGAACGAGACCCATGAATGATAATTACCGCTAAATGTAGGAATATCCATAACCGGTGTTGATTTTTCGCGATAACTTTGGGACCACATCTTACTATTGATACCTTTTTTAATATTATAATAAATCTGCTCGTAATTTGAATACGCATTTTCATACTCTTGATTTGTTTCCTCCAACTCACTATCCAATTCCCAATGAAGGGAATCAACGACTGACCAACGTGCTTGAATCATGCTTAACATATCTTCTAACTCCCACTTCTCTGCTACAGAATCTAGGTTTATCATGGAAACAGCACGTTGAAAAGCCCTAAAATTGCTTTTTTGCTTACGTAGTAACTCTTCCGTTTTAGAATGAGTACCTCGTGACTGAGGCGTTGGAAATTGAAGACTAGTTCCTGGCACTGATATCGGGGTAGCCGGCTTTAATATTGGAGTTGTCGGCCTTGATTCAGCATGATAGTTTTCGATCACCGATTTGACTGTCTCATATCTATCTTTTGCAAGGTCATATTGATTGTTTGTAAAATAAACATGTCCCTTAACACCAAAACCACATAATTGAACATGATTAGCTTGGAACTCCTTCCAATAATTTTCCAACGTCTCCAACCTACGCCTGATATAATCTTTAGACTTTCTCTCTGCACCGTCCTTTTTAAAGTTGGTGTAGAGTTGCTCAATGCCTGCTAACAGTTGTTGCTGATTTGCTACTATAGCTTCCATGATGTATTGATGATACTGAAAATCAAAAAGATCTTACTTGATTGATTGATGCTCGTGCTGAATCTTCGACGAAGAGACTGTCGAATCCAACTGCACTGGCGAATTCTCGAAGGACCAAAAAGGATGTATGGTCTAAGTCCAGCACCACACACCTTATAGTTTGTTTTATGATATAAGGATAACACTTGCTTGATATAGAAAAAGTTTATTGATGATAACTTAAAGCACTACTGATGATAGTGATAAAATGATGTATGATTTGATAGGAGCACGCGCGGCGTGATGCTCAACGGAACGCGAACGCTAACGCACTAATTCGGCAATTAATAATTTTATGTTAATAGAGTAAAATGCTGACCGCGCCGATTTGTACGGTTGCACCGTACAGGTGGTAAATACATTTTTTCCTAAAATAATAGTATATACCCTTTTATTATGAATACTCTAAGGTATAAAAGAGTTTAAATTATTATTTTAGCAAAAACTATGGATTTACCACCCAAAAATGACGATATTTAAAAATCATAAAAAAAAATTGTCGCGTTTCTAGGCGAAATTTTTAATTACATTGTGTTTGTAGCCACTAAAACTACCACCCGGCTTCGTTTTCGTAGCAGTCTTGAGATACCCGGTACATATCCTGTATAATTTATAGATAATGTAACTAAGTAGCATCATTGACGTCACACCGTCAGACCAAATGTCAACACAATGCCTGCAGATCACATCAACGCTATAGATAGCGCGCACCATATGCTGCTGACCTGATGGAGGTCACGACAGACTTGGAGCGGTATCCTTGACCGTACCAGCATTGGAAAAGTCTATTGATTGTGCATGTGAGATAAAATGTATCTTGGATGTACTATTGAAACGGTAAGCCGACTAGGTGGGGCTGTTTAGAATCCTAAAATACTGTGTGAAAGCTATTGGAATCCTTTAATGTTGAATTTAGTCTGAATTACGATCAAGTTTGGAAACACAGAGAACGACTTGAACTGCGTCGCTTACCCACGAAAAGCTGCTTTAATTTCAATACAGATTATGACGAGTCCTAATCAGACCCATAAGATGTAATTGTAACAATAGTCAAGGTAAGTAAGGATTATACAGGGTATATCAAGACTGCTACCGAAAACAAAGCCGGGTGGCAGTTTAAGCGACTTCAGACACAATGCAACAGAAAAAGATGAAAAAAAAAGCGACAATTTTTTTTTGTTATTTTTTCCTATGGCCATATTTGGGTGGTAAATACATTTTTTTCCTAAAATAATAGTGTATACCCTTTTATTTATAAATACTCTAAGGTATAAAAGAGTTTAAATTATTATTTTAGCAAAAACTATGGATTTACCACCCAAAAATGACGATATTTAAAAAATCATAAAAAATAATTGTCGCGTTCTTTACGAAATTTTTAATTGTATTATGTTTGTAGTCACTAAAACTACCACCCGGCTTCGTTTTCGGTAGCAGTCTTGAGATACCCGGTATAACAAAGAAACATTATTGCAAAGAGACCAACCAGTTCTATGAGTGAACGTGATTGAATGAAAATCCATAACAGCAGTAGTCGGCCTTTGTCTACCAAAAGTGGGTTATTTATGCACCCACTGACCTGATGTGGTATGCCAGGCGCTCACTGACTCACGGATCGTTTCATAATGTCACTGCTTGAGCTAGTCACAGCCGATTAGTGAACACGCTCTTGAAATGTAAGGGATTAGTCTTCGATCAGATATGTAAAGTTCAATATGTCAATCATATGAATAATGGTAGAATTAGGTGTTGCCAATGATATAAAAACTTCTTATCATAATTCATAGGTATGTGTGAGTTGTTTGCCAGGATTTCAAATTTCTTGTAAGAGTTTCAATATAATATTATTTACGGACATTTAAAGTAGTGCTTAAGAGCGTTTATACCTTCCGTGCGCTTTTTGGCTTAAGAGGATGGTAAACGCCGATGACCTTGCTCGAACGGGCGGAACCAAATCTCATGCACCGGCGCACGCCGGCGCACGACGTGCGAGCGAGCGCGCTGCGTAATACCTATTCTTTCATTGTTTCGCTGCGGACAGTACGATATATTCATAGTGTTATTTCACTCGATGTTCCCATCGAGTACAGTTAGGAGCGGTCTGACCGTAGTGTATGATTAATTCACTAACAAACGTCACAGCTCCGTGGCGGAAACGCTGACTGATAAACGAGAAGACGCGGGTTCGGTCCCCGCACTTGTAGTTCGATTTTTGTGTTTATTTATTTCATCTATCTATACCAATATTACAAGAAGGAAACATTTGTATTTTGGCGTGTTTTTATTTTAGATTTTTAATTTTTATTTTTGTTTTTCTTTTCTAATATTATAAAGAGGACATTTATATTTTTGGATTTTTATTTACAATGAATAAACTCAAAAATTACTGGACCGATTAAAAAAATTCTTTCGATTTTCGAATGGTAATCATCCGGGAATAACAGAAGCTATATATTTACCTGAAGGGGTTGAAATAAGGGTTAAATGGAAAATAAAAACTATTGAAGATTTATTTTTTAATTTATATTAATAAATATTTAAAAAAAATATCTCGAGTGGTTTTTATTTTTCTTTTCAACCCTCATTTCAACTCCTTTAGCCAAATATACAGCCAATGTTACTCCAGGATAATGTTGGATTCGAATGGTGAAAGAATTTTAAGATTAAGTTGGTCGGCTAAGTAATTTTTGGGTTTATTCATAATAAACAAAAATCTAAATATTCAAAAATCTAAAATACAAAAATGTAAAAATACACATGTTGCAAAAATGCAAAAAATGAAATGTTTCTTCTATAAAATATTGAGTTAGATGAATTTATAAACAAAAACAATTGTTACGATGCGGAATCGAACCAGCGGCCACCCGTTTAACAGTAGCCATCCAGGCAACTGCGCCAGGGTTACTGTTAAGTACGTTTGTGAAATAATCATTAACTACGGTTAGACCGCCCCTAACCGTACTCAATGAATATGTCGAACGAAATAGCAATATTCAATTTACTTTAATATTGCGGAGACAAGCGACATAGGTCCGTTTAGCACGGCGGTTCGTCCCGCATTGATTTGTTGGGTGACAGCGGGGACGTGCTCGCGATTTAGAGTATCGATAATGTGAAAAAATTCGTTAAAAATAAATGAGACAGAAATTGGAAAAAATAAAAAGAAGGTCCCATCCGTCTTGCATTTCTTAATATCCTGATAATAATAAAATAATCCTAGTGCTCATAGTTTAAGAGAAAAAACGTTGTAAATGCGAAAAACATAGTGTAGATCAACATATTTTTTTTTGAAGACCTAATAATAAAGATCACCAAGAAAAAACGTTGTGAAAAAGGCCATTTCACATAGACCCCCCTCTTAAAACAGGACTTTTCAAACGAGTTAATAGCCACCAATAAACAATTTAAAGGAAAAATAATTAGTATTAATTTTAGAAAAGGTTGTCATCTAGGGATTTTGCTGAGAAAAATAATCTTTTTGTGTTTAGTTACTGAAAAATAAAAATTTTAACAATGCGAAATTATTCGGACACTCTTGTCAAGAACATATTTTTTTTCACCAACTTATCGTACATATTTTTTTATAGTAATTGCACATTATAATAGAAGGACATCTTGTCAATAAATTACCATTTTTATATTTCAACAAAATTAGTTTTCATGTTTTCTACAAATATTTTAAAAACCACTATAAAACACGCTGTCCGACGTGCATCAAATCAGACCACCGCAAGGCTTTCTAGAGGGAGGACGTATCGCTCGTAAAAATAGCCGCGCGTGGACTGCGATTGCCACATCTTATTACTTTGATAGTAAAATATTTAATTTTATTTTTTATCACCTAAAATGATTATGTAGTGAGTATAAATTCTGTTTCAGATAATATAATGGGATGTAATTCTGAAGCTAAATTATGTTATGTATTGTAATATAAAATTAAATATATTTTGTAATTGTAAGGGTTGTAAGGCCCCTAACTCTATTCATGTGTTCGAACACGAAATTATTAATAAAGATCCGTCGTGTCTACTGATTGAACACTGATTTGAATGCAACTTAACAATGTTATCATAATGAAAATATGATCACTATCTAAATTTGTATTGTTCATTGCTTGCACAGTAATATTCGTCTACTTATAATGTAAATAAAATCTTTTTATTATATTATATTAACCAATATATAAATCATAAGTTACATTTCAATTGAATATTTGAATTTTGAAGCGCACGGATCAAAGTTGGTTGAGCTGACTTTATAGCGAGCCGACGCGGCAGGTCTATGCACACAGCTTTGGTCGCTTATGTGTGCGTGAAATCAACGAAGAAATACCTATAGTTGACTTTGCGCGCAAGGTGTAAACGCTCTTAATACAGTTTAAATTATTATATGACATAACTCACCATCGTCACTCTTAGCCGTTAAACTATGGCTTGGTTCTAAAAATTTTCCAAAACAACTGACCGAACCGAATCTTATAAATTTTCTTTTAAAAAATACATGTATGTACATACATAAATTCACGCCTTTCTCCTCGAAGGGTTAGGTAGATGTGCCACCAGGATACCCATGTTGCGCCTTGTGTATTCCGTCTCACAATGTGATAGGGGGTTAGCCTATACCGGGCACAAATTCCTGACTCCGGGCTGATCACTGCTTCACCTGGGATTCGAACCTCAGCTTTGCAATCATACTGTCGTACAGCTGCGCCAAAGGCTATCAGGCATTAAAAGGCAAAAATAAAGACATAATTTATCAGAAAAACAGTAGCACAAATAATGTAAATTAGTTCATTGAATGATTTGTTGCTGTCTGGTCTATGACGGATATTTATGATGTACTTTACAAACGAGCTATTAGAAAAAATATTTCATAACGATTAGAAAGTGCAATTATCGATTAATACAATAACCATTGTAGGCTTTGTACCGAGAGTCATTACCGCCGCGATTGGTCTCTAATCTATCGTTTATTGCAACTTGATTCAGATTGTTATCGCATAGCGATGAGACGTTGAGAATTAAACAAATAGACAATTGGCTTCGTGTCTCATTTATTTTTAAAGACTGGTTTAAACCAGCTGTGTTTCAAGAATTGTGAGATACCATCAATGGAGATGCAGGTGTTTATAAGACATCTGCGGCTTGCATAGTTAATTTTTATTAATAAAAACAAACAGGAATTACGTTTCATTTATGGATTAACAGTTGAGAATGTTTTGAGTGATTTATAACGAGAACAAAGGATTTTTTTCAATTTTCAGAATTAAGTACTGGAATATTTTTCCGCTTTGAAATAGGAACGAAAAACATTTCTCTTGCATCTCGTTGTCCATTCAGCTATAAATTATCCTTTATTTCAAAACCCTTAAACCCCAATCAAAAAGAGAGGATACTATGTATTTATTTTTTGGATTTTAAAAACAACTGGATTTATAATTGAAATAATATAAGGAAACGTAATATCAAAATTCCAAAACAAGGAAATGTATTAAAAATCCTAAAAAGTTGGGGAAAGTCAACAAAAATTGACATTCTACGGTAGAAATTCAAAACAAGCACACTTATCAAAATTATTCTCTGATTCTTATTTGTGATGCAGTGTCAAGGTTAGGAATGGTTTGCCGTCACACGTATTCCCTCTTCCTATAATCCTGGATCCTTCCGCCGTAGTGTGAAGGTATCTTTGCATGCCGGCGTGATTGTATCGAATGGCATGGGACCGCCTCCTGATGTTATTCGATACTCTGTCTGGAGTCCATTGCGTTTACCATCAGGTGCAGACAGTCACTATGCCAGATAAAAAATATATAGTGAAAATTTTACTCTGAAAAAAATCCTTCAATGTAGAAGAGTATAATATTATTATTACAATTATTCATCAAAGAATCTGAAGTAAACATTGTGCCGAATTCATTAGTAATTTGGTGACAAAAATCTGTATCTGCTATTACGAACAACGAACAAAAAAAATGTGATACTGTTGTGCAAAACTAGGCACGTGTACTTTGGGGATACATTTATTATATTTAAAGGTGTTTGAACTGACAGGTACTTTCTTTATTGTCATGGGTCAGAGTTTTGGTATAAATGTGCAATATGCGAACCCTTTTATCCGGTCATTGCTCCACGCAAGCCTCGTCTACTGACTCATTACGTTAGTATTCCCAAAGCGATTGCATTGTGCGTGGGGACTTAGGACTTGTCCGCAGGCTATTTAAGTATACTTCCCTATAGTGGTTTATTTTCGGTTTTGGTTAATTCGTATTTAGAATCTGTTTTTCAAATAGACTTTTAGCGTAATTCAGTGCTGATTTTTTAGGCTTCGTCATAATGAACAGTTGCTAGGATATTTTACCACCGACGTGCAAAGTAATTGCGTTTGGCGAACTCGTATGCTTATGATTATTTTTTTAAATATATTTGCCTGTTCAGATTTCCATTAATTAATTTTCGAATATTATTTAATTCATTGTTTCTTTAGGTGGCTGCTTATCTCTCAGCATTTTGACTGAAAGTACTGCAGATACTGTTATGAGTTTCACAATTCCCAATAGAGGAAATAATAATACTCGTAGCGTGTGTCCATTACTATTCATTATTGTACTATAATATTTCCGTAATCAATACCCGTTCTCTATTACGTGTGCAGTGACATTCTAATTAACAATCGACGTTGCATCAGTGAGCCACAGTGAGCCAAGCCAAATTGACGGAAGAACTCATTGTTTCTACACCGAAAAGCGGAAGCGTGGTGAAATAACGTCACCGGTCATTGTAATTGCGCAATATTTTATGGTTATTTGTATAAGTCATTATTTGCTTTCTTAGAGAGTGATCGTTGTATTAAGGGCGAAGATGGGCATCTCATAGGCCGGATCTCATTGGTAGAGACCAACATTGTCATTTACGCCTAGAAAGTCTGCATTAATAAAAGGCTCTAGAACAGTGGTTCTTACCCAAGCCGTGATGGTACGTACATATGAGAAAATTTATGTCCAGTCAATGACCACCTAGTTTTTGGTTGGTTTTTCTATGTATTCAAAAATAAACATGTACATAATTATTTTAGGGATGGCCTGTGGATTGCTCCGCGGACCATCGGGAATGCTTCCAGGGACCTCCAGTGGACTGTGGGCCACCGGTTAGGAACCACTGCTTTAGAAGGTAATTACGGATTATTAGTGATTACAAACTTTGTTTGAAAAGAATGTCGATGAAATGTCCTTGCAGTTGTGAACACAATACGTGTTCCGGTATGGTTTCAGAACTCAGGCATCTACATTGTACTGTACAGTACTGTCTCAAACCCATAATTGCTCACTGATTAGCAAGTTAATTACAACCGAGAAGTTATGAGGGCTCAGGCCACAGTTCACTAGTACATACTATTACTTGTGGTAGGTCTCTCACATGTGAGAGGCCATCTGGGTAGGTACCGCCGCAATGTCTATATCTGCCGTCAAACAGCAGTGTTAATGCACTGTTGTGTTTCGGATTGAACGACATTGTAGCCAGAGTAACTACTAGTGGAATGCCTATCATTGCTTTGTAATTCAAGGTGTTATTTGTTTTTCTTACTGTTTATAAGCGGTCATATAGCTTTCCATCAGGCGGACGGCATGCTCGTTCACCATTCATCGCCATTCATTACAATAAAAGAAAAAATTCTTAGTGCAAGTTGACGAACTTCACACACCACGAGACTTACACCCACATACGAGTATCACATCTAAACCAAAGTCGAGTAATACATCAAAGTTGTCGTAGTTTATCATTAAATAATTGTCCAAATATACTCGGTGAGAGGCGATGGGCGTTGATAATGCGAGCGTGTGAGCGTCGAGCGGGGCCGCGTGAAAGTGATATCGTTCTGTACCACGCATAGATTACACAGACTATAGATGTGACATGTTTATTGTGAGAAGGTTGTTTATATTTCATTGTGGTGTCAATTCGTGCAAAGTGGTTCGATTTTTGAAAGTGGTGTTATACACAAGGTCTAGATCATCTGTTTTAATTATAGTAACAGATTTAACCAGTTCAGACCTGATTGCAACTCTTGAGAGTGAGTTTAACACCAGCAACCGGAAAGCACCTTTTTATTAATGACACACAAATTCATATTAGTGTGAGGATTGAACTCACAGTCTCTTCATTCTCTACAACTTCAAAGTAAAATCTAAACAAAAAATTTGAATATCGGTAATTTTAATTAACACTCAATTTAACTATACGGCACTTTACATGTATACGCTAAAATGATTTGTAAATTGATATATGCAATGAATCATAAAGTTTCTTTCTTTAGCAATCTGTGAACCTGTTCTATGGCCATAAAGCAACAATCTGTATTAGAGAAGAAAGTGATGATCAAAATAGTAAAGTACGGAGCGCTGAGAGCGGCCTGCGGTTATCCGCCATAATTTAATTATACATCAAAACATTTAATACACTTTGTTGCTTATTGCTGGCGTTAAAATAACGCTATAATTAGCGTTTTTATACATGCGCATTCCATTCCATTCTAAAGTGCAACGGGATAGCTCCTGAAAATGACGGCAGGTATTAGGTTCGCTGCAATATTACGCTAAATAATGTAAATAATCTTTAGATTTGATTATGCATTGATAATTTATTACGAGTAACATAATTATTTTCAGTTGTTCATCAATCAAGCCAAAGTAGCGCTAGAAATACAGCTTTAACAAAATAGGTTTTACAAAATATTTATTACAGTTTTGTTTTTTACTAGAAACATGTATTGTGATATCAGCACACATTATTATATTACAAACCTACAAGCGCAGCATCGGACGTTCGCCTACAAGATAGACAGACAGCCTAATGAAGGTCGCAGGTGGTGTGGAATGGTGGATTCAGACCTTTGTGGAAATCCTTGAATATGTTAAGTTGTGTTAGATATTTGTCTTTTTGTTGCAGAGGGTGATGTTTAATACTGGCATAACAAATACTAATATTAATGAAATAAATTTGCACAAGATCATAAAGCATGAGATACTAACAGCTTATAATAAAATAATTATTACAGCTTTGCTGGCTCGGTGGTGTGAATGTATTAAGGTCGGGCAGGAATATTGGAATATTTATCATCAGCCCGGAGTCCAGAATTTGTGCCAATATCACACTTCGTGAGACGGAACGCCCAAGGCAAAAGGTAGGTATCCTGGTAGCACTCCTGCCTTCCCTTTCTGGGAAAAAGGCGTGAGTTAATGTATGTATGTAATATGTATAACTATAAAATATTCAACTTCAGAGGCGTGTTACAAATGGTAGTGGTAAATCTGTTTATTCGGCGTTCGCGTGCAAGCAAGTGGTTGTATTCGGTTGTTTACACGAAATCTAACGAGCAATTACGAAGGTGAAATGGAAAGTGTCTTGCCATAGGTTAAATATAACCCACGGTGAATATGTGTGACATTTACTGACGAACAGTAAGTGACTATTTTTTATGTAAGCTTCTATAGTCTCTATTAAAACGTAATAATATAATGTCAGCCGCACGGTATAGAGTTGTAAAGTCGATTAGCGCCGGTCTCTACGTCCTATATACCTATCTTTTAACAAGAGGATAAAAGCTAAAATATTTATATCAATACAATTCTATGCTTCATTAAACTGAGATAGATTTATTATGTATTTAGACAAGTTAGGCGTTCCCGGAGACTCGCCAAGCTTTAATGTTCGGTGTTATTACATTGCGTACCACTGTTGATACACGGGTTGCTATGGCGGGTGTAAGAGCGGGACAATCTCGAGACATATGTATTTATCATTCCTAGCTCTCTTCTAATTCTCCTAGATAACTGTCTAATTTTGTTTACTGAAACAAAAATTCATTGAAATATCTACGGAAATTTCTTGTTAAAGATGAATTATAGGGACCCGGCCGTAAGAGGTCGGGCGTGTGGGTTGGGAAATCTATTTCATACGACTTTTAAATTATTATATTAGAGGATCATTATCATCAGAATTGGATATGTGTCAATAATGCGAAAGGCTTGGACTGAAAGACAAAATACATGAATACTGTGTAAAAATAAGAGTGTATGATTAACTTTCCTGGGGGTTTTTTGCGGTGCATATACATTTTTGATCATAATTTATAAAGGGAATATTATTGCCAGATTCTGTACTTCTAAAACATATTTTGATTCAAATTATAAAACTTAAATTTCTGAAACATTTTTGATTTGCAAAATTACGTGTAATAATCAATTTTTGCTACAATGGAATTCAAGCTGCATCTATAGGCTATAGGAATCTACAGTGCAGTAGTAAAACCAGGATTCAACAGGTCGCTCGCGGGTCCATTCAGCTATCCGCGGAATGTAGGGGTGAACGACCGCCGCTGCCCTCACTACACTCGTCTTAGGATTTTCACCCTTATTTTCTATAAACTATGCGAAATAATAAATGAGTCAAAAATTTGCAATTATGAGACATATATCCTACTTCATTAAATGACTTAATAATTATATATGAATTTGGGCTATTGTCTTGAAACTAAGTATTTGTCGGGCGCGAATCTATGGTTTTTCATACTTATGAATTTGATAATCCGAATTGGCGTATTTTGTGATGAATATTGAGTTGCACATATTATGAGAGGGCTATGCTAGGATAGCATATAGAATGCGAAATGAGGAGACCCATAGGCGAATGAAGTCCTTGGGAATAGCAAGATGAAGTGGCAGTTGGACGGCCACATATCAAGATCTGATGGCCGTCGGGACCATAAGGTTCCGTAATGATTAAATGAAATTTTACGACTTTTTCAATCACTGTTAGGCAATTTTTATAGTTTTTAATTATGCGAAAGTGTCGAATTCCATTTACAAATTGCGTAGTTTATGATGAGTTAAAAGTGTAATTGAATCAATTTAGTTAATATGAAGAATGTGTGAGAGGCGATTTATTACTTCATATTTCTGCTTTATTGAGAATTTACGTCGAATTTAATTACGATGGGTTATGATGCCCCTAGGCGTAATGAAAGTCGGACAGTTTTGAGAATAAAAATCTGTATAATTGGCCCACAGAATACTTTTTTGTATGCCAATTAATTTTTATTAATATTTTTCCAACGGTATTTTTATTTTAAAATCTATGTATTGACCACCCAAATACTACGATAGGATAAAATACTAAAATAATTCGTCGCTTTTTATGCTAAATATTTATTTGCTTTATGTCTGAAGTCACTAAAACTACCACCCCGGCTTCTTATTCGGAAGCACTCTTGATATAAAAAAAAAATACAAACCTTGTGATAGGAGTTGTAACTAACGAATTGATAGGCCCTTTTATTCTTAAAGACGCTATGGTACGCGAGGTTTTAAATTATTATATTAGCAAAAACTATGGATTTTGTATATACAACCCAAACACGATATTTAAAAAATCACGATGCATGCGATATTTTTAGTTGCATTGTGTTTATAGTTACTAAAAACTACCACCTGGCTTTGTTTTCGGTAGCAGTCTTTATATACCCTGTATAACTTAGAGTTTACAAAAAGGTGCACAGAATTTTGCGAAGATTGCGTTTATATTTGTTGCGATGGTTTGCATCATACATTAATAATAGACATCAGAAAGTCGTCATTAAGGGGTTTGAGTCTGACTACATCGTGGCTACATCTGGTGTACCTCAAGGCTCTATACTGGGACCACTTCTTTTTATTCTTTTGTAAACGATATTAAACACTGTTTGTTAATTGCAGATTTCTGATGTACGCAGATGACTTAAAAATATATAAAGACTGTAACACTTCCACTGACTGTGCACTTTTACAAGATGATCTTAATAGACTAAACACATACTGCCTAAATCAAAAATTATTTCTTAATATAAGTAAATGTCTCGCTATATCGTTTACGAAAAACAGGAATAGAATCCAATTCAACTATTCGTTGGATTCCCAGATTTTAAATAGGGTGAATTTGGTCCGCGATTTGGGCGTCACGTTGGACTCTAACTTACACTTCGACACCCATATTAACGATGTTATAAATAAAGCATTTCGTATCTATGGTTTCGTCACTAGATGTGCGTCTGACTTTGTGCGACCTCGTACCTATCTAATATTGTATAATACTTTAATTAGATCACAACTAGAGTATGCTGTACAGATATGGAGCCCATATTACAAAAAATATATTCACCAAATTGAGACTGTTCAAAAGAAGTTTTTGAAGACTATGCATTACAAATGCTACAAATCTAATATACCTTATAATGAATTATTGGAACGTTACAATGTTTTAAGCTTAGAATCAAGACGAACATTGCTTGATGCTATGATGCTCTACAAATTATGTAATAATAAATATGACTGTATTGAACTGACGGACAAAATATGCTATAGAGTACCTAGAACTGTGATTAGGCGAGGGGTGCGTGTGCCTCAGCTATTCCATACACAATCTTGTAGGAGTAATGCGGGGGCGCGAGTGCCACTCCGCCGTCTCTTACACAATTACAACTCACAATTTGCCCATGCGGATGTATTTTCTCTCACTAACTCAAAATTTCGAAAAATATGTTACCTCCAATTAAAAGATTAATACTCATATTATGATAAAACCATAGTAGTATCGGACTTATAGTATATACCTTCGTGCTTAATTTTATTCTATCTGGTAATCTGTGGACAATGGTGTGGGTTATATGTGTGTAAACTCGTTTAATTATTTTTATTTTTTTATGTTTATTATTAGCATGTAACCGTTTATTGTCCCTTGTAAATAAAAAAAAAAAAAAAAAAAAAAAATATGTAGGTAATGCTTATGCATAAGGAAAGCATCGTGGGAAAATCTGCATACCTTCTCATCGAAGATATGTAACATTTAAAGCTGAAATTCTCTCAATCGTTGAGTTGTCTCGTCGCCAGAAAGGAACACTGTGACAAGCATTATTACCATTGAGTTTTATTTCTTAATTGACTTCTCAATTTGTACTTATTTATTATTCGAAGCGAAATTCATCAAACTGAACTTAGAAGCCGTCAAATTGGGTATTTTCACTGGAAGGCTTTATATTATTTTGTATGATGCATCCTGGCTAATGCCCTATCCTCACACTTAAGTCCGTCCTCTGTGCTGACCAATTGCTATTTCATACACTTCACATATTATTATATAGTGTTATTATTTTTGTACAGCATATAAATCTTAATCTTGTCGCTGGATGCAGGCTGCCTCCAACAGGTCTCTGTGGAAATCATTGGGGGAGGCCTATGTTCAGCAGTGGACTTCCTTTGGCTGATGGATGGATGGATGGATATAAATCTTAAACTAAATTAACATACAACATGGGAGTACCAATGGCAGTCGTATCACTTAAGGCAATCCCTTACCAACTACCATGGGATGGAAATAAGCGAAGCAAAATAAAGATATTACCTATAACTAAGAAAGTTAAGAATTAGGATTAGGCCCTGAGTACGCACATAAACTTTAGTTGTAGAAAACTGTTAACATTATACTATAGGTATAATATACAAAAATTGCCTGTTGCAGCAAGTTTTCAGTTGCCGTGATTATAAATTCCATTGAGTTAGCCAGGTTTTTATTAACACTTGGTCTGTGTGCATAGCGCCTTAAAGTATTGTTGTTCATACTAACTACTTTCAACGCACACCTAACAAGTTATCCAACTTTTCCTTCACCAAAGAAATAACAATTATTACCAAAGGCTCAATACTCTATAAGAAAGAGTAATTTCTCCTGTAATGGGCGGGTGCCATTGCATTTATGGTAGCAAAAACTGGTTGCAACCATATCCCACGGCAGATCCAATTTATAACAACCGCTTAGATCACCTGGTATCATGTGTTTAAATTGTGGGGTAGGCTGAGATGGGTTTATCTTTATTATAGTACGGTCGAGTGGTAAATGTGTTTAAAGTAGGGATCGGTTACATTCGTGTGTGCATCCTCTGTAGATTGAGGTAAAATGTTAGAAGTTATAATTATTTAAAAATATAACCACCAATTCTTTAAGGTACTTTACAAGAAAGCGGATTCGCCGCGTTTCATAATATTATGCCTATGCACAGCGGCGATACTACCTGTTTATCTTACATGTATATTTAGTAAAAAAACATAAGCTACCCGTGCCGCGCTGTCTAGATCAAAATAGATTAAATAGCAAAAGGCGATTATTTCTTAGTAATCGGTACAATTCAGCCAGTCTTTACAAAAGCCTGTTCACGCTCGGCTAAAGTAAAAGATATATTCAAACAGAAAAAAAACGAGCAGTGTGCTTCTAAGCCCATCTCCCCTATCACTGATTAGTATGGCGGCAGATAAGCATGTCCCCCACCTCCCCGCCACCTGCTAATGAAAGTGCTCTACGCAAAGCGCATTCCGTCACACGTTAGAGAGTTCACGACGGCCTACGGACTACCATGGGCATTTGTTACTTTCTGTTGTTCTTATTAATACAATACCAGTATTTATTTACGACGATATTGTAGTCTTGGCAGAATCGCTGGAAGACCTTAGCACTATGCTCGAAGACCTCAATCGAGTCTCCCAACAGGTGGGTCTTAAAATGAACATGGACAAAACGAAGATCATGTCGAATGTCCATGTTGTGCCCACCCCCATCGGTGTTGGGGGCTCGACTCTTGAAGTTGTTGACGAATATGTCTATTTAGGACAAGTGGTCCGGTTAGGCAGGTCCAACTTCGAGAGAGAGGTCAATCGTCGAATCCAACTCGGTTGGGCAGCGTTCGGGAAACTACGCGACGTCTTTTCGTCCAAAATACCTCAGTGCCTTAAATCGAAAGTCTTCGATAGTTGTGTGTTGCCAGTGATGACTTACGGCACCGAGACGTGGCCTCTCACTATGGGCCTTATTAGGAAGCTCAAAGTCACTCAACGAGCTATGGAGAGGGCTATGCTCGGGGTTTCCCTACGAGATCGAATCAGAAATGAGGAGATCCGTAGGAGAACTAAAATAACCGACATAGCCCACCGGATTAGCAAGTTGAAGTGGCAATGGGCAGGGCACATAGCGCGGAGATCTGATGACCGATGGGGTCGGAAAGTGCTCGAATGGAGGCCGCGTAGCGGAAAGCGCAGCGTAGGACGTCCACCCACACGATGGTCCGACGACCTGGTAAAGGTCGCGGGACGTCGCTGGATGCAGGCTGTCTCCAACAGGTCTCTGTGGAAATCATTGGGGGAGGCCTATGTTCAGCAGTGGACTTCCTTTGGCTGATGGATGGATGATTTATTTATACTTTTATAAATCGATTTAGGGTTAAGCTGTGGAATAGGTCTATCTGGATCAGCCCATATACGTCCCACTGCAGGGCACGGGTCTACTCTACAATCGAGAGTACGATTGAGAGTGGTTAGGCCATATAGTCCACCACGCTGGCCTAGTGCGGGTTGGCGGACTTACATACCATATAAATTCTTATGAATCGCTATGGTATGCAGGTTTCCTCACGATGTTTTCCTTCACCGTTTTAGTGCGTGGTGATTGACTATCAATACACACATGACTCCGAAAAGTCAGAGGTGTGCCCTGGGATTTGAACCCGCGACCACCGTGAACATGTTGGCAGCCGAGTCTGGTCCGTTTACCAACAAGCCACCATGCACAAAAATAGGAAAAATAGGAATAGGTCTATACCTAAGTATATTTCAGGAAGGACATGACAGTGTTAACTTTTAAGGAGACGTAACTAGTTGATATACATACATATATCTTTCTCTGGTGCTCACAATAAAGGATAGACAGGAATTATAGCTTCGATAAAAATATAAGGGAAGGATTAAATGAAGAATTGATTGGTTAATATTCGTGAAAAGTTATACAGGATAAATCGGAAATAATCGGTTTTATGAAAATGTAAACGATACACACGACAAGCACTAGGTGATACATCTTGATTATAATGGCTAATTTCATATCACTTATTTAATATAACAACAATATTTTTTGGAAATAATTCCTTATGAAACATCAAAATACCACAGTTTTCTTATGACGAATTTTGGACTCTACATGTAAATTTATTTCGAATGTTACAAATATACACCTGTTTTCTACGTGACTGCTCTAGAAAAGATGATCCGCATTCTATCCATCTTTCACTTATCTAAATACGTGAGGTCATATTTTATGACAATTTTGAACAAGTAGCAGTAAATATATTGTCTATGTGTCTTACATCTCATGGAAATGGTTGATGTCGAGCATCAGATAAGCAAGACTTCAGAGAACATTGCAATCAACGATTAAATAATTTTACATAGATGTAGGATTTGAATGTATGATGAAAGATGAGTGGAATAGAACGTTAGACGATTGACTGATATGGAACGTAGTTTGTGTGAAAGAGATGACTAATGAAAGTATTTAAGATGGAAAGAGTTAGAGGATGAATGATTTAGATGTCAAAATACGGAAGGACGGAATAATAGACAACAGTCTGGAAGACGATGGAAGCAAGGGCGGATCCAGGTTTTACGCCAGGGGGGGTATATTATAGTTCATGTCAGATTTTGCGCCAGGGGGGGGGGGGGGCGGGGTCATATAGTTCATGTCAGAACACTAATTCAACAATTCGTAATAATGACTTTTTAAAGTTAGTTACAGCCGTGATTTGTGAACACACACACTTTTTTACTTTATTTATCGACATACAAAGAATTAATTGTGCTTATAAATTTTATCAACGAGATAATTAATAAATTTTGTCAATCTGGAGCCAGCCCAGGGGGGGGGGGTCATGACCCCCATGACCTCCCCCCTGGATCCGCCCTTGGATGGAAGACTTGAAGGAAGATGTGCAGTGGCGACGAAATAAAGACGACATTAAATTGAAGACTATAACAACAATCTTTTTTGATTTGACCCGAGACGGAACTATTCCGACAGATTTATAGTTTCAAATAAAGAATACCTAATTGTAATGGATATTGGCGTAGGATCATAATTTGATAGTGATTATATAGTTCCGATAGGCAACGTCATACGCTTTATTAAATAATAATTAAAGAAAACATTCGCAAAACTTTCATTAGATATTCGTTGGTTTTGTGTTTATACATTTTTGTATTTTCTTCTTTCATATGTACCCCCAATGGAACCAAATGTTGACAATCGCTATTGGTCACTGGTTTACCATTCTAAATCTCCGGTTGAAGCTAGATAGTCCAGCATCAAATATGAGGTGCGCCGACATTCCGGTTGACGCAGGTGCTCACCGGGCACGGCTGCTTCGGTGCGTACCTGTGTCGCGTAGCCGGAGCTGAGGAGTCCGCCGTGTGCCACCACTGTGGCAACTGCCGTGAGGACACGGCTCAGCACACACTGGAGGAGTGCCCAGCCTGGGACGAGGAGCGCAGCGCTCTCACTGCGGTTTTGGGTGGAGACCTCTCGCTCCAGCCGTGATCGCCGCCATGGTCGGCAGCCAGAGGTCGTGGCGAGCCATGCTCTCTTTCTGCGAGCGCGTCATGTTGCACAAAGAGAGCGCCGAGCGGGATCGTGAGCAGAACGATCCCGCTCGTCGTCACCGCAGACGAAGAACGAGGCGCCGGGACATCAACTAACCCGGCGCCGCAGAGGCCACACGGGGCCGCCTTCCCTATCCTGGCAGCCCCCGAGACGTAGCGTCAAAAAGCCGCGTCGCTGTAAGCGGCAGTGCACGTGGAGGCGGTCCTGGCGCGTCTGTTGAGCGGTATCCCGGGGCCGCCTCCAAAGTGCACCGATGGTGGCCAACGCGGGGTTTTTAGTCGGTATTTCGGTGCGCAGACTACGATAGGGACCCGACCCAGCATCACGTCTCGCTGGGCCGGAAGGCGCACCGGGTGAGTCCGACACACCCTCGCCCCTTCGGGGGCGGGATGGTCCGTAAAGGGATTATCACCGCGAAAAAAAAAAAAGACGGGTTGCACTCCGGGAGTGCCGGCAGAAGTGAAAACTTGATTATTAACGTTGAGCATGTTTGATATTTGGAATGGTTAGGGAATAATTTTGCACCAATTGCTTTATCAGTATAAAAGTACTATCATTTATGTGGTAGAATACAATATTCATTTATTGCGCTATCGTACACAAACATGACAATTTATATTACATTAAAAATTTAACACTTTAAAACTATTACAATTATTTTACATTAAAAAGTTTATCTCTCCGAAAAATCAACTTTCATCCATAATTTCAACGACTTTTTCACCATCATCATTACCAGAACTATCATCGCCAATCTCTAAAACTGATACGATAGGTTTATGGTAGCTGAAGTAAGAAACGAACAGTTTTGATTCGAACCTATTTAAATGTCTAATAAAGACCGCATCAATAGTAGTTTTGTATTTCGTTGTGCTAAGATTGCGATCATTCGACATAGTTAAACCAAATTCATTATTTAAAAATTCAATTAATAGTTGATTTTATCGTCTGCGAAGTTTATGTTGAAATCTCCACTCAAAATCATTGGCAATTCATCAAGCTTTATAAACTGACAGCTAACTGACAGCTGTCTACTCTCCATCCGTCTTACGCTTTTCGTCTTACGATCAGGTCACGTGTCCTGACGCGAGTTTAAGATTTTATACCCATTACAGAAAAAGTGCTCAACGCCGCTAAAGAAGTTTTCACTTCAAAAAAAAGCTTCAAATATGAGCCATTAAGAATTCAATCTGCGTGCAAGGGGTTCGCCAACTCCCAATTTTAAACGATATACATAAGTGCATAAGCGGAGGAAGTAATCGATTGTCGTCGGGTTTCTCACCTGATGAGGTCACGGATTCGAATCCCAGCGGTCGCGAGACGAGCGGGGGTGAATGTACCAGAACAATGACAAGCTCGTTAGCTAATGCTTGCTGAGATTGACAGTAATTTATCCAAGTCATTAGTTAGTAAGTTAATTTTTGTCAGATATTTCATGTCATTATTTATATTTTAATGTACTGTGAAAAAAGAAGTCGAAGTTTCTAATCAGTGGTATTCTCTTATAGGTGAGGGAATAAATTAAGTGGAAAGTGAAAAAATGAAGTTCACAAATCTGCACTAGGGCAGAATAGGTTTTCATCTTAAACGAGTTTTAGGTCGTAGGAGAGAGCACAAATACGTATATGATAATTATAATTTGTTACGATGTACCATATTATAACTATGTCATACCATTTATTCATAAATTATCAGATGAAAACTGATATAAATCTAATTGGATTTGTATCTAAAACTGAATCTATTGCTACAGATCAGTATATTAAGTTGTCACTTTAAGTATATTTTATCTAAGCGAGAATCTAGGACCTGCAACAATGTTGCTAATAAATGAGCGATACAGAAGCAATGGCTCCATTAGTAGCCTTCAATTACCACGGAAGTTATTTCGATCTAGTAAACCACATACTTATCGTCATACGTTTAGTTCCCTATCTCGACATATTATGCTGTATTTTAATATGTGATCTACTTAATTATTTTTTGCCTATAACAATAAATAAGGTGGCCTTGAAGAAATTGCCCAATGCGATAAGGCCGCCTTTTGTACTTTTTTAATTAAATGTTATTTCTTTAATATAATTCTAGCTATGGTGCAAAAAGAATAAGTAAATAAATTGATTATTTAGGACATTATTTTCGACGAGTGATTTTGTTTTTTTCTCCATTTACTTAGGATTTTTTTGACATAGCAGTTCCATCGAACACTAATACAAAATTTCGACTAAAAATTATATGGGTAATCCTATTTTTCTATTACTTAACTATGCAAAATTCTGGCTTGCTTAGAGTCAGCTACTGCTTTTGTGTCCTTTATACCAAGCCTATATCAAATTCATTTACAACTGTCTTCCGTAAAGAGCTATTATGGAATTCTCCATCAAGCGGCGTTGGACATCATCAACGGAGTTACATTGGTCACACCTCTCAGTACTATTTGTTGATATATGTGATGATATATCCGACGAATGACTTAATTATGTATTCTATCATTACCTCAAGGGAATATCAGCATGATATTATCGAAACGTACATGCCATTTTAAGACCAAGATGTAGAGTTTTAAGAGTAAGGGTTACCACTTTATGACACCTGATAACTTTTAAAGAGTGAAAGCGTCATGATATTACGAATCTTGGCAATCTAGCAGATTAACGCAAGTTTTTTTTAGTCATAAGATTTTGGAGGTTTTCATCCATATGGAAATGCCAACCCCAACATTATTAACTCACGTTGGTGAGTTAGATTTTGGTTCTCTTTCAGACAGTGACTAACCACGGTATACTATGGATGAAATTCCAACAGAGTGCTATACGCAATTGTGCCGGGTTTCGGGTTCAGTTAGTTTATGTCCGGCTTATGATAAAGTCGGTATAGAGTTTGTGCTCTATATGGATAGATACGCTTACCAATAGATGAAATATATTATATAGTAATTTCGAAGAAGTATCTTATCTTTACATTTACAAACTCACGCCTTTTCCAAGAATTAGTGGGCCGAGGTGCTAGTATACCTATATTTTGCCATGTACGTTCCGTTCAATAATTTGATGGGGGCAAGCCTATCGCATATCAGCACCAATTCCTGACTCTGGGCTTATAATAAATAGGAGAATCCGATATCACTTTAGCCGACCCGTGATTCGAACCCGAGATCTCCGTTTTGTAATCGTACTGTAGTAAAACTACACGGTTGAAGCATTAATTTACTGGGTATATCAAGAGTGCTACCGAAAACGAAGTTTTAGTGAGTACAAACACAATGCAACTAAAATTTTCGCAAAAAAAAAAACGCGACAATTTTTTTTATGATTTTTTAAATATCGTCATTTTTAAATGTTTTACAATTGTTCATAGGTTTTGCTAAAATAATAATTTAAACTCTTTTATACCTTAGAGTTCTTATAATAAAAGGGCATACACTATTATTTTAGGAAAAAAAAAGAATTTACGATCTAAATACGACCATAGGAAAAAAATAACAAAAAAAAATCGTCGTCTTTCCCAAAATTTTCTGTTGCAATGTGTCTGAAGTCACTAAAAACTACCACCCGGCTTCGTTTTCGGTAGCAGTCTTGAGATACCCTGTATATAATTATAACTTCACGTACGCACGGGCAACAGATGATGTATGATCTGATTTAGCAAAATCTCAATATCAAATGATTTAGCAATTGGCAGAATTAGGCACATATTACCTTAACATAATATAAGCATCATTTGTACAGTCAAATGAACAGTCTCATACAGGGTCACAGTGAGACTCACTATGTGGACCAGGAGACACGTCCTGGAGTAACCACCCGTTCTGGACGAAGAGTACACTTTACACTTCACTATCGCCCGCAGTAGCGGTCTCGGTGGGGGAGTGATGTGGACCAAGGAGTCGTGCAATGCTCGGCGCAAAACGGCCAGCAAATTTCGAACTATGAAATACGTTATTATTTAAATATTCTTGAAAAATATTTTCCTATGTTAATTGTAAAGTCTCATTCATCGAGTCTCATTGCTATTAATTTGTAAATATTATATGTTGTACATACATGTGGTTTTTCATTCCGCCACAACTACATCATTTGTTCCATTTTCCACCCTGGCCTAACTACTGACAATACTGTATACAGCAACTGCCAGTAGGTAAATAGCGCACAAATTAGCTTGAGCTCCCTCACCCGTGACCATAGTAAAACATAAAGGTAAAGTAAAAGTGGAAAGTTCAAACGCAAGACTCGTTACGGCCATAACATCATGATAACAATGAATAGTTTTTGTTTATCTCAAATCAGATATTTATTCAGCGACTTTCATTCTATTTGATTATCTCGTGTTACGTTTGTGCGCAGTGCCGCCTGTTTTGTAACACTGGTTATTATGCGTAGGGCTGTGGGTTCAAACTTCGTGGATTATAAGTGCGTGGGTGGCCTGTTGGTAACGGACTAGACGCGGCTGCCCACATGTTCACGGTGGTCCGCGGGTTCGAATCCCAGGGCACACCTCCTGACTTTTCGCAGTCATGTGTGTATTGATAATAATCAATCACCACGCACTAAAACGGTGAAGGAAAACATCGTGAGGAAACCTGCATTTCATATCGATTTATAAGAATTCCTATGGTATGTAAGTCCGCCAACCCGCACTAGGCCAGCGTGGTGGACTATATGCCTAACCACTCTCAACCGTGTTCTCGATTGTAGAGTAGGCCCGTGCCCTGCAGTGGGACGTATATGGGCTGATACAGGATTAATAATAGACTTATAATATCTCGCTTGTGTGGTTGTATTACAAACTGAGGTCGAGGGTTATAATCCCGGGGCGAGCAGTGATTTTTGTATGCATTATCAGTCCAGAGTCAGGAATTTGTTCCGGATATGGTGATAGGCGCACAAGTCAAGAGCCTATAATGAATTTTGCCAAGTACTTACTGTCCGTCACTGTTTATCTTACATACCGCATTATTACAGCATTCGTATAACGCCTTGCTCCGATATATCTAATATAAACCGCCGCAATCATCTCATTGCAAAATCTACATCATTTAATACCTCCTTTAGCCATAGATTTTTTATCGCTTCGCTAAGCATAATCTTCTATTGATCTCCACATCGATCTGTTAGAAAACGGTGTGCATCTAGCGACTTCCTGCAATTTAACCTCCATAATTCTTAAATAATCAAAAATAAAATATGTATGTATTTATATGTCTCTAAAATTTATATGAACATAGACATGTATTTGTATGTATTTATATGTACCTAACGCCCGAATACTGGAACGCCATTCAAATAATAAGTTGCTCTTAACAGCGCACGCCCACTTAGCCAGTACATTAATCGGGATTAACGTAGTTAAGCGCCATTTATATTTAAGTTGCGTTCCAGTATTTGGGCGTTAGACTACTCTTTCTCTCTCCGACTTCCTGGAAGAGATTGTCTTGTGCAATAAGACCGCCGATCGTACTTATTTAAAGATTTTTTTCTGGTGTAAAATAAAGAATAGAAATAAATAAACTAAATTAGACTTTCGTGATAAATACACTGAATGGCAGTGTGTAACATTTTGTTGGAGTTTTCTAATATTTATCTATTCAAGTACGACAGCCCTACGATGCCATGGAAACGAGAGGTACTTTCACATCAACTATAAACAGAGATGACCAGCGGTTGAACCCGGCCTTTTATAGGCAAATCTAATGAGAGTTGGAAAATTGAATTATTTAACAGGCATCCCAACAATGCTATGGATATTATAGCAAAGATTTATGGTTCCACGATGAAAGATGGTCTATGAAAGTATAAAAAAAAAACAAAAATCTAATATTCTTTCTACCTATATGGCCTAACCACTCTCAATCGTACTCTCGATTGCAGAGGAGGCCCGTGCCCTGCAGTAGACGTATATGGTTTGATACAGTACGGTACAGTATTTCCTCTACCAGTGAGGGTACGCCGTACACGGTAAATGTTTCAAAGGGTCGAAACCACGTAAAGGATTAGGAATAATATTTATTGTCAATTACATAAGGTTACATTATTAGCTTTAACAGTGAAAGTGAAGCAACACCGCTTGCGACTCGTCTTCCTCGTTCCACAGTTTCACCTTTAGCGGGAATTTGCCCTGAAATCATGACAAAACCACTCTTATTTACTTACACTTTAAAATAAAATCAACGTTAATATTAATTTGCATAGTTATTGGCAAACTGTAACATACCATACTAAAAATGTTTTTTTTTTCTTATTATAAAAATATGCTAATATAGTAGAATAATGAAGAATTATGATATGTTAGTCCTTTCATACTTTGCTAGCAAATTATTCATTCCATGGCTTTGCTCTTAAATCCTAACATTGTGAGTTAGTTTGGTTGGTAGGTATGTGAAACTAACATAAACTTTGCAAACACACCTGAACCAACTAATAGCTATTTAGTTGGAGGTGACTATAATCATCGGTTGTCGCAAGGGAAATAATTCCGCCTGTCTTTTCTTAATAATTGTCTAATTTAATATATACCGAACTAAATGGCTACAATGGCTCCTGATAATATGAATAGAGATATTATGATTTATGATTGATAATATATGACACAAATATTATAATGGTCTTTCGTCTCAATGCTTCCCTACTCAATCTCTTTGTCTGTTACTTTCACGTTATGAAGGCTGTAATAAAAAGGTTGTCACTTACAAATGCTCTTTTATCTATGTCCAAATCCATGTCGATAGTGTCCTTTCATCAGCTTGTAGCGGACAGTTGAGGTAGTCACACGCGTTCTTGGGCCGTCTGAACACAACGCTATAAGACTCATCGTTTGCTACATCGCCGTACACCGCCATCTTTAGCTTACTTGCTGAAAATTTCTGGAAACGTGACGAATTATTAGAATACTCCTTGTAATAGACTTGAACTCCTTCGTATACCACGAGGTTTGCTTAAGGTTGATTTTTGGCAATTGTTTCTTCGGTTGGAGAATTTCATTTTCTTTCGTTTCTGGCATTTGGCATAATAATTATGAAAAAATAAATGATGTTACAAGCTTACAGCCTTATTATAGACAGCCTCCATGGCGCAGGCGGTTAGACGCGTCTGTGAAACGAGAGTACGCGGGTTCGATCCTCACACGAGAGAAATGTTTGTGCGGCCAACAAATATTTCTTTCGGGTATGGGTGTTTGTGAGACTGAAAGTCGTCTGTAGCTCCTGATACTCACGACAGAAGATTGGATCTTAGTGTTGGGGTAAGGACTATGTATGTGACTGTTGGGTGTTATTTATTTACAGTTTACCTAATTTAGTTATTGAATGTTTTATTCTTCCTTCGCTCAACCTGAACTCAAAGTAATTCGAAAGTGACAAAACATTGGATCACTGAAATAGTTTTAAACTTGTCTATGAATAAGGTCATGAGTATTTAAGCGTCAACACAAAATTTACGTCTATTAATGGGCATTTCTGCATAGGTATATATACGACATAGGTAATAAGTGGACCTACTAATTCATGCAAGTGGATAGGTTTACTTACTTGGCGTCATGTTTATGGTCATTCCATAGCTCTTGTTGGTTTTCATTAGACAGAAAGACGGACCCTGAGTGCAAGGGTCGACAATAACGCTGTGTACCACGCAACGTGAAACGTCCACTGAAATGTACAACGATTACCTTTTATACAGGACATTCATATTATAAAGAAGGCCGAAGACGGCGTAACGAGTAAATTCAATATTGAAATAAAATCAATTTCGATGAAAAAAATCAGTGATGGTTTTACTAAGCTCGTTTAGCTGAAATCTTGTGTGAAGTAAAATTATTGATGTTTCATTTCTTTCTATAAGTAATATCTGCTTGAGTCCACGAAGATCAGAAGGACCCTATGGTCTCCGATCCTGTCTGGGTTAACGTATTCTTATTCCAATAGGTTATTGATTAGCAACAAATGATACTTTGCAATATTATCTATACTAACTTTTAAAGAGGAAAGATTTGATTGTTCGCATTGAATAGGTTCTGAAAAGTATAGGACTAATTTGAAAAAATCTTTCACCATTAGAATCATATTATCTCTGGTGATAGAATATTATCAAAAAGTTACCGGGCTGGGGCCGCAATTATGAAGATAAATACCAAAATATCTCAGCTAAATGTCTGAAGCATAAATACCCTTTATGAAGTCTTTATTGCTTCAATAGCTGAATAGAACATACAAATGTATTGGTGCATGCTAACTACTCATTAGCATTAGTGTACTTGACACAAATGGAGGAGCGTTTTCTCAATTAGCATCTATTATCTACAGGCTGTTGTAGACTCAATATTAACATAATATTTCGAAATATACTAGTTGATTCATTTTGTCACCAGGCTAATTTATACGTCTAAGATTTTAGTGCGTCACGAATACCAAATTCGAGTTCGTTAATGACTTGTTATTAGTTTCTATATCTAGAACTTAATTAATTTTAGTGCATCCAGAAATTCAACTTGACGACACAACTTAAACATATAGTACAGTTGTTGGCTAGTCACCAGTGTATTGAAATGTTCCCAAAGACAATAACTGCGTCTGAACGATAACAATTGTATCTAAATATCAAACATCCTCTTTAGAGTGGTTAGCTACTTGTATATTTCATTTGTCTTAATTGGTAGGAATAATACTGGGTCTACTTTCATATCACTCCAAAAATTGTCTTCATGAATAGATACATAGGATTATAACTTAGTGAATATATTAGTAAAGAAAAACACTCACCATCTTTGCAAATCTTTCTTTCTCACATATTCTGAGTGAGCGATAGTGCAGCTAAAGGCAATAAACAATATACACGGGTCCACATCGTGATGGCGACTTTACAAACACTGAGTATAGCAATACATAAGTGCTCCCAGTAGAGATGGCATGTGTCCGAATGCGATTTCGGAATCGATGTTAAAATTTGTAATCTTGTTCGTCACAAGACGATTTACATTGATTGTTTTACAAGATCATTAATTAATTTTATAAACTTTAAGAGATGCAGAGGTGAAGAATATGAGTTTTTACTATGGATTTCAAATATTTTATTTGAAAAAGCATAGGCTGTAAAAATAAGATAGTCTTTTCAAACAAAATAGGTTTATTTTTATTGCTTTGGGAATGGCGACGCGTATGCCAGTTACCTGATGGTAAGCGATACATTCATGGAAAGTAACAAATCAAATAACGCCATGAATTGCAAAGCAACGCTTAGCATTCACCTGTGCTCGCCATCCTGAGACGTAAGGTGTTAAGTCTCATTATTTCCCGTAGTTATTATAAATTAAATTAGTAAATAAATAAATAAATAAATAACACCCAGTCCCATACATAGTCCTGACCCCACACTAAGATCAAGTCTTTGTGTCGTGGGTATCAGATATATATCAACTACGAGAGACTTTTCGGTCTCTCAATAAATTAGTGTGATACACAAGAACTACATTTAATTCCAGTACTCGAGCATACATTGGTAGCTCCATCATCTATGCGTCCGTTTCGTGACCCTCGCAAGTGCCCCCCCCCTTCCGACAGGCCACCGTAATTATGTCCAGTGTCCAGTATAGACTAATACTGAACGATCATCTTTCATCGGCCGATACTTTACTATGATGCTTCTGTACAGTCAGCTGTCAGTGTTGTATAGAAAATATGAAAATGATGCCAGATATTTAGTGGTGATATTTGGTTTTTCGGGCAAATGCATCGATTTTGTATTTCGGAATCTCTGGTAACATCACTAGTACTAATTATTGTTTTAATATCATAATGAGTTTATTGATCGGCGAGGGGTCATTAAATCATTTGATAACCGTCGGTGTGGATGTTGCTAATTACTGTATAATTGTTGTTGTTTGCGCCGCTATTTAAAGGTTAAGAACAAAAACCAATTATGCTGGCTATCACAAAGAGTTATTGTAATTTGTAGCATTTTCTTCACTTGGCGACGAATTATCCGGAGTTATGCGCATCGTGGGGACGATACGCCACAGCGAGAAAAATGTTTGAGATGATAACAAAAAATAGGTAATTGTTTTGAGTCTGTGTGTTGTGAGACATTAAATTTTAGTGACGGGGCATTGCTGTATGTAAAGTAATAGTTGTTTCAAAAAAAAAAATCTTGATGGATTCGTCGTTTCTGCAAAATTAAGAGCAGTAAAGAATATTGATAGAGAGTGCCAAATGACCTGTCTCCTTTATCTTTTCATGGACAGACGGTCTGATAAAGTACGCCAGGAAATATTTAATATTATTTAAATATTTCTGGGCCTTTGCTAAAATACCTGAAGTAAATTTTTATATTGAAGCTAATGCAAAAACGACCATTGGAATCCTACTCAATTTTGAGGAATTCTTCTCTCCAGGTCCGTAGATATTACCAGATCTTCACTACATTTTTATGGGTCCAAATGACAAGCACCAGCTTTCAATCAAAGAAAAATGATCAAAATCGGTTCACCCAGAACAGAGATATGAGGTAACAAACACAAAAAATAACAACATACAGTCCAATTGAGAACCTCCTCCTTTTTTTGAAGTCGGGTAAAAAAATATTTATTATTCGATAATTTATGGAAACTGTAGACATAATATATGAAATCCCGTTTCAATTTTTGAAATATTTATTCTCGCATGTGAGTTCTAACTTGCAAAGATCAACGTTTCTAGTGCAAATTATTTAATTTAGTTGTAAGTTTTGATCACTAGGACTCTACTGTTGAACAACATTTTTTATTGGATGAGCATTGATTGGCAACAAATGTGTGAACATTTTGTTGCCAATTCATTTAGGACCTGCGCACTAACGATTATCTGACCTGAATTTAAAATAGTGCATTGGTCTCCTAATAGGTCGTCTACACCAGGTTATCGATGAGTCCATTTATAAAGTACTTCGTTGGTAAACAGAATTGACTACGTATTATTAAAGAGTTGTTACAGAAAAAGTTATACTAAATTTTGAAAGAGACAAAGAGTGCTTCGTATTGGTTGCTATCAACAAATTGTGTTTGGTGAACATCATAACCTACAGGAGATTGAGTTTATAATATTTAGTTATTAACATGAAAAGGTATAAAAGACTTTGTTATCAAAGATAAAACGAAAATTATTGTTAAAATATTCCTTTTATTTATAAACTAGTTGAAAATACCTTTCAAAAGCCTTGACAAATTGGATAGGTTCCGTGGTGCAGTTAGACAGACGCTGGCTGTGAAACGAGTGGTTGCGGTTTTGATCCCCGCAATAAGACAAATGCTTGTACGATCAACAAGTATTTCTTGTGAGTCTGGGTATTTGATATATGGAAATAATCTCGCAGTTTCTGTTACCCACAGCACAAGGCTTGCATCTCAGTGTGGGGTCATCAAAAAAATATTTAATTATAATCTATGAATGAGACACATTAAATATGTTTAAGGTTATTCTTTTTTTGTGTGCAGCTAGGAAAAAAGAAAGCAAAAATTGAATTATAATATTCAATTTTTTAATTTTTCATATTAATTTTTTTCTTTCTTTTTGCCATTCATGTGGATCAGGCAGCCACATTAATACCACTGAATATGGGTTTCAAGCCAAAAGTATTAATTCTGTTAACAGTTTAATAAAGTATAAGCAAGCAATGGAAATCTTCAGACAAGTTAAAAGTCACACTATTTAGCGTAGTTGGTTCAAAGAAAACCATTGAGAGATATGTTTGTATGATTTAGGAGTATCTAGTGTAGATTGGGTAGTATGAGTCCTAAACCGATCTAAACTGTCGTAGTTTTTTAAACGCACGACACCAAGCTTTTCACTGATATGTTATGTGCATTGGACAGTTGAGTGAATTAATTTAATAATTGTAGTATATTAATGTGCTTGAAAACAATATGAACAAAAATCTGTTTTGTTAACTCGCTTCATTGCGAATATTGGCAACGAAGCATACAACTTCTAAGTGTATAGCTTTATGATCTAAGTGTTGGTGTAATGAAACAATTCAAACATTCTATGCCGTATATTTATGACATAAAGTACAATGTTGCGTCAATATTCAGTAATTAATTATCGGCCTGACTTTAGCTTGAGGGTTGTCAAGAAGCAGCACATCTGGGTCTTGTCCTCTGCGTTCCACAGCTTCCATTTGATCGGGTATATGCCCTGCGAAAATAAAAGTATTCGTTTTAAAAACTAATCTATTGTTCAAAAATGAAAAGACACCCATATTTTACAGGCATTCATCATTCATAGTTTAAATACGACTAAGGATTTTTTCGTTCAAGTTTTTCACCTCGCGATGAAAATGAGCTTCGGCATAATACTGAGCCGTAAAATTATATGTAATAAATCTGTCAAAAACGATGACCTGAAAAGTTTTTTATTATTATAAGCCCTTTATGTCCCACAGCTGGGTGAAGGCCTCCCTACTTTTTTCCATTTGTAATGGTCACATAATAATTGCCACCACTTCGAAAAGTACCGCCATCTTCTGAGCCTATCGCATTTTAAGATTCGACTACTGGACAGCCACTGTGTTCATTGTAGTGATTTCGTCGTCCTAATATTATAATAAAGAACAAACCTTCGGCAGTTTCAAGCCCAAGCGGAGGCTGTACGTGAGTGTTTGTTGTTTGCCGGCCTCCACGGGACACGTGGTCAATGGACAAGCGTCCGCATCCTTCAATGCTTCAAACTCGACGTCGTCTGCTCCGTTCGCCCAAAACAATCCGCTCTTCAGGTTTTGTGCAGCGAAGTCTGAAAAATTATAAATATTTCTATAGAAATATGTTGTATTATAGTATCATCATCTTTGGTGGTTGAAGGAAAACTTCGTAAAGAAACATGCATTTCAATTCAATTATAATCTGGATTATAAGTGCGTGGTGGCCTGTTGGTAAACGGACTAGACGCGACTGCCAACATGTTCAGGGTGGTCGCAGGTTCGAATCCCAGGGCACACCTCTGACTTTTCGGAGTCATGTGTGTATTGATAGTCAATCACCACGCACTAAAACGGTGAAGGAAAACATCGTGAGGAAACCTGCATACCATAGCTATGTATAAAATTTCTATGGTATGTAAGTCTGCCAACCCGCACTAGGCCAGCGTGGTGGACTATATGGCCTAACCACTCTCAATCGTACTCTCGATTGTAGAGGAGGCCCGTGCCCTGCAGTGGGACGTATATGGGCTGATACAGATAATCTGGATTAAGTAATATTAAAGTTAGCATTGTATATTTCATATTGACAGCCTCCGAGAGGCCGCAGGTTCTATCCTCGCACCGAGAGAAATGTTTGTACGGCCCAAAAATATTTATTTCGAGTCTGGGTGTTTGTTAGACCGAAAAGTCTCTCGTAGTTCCTGATACCCACGATACAAGACTTAATCTCAGTGTAGTGTCAGGACTATGTATGTGACTGCTGGTTGTTATTTATTTGTTATTTTGATTCTTATAAAGTTTAGGTTAATTTTAAATAGTATATTAAGAATATGGTTAGATATACATATTTAAAATTATATATATGATAAGGTTGGCGTGTCCATAATATGGACAAAATCCCTCTAAAAACCTATTATTTAACATAAAAATTACAAATAATATTTGTATACATTGTAGGTACTTACTTGGTGTGTAGTCGAAGGACAGCTCGGTGTTTTGTCCCTTAGTGACTATGGTGAACTTCTTCTTGATGTCGGCTGGCTGGATGCGAACCTCGGATACCGTGCACGTGCTTGCTGGAACTATACAAACATTTCTATTAGTATTATTAACCAAATCAGGGTACATATTTGGGCCTTTGCGGAGTCTTTTGTTCAGCATTAAATATCTTGTTGCTGAAGATCATAATAGCGTGAAGATAGAGACGTATGTATATTGATGAACATCGACTTACTACAATGGCCTATAATATAGGATACATATCAAGACTGCTACCGAAAATGAAGCCGGTTGGTAGTTTTAGTGACTACAGACACAATGCCAATTTTCACACCAAAACGTAAGTTCCGTATTTTTGTATTTTTTAAAAGTATTATCGTGTGGGTGTACATTAATAATTAAAGAAAAACTATGGTTTTACTAACCAAATACGACGCTAGGAAAAAAATACGACGCATTTTTTATTTCCAAAATTTTTATTTGCCTTTCAGTAGCATTCTTGATATACCCTGTATTTATATGGACCGGTTTTAAAGCATTAGTTATAGGAATAGCATCGCTTTAATAATACTTTTTGGCTGTTGATATTGTGAATAATGTTATTAATCTTCCCCTTATCGCTACGTTTCAAATTATGTGTCGTAGAATTTTGTTTTAAAAGTTTTCTATTACGAATTTAACCGTGAATTGCATATTTCTTTAAATATTTTAAAGAAATATGCAATGATGCTGTCTGCCGACAGTTTTGTGTATACGCTAATATATTTAGTAGTATTAGTTAATGCGCTATTAATGTCTAGTTATACATTCATTGACGTTTAAGTGACGATAATTAATTGATACTAAATAACTGTACTTTGCCTCACCTCTTTTACTTCGACGCTTATCGAACTCAAAACAAAATGAGGATACTGGACACAAAGAATAGTTTTCTAATAAACGTATTTGAATTTTTATATAATAAGATTTATTGATCTTATCGGTCTATATGTATATCTTTTTCATTACTGATATTCGTCCCAAGATTTGATAGGAGCAAGCCAGACACAAATTTCAGTCTAAGGAAAGTTATACAGGGTATATCAAGACTGCTACCGAAAACGAAGCCGTGTGGTAGTTTAAGCGACTTCAGACACAATGCAACAGAAAAAGTTGCAAAAAAAAGCGACAATTTTTTTTTGTAATTTTTTTCCTAATGCCCTATTTTGGTGGTAAATACATTTTTTCCTAAAATAATAGTGTATACCCTTTAATTTATAAATACTCTAAGATATAAGAGAGTTTAAATTATTATTTTAGCAAAAACTATGGATTTACCACCCAAAAATGACGATATTTAAAAAATCATAAAAAATAATTGTCGCGTTTCTATGCGAAATTTTTAATTGCGTTGTATTTGTAGCCACTAAAACTACCACCCGGCTTCGTTTTCGGTAGCAGTCTTGAGATACCCGGTATATAGGATTTTTTAAACCGGATAATTCAGGCCAAAAAGCATACAAGTTACCACGAAAAAATTGGACACAATCTTTGACGATGCAAATTTTTGTCTTGTTCATGTTGCGTTGAGCATATTATCCCGTTACATCTGAATTGACCTTATGATATCACACTTATCATAAGTGAACCGGAGTTAAATTAGAGTCGTAACTAAAACTATTGATAATACAAACGTGCAAGTTATCGTGCACTGAATACACTCATTTATCTTCGCATTGTCCAAAAAGGTCAAATGCTAAACAAATAAGGCACTTGCGATGCGATAACTTCCAATTTTTCTTGAGTTACTAACGTAAGCATTTTCAAACGTAGTCAAAATATATTTTTGTTTGGTGCCTCACTACAACAAAATGGAAAATTTGAATGCAAGAATATTTGGTCATTAGCCGACGTCGTTTGGTAGTAATTCGTACAGAGAAAAAATCTTTTTCCTGACACTTTCATATCATGGTCAAAGTATGCTACGTTGTTGCAGGCGGAGACATGTGGTACAAATATTTTTTGATTTCATGAAAGATTGCGTGAATAAGAGGTTAATTTTGTTTTATATTTACAAGACCAAGCCACTACACTGCACCTGATAAAATGTGCACTGAAGTTCAGATAGATAGTAAACATCAATCACGGTCTGCTCAAACCGGATACGCAGAGGTCAAATCATTTGCGTTGATGCCTATGACGGATTTATATCTAAAAATGGATCCCACTTCGTAAATACTATCTGTGGTAAATACGCTTACATTTTTTGCATTTAGGTAGTATTTTTCCAATATTAAGCTTTGCTAAAATAAAGGGAGAAGTATTGCTATAGATCGACACATCTTGGGTTGGAAATAAACTATAAAAATTGTGAGTAGCACGGATAATTTCGCCTATCCCTTCAGAAAACAGCACATTTAAGACACTAGACTAGACTAGACTAGACTAACGAGCCGACTTTTATAAAATCAAATTACCAAGTTGTTTATATTTTAAGACTAAACTTGGTTCAATGTCTCAAGATAACCTTTGAAATTAATATTCAAATATATTACAAATTATATTTATTAAATTTCAAATGACCTAAGTTGGCAGAAAAGAAAAATAATTATGACAGCACTATTAAAAATGTCACAGGAAAAAAAGCAAAATCTATTATGAATGTGTATAATAAAATGCTGCAAGGTAATAATTCTGTGGCCCGAAAACTTTATGAATATGCCTAAACACTTCACAAAATGTTCGATTTCTGTATCGTACGTCGTAATCTTAGACTAAGTTCTCTCCATCCCATAGTTGTCTGTAAGACTTTGCTGTTGAGTGGGAGAGTATAAAACCGCCACTTGTACTTTGTTTTATTATTATGTATAGTTAACTAGTTGTTAAGTTCATGTACAATAAAGATTTAAATAAATAAGTTCTAAGCGAATGATAAGTTTCATAGAGAATTGTATTGATTTTTGGAAGTGGATAACTTTAATATTGTATGTCGACTTTTAACGTCCAAACATTCGAACTTGGTGTCGGAGTTAAAACTAATGCCCCTTCTCCAGGGTCATATGAGATTTCCTAATCCAGAAAATTATCCTCAGCTTAAGCTAAAACGAATTTATTAGAGACAGTTTTGAATTAGACAGACATCCGAATATTGAAGATGAATGGATACATAGACAATGGTTTGAGTCGGTAGACAATTGTTCAACTGTGCTCCTGACATTGCCAAAGTGCATGAGCGGCGGTGACCGCTCGCTATCAGATGAACTACTATTTCATCCGACTACATGGTCATCGAAAATTTCCAATTTATTTTCTGTAATATATTGGGATTTGTTTTTTTTATATACGTTGTCTTACTTTTCTACTTTTTATTAGACTACTGTATATTAAAACGTGGTATATTTGTTACATTTTACGTAGTTAAAGCATCCAATTTTTGTATAAATATTAATAACACAGTTATACAGAGCTTAATAGAATTTTTACACCGATATATACCGCGCACAACATTCGCAAAATATGGTCGTTTATGTCATTACGTGGTAGGTGACCATTTCTTCGCGGTTATTGGCGGATTATTTGTGTATATACGCTGTAATTCTTGTCACTTGTTTCCCAACTAATAAACTTTTTATTAAAAATAAGAATAGAGTCTTACCCTCCGTGCAGGGGGTGAATTTCACCACTTGAGCCTGAGCCGTGCAGGCCAGGAGCGCGAACACCGCAAGCAAAATCGTCGCCATTGTACGTCCTACCACCACAGTTCCCGATGTCCGACTGGAACCAAAATATTTATAGCCGGCAACGCAGCCACTTAAGGCAACGTAATCAGTTTATTTTATCAATAATGTTGTATTTTGTTTTGTCGTTTTTGATAGTGATTACAAAAATAATAATGCCTACTGTCTACTGTGAGATTAATAGTATTTTAGCAACTAATATTCGTGATAATACGATGCAAATAGGTTTGAAGTTCAAGATCGTTGGCTAATTCACATTAGGTATATGTTTTTAATAGTATATTTACCTAGCCTGGTTTATGACCTATTTTATTTATTTTCCTTACTACTATTATTACTACTACTATTATTTTATTACTACCGCTTCTAACGCTGGGTGCGTTTTTCTTCAGTCTGCCCTTAAAATGGAATAAATTAATTGCAAAACGTCTTTAGATGTAACCCGCATCCAACAGATCGTTGAGGAAGTCGTTTGGGAGACAACGGTGAGCAGCGGACTTTGTTTTGCCAATGACGCCGATAATTATGACAATTTGGTTTTTAGATAACTGTTAAATACCTCAGAAATGAAATACAACATTATTAATTTAATTTGTTCGAAGTGGTAGAGCCACGCTGATTTCTGTCATGATTCGGCATTAATGCCTGCCCATTCATGTTGCATCATCCAGTCCGCTACGACTGTCGCGTAAGAGGTCGATGTGAAGCGATAGCTTTGCAGTCGCGTTTTGTGCTGTAAGTGAAATTGCCGGATGCCCAATACCCTTTCCCTCACCATCCTTAATCCTTCTCGCTTCCCTCCCGATTTGATGGGCTGGCACCATATCTATGATTCACGAGTTAAGGATGTTTATGGGCGGCAGTGATCACTTGCCATCAGGTGACCTGATTGCTCAATTCTGTATCAGCCCATATACGACCAACTGCAGGGCACGGGCTCCTATACAATCGAGAGTACGGTTGAGAGTGGTTAAGCCATATAGTCCACCGCACTGGCCAAGTGCGGGTTTGCGGACTTACATACCATAGAAATTATTATAAATCGTTATGGTCGCGGGTCACCACGCACCTCATTGCGATTGCTCAATTGCCGGACCAATAAATCCAAGCAGTAGCTTTCAGGTGTGTAGATATTACCTACATTTTCAACAAATACTTTTGCAGTAGGTACATGATCAATATATACCCTGATGGTTAATAATAGTCTGTCCCTTAACGCTTGTTATCTCCCAGCTTGACATATCGACCCCGCCATTACTCATTACAAGCTCATAAATTACAAACAACTGCACCGAAGCTATTTCTAATTGAGAACAATTAACTTTCCTTATGCTTTCTCCTCTATTTGTGATGAAAATCCTGCCGTGAAATAATTCAGTTGAAAACAGTGTAAAGGTATATCTATGGATTTCATACCCTAAACACCAAATGTTGTAAGACGCATGTCGGCACAAAATCTTAATATAATTGGACGCCTCATGAATTCATTCCCGAGGTTACATTCACTAATCCACATATTTGTATTTAGGTACAGTCTGATAATATTGTGAAATTAGGGTAAATTATTTTCAACGGTGGATTTGCATTTCTGAAGATAATGATGGAAGATATTCAACCACTTCACTTAAGTTGTAGTTCTAAGAGTGTTTTGAATTGGACATTATGGAAATTCCTTTAGACAATCTTAATGTGAATGCTACTTAGTTTTTGCACCATAAAAATAAATCTATAATATGTAGTGTATTTAATAATACAAAAGAAGATAATCGTAAAAAAGTTTTATTAAAAATATTTACAAAATATGCCTCTTAATCTTACAAGTTCATAGACGCCATGCTGGGCCAGACTATACATAACATAATGGTAAATTAAGTACGTTGTAAAATCGTTGTTCTGGAACCTTATTTACATACAACTATATACAATAAGTATGCGAAAATACTTTATATTACATGCCGAACATTTCTTTGGCGTACCCATAGAAGAGTTGGATTATTGTCCAGTATTTTTATCTGCATTAGTATTTTGGGTGAAGTCGTGAAGTAACCATATAAATTGGTTCACTGCTGCCTTAATTCTTCTTGCAACTAAAATATATGCAAGTAACGGAAGTGATTACAATAATTTATTTTATAATAAACTGTTGAGAATCTTTCACAGGAATACATAATCGGTATAAAAATAGAAAATAGAAACTGACTGAAGGAGAAGTCGGTTCGATTATGAATCCTGAGGAGTTGTTTTATTCTCCGACAAGATGTTGGAATGTTCGTATGAACGGGTAAGACGTAACTCATATAAAATATAGGAGATTTACACTGCTGTTTGACGTGAGAAATAGATATTGCGATGGTGGTGGCCAGGCGTCCTCCCACATATGAGAGACTTACCAGCAGTAAAAGATTTTGCGTTCTTACCCCTTCCATCCTGGTATTACAGTGTTACCCCAACACACTATATATTCGTTTTGGTATAGTTGGTATCGCAGTTGAATTTAGTGGATGTAGTTAATTAGGTATTTTTTGTATATAGCACATTAAATTGTGGTTCCTAGGTACTACAATCAACTTACCACAGCAAAATACGATTTTAATTCTCATACTATTTATAAACCTATTTCCGACTACTTATGTTGTTCAAAAGCGTGGTTCAACGTGTTTATAGTTTCAATTAAGCTTTTTATTTTTAGAAAAACAATACAATAACTTCTGATTCAAAGATAGGAATTTATCATTTAAATTAGAAAACTTGTACAAGATCTTATCCCCATTGGCATAATAATACATTGCAACAGATGCTGCGATTAAATTTTTTGGTAGTTTCATAAACTTCCATAAATGTCATGGTTTGAGAGTATTTGAGAAAAAATCTTAATTAACTTTGTTAAACCTAAAAATTCGATGTCTTCTTTAAAACCTAACTGTTGGTCGTGTGGCATTTAATTGAGTTATGGGGGTGTGATGTGTTTTGGGAGAAGAATTGAATTTATCCTGTATGTACTACCAGTTGATTGGGAAGAAATCTCAGTCTTACTCGATGCAATGCACAATAATGTGTTCACTGTTTGTACATTCATAGATTATTTAATGATTGGTGCGCAATGTGCTGGTTGAAAATTTGTACTCATATATTTAGCGTATAATGCGATTCAACTAAGAATAGGACTGACCCGGCGCCATATTGGTTCGTAATAGCTGTCAAATCAGAAAATTTAGGTAGGGTGAGCAAAACAAGACTTCTTAAAATAATATTTTTGGTGAATTAAAATAATATTTTTAATATTTAATAATTCGTAAAAGATTTCCACAGGTCTTTGTGGAAATCATTGGGGGAGGCCTATGTTCAGCAGTGGACCTTTGGCTGATGGATGGATGGATGGAATTCGTAAAAAAATTAATGAATGAATAATGTCGTGTTATAGTTACATTCTGGCGAATAATTGCACATGAAGTAAATAAAAAATTAAAAAAATATACTTTTTTAAGCTATTTATGACTAAACATTCTTGTTTATGTGTCCATGTAACGTTTTGTAATTGTTTCAATTTATTTAGTTAATTTATGTTCAGGAATTTGACTATGTGAAAAAAAATATAATTGATGCGTAAATTTTTTTTTTGCTCACCATACTGTTCGTGTGATATTTGACAACTAAAGGTCATTGACGTTCCTATTCTTATTTGAAACGCATTATACCTACATTATTTTGTTCTACTTAACTGGTTTTCAACTGTTTTTGTCCCAATAATTAAAAAATAATGCTTCTTGCTAGGTTTGAAACGCGAATAGAGATCGAGCGTAGTACATTAGTAGATATTATTTTATAACAAGTAGTCATATAAAAAAATTAGACCTTTCGCTATTACAAAAACCAATGAATTTAAGGGCATATCTATTTTTACACACATTTATGATCTATTTTATCACTTATAATTATAGACGATAACAATAATTTGTCTAATTAAAAAAATCGATACAAATCAGTCATTGTAAATTACCCGTAAAATATATTTTCAGAGTATTTATAATGTGTATCATAAGACTTAGCCTATTATAAACTAGATTTTACAAGTCATGAGCCGAGATTCGTTGTTCTAGTACATAGGTTACATTATTTTAAATAGTCTATAGCGCCATTTACTCGGGCAGAGTTTCTCGCGGCGAGAATCGCATAAATCAGTATGGCATGACATTATCGCATGAGATTTTCATTTGTCGAATGTTTAAACGCTACAACTCTTTTATATCTTTACGATAATCATATCTTCGAGACACTCTTCCCGCGTATATGGGGCTATACAGTTGAATACAATAGAACACAACATGTATTATTAATTAAAGACATTAACAGTATTCTCGCATAAGCGTTATACCTGAGTGCTTGACAATGTCTTATTATTATTGTAGTTATTATAGATTTTACACATTTAAACGTCTTTAGGCACTAGTCAAGTAAACATTTAATTAAAGGCTTGATGTTAATGTTGATATAACTCTTGGAAAACTTTTTTCCTTCTTCGTTTTGGCTGGTTTTTCACTTATGTGAGCAAAAAAATTTACAAAAGACAAATCAACAGAAGGTAAACAATTGAGATTCGTCAAGATAAATTGTTGTCACAGTATGCTACTAGCGAAAGTTGTAAGTATGTATAGTGTTATTGGTTGGCACTCTGTCCGAAAAACCTTCACGATCGTCCTTTGAAATTCCATTCAGCATTTTTCTCTTTGTCTATGTTCGATGTTACGTATCCATGTAATAATTCCATTGCAGATGATTGGCCATCGAAACCATCAAAAATATGGATATGTCTCACAAAGACTACATAATCTCTATCCAATACCTCTATCCTCTGTGTTGGCTTTGGCCAACTGGCGCTTTTTAATCATGTCACATATTTGAACTCGATCTCCGTTGCTTCATGATAGTCAGTACTGCCAAGTGTATCAGGGTTAAACTATAGCCAAGGTGGTGGTGGTGTTGTGTGGGTCGTCCCTGGTCATGTGGTGCAGGTCCTGGTGGATGCCAGCCTCCTTTAGGATCCTCATGCGAGGTCCCAGGGGAACGCCCAGGGCCCTCAGCTTGTCTTCGCCCACGTAAGGCAATTCTGCCGCTCCTACCTTCTCTTTTTCTAGTAATGCTGCGTATTTCTGGAAAATTATACGTGAAGTTGTAAAAGCTTGGATTTTGAGAAGTTAGTAAACTAGTAACTAATTAGTACCTATTAGGTATTTATTATGCTTCAAGCTTTTCATTTGGATATCGGCCCACTAAGACGATGGTTCGTTGTGTTTAAAGGATAATCAAAATTGCAATCGCGATTTACTCGGTAACAATTATGATAATAATGATCGATGAAATTGAAATTGGTTAATGAAACTTTAAGTGCGTGGCCTGTTGGTAAACGAACCAGACGCGGCTGCCTAGAAGTTCAAATTTTACATTTCACTTCATGAGATACAATTAATTATTATAATAATATTACAAGTAAAATTATGCTAGTATCGGACATAACTAATTTTAATGTGGGTAAGCCAGTAATAATGTGCTACTATTGCATTGATGACAAAATATCAACTCTTAATATATTTTAGTAAAAAAACATTTTTCTACTAGATCATAAGGCAAAAGTGATTATTTTCTATAGAATATGTTTAGAATAGAATCTAAGGAAATATTAAAACAAATATACCTCATATCCAAGTTTCTTAAGGAAGAGCCTCATGAGCGGTGGTTCGTCGCCAAAGAATTTGGTGAGTCGCTTCACTCTATCCGGGTTGCTGAAGGAGTACGGGTCTAGATGGCGATGGTGTCCCGAGCGAATGTACTGCTGAGATCTGAAATGATAAGAGGATTGTTAATGAGGCTTTTATTTAGAAATACAGGCGGGTGACAGAAAAGCTCCATTGGTTTACATAATTATTTTAAGGAACGGTTGAAGTATTTTGATTCAGAATTTGCCAATATTAATATAATCCCATCAAAAACATCCTGTAAAAAATTTCCAAGTCTCGCAGCTCAGGTTTTCTACCGCAAAAAGTTGTGAGATGCATGTAATAGATCGACTTGGCCAGCAGCATTATGTATAAATTGTACGATACATTATGTTTTCATGCGATGGCCAAGTCGATCCATTTATTTAAAACGTAAAGAATTTTTTATATTGATATGGTAATAACTAACGTAATAACTTTATATAGAAGGTCCCTTAAGGACTAAATAAATTAATCGACTTGGTATTACATGCATCTCACAACTTTCTGCGGTAGAAAACCTGAGCTGCGAGACTTGGAAATTTTTTACAGGATGTTTTTGATGGGATCTCACGTCTTTTTGTAGAGTCCTACTTTTTTCCTTTTCGGTACTTCTTACTTCTAGAATATCACTAACGATTTTTCTTAAAGCCTCTGTCTTATGGATTTTTCTTATTTTTGTAGGTATCAATTATCACAAATATAGCGGATTTGATTATTAATGTTCTTTCTTTCATTGTAATTGATATTTTCGAGTTATTTAATCTATTTATTTGCAAGTTTTTCTTCGTCGTGTTTTTCTAGAGGAATGTTGTACAGTTTCATGGGCTGAATACACCATTTCCCTCTCTATATCCCCTCCTGTTATGCCTCATATATATAGATATCTATCTACAACTATTATTCCATTATATACGGGTACAATGATTCATTAACTGCAAATGTAATCCTATACATTTATATGGGATTACAAAGTTATTCACGCAGTTGGTCTATCTAGAAAACTAGACACAAATTATGAAATGTTTGAATTTTCCTTTACTTTAGACACTAAACACTAATTATATTCTAAATTTGAAGGTTCTATGTCTGCTAGAAGTGCCTTAGACTTTTGATGATCGGTCAGTCAGTCAGTGAGTGACAAAATTACGAAAGAATTCTTAAACTACTTGTTCAAATTGAATGAAATTTTAAATATACCGTGTTTACACAATGCCTGCTTAGTAACTGAAAATTCAGGCTTCATGCTTTAGTCACAACGAAGTTATAGGGGGTTGAAAATGCTGTGAGTTGCTTCGAGAAAAGGATGTTACGGCCTATAGCTCGACTTGGAGGGGGCTCGGCCGCGCCCCCAGATATTGTCCAATAGGTTTATTGTTTATCTAAAAACTTAAATTAAAAATTGTAGTGGTATCATCTAGCTAAATACTTAAACGTTGTATAATATCAAGTCAATGAAGTGTATGTCTTTGATTGTCATACTAACGAACTTAATACTATAATTGGACGTAGATAAGCAATAACGTTCCAACCCACAACAACTCCATTTTGAGATAAATGCAAATTTATAGTTTTGCTTGAATTCTTTTTTGTCCTAATTAGTATAGACGTATACTATAGGTTTTATTGAAGAAATATAACGTAATTTATTATTCGTATAACAAATGCTTAATATATTTGGTAAAACAAGCAAGTATTTAGTCAAAATGGGATTGGAACGTTTTTGAAAAAATGTAAAATGTATGGGCATTCATTTTGGATAATTATGCAATAATGTTCCAACAAGTAATTGACTTACATTTTCTAACTTAAGAGGTTTTTTTTTTCATGAACAAGCAAATAAACAAGAGAAAAATATAAATGATCAAAATTGTATTTTAAAAAGTATCAGTTTTTAACATTTAAGGATGCCTCAATTATTTTAAAACATCACATTAGTTTATTGCTTCTCAAAATCTGGCTCTCCCCCAAACCCGTCGACATGGTCTATGATTTCCTCTGAACTTTTCAAATTTCTATAAAATTCGAGACAATTTTCAGGAATATATGGATATAACGACTGTAATTTCGCTGGAGCGATTGGTTTGCCATCAAGCCACAGCAAACAGAAATCTGAATCATTAAAGTACATTGTTTGTTTTCTATATCCATCCATCCATCCATCAGCCAAAGGAAGTCCACTGCTGAACATAGGCCTCCCCCAATGATTTCCACAGAGACCTGTTGGAGGCAGCCTGCATCCAGCGACGTCCCGCGACCTTTACCAGGTCGTCGGACCATCTTGTGGGTGGACGTCCTACGCTGCGCTTTCCGATACGCGGCCTCCATTCGAGCACTTTCCGACCCCATCGGTCATCAGATCTCCGCGCTATGTGCCCTGCCCATTGCCACTTCAACTTGGTAATCCGGTGGGCTATGTCGGTTAATTTAGTTATCCTACGGATCTCCTCATTTCTGATTCGATCTCGTAGGGAAACCCCGAGCATAGCCCTCTCCATAGCTCGTTGAGTGATTTTGAGCTTCCTAATAAGGCCCATAGTGAGAGGCCACGTCTCGGTGCCGTAAGTCATCACTGGCAACACACAACTATCGAAGACTTTCGATTTAAGGCACTGAGGTATTTTGGACGAGAAGACGTCGCGTAGTTTCCCGAACGCTGCCCAACCGAGTTGGATTCAACGATTGACCTCTCTCTCGAAGTTGGACCTGCCTAACCGGACCACTTGTCCTAAATAGACATATTCGTCAACAACTTCAAGAGTCGAGCCCCCAACACCGATGGGGGTGGGCACAACATGGACATTCGACATGATCTTCGTTTTGTCCATGTTCATTTTAAGACTCACCTGTTGGGAGACTCGATTGAGGTCTTCGAGCAGATTCTAAGGTCTTCCAGCGATTCTGCCAAGACTACAATATCGTCGGCAAACCGAAGGTGAGTGATATACTCGCCGTTGATGTTGATGCCGAATCCTTTCCACTGCAAGAGCTTGAAGGCATTTTCCAGCGCGGCAGTGAACAGTTTCGGAGATATGACATCTCCCTGTCTCACGCCTCTCTGTAGTGGAATAGCCTTCGTACTCTGATCTTGTACTCGGACCGACATGGTGGCGTTGTTGTATATACACTTCAACACTTCGATGTACCGATAGTCGATATGGCACCGCTGGAGAGACTATAGCACAGCCCAAGTCTCGATCGAATCAAAGGCTTTCTCATAGTCAACAAACGCTAAACAAAGCGGCAAGTTATATTCCTCGGTTTTTGTATAACTTGCCGAAGCGTAAGGATGTGGTCTATGGTACTAAAGCCTTTTCGGAAACCGGCTTGTTCGGGAGGCTGGAAGTCATCAAACCTGCGTTCGAGACGATTTGTGATGACCCTCGAAAACAAGGACTTTCAGTATCGGCGTTCCGCCCGCTTTCAGAAGCTCTGAAGTTATTCCGTCCTCGCCCGGCATCTTGTTGTTTTTAAGTTGCTTCAGGGCCATCTCAATCTCACACAGGTTGATGTCCGGGATATCATCGCTAAAGTGTCGGATCAACTCGACTCTCGGGTCTTCGGCCGAGCTAACAGCAGGTTTGGCAACCGAGGTGTAAAGCTGTCCGTAGAACCTCTCGATCTCCCTTAATACCTCTGCCCTCGTCGATACCACGCGGCCGTCTTCCGTCTTCAGCCTAGACAACTGGCTTTGCCCAATAGACAAGTCTCTTGCAAACACTTTGGAGCCTCCGTTCCGCTCAATTGTCTGCTTAATGCTCACAGTATTGTGAGCACGGACATCGTGTCGCAAGGACTTCCAGATCCGTCTATTGAGCCGCCGATATGCTTCGGCGTCAACGGAAGACTGCAGCGCTAAAGATCGACGTTCGGCCATGAGGTCAAGAGTGTGGATCGAGAGTTTTTGTGGTCTCTCTACGGCGAGGTCTAAAATACTTAGATCCCACCGTGTGGACAGCTTCTACCAAACCGCTGTTTAGCTCGTCCACTGCAAGGTTTTCTCCTAGACAATCAAAGCGATTTGTCAGCTCGAGTTGAAAGCTCTCGGGGTTTTGGATATGGGCGCGAGTAGGTCGGAGCGTAGATTTCATCAAGCGACGCTTTTCCGATTGGACATTGATATTCAGTGTGCCCCTAACCATTCGGTGATCACTGCCGGTATTCACCCTGTTGATCACAGAGACATCTCTGAATATCCGTCTATTCGTCGTCAAGATGAAATCTATCTCGTTTCTCGTAGAACCGTCAGGACTCAGCCAGGTCCATTTCCTGTGAGGCGGCTTCTGGAAAAAAGAGTTCATCGCAAAGAGTCCCTTTTTCTCCAGAAAGTCGGCTAGCTTCTGACCCCTGAGGTTCCGTTGCCCATGTCCAAATTGCCCCACTTTCAACTCTGCATCGCTTCCCTTGCCCAACTTTGCGTTGAAGTCTCCCATAACAACATTGAAGTAGGTTTTGGAAGTATGTATGGCCCGACTTATGTCCTCATACATTTCCTCCACTTCTTCATCTGAGTGTGTCGCGGTCGGCGGTTTTCTATATATTTTAACAATATTGAACTCCTTAAAATCTTCATCTAAAAATGTCCTCATAAATATAGAAAACATTTTCTCCTTTTCAATTTTTATTTCTTTTGTATGTAGCCAGTTAACTTTATTTTTATCCGTAAATGTTTTTCTATTTACAATATTTTTTTCTATTTTTCTTGTGCTATAAAAGTCTGTTTTTTTTCATTTTAATTACTTTTAATGGTTTCTTTTTTTACATTATTAATTATTTTCATATATTACTCAGCTGTGTAAATACGCTGGTGGTGTTTTAAAGCATTTTCTATTTTGGAAAAATTAGTGTCATTATTGAGAAACGAGTGTCCAGATTCCAGAAATCAAAACGATATTGTTTTTAAGGTTTATGATATTATAAAGGTTTTGCTTAAATCTTCCAACCGACATGTAACATTGTATTGAACTAAACAAAGATAAGATGAAATGAATAATAATAAGATGAATGAAAGAGAATATGTTTTGTTAAAACGTTTCAACTTACATGGAACATTCACCTGTCTCCTTAAGAAAGATCATCGCTCTTCCTCGCTTTTGAATACTATCCAATCCTGTAATCTTTCTACTCTTCCTCTTTCAGCCACTCACCATTCCCCCAACAACACTCCTTCTCTTCTTGACCTTATCATTGTTTCCTCCCCAAACCTAGTTGCAAAACATGGACAATGTTCCGCCGACGCTTTTTCCTTTCATGATTTGCTGTTCCTTTCCTATCGTATCCGTCCACCTAAAGCCTCTCCTAAAGTCCTTCTGCAACGTAATTTTCGTGGTATAAATGTTGATAATCTTCGCAAAGATGCTGACAACATAGACTGGAGCTCGCTTCTTGACACAGATTGTGTTGACACTAAGTTGCATATTTTTAACAGCAAGTTGACTGAACTTTTTGATAGGCATGCACCTGTCAGGCCAGTTAAACTTAAACGTTTACCATCACCTTGGCTTACTATCGACATCAAAGAGTTACTCTCAAAAAAAGCATCAGCCAAAAATAGATACAATCGTCGTCCTAGCGAGTCTAACTGGTTAAAATATGTAACTATCCGGAATCACTGCAGTAAGGTGTGTAGAAATGCACAACGCCGATACATTCACAACTCAGTCGAAAACGGTGATCCAGCCAAAGTGTGGAAATTTCTAAAAACACTGGGAGTGGGTAAATCACAACAAGATTCTATTCCTAAATCCATAGATTTAAATTCCTTAAACCTTCATTTTTCTTCCTTGTCCTACTTTGATAGGACAACTAAAGATAAAACTATTAAGTATCTTTCCACCCTTCAGCCTCCCGTTTGTTCTTCCTTTATCTTTCAACAATTTGCCAGTTGTGATGTTAAGAAGACCATCAATCTTTTGTCATCGAACGCTATGGGTAGCGATTGTATTAGTCGCAACATGATTCTCACTGTCTTAGACGAAACCCTTCTTATCATTTCCCACATTCTAAACCACTCCATCTCCTCTGGGATTTTTCCCACTGCTTGGAAAGAAGCTCATATTATCCCGATTCCCAAAAAATCCAATGCCTCTCTAAATTCTGAGTTTCGTCCTATTTCCATACTTCCTTTCCTTTCCAAAGTCCTAGAACGTTTGATCCATACCCAACTCAATGATTTCCTTTCCAGGCATAACCTTCTAAATCCTCTCCAATCTGGGTTTCGTCCTGGACATAGTACGACTACCACTTTGACGCACATCACGGATGGCATCAGATCAGGCATGGAAGGAGGCAAGCTGACTGTGCTAGCTCTGCTGGACTTCAGCAATGCCTTTAATACTGTCGACTATGATGTATTACTTACCATGCTCCGTTCTCTTAACATATCTCCAATGGCAGTTGATTGGTTTCGTAGTTACCTGTATGGACGCCGGCAACGCATCCGTGTGGAGGAAAACTTTTCCTCCTGGTGCCCCGTATCTGCTGGCGTACCACATGGCGGCGTGCTATCTCCTCTTCTCTTCGCTATCTTTATTAACTCCATAACCAATCTCATTCGTTCTTCCTACCACCTCTACGCTGATGATCTCCAGATCTATACTCAAGCTCCGTTAGACAAGATGACTGATGCAATTGCTAAAATCAATACCGACATTCAACACATCTGCAATTGGAGTATAGCTCATGGTTTAAAGATTAACCCCGCTAAAACCCAAGTCATTGTTGTCGGCAGCCCCAGGATGATCTCGAGGCTTGACTTGTCCCAATTACCTAGTGTCTATTGTGAAGGTGTCAAAATTCCTTTCAGTGACTCCGTCCGCAATCTGGGCATACACATAGACAAATCTTTCACCTGGGGTCCACAGCTCTCGGATATAAGCCGGAAGCTGTTTGCTTCCGCTAGGTCCTTGCGAAGGCTACGCAACTTTCTACCCGTTACCACGAAGATTACGCTTGCGCAAACCCTCCTTCTCCCCATCCTTGATTATGCCGATGTCAGCTATCTAGATCTCACCGAAGACCAACTAAATAAACTTGAGCGTCTTCAAAATTTCTGCATAAGGTTCATATTTGGTCTTCGCAAATATGACCATGTTTCTGAGTTTCGTGCTAAGCTCAAGTGGTTACCTATTCGGCTTCGTCGGAATACTCACATTCTCTCTCTTCTTTATAATATTTTGTTTAATCCTCTCACCCCATCTTATCTTAAAGAACGATTCATTTTTCTTCATGACTCCCATTCGAGATCCCTGAGGTCGTCTGAGAATCTTAAGCTGAGAATGCCTGTGCATACCACGACAGCAATGGATAATTCTTTTACTGTCAAAGCAGTTCGGTTGTGGAACGCGCTTCCTGTTGTGGTGAGGCAGGCGCAAACGCTGTCGTCATTTAAAAAACTGATTAAAGAGCACTACCTTTCCCTTTAAAGCAGACTTCACTATTACTTCTTTTTCATTAAATCATTTGGAAATTGTAGTATATTATAATTTATGTATGATTTTGTATTATTTATTTTTATGTATGTATGTATATATATTTCATCCATCCATCCATCAGCCAAAGGAAGTCCACTGCTGAACATAGGCCTCCCCCAATGATTTCCACAGAGACCTGTTGGAGGCAGCCTGTGTCCAGCGACGTCCCGCGACCTTTACCAGGTCGTCGGACCATCTTGTTGGTGGACGTCCTACGCTGCGCTTTCCGCTACGCTACTACGATATATATTTATGTATGTATATATATGGATATGTATATGTATATTAGTAATTATGTTTAAGTAGTATTATTATTTAGCTTGAAGTAATTCTTTATTTGTTACACTGCCCTCTCTCCCTCTCCTTCATTTAAATCCATCCCATGGTTGTCTGTAAGATATTGCTGTTGAGCGATAAGACCGCTATTTGTACTCTTTGTTATTATTATTTCTGTTAAGCTATGTTCTTGTTAAGTTTGTATACAATAAAGATTTAAATAAATAAAATAAATAATAAACATTTTTTTCAAGATAAAAATACCTAAATTAGTTTTACTAAAACGTTCCAAGATCATTGGATCATTCTAAAAACATTTTATGTATGAATTATATTTATTAAAATGGTTCAGTCCACATGTATCTTTTTTTGGTTTTATGAAAGCTCCATTATTTTAAAATTGTGGATTGGAACATATCGCATTAAATGGATTTACCTAGAAAGAAGGCCTAAAGCTGGAAATATTTTTGCTCAAATGATGGAAGACGTCGAAACAGGTATGCCAGTATTGTTATCTCAATTTTGAGTGAGTTGTGGGTTGGAACGTTATTGCTTATTGACGTCCAATTATTATACTGAGTACTAATTTGTGTAGTAATTACTTTTTTCTATAGTGAATTTTGCAGAAAAAGAAAAACTACATACTACATATTGCGTGTAATTCAAACTTTTTCGGTGCGGGATTCGACCCTGCTGCACCTTGTTTCTCAACCGGATTTTAACATACATCCACACAGATTTTGTAAGACATGACAATAGTAAAAGAATACACTACTATACAGACTTGTACATATGCCTGAGCGCGGCGATCTCGTTGCGTATGGCGTCCATCTCCTGCATGACGAGGTGTTGCGTGCGCATCTCGCTGGACAGGTGCGCCACCGAGCGCGCCAGCGTCACCACGTGCGACTCCAGGCGCTGGAAACGCTTGTTGATGCCCTGGGGAACAAAACAATGTACTTTCAGTGGTATTTGTAATTATGACGTTAAATACTGGAGGTAAGTCAGTCATATGTGAGAGGCCGTTTGGGTACCACTGCAATGTCTTTCTGCCGCCAAACAGCAGTTTAAATGCACCGTTGTGTCTCGGATTGAAGGGCATTGTAGCCAGAGTAACTATTGGACATATTGAAACTTTACATCTTATGTCGCAGGCGAGCGTAGAGGAATGCCAAGCGTTGCTTTGTAATTCATGGTGTTGTTTGGTTTTGCTACTGTTTATCAGCGGCCGTATCGCTTACCATCAGGCGAACGGTATGCTCGTCTCGCCATTCATTGCAATAAAAAAATAAATGGCAACGAATCGAATTGAATACATTTGGTCCGTTATGTTTGTGGTTATCGATTCTGATAACATAGTGTATTAATTTTATCTAGAATATCATGTGCATATTATGTTTTACTGGCTGTTGTCTAGTTTTCTAAATCCTGGAAGATCAATTTATCTCATCTTTACAGTAAAATGGCTTAGATATGTGCTTAGAAAACATCAATCATGTGAAATTACTACCTTTAAGTCGTGTTTTTTTCTGTGTTCGTTGGAGCTCCGTCTCTTGTCTCGCACCGGTCTACTGCTCACAGAGCTGGACGGCAACGAAGACATGCTGCCGTACCGCCGTTTGGACGATAATCTGGAATAAATAAATAACACCCAACAGTCACATACATAGTCCTGACCCCACAATAAGATCGAGTCTTGTGTCGTGGGTATCAGGAACTACGAGAGACTTTTCGGTCTCACAAACACCCAGCCTCTCGTTTCACAGGCGGTGTCTAACCGACTGCGCCACAGTGGCTGTCAATGAATAGAATGACAATAAATATACAGATCTAAATAATGTATTTCTCGTATTGACATAAATGTATGGACAGGGTGGAGAGCGCTTAAAGTGTTCCGATGTAAGTGGTGCTCGCGCTCCAGTACATCTCTAGTACCGCGTTATTGAAATTAATGGTTACTAGCCACGATTTTGAAAATGCTTGCTTGTATAATACAACAGACAGAATGTTTATTGAAAAATAAATAATGAAGATTTTTTTTTATCACAGAAATCTATTAAACTAATTTAATTTAACATTTATTTTAGCGCGATGTTCACGGTCATCGCTTTGAAATTCCAAATGAACAGTAGGGCCCATCCTTAGTTCTTAAATTAATGATTTCTAGTGAAGTCTCAGCATGTGGATCGTGGTAACTATACCAGAATCATGTCAACCGATCTTTTTAAAACCGAAATGCGTAAAGCGAATAGCTTATTATGGGAATCTAGCAGATGACCGCTTACAACTCAAACACACAAGGCATACCACCTATATACATTCAGCCTTCACCTTCCATGGCTGAACGGAGGCCTCTCCAAGTAAGCATAATCCCGGTCTTGTACAGCTATCATTCATCCACTATCATCACTACATGAGGCAGCAAATTAGTTGCAATTAAATCAAAGACAAAACTCTTCCCTTACCTAGACTCCCAAGTAGGATGTTTAGCAAGACTAGCAGGCTTCCTGACTCCAAGCAGCTGTAACACCTCGGCGTACATATTCTCCAGTCCTCGTAACTGCCGTCTGATGGCGCGTGCGTCGCCGGTGGACGCGTCGCTGTCAGTCCTCCCATCCAGTAAAGAGGATAGATCCAGGCTCCGAGTGGTTGTTGACGTCATATCTGTTGTGTCTAGACCGAATACTGAAACAATGAGTACTGATTAGCAACAGGACCTGTTGAGTTCTATCTTGAAAAAGGGAAAATGTTAATGGTTGATATTGTTCTTCCTTTCTGTAATATAGCGTCCATCAGCGCTTTCATAAACATAAAAGAAATATCGTAATCGTCTTCCGATTCCCATAAATACTCTTACTGGATTCTTGACGGCATTTCACTTATCATTAGGCTTCGTAAATTTACTTTCTTACTTCTTTAATTTTTAATCCTATTATAGAATTTAGTCATTTACTTGCACTCAACAGCATTCAAGGCATAAACATAGTCTTCGCATATCATTGAGAAAAAAAAATATTTTCAACGAAATTAAAACTCACAATGTTTCTTGTAGTGATGATCCCGTTTGGAAGAGTGCTTCTTGTGTGAATGCCACCGCGGAGATTCACGACCGCGCCTCCGTTCTTCTGCGTATTCCGAACGGCCTGGTAAGCTTTAAAAGTACAAAAAGATTACGTTAGTATGTAGCTCTCTCTTCAGCCGCCGAAAATGCACTGCTGAACATAGTCCTCCCCAAAGAATTTCCATATTGATCTGTTCTAAGTGGCCTGCATCCAATGATTTCCTGCAACCTTTACCAGGTCGTTCCTCCATCTTGTAGGCGGGCGTCCGACACTGCGCTTGCCTGTATGTGGCCACTGCCCCTTCAACTCGCTAATTCTTTAGCTACGTTAGTACATCAAGAGTATTACCTTATTTTACTGATTTCGACAATTTAGAATTAATATTTTTAGATTCTTAACAGTAAATACGGATTATAAGAACACATTATTATAATTTAAGATATCAGAGAAGAGGCGCACACTAGACGGGACGGCAATACGATCCTGGCGGGACGTTGACGGTTCGTGAGGAATTTTAATATAAAGGTTTTTTTTTTATTTCAGTGAATGGCGAAACGAGCGATAGTAAGCGATGCGACCGTTCATGAATAGTAGCAAAGCCAAACAACACCTTGAATTACAAAGCAATGCTTGACACTCCACTGCGCTCGCCATCCTGAGACATAAGATGTCAAGTCTCAATATATCCAGTAGTTACTCTGGCTACAATGTCCTTCAATCCGAAACACAACAGTGCATTTAAACTGTTGTTTGACGGGAGAAATATACATTGTGGTGGTACCCACCCAGGCAGCCTCTCACATATGAGAGACCTACCACCAGTAAATTTATTGAGTTGATTTAGATCGCGTCTCAAATAGCTGTCTAGTCCTATCCGTTGTTTGGTGAGTCCTTTAATGTTTTTATAGAATTCCCCAGGAGTGTACTGGAATAAGCAAGATGTTAGAAGTGATAATCCTAGTGTAAGTACTTATGATAAAAATATTTTTTTATTATATACAAACAAATGCAACATCACCTATTCCTCTTATGCACATCCGAGGATGGCGACAGCGGCGGCAGCGGCGGCGTGACGGAGCTGTCCGAGCTGGCGGACGAGTCGAGGCGCATGCCCGCCAGCTTCGGCTCCAGGATCTGACGCAGCTCGCACTCCACCAGGTCCGCCCATTCGTTCTCACCGCCTGCAACCATGGAAACATACGTATGTTACAGCATTTCAACTTTAGAGCATTTATTTTTCTAAAGTCAAAATATTTATGGACTCAAGTTTATAGCATCATTAGTCGTTAAGATAATGGAGACTGTGCCATCCTCAAATCCTTTACTGCAACTCTTGTAAACCAGGATTAACATTGGCACGAAGTGTAGTGACACCGAGCATTGAAGCTCGGTGATTCTCAGCGAATGTCTAATTTGTCTATAATCCGCAACGATAATAATAACAAAGTCAAATTGAAAAGACTAGGTGAATATTAATTATAGTCCCCTTTCCTCTGTGACACAGCGGCGGACAAAACAAAGAACTATGGAGGTAAATAATCTCGCAAAAAGGCTTTTACAGCTACAGAAGCCAGCTGTAAAGCACCACGGATGAAATCGTATTAAAATCATCTCCACTTACTCTGCCCAGGAGGCTGTTGACTGGTTCCAGGTTGCGGCTGCTCCCTGGACCCTACAGCATCAGAGTCAGCAGAAGTGTCATGCAGGCTGGCTTCAGGTCTTCTGCCGCTGGAGTACGCGACGCTGCCTCTACCTGAGTCCACATTAGATGATTGACCACCGTTCTTATCGTAATCTGGAAAGCATCAGGTAAGTCGCCCAGTGAGTAGTGTTAGAATTTCAGTAGGCTTGTGTTATGCGAGTTAAGCCTGGTGGAATAGAATTTGATATTTATACACAGGTGTATGACATCAGGTAATATTTACAGTAATATACAAAGTAAATCAACGCAATTGATTCACTCGTAAGATGATCAAAAATATCGTTGTTTCGAATGATGCAACGGTTAAACACAATGTTAAAATTTTAAATAGATTGGAAATAAAATTAAAAGCAGCAAAAGTTAGGTATCAAGGAAGCTTGCGTGGTGATTACACGGATACGTTATGAATTCTTGAATACTTTTAATCTGACGTCAATCGTGTGAATTTAAAATAAAAATCATTTTACGATCAGAAAATTGGTATTATGGGTGAATTGGAATATCTCTAAGATAAAATATGTATGTATAAGTAAACATACGTCATGTAATGTTATTTTATTAGCATGGAACATATAAACCGTTATTTCCAAATGCAATTGACCGCATTTTTTTAAACACCACAAAAATATTAGGTTTAGTCGTTTTGGCACTTAATTAGTTATTTACAGGAAATAAAAAAATAACTACTTTCTACTTACCGTTAAAATAAAAAGGCATCTAATTAAAGTATAGGAAATGACAATAAAAAATACTCTGTGATATTATTTTGATATAGGTATGCTAATTTACCAATATTCAGCTACGGTTCTCGATTACTTTTATACGATAAATCAAATGCTCCTGACAGAATTATCTTCATCACTCCAAGAATGACTACAATAAAGTATTGAAAGATATCAATGTCACGTTATCACATTCCGATACCAATTATAAGGTGAGTTTTATTTACGATCTCTTGATTTATCGTCTCTTATTTTATAAATGTATTTAATAGGATTAACATTTAGAAATTCCAAATCTTGTTTGTACTGATTAACAACATTTAAATGCATCTGTGTTAGTTTAATACCGAAAATATTAGATTTTTTAATGTTTGTTATCTTGTAAAGCTATGTTGTTTTTATCCGTTTTAACATTTAAAATATTATTCTTAAACTAATTATGCTTAAGTGGTGTTAATTCAATGGTTAAGAAATTGTGAAATCGATGTTATGTATGCGTACCTGAACTAGCCCCAGAGCCAGCACCTTTCTTCCCATGGGCTTTCAAGTCTTCTATTCGGTTGGGTGTTTGCCTTGAAGATGATGGTTGTGGATTATACGCCTCAACTTTTCCACTAGAATTGTATACACTATCAGCAGACTTTTGACTCGCGCTCTCATCATTCAAAACCTGTGCGGACGTCGATGCTTCTTCTCTTTTCTGATTTAATGAGTCAGGGGTTCTTCTACTATGACTTTCTGGAGTTCTTCTGTACACATTTTCTTGAACACGTTGTGATTCTATTGATCTACCACTAGTCCGAATCCTGTCTTCAAAGCTAGACCTCCCTTGAGCTATTAACCTAGCTCGGAACCCACCGTCATCTGATTCTCTTTCTTCATGTCTCTGAGGGCTATTCTCTGTTGCTTCTAGAAGGTTTCCGTGGGAATTTCGTCGAGATCTGTCGTGAATTTGTGGTGTAGTGACTTCTGGTCTATGCGGCGGTTCGTCTAGAAGATGCGGATGAGATGCAGCACGTCTTCCTTCGACTAAGCCGCGTTGTCTTATGATTTCTCTCTCCAATTGTTGTGGACTTCGCAGATCGGGTCTCGAGTTTGAGTTGTCGAACTGAAATTGGGAAACTATTATTTTTCTGCTAACATTACCATCGTCTCTATTTCAATTGAATATTTGTATCTAATACCGTTGCTAGATGGTTTCAAAATGGAAATCATTTATAGATTTTTGTGACTAGACCGCAAAACATTACAGATAGAATTTCATAGCGTGCAATATCAATAATCCGATTTTGTTCATTATTTATAATATTGGAATAACCGAAAGACAAAAAAATATGCGAACCATAAGAGATTAATATCCATTTGAAATAAGATATAATATTATCTCTAGCGTTAATATAACAATGATTATAAAATATACAATCATTTGCATAAATGGGGACTGCATGTTAATTTGTTTTTAAAGGATTCGCCGTGCGGTCGTGTGCCAATAAAATGTTAATTTGCCAATAAACCTCTATCGAAGTTTAAATATTTATGGACATTTGGCGCCAGCAATTTAACGGTGATATAAATGTTGATTGTGGTGACTTGTTCTCAAAGTTTTCCTTTAGATACTAAGGGGATAAATGGATAAAAAGCAATGAAATATCGACTATGATGCTTACAGACCATGCGGGGAAATTATATAATTGACTCCAGAAGTCTAGAATACTAGGAAAGGTTAATTTTTATATTAATTCAAGTATTATTAAGACTTGTAACTCGTCAATATATTTATTTGAATATTTGTAGTACCTAAAATACATGCCAATTAAACACAATGTTTATGATTATAGTACTATAATACTGATACTATATGAGCACTTAAAATCACACACCTAAGCAAAACCCTTTCGTGTTAGCATAAAATATTACGAATTCTAGCTATCTTCAAATGTATAAATCTTCAATTTTTAAAGTAAAACTTTCTAAAAAGTTTTGTGACCACTTTCTGGTACTAAAGATGTATTAAGACGTAGAATAGACATGACATGTAGTGTAGCGGTACTAAATCTGAGTGTTTAGTCAGACACTGCAAGTTCGATTTTATGGACCAAACATTTGCATAACGCAGCAACGTTTGCACTTATGTATGCAAACTCATCAATGGCACTTCGTTAACTATCTGGGCTCCTTTTATTTTTGTATTTGCTTTTGTGCTTTCACCAAAAATAATAACTAAAGTTAGATGCGTTGGCGTAACACCGTAATACAAGGTTGAAAGTGGTAGGAACGTAAACTTCTATATTTTATATGAGTTTACGTTCTTACCCCCTACTCACTAAGGTGTTACCCCACACGCACTTTAAACTTGCTGCGAACTGAGACAAATCTATGTTTAACTTTCTAATTTGATAATATTTATCTCCCTTTTTCATGTATCCTTCGCATAGTTTTCTGTTAGAATATGATGTCTTGTGCGATAAGGCCATCATTTGTATTTTTTAATGTCATTTTATCCTCGGTATACAATACAAATAAATCAGATTATTTCAATCGGGTCCTATATAATCCCAACCATAAAGATAAAACTCCAAGGATTAGCATTTCCGTTCGGTTCCACGACATCGAGTTACGCTCCAGAGGTCGCTAGCAATAAACTTTAAATGCGATGTTATACAAGATACGCGCAAATCGACAGATGAAGGAAATTGATAAACAAGCTTGCCTTCCGCCAATTAACGCGGATTCAGATTCATGATGGGTTAATTACGAGATAGTGTCTGAAGTGATCGAGGAGTTGATAGCCGGGAAATAGAGAAGAAATGTTGCATGACCAGGTACGCTTCTTGGACAAACATTCCGATTTATAATGTTGGAATGTTTTAAAATAAAGATAAAAGTATAATGATATTGGTTAAACTTATACATAAAATATGTAACTTTTATGTCTTCCTCTAGCTCAGATGATGTAATTACCACGTGGAAGGAAATTATTAATTATAAATATACATACATTATGTTGATTTACTTTAGAAACTGGGTACTAAATAGTAAACACAAAACACGAGTGCAAAAGCGAGACACTGCGATGACTTTGTAGGCAAAGGTTTATAAAGGATTCGATTTTTAATTACTAAAAAAATATCTACATAAAATATTATGCTGTAGACTTTTACCACCTGTAGACTGGTAAAAGGCAAGATGAAGTTATGCCAGAAACGATTAATTCTTGCTATTCAAGCTAATTTTACCAGCTCATTCAGTCAGTTGCTACTTGTCATAGCAACGTTATTTAGTTTATTAATTTATTTCATTATAACAATATGATAACAACTTTTAACTTAATGAAATATCCTGCAAAACAATATGAACAAATTGCCTTTTTTTCGTTTCGTCAAAGATTGAGTGAACGTTGCTGTCTCTTAAGTATCGACTGATATCGGCTGATTTCGTGAGCTAGCCACACGAAATGCTATTTCTCCCACAAGTTTCTTTCGTAGTTCGAGTACAGATGGAATTGGCGTCTAACAAGTACTCGTTATCATAATTACCAGGCTGACGTGAGAAATGCTAGTTAATTGTTGGGAACGAGCGGGGCCTTTGTCTCGATATTGCCAGCTAGTGGCTGTGTTGCAACACCAACGAATGGGAACAGTATTGAGAAATTCAAATTATTTTTTATAGGTAGCATTATTTTGAAGTGATGGGGATTTGGGGCTAAGCATGTTGTACACCAGAACTATAGCATCGGCATCGGTATTTTAATTAACCTACAGAAATTGAAAGCTCTACATGCAATCAAACGGGTTTTTAATAATTATTATGGTCTTATCACATTAGAACTTAGGTTTGGAAACAATGCACAATGGAATGTTCTTTAATAAATCTATAACAATTATTAAGTATCCGTGTCGAAGCAATTTGTGGAACAGATTGCCATGCAACGTCTTTTTTTCGTATAGCCTCATGTTCTTAAAACAAAGTATAAAAAATTACGCAGTTTGTCATAATTTAGCTGCATGGTGATAAATGTTCAATACTTTATACGGAGAGCACTGTGCTTACAGTTAGATTTACTTGCTTTTCTGTGACAATATAAAAACCAAATTAAGCATAGCAAGTAATATGTAAATTAATAATTGTTCTTACATATTTCGCTTTCCGTTTGCCACAGAAACCTTATTCACATGAGTAGAAGTAAACGGTATTTTTATAATCGAGCAAAGAATATACTTGACAATTACCTGGCCCCCAGGTCCCGTTTTCAACGAAGTGAAGTTAGCCATGGATCTGACGTCGTCTCTCTGATAGACTGCGCTTCTTCGTCCAGGAGGTCCATACTGTTGGTAGAGAGCGTCTGCTCCAAGGGCCTGAGGTTGTGGTCTATGAGGAGACGCCAGCATCTCTTGTGACCGAGCTTGTTGGTTCAGAAGAAGCTGTTGCTGAACTATTTGTTGCTGCATGAGCTGTCTGGAAGAAAAATTCAACAATCAACATTTTGATCTATGAAATAGGGTCTAAATATTTAATATTCTTGATTTTTACTTTGAAACCAAGATTCATGGGTCTGAAACTATTTTCGTTATTATTTCTGTTCATAATCAAAAGCTATCGGCATGTAGATTAAATATTTTTTAACGAAAGATTTAAAAGCTCATGTCAGTTAATGTTTTATCATTTATAATTGATATATAAATTATTATGTCGACACTTAGTACTTTAATTTCGCGGCATTCTGCTTACTATCATACTACATATAGTAAGTTTAGCGTGGTAGATTAAAAAATAAATAAAGAAACAAAAAAGTGCAATATTTTACCTATGAGGTGACGGACTAGGATACGCCAAGTTATTCGCCATCCCATGTCCATATTGCATCTCTGGCCTATTCTGCAACACCGGCCTTCCATAAATCCCTTGTTCCATCTTCCTAGATCCTGAATCTCGTGGAGTCACCTGCTCAGGTTCGGGTCTCTTCCTTTCTTCACTGTTATTTAAACTAGGCTCCTCACTTTTCTCATCATTGCTCTCTTTGCTTTTAAACCTGCTCGATATCATGTCTTTAAGCGTATGATAAGTTTTACTGACAGATTTATTGCTTTTAGGAGCATCTCTGGTATTATCTTTTCCTGTCTCAACAGTCACTGTGATTTGTTTAGAGTTGTCGGAGTTAGCTCCGTAGGTTTTGGCGGGTATGGGAGGTTTCGGTGAGTCGTAAGTGGGATTTCTCTGCTGGTTTTGGTTGTGGTGCATGTTGTACGCATAGTTTTCGTGGTACTGTCTGAAGTCGCCCGACGTTCCCGCTTGGTTCTGTGGAGAACGCGTTCTGTTAACGACCTCATTGTGTGATGGGAAAAATAAAGACAATGGCCTATTGGAATTCGTAATGTCGGAGGTTTTGTGTTGTGTAGCTGTAGCTGTTGTTTATAAATCAGGTGAAAGGTGCATTGTTATTGTAATTAAAAATAACTATACCTCGGTTTTAGATATTACTGGCTGGGTTCGTTATACATCTTTTTGTTACAATTATAGGTAATGTAGAGAAACAAGAATCATAGCTTTAATATAAATATAAAGTAAGTGTTTATATTTATAAATAAATCCATGCAATGTATATTAGTAATTAAGATAAGACTTTCAGTAGGTTTTATTCAAAATTTGATGAATTATGCGAATTATTTTAATTGATTATTTTATTCATCAAGACATGATTTAGATATTGGATAACAAATGTAAGGCACCAAGTGATTGATTTTTGGTGCTTTGTGTATAAATTTGGTTTCATGTAAATCTTAAATTCTTTAGGGCACCTATGTATATACCTCGTATTCAATACAGAAGTCCAACGAATGCATTAAAATTTATTATTTCCTATCCCTAATGTTATAAAAGGCATTAAGACATCCATCCATCCATCCATCGAAAGCATCAAAGCAGCAAATAAAATTGCATTCTACATTCGCTGTCATAGTCTAATGAGGTTTATTATAATTTTAATAACATTAGCTGCAATTCTTATTATAACGGCATGTCGGAAACTATCGCCAATATAAATTATGCGTATTAAAATATAATTACCGCAATGACATACGGATTTCCTCCCTTCGATCGATTTTCAATACATGTACGTAAGTTTGATGATCGGTTTCGAAAGTTTCAATATATGTTATATTAGGCCTTATTTAGAGACGTTATACTAAATATTTTAATTATCATTGTTTCATCTTTTTCGCTCAAAGTTAATTTAAAAGCCGTTTGAAAGAAATTAAACATTGGATAGATAAAACTTAAAATTGTTTCAAAACTGTCTATTGATACGGCCTATATGATGTATGATTTATTGGTTACAATAATACCCATTTGTTTTGATTAAAAAATCTTTCAGAACATTCGAAGTAATCAGTATACGGTAAATAGTTCAAGGATTAATGATTTAAAAACATATCTATAATAAGATTTGACGCAATTACTAAAATAATTTAATTGGCCACAAAGTAAATCAATGTCGGCGACATTTGTAAACGAAATAAAAGATTTAATAGAGAATTACCTTTCTGATCATTTAATATGTAACGAAGTGACCAAACATATAAATATAAATGTATATAACTATTTACAATAACATATTTGTTAGGCGTAGTAAGGATTGATGGAAGACTAATTTCCTTTATAATATGAGTTAAGTATTGCCTTCTATATTCTCTAGTCCTTTTGCTAACAAAACAAAGGAGCACTTAATGCATAGATAACATTTTCTGGGGCACTATAGTGTTGTCGAGCGATAGAAACTCCTGGACTATCAAATAAATATTCAAGTAACAAAGAAGATATTATAGAAATAAATGGTGATTTGAATAAATAATAAATAATTTTACAAAGCACCACTAGTTTTATTTTCTTTCAACTTTTTACTTTTAACTCACCCGTTTATAAAACATAATTAAATAACAAGGAAAAGTTGTCCCATATCTTATTTTCACTTTATCACACAGTTCAAATTCTCTAACAGAATATATTTATAGTAACAAAACAAAATCTCAGATAACTTTAGCAAGTAAAATATAGTAAAAAATATCGTGAATTCTTGACATTCCCCAAATTTTTCTAGTATGGTTATACAATAATAATAAATTTAATAACACCAAAAATAAAGATACCACCAGTTACCAAATTTAAAACCTTCTGCCATAAAACACAATAAAACAAATTTTTTCAAACCTATCAAAGAGTTCCAATCTTCCTTCCACAGCCTAAAACTTTAATTAAAAAATATAATAACCACCCCTGGCACACAAACACTAAACCTACACCCAAATTAATTCCTAAAATTCCTAAATTTTCAAACCTCCACAACGTCCTTCCACAGCCTAAATCTATATTAAAAAAATAAATAATCAAAAATACAAACGTTCTCGAGCGCAAACTCCACCATTTTACGGAACACAACACATCACAACACGAGTGGAACAGTGGCGAGCGCGGCCTCACCGGATGCGACGGATCCGTTCGCGCCAGCACTGCGGCCGCACTGTGACGAATCACGCGTGTTCCAGTATGAACTGATTTTTTGTGGCTTGGAATTCACTCGTATTGTCTTTTATTGCCTTATAGTTTGGTAGTTGTAGCATACCTTGGATATAAGAGCGTGCTGTATGAATGGAGTAAAATGAGAGGCAGGAATAAATAAAGACTGAGCTCGTTTTATCCATGCGTTCTTATTTACCTTATTTAACGATATTGAGCCAAAACATATTTGTGTTTTGATGAATTACAGTGGAACCTCACTGGTTAATAAGGAAATGATCCAGGGGCAACCATCCATAGTAAGTCAAAGAAAGAAGCCTGGTATGTTCTTAGTCACGTCACGGTTTCTTATGTTGCTCGTAGAATGGGCAGAAACCCTTTATGGCTAACTAGACTGAATTTTTGAAGCTTTTATATGCCTGTTTTAGAAGTGATTACGTCAGTATTCAGCCTTTAAAGAAAATTAAAACGCTGATGCAAGTTTTTGTTCAATTGAAAAACTTAGAAACTTCTTCAATTATCATTCCACGGCCTTAAACAAAATGTTCACGCGCTTACGAAGCACGCCTGATTTCCTTTAAGGCTTGATGAATGAAGGTACGGAACATTTCTAGTTTTTATATAAAGTTACGTACTGGCACTTTACATTGTTGAAGACAACAATGTTAACCGGCTGTGTTTACATTTTGAGTTCTCTAGATGTTAGTAAATTCATTTGTCGGATATTACAACGTATTGAAAATATGATGTAACCCCAATTCAATTTGACGTGATCAATTGAGTTATATGGTAAACTTTCACTAAAACGCTATGAGTTCGTGTACCATAACTAAACAATCACTATTCTGTATTCATCGTAGATATGAATGTGAAACTGATTTTAAATGCGATTTGCTTTTGACACGCAAGTTTTACCTTCGAAGCAGATATTCAGCCATAAAAGTGGAGAATACCTGTCTGTATCAGCCCATATACGTCCCACTGCAGGGCACGGGCCTCCTCTACAATCGAGAGTACGATTGAGAGTGGTTAGGCCATATAGTCCACCACGCTGGCCTAGTGCGGGTTGGCAGACTTACATACCATAAAAATTTTATAAATCGCTATGGTATGCAGGTTTCCTCACGATGTTTTCCTTCACCGTTTTAGTGCGTGGTGATTGACTATCAATACACACATGACTCCGAAAAGTCAGAGGTGTGCCCTGGGATTCGAACCCGCGACCACCGTGAACATGTTGGCAGTCGCGTCTAGTCCGTTTACCAACAGGCCACCACGCACTTCAAAGAATACCACTTTTTACAAAATAATGATTATTAAATTTCTTAGTATTTTAAAGTAAGAATTATTAAACTACTATTTATAATTGCATAAAGTTGTTACATTGTATATCCTCGACATTATTCCTCTATTTCATAGAAACCATTTGATGGCATTAAAGTAGCTCGTATATTGCCTAACATTACTGCGTTTAAGAAGTAGAAACCAAAAATCACACAATCTCACAATAACAAGTTCTGTGAACCTAAAAATTCTTCACAATCCATTCAAACAACGCAAATTATTAAGCGTATATTCGTCACGGTTCGGCGAACATTCGTCCTAGCAAGGCCGCACTTTCCATCGCAAGTACGCCGGGCCACAACCGTTGGTTTCTTCGTACGACGCCGCCGTACTGTCGCGCGCTGCGTGAATTTTTATGGGCTATTTGTACCACACAACACCACTCTATTTCATAATGTTACCTTACTTATGTCCCTGTCTGGTGTTTATTAACCACTCGAGTCAAGTGGAATGGGTTATTTTTTAAATTTAGTTGTGGCAGAAGTCTGCTAGGGCTGTTTGGTACACATGTGACCTTTGGTGGAGATAAGAATAGAAAACAAAGGAGGAATTCATTAGATATATATATTAGATGTGGGTCTTATCCAGCCATGCCTAAATAATGAGATGGCAAATCATTTTTTTGCGCTCTAGTAATTATTATTTAGTTTAGTTTTATATATTTTCTTTTCATTATTAAGTTTTATATTACACTATGTTTTATGTACGTTGCGCTTTGATTAATAAATAGTTTTTCTTTTTTTTATCAGTAGTATTATAATAGTATTGTTAAGACCATGACAAAAATGAAAAACCTTTGGATTTGACATAATCCTTTGTTTTAAAGTAATGAGCGAGCAGGGAGATTTTGATTTCGCTGGAACTTAATATTTTGTGTATAACGACAAATTTTAAAGCCACGAAGACAAAATTTTATCGGATATATTATAGGATGTGAGCTTATTGTCGCTTGATGGTAAGCTCACACTTGTCATTAATGTTCCTTTTGACACCTCTTATACCTTAATAATAAATGTATTTATTATTGAGCATTGCGTATTGCCAACCTTTGGTTGCCAAGAGCTATTTTCTCTTCCCATACTTTTTCTTTCACGCTCTCCTCGCGATTTAATGAGCCTGCACCACAACTTTAATCCAAACGTTATGGATGTCCAAGGACGGCAGTGAACATCCTTACTTTCTCGCCAATTTGTCTGCAAAGTTTCCTCTGTAAAGGCACGTATTTCGGTGATTCATGTGATTGTATGACGTCAGGGCGCTATGGACGGCTCAAATCAGATTTTATAACCAAATATAATTCTTGCAGACAGATGGATCGTGATACGGTTGTTAATTTCCTGTTTATGACTACAAGAGATTAAATTTGTCTTGAAAGCAATGAGGTATGGAAATAATAGGCATAAACTCACACCGAAATAAATATTGATGACGGGTTTGTAGAGATGACCCGAACTTTTAGGTCTTTCAGTTTATTTCCAATAGCTAAATTTGGGTTAAATATTGTAAGAGTCATAAATAAGGATGTAGCATTAACTTTTTGAGTAAAATACATAAAGCCGTTTAAATATTCAAACTGCAATAGACCACAGAAAATTAATAATTTGCACGCAAAATTGAAACAGTCCATGAATTTCATTTCTATTTAGTCGGACTACAAAAATTGCTTAATTATAATTTTGCTAAAACTAGTTCAATAGATAGCTTCAATTCGCGTTGGTTTATAAAATTTGGCAACGTCATAAAACGCTCTTATAAAAAATTTCAACTGTTTAAGTAGCAGGTTCGATTCCGAGGAACAGCATCCTGACGCTCTCAAAATTAGGTGTGTATTTGTAATGACTTATACATACAATATTTTGCTTCGAATTCAAGAACGGAAACTAAATACACCCAAATGAATAAATATATCTATCAGTCAAATCAGTCAGATACACGGTCCTGACCAAAGAGTGTCCTGACTTCACACTTAGATCGAGTCTTGTCTCGTGGGTATCAGGAGACTCTCACAAACATCCAGATCCGAAACAAATACCTGTGGATCACACATATATTTGTTTCGGTGTGGGGATCGACCCCGCGGCCTCATTTTTCACAGCCTGCATCTAACCAACTCCGCGGCGGAGGCTGTCTATCCAACTATCCCACATATCTTGTATTTATATCTTAATACGTTTTCTGAGAGCCAAGATCAACATTAGCACCGACCACGCTTATAATATTTTACAGCGAGAGCAGTGTCTCGTTAAGTCGTTAATTTATATTTGGTATGGGTATTTGCTTGCTTTCATATTTATCCCTACGCAATGTAAAGCACAAAATATTGAGCCAAGTCGGAGGGATAATCGTTTGAAATCAAGACATGCAACAGGAAAGTCATATGTAAAACACGGATTCCAATAATAGGTACGCAATACAGAAACAATACACGCAATACACAAGGCAGAAACGCCGTAAAGCAGAAAAAATATTTTTGGAGTTTAAGAATATTGTAAAAATATATTGTGTTTTAAACGTAGCTTGGTTTACATTGAAGGAAAAATACACAATAACAGCCATTAATATTCCCCGCCACGCGATAACAATCCTTCATGACGCCACTGATTCCCTATTCCGCATTCGACCTTGGCGCGGCCGTACCCACCACATATAAGGAGCAGTGCATCGGCATTCACCAACGCCCATAGAGTCGATAATCGCCTGACCTCATTCCACTACATATAGGAACCGAGCATTGACCGAAGTGGTATGTTATAATCATATAAAATAGTATAAGGACGGGCAAATATGTAAACATTGATTTTATTCATAATCTAGCTTTGCACCTGGTAATTAATGCTCAGTTGCAACCCCGTTAAAGGATATATTTATAATTTTCTGGTTTATTTTCTGTACATACAACCACTAGCTTACGTAGCCCTATGGTATTATGACATATACTCACGAAAATTAACCAAAGTTTTATCACAGACGAATGATTATAATAGTCTAATCATTACATGAGTACTTCCATCTAAGTCTAAAACCTATCGGAGTCCAATCACCCCCTTATTTGCGGTGCTACCTGTTACCAATTAGCGACATTCTATCGCAGTTTCTTCCTAACGAGTAGGATTTCTTCTTTAAACTTGACGATTACTGTTTTGGCTACGGATTTGGCTTTTTATTGGGAGATTATCCTTCGATCCTCTTATAGATAAATATCTATATGGGCTTCAAATTTCATTTGTGTATATGTCATTTATGTTTAAGAGCGTTTATACCTTGCACGCGCTTTTTGGCTTAAAAACAGGACTTTTCAAATGAGTTAATAGCCACCAATAAACAATTTAAAGGAAAAATAATTATTACTAATTTTAGAAAAGGTTGTCATCTAGGGATTTTGGTGGAAAACATTATAGATTGATTTATAATTTGTGAGTACTATACGGATTACTGAACACAAGTTTCGTTATTTAGGCTTTAAATGGCAATTTAGAAGCTTAAGATATCCGAAACCACTAAATATAAGATGAAAATAAAAATATTATCAGTCTAATAAGACCCTTATGGAGAGATTTTGCTGAGAAAAATAATCTTTTTGTGTTTAGTTCCTGAAAAATAAAAATTAAACAATGCGAAATTATTCAGAAACTCTCGTCAAGAACATATTTTTTTTCACCAAATTATCGTACATAATTTTTTATAGCAATTGCATATTATAATAAAAGAACATCTTATCAATAAATTACCATTTTTATATTTCAACAAAATTAGTTTTTATGTTTTCTACAAATATTTTAAAAACCACTATAAAACACGCTGTCGGACGTGGATCAAATCAGACCGCCGCCGCAAGGCCTTCTAGAGGGAGGACATATCGCTCGTCGCTCCGGCCTAGCTGCAGTCGATTTTTGCCGTACGTAGTAAAAATAGCCACGCGCGGACTGCGATTACCACATCTTAGTACTTTGGTAGTAAAATATTTAATTATTTTTATTACCTACAATGATTTTGTAGTGAGTGTAAATTATGTTTCAGGTAATATAATGGGATGTAATTCCGAGGCTAAATTATGTTATGTATTGTAATATAAAATTAAATATATTTCGTAATTGTAAGGGCTTGTAAAGCCCCTAACACTATTTATGTGTTCGAACACAAAATGATTAATAAAACGTCCGTAGTATCTACTGATTGAACACTGATTTGAATGCAACTTAACAATGTAATAATAACGAAAATATGATTAGTATCTAAATTTGTATTATTCTTTGCTTGCACAGTAATATTTGTCTACTTATAATGCAAATAAAATATTTTTATGATATTATATTACAGTTACATTTCAATTGAATATTTGAAGCGCACGGATCAAAGTTTTTTGAGCCGATTGTAAAGCGAGCCGACGCGGCAGCTCTACGCACACAGCTTTGGTCGCTTATGTGTGCGTGAAATTAACGAAGAAATACCTATAGTTGAATTTGCGCGCAAGGTGTATACGCTCTTAAAAACGTACCGACGATACAAAAGTAATCTTAAATGACAATATTTAAAACCCTTAATTAAATTCCTCCGCAGAATTGCCTACCACAATTATAACTGATTTAGCATGGCAACACTTCCTGATCGCAGGCGATTGGAGCGTAAAGGTGTAACGTTGCATGCTCATTGCGCGCTGGGCATTAGGGGCAAGGAACCCACGCATCGTCACGGTGATAAACATCGACCATGTTTCGAAAAATTACTGTAATTCTACTGGAGTTTCGTAATTATTATCAACCTGATAAATATTTTATGGAAAGATTTAATAACGTTGAAGGAATCCATCTTTTCTTGAATTAAATTTATGACTTTATGAAATTTTATTAGTTTGGTGGCAGTGGAGATACTTGTTTGAGGTCTATAGATAGCAGTAAATTTACTTGTGACTAAACAAAGAGAGGCATAAACAGTTTGAGTCGCATCTAATGGCAAAATATTAGCATCCACCATCGATACCGGTCATAGTAAATAGTGTAGGAAAACCTGTCATGTTGACACGCAAGTGTATCGCCTGCGGAGTTCAACCTGTACTCGTGCGGTTTCGAGTCGACGTAATTATGGTTAGTCTAGATGACTACACTGCACTTCCTAACAAGTGTAGTCACATAAAATAAATATTGGATAAACTTCAATAGCTTTAGAAATAAACGCACACATTAAATACGCAAAATGAAAAGTTAAAAGTTTTATCAGAAAGTATTATCCCTACACATCTTCTCTATCGACATCAACTTTTACATTTAAAAGTATTAATATCTAATGACAAAGCTTATTTTTGATAACATTGCATCAACAGAGCTTTCTACATTTAACACCAACTAGTCAACTTTCAAAATAGTTTCTAAGCATTACGCGGCAACTTGATGGAATCTTCGTCCCGCCGTTTAGTTATTTTCTTGCTTATTATTTAGCTAAGTGGACAAATTGACGGGTAATGGAGACAATTTATTAAAACTGGAGCATGAAGACTTTATTAGTATGAAAGTTAGTTCCAAGTGAATAGAGTTGTAGGACAGCTCCAAGCGTTTTGCTAAACGTCCAGAAAGTTACAGTAGATGATAGATTGGATGTTTTGAGCGGGGAAAGTATGCGTTTAAATGAATTATACCTTTTGCAGATCGTCCAAGATCCGTCCGTTTCAAGATTCTAGTGCAAAGCAGCAATCGGTATAGCAATTCAAATCGCTCTAAATCGGCGTGACAAAATGTATACCTGATTACATAAATTATTGAAATCTCGTTTTAACAAATATTCAATTTTAAGGGATCTCTTTATTCAATTTTTGGCTTTAATTTCATATTTGGAATCTAGCTAGCTAATCTGTGACATTTTTGTCAATATGTAGAAATTTACATATACAACAAAGAAACTGCTATCACAATTTCAAGCGATCCAAATATCTTCACCAGTGAAGGGTGACCAAACAAACATTTGCATGTACTCTATTCTTAAATTCCTTTAGATACTTACCATAGATAGTGCTAACTGCTAGTCTTAGTGTTAATTAAAAGCCTATGTAACCCAATATGACTAGTTCTTACTTGTCTATGACTGGATTAGCAATATTCACGACTATTAGCTTTCTGATTGGCTCGCTAGTTTCTAATCAACCAATTAGGTCTTCCAACACCGTTTTCATTGCTATTTTAATAAATCTGAGACGCCGTAACATGAAATAGCTAATCATATCTTGAGGGTGGATTTCCAATCTTTTCTAAATTACGATTGAAGTTTTTAAAATATCCATTTTGACTTCAACTTTATGTCATGGTATCGAATTTTAAGCAAATGGCTGATGGAATAGTGACATAATTGCATCGTCACAGAATTATAATATTCTTTTAGTTTTTTAAACTTCGCTTCATCTGCTTGTAGGTTTTTTTTTATTTTTAATAACCAATTGATCCGATCAGCTCGCCTATCCAGTTACAAAATAAACCCAATTGGTATGCATCGTCTTGGGGAACATTAATGGCCGATCCATAGCGTTGTCGCCTACAGTTACCCGATGTCCCACTTAAGGGCTTGTACGTGGGAAGGGTGAAGATTAATTTAACCCGACACACGTCGGAAGTCGTCGCGGAAGCGGGTTTCCTCTAGGGACCTTTTTATTTTATTTATTTTGATTAAGCTCCGTATACAATGTATATATTTTGTAAGGTGGTTTTGATGTCGAAAGTATTACATCTGTTAACATTCAGGTAATATAGAGCTGAATTTGGTATACGAATTTTACATATGTATGTCAATACGCTCAATAATCTGCTAATATTCAAGTAAGTAAGTTTACAGACAAAAACTGCAGTTTCCTTCTTCCTGGAGATGTAACTTTTTAAAACACTCTAGGGTTAGTAAGAAGCATGTATTTGCATATTAGAATTATTAAGTGATAATAATTACGAAGATTTTTATTAATTAAACTAATATTAGTGGCTGATTATCATATTATATCAATCAAACCATGCTTTGGTGTTTATAATTATATATTTATTGCTTCATATACCAAAACAATATATAGACAGACTTAATGCCAGAGGCATTTCCATACAGTCTGCCTTTGGGTAATGCAGAAATGAAGCAAAGCAGGTTTTGCTTCATACTGAAAAATAACTAAACAGTTACATAACATTTGTCTGCTGTAATGCGCAACAAATATTTGTTCAGATCAATTTGATCAGTTTTGAAAACAGCTAACTATTACCAATGCTTAAGAATTCCGAAGTGTTACCAAACTTTACGCTTATCAATTACCTCTTCACTAATTTGAATACATCTGCAATTTTAATGGCGGACACGTGCCATCAAGGTATTCGATGACCAATTAACAACTTGCGTCTTGATGGTATAATTGAGACGTTTGCAAATGTCATAGCGTTTAACTAAGCCTTTGTTATGAAATACTTTATGGATAACTAAAGGCAGCTGTTGGAATCAGTTTATAGTTCAGGTTATATATTTAATTTATATATTTAATCCTTTTTTTTCACTGCAGAGATACTATAAAGATATTACACAATAAAACTAATAGTCGAAGTGGCGGCCTTATCACATTAGGTAATTTCTTACAGGCAACCATGGGGTGGATATATTATTAGGAGATAGATAGGGCAGGATTATTGTATTTTGTGAATAATATTTTAAAATAATAACTACTCCGGGTAAGTTTATTGTAATTGAAAAGATACTGATGGTGTTGTTGTTATCTGGGTCGAAGAAGTACAGAAACGCGAGTGACTTATGAGTATTAAAATGGACTGTGCATTCATTAGTACGTTAAATGCGAAGTCAGCTACTCCAGATAACGCAATAAGAGAGCAAAATATTCAGTGGTGAGCTAGTTAACAATTTATACATGGATTTTATTAGCTAACATAATTTATATGGTATTGGATTCATGTCTTACATGGAATAAGTGCTCTACATATGCCATGACATGAAAATATATTAAGCAAAATAATTATGCACTGGCTGACTCTTTTTAGTATTTCTTTTTCTTCATAATATCGTATGATGCTTCTTGCAAATCTAATGAAAAATGCATCAAGCGTATCTTCAGTGGCGCCTTCTTGGTCATAAAGCCTGTCATACACTCATTTGCAAAAAAAACGGGCGTTTTTGATTTTAATTCTTCTTTAGAAAAATACGGTACTAAAATGATTTCAATCATTTGTACGTGTTACTGGCCGGTTTTAAAAATGCCGTGGTGTTTAAAACAGTACGTTCTAAATTCATATTTTCGTTTGATGCTCGTTTTTACAGAAAACCACTTTTTATCCTACATTTTTGGTGCGAAGTTCCAAAAGATAATATCGGTTTTCATAACTTTTAGTCAATTTTTATGAATTTATTTCATATTCTTAATTGTCAAAGCTTCATTTATTGCTGTTTAGCTGTCTCAATAATGTTAGAGAAAGTGGTAAAGGCTACCAAAATTATTGCGCTGCTCGAAGAGGGTTGCAGCCAATGCTTCGCGGCTCAGAGGCTAAGTGTGAGTCGCTCGATGGTTCAAAGGACCTGGCAGCGGTATCAAGACACCGGTTCCGTCGAGAGAAGGCCTGGTTCTGGAAGAAAACCATGTACCCAACCACGGGATGATCGTTTTCTTGTGAGTCGCGCATTGAGAAATCGCAAGTCTTCGTATGTGGACCTTAAGAACAACCTCGAAGAAGTAAGAAATGTGCATATTAGTTTATGGACGGTCAGGAGGAGGCTTCTCGCGGCCAATATACGCAGTCATCGCCCGGCCCGCGGCCCTAAGTTACTCCGTGAGCACAGAGTTGCCAGGCTTAGGTTTGCTCGAAATTGTGAGTCATGGACTCAAGAAGACTGGAATAGGGTATTGTTCTCCGATGAAGCCAGGATATCTCTGTTCGGTGATGATCGACGTCGGCGAGTGCTACGAAGACGAGGAGAACGCTTTGCAGAGGCTTGTTTTGAAGAAATCACACCTTATGGTGGGGGCTCTGTTATGTTTTGGGCAGGAATAAATTCAATGGATCGTACAGAGTTAGTCTTCATTGAAAACGGTTCACTGACTGGACATCGATACATAACGGAAGTTCTAATTCCTCATGCACAACCCGCATTGGCCGCTTTAGGCGAAGACTCAATTTTTATGGACGACAACGCTCGCGCCCACCGGTCTGGCGATGTGGAAGCGTATGTGCAAGAGGTCGGCATTCGCTGTTTGGATTGGCCAGCTCGAAGTCCCGACCTCAATCCTATAGAGCATGTCTGGGACGTTCTGAAACGACGCGTGAGATTAGTACAACCGGCTCCGCAGACCATCAGAGAGCTGAAGAATGTGATTACCGCGGAGTGGGAACGTATTCCGCAAGCAAGTATCCGGGATATCCTCGCTAGCATACCCAGACGAATGCTAGCTGTGATTTCAGCTAGAGGGGGTCACACTCGATACTAAACATTTATCTGCTTTTACTTTATTAAAGAAAAAACAAACAAAAATCTTTGTTAACTTTTACTTCACAAGCATATGCACTACTAGCGAGCATACACTACTAGTGAACTTTAGCATTAAAATCCATAAATTTTATCAAAATTTTATGATAATACTGACGAAAACGATTACTTGCTTATTAATTTACAAAATTGTGAAAGTAAAACTACCTATAATTATCAAACAAACAAATAATAACATTTGAAATGGTTCATTGCTTAGGTGCCCGTTTTTTTTTGGCAAATGAGTTTATTAAGCGTTTAATATATTGTATTGATAGTTGCTACGCGGGATAACTATCATTGATTGATAGTTATATGGATACCTAAAAATTCACTAATTAGTATTTTATTATATTTATTGTAAGGGAGCCTACAGTGTTACGCAAACAAAACAGAGAAGAAAATATACAATAATTACATGTTTTCACAGATAAATAACAAAAATAATATGGAAGCCTTATACAAGTAGCTTGTAACTGAAATGTTTGGTTATTACTTGCTCCTTCTTTTACTGAACTTATCTTCTATCAAATGTGCATGCAGCCTTTCAATTACTATTAAATAATGACTGACCTCAGCATGGGTCCACGCCGATAATGCTTTGGGCGGCGTGTCTGGAGCGACAGCGCCGAGTCTGCCTCGTTTCCTCGCCTCCTGCAAGATCGGCACCTTGGAGTTCTTGTCTCCCGATGACAGGATCACCTCGCGTTCTATCTGTTGGAAAAGTATTGGATATTTAAGATTATGAAGTTAGATGAGGCATTCTTTATTATTTACAATCACCGTTCGCCTTCTCTCAAGTTAATTGGGTATCTAAGCATGTTAAGGAACATACAATTTTTTTTGGATTGGACATTGGATTTGAAAAGTTAATTTTCCGATGTTGCTTATCATAGAAATACGCAATATCCATATCATGAATAAAAAATAATATTAAAGATGCACTAACTATATTTACTCCTATTTATGGCAATCTCGACACTAATTTATTTTAAAAATGAATGAGTACAACATGTAACACATCACTCACACATAAACACCAACTACTTATAATTCGCACAATAATTACATCAACATATTTTTCTTTAAATTAACATAACATCATGAATAAACACGTACATTACACGCGAAAATATAATCTCTTATACAATCACCGTAATATTCCGTATAATTACTTTCTCTATATTTTCATTCACTTGAAAGTACATTGGAACTAACACACGTCACAACTCAGAGCCGATCTATGGATGTGTAAAAATTAACTTTCGCTGCGTCTTCGCAATTGTAAAAAGTACGGTGAAACTGCGGATACCGAGTGTTTGTACTTGAACAATGGCAGAGGGGAGGCTTTTTGTCAATCATTGGAAGTTTGATGCTGTTAGATTGTATAATGGAGTCAATAATATTGGTAATGTTGGTTAGCCCAGAGTTAGGATTTTGTACCCGAGATGGCGATAGACTTGCCACCTATCACCTCTTGGGACGGAACATACAAGGCGAAATGTGGGTGTCCTGGCATCTCTGTCTACCCCTTCTGGAAAAAAGGCGTGAGTTTATGTATGTATGTAATATTGGCTGTAAGAACTTTTATCCGTCTTTATATTAGACGTGCATTGGCTGCATTGATACTGATTACGGAATTGCCTGAGAAAGGCAGATTATTTAGCAATTTTTTTATATGGGCAATTATGACACTGTACATCAATCATTATTTCAGAATAGAATAACTCAGACTAAACGAATTTTCAGAAATGAAATGTGAACCAAAAACGTTTTATAACAGATTGTTATAATTGGGCGAAAGAATTGTAGTTAATATTATGTGTGAAAGGAAACATTACTTGGCTATCTTTTTATATTTAACACGAAGGTGTCCTATAATAGAATGAAATGCATACGTGATAGCTGGTGTTGTCCAAACCTAACTATAACATAACCATTAGTTCACGATTGGAACTCACAATTTATTCACTCATAACAATACCCATAAAAGCAATTCTACAGAATTTCTCGTAATCCAATGTCAGTGACCAATATAATTAAATGAAAGCAGGGATTCAGTTTTATTGCTCAAAGGCTATCCAATTGAAAGTACCCTTTTAATTTCAAATTCGTTGCGGAGATTTATTATAATGTTTCATTAACGTGAGCTTTACAAGATTCATCTTATGTTTCTGTTCAAATCGAAAATTACGTATCCTAGATATTAGAAACATAAAATTATTTTATTTGTATTATTTTATTTCGCGATAATGTAGACAGTTGATCTCAAAGCGCTACGTGACCAAAAAGTATCACAAACCAATTCTCTTGTTTTATCTTATTAGAACTGTAGATCCCGGTTGATGTCATTTGGCAAAGGTAGCAGTTATTTAACTGAGAGAGAAACCGTATGGGCTGGTTTGAAAATCTAGATTCTGTGTCCACTATCCACTGATTTAATATATCTTACCCGTTTACCAGGCATTGCGTACAACAATAAATAAAAAAAAAAAACTGATCCGAACTTCGCCTTTACATAAAGTTCTACATTTCAGACCATCACTCTTACTTGCCGCTGTTTTATTCGTCCATATTAAAGTCACATCGAATCCTCAATTATATCAAAGAAAATAAATTAAATCAAAATAGCAATGACAATGATTGATTAACATTATCATTCCAGCATTATTCTATTTTAATCTGCAACTGTAATTTCTTGCGAATCTATCTCGCATCGTCGGCAATCAGTAAAGCGGGACTAAAGTCAACTGCAGTGATGGATGGTCGGACGTGGATAACTTGTGTATACATAAACAGGTCCTGAGTTACTGGCAATAACTCGTAGACTAACAATGAATATTTAGAATAGCATTTATGTACTCGGCGTTTTTGTTCGTAATTTACTGACGCTGGTTCTGAATGCAGATTGCGATGCGTTTTTGTTGTGCGTCAATCTTACTGGATAGAATTGGATTTTTATTTGTGATTGCAATCGGATAAAATTGATTATACAACTTAGAAATCTGCCGTATACATATACATATGTACAATTGCTTCATTCACATTTGTGTCAATAGGTACATTTATAATGATTATCATGGTTTGATAATGAATGTGTTGCCAATTGGTCTGTATTATCCTTTCTATTTTATTTTCCTACTCCTTCAAATTAAGTATAAGTCTAACTGTTGGGTACATTTATTTATTCACTTCATTTACCAGCTCGATACTAATAAATCAAAGTAACAATATAAATAAAAATAAACTGTACTTACAGGGAACTTGGCAGAGTGCGTGTGTAGCGCGGCGGGGGCGGAGGGTGCAGGGGCGCCGGGCAGCGCGGCCTCCGGCGCCGGCGGCATCCTGTACGGCGGGACGCTATCGAGTGTGCCTGCGAGAATACAGTGAGTTTTGAGCAAGTGGTAAGAGATTTTACTTGTTAGTGTTTTTGATCACTGTTCAGATTACATATTTTCATGGCCGTTTTTAAATACTGAATTATTTTGGATCAGGACTATGTTCAGTAATGAACATTGCTAGGGATGATGAGGACAATTACAATATAATTTTAGAGTTCCATTTTTCAAGTAAAACACGCGTCACTTATGAATACCACATATTTTTTTAAAAAGTAAACAGGAATGTTCATAGATTAACAAAGAAAAAACTTTAAATAATAAAACTGTAGAAAAAAGAGTAGAGAAGTAAAAGTTAGTCTCTTTTAGAGATAATATCAATATACAAAGGAAAATCAAAATCCAACTTCAGATACTGCTTTCCTTTATTTGTCAATGAATTATAACTTTTACATATTATTTAGTTTCTACTACTATCCTCAACAAAGTAAAAGTGTTTACCATGATTTCAACATACTAAACAGAGAAGATTTAGTAAAAACACAAGTTTATATACAGGTTTTAATTGACTTTAGAATTTACTTAGAAAGCTTAGATAATAAAAACCGTACAGGGTTGTTTTCTTGACGAGTTTTCTCGTTAGGAAAATGCGACTGCACCGGTCCTATCGCAGCTTGTATACAGTATGTGTTGTAGACAATGGTGCGATGTGCTGATTGCATTATTCTCATGGGTTTCACTTGATGTAAGGATGGAGTGGGTAGCGGTGAATTTATAAAATTTGATATTAATATCAGGTTATATTATAGGAAGGTTATATTACTAGAAAGGTAGGCGGTTTTAAGAAAAACTAATTTTGCTAGTAAAGTAACACCGGATTGTCGTAAAAAACAAAGCGTTTCTTTATGTAGCAAGTTGACGAGAAGAGCTGATGACGCTTTAATATACGTTTTTTTATGTTATTGTTGTTTACTTTCCCGTGAACATAGACAAAAATATAATGACAGAAAGGAGAGGGATGTCTTTTCTATATTCCTCCCGTCATTTCCACACACACACACACACACACACCTTTGATTTTATTAAAGGTTTAACGAAGTTTTTTTATTTAAAATAAGGCTATTTTGTTTCAAGTAACCACGACTAAGTTGCTAAGTTGGTCAACAGTCCGCTTCACGTCTTTGTCTCGCACCACAAAGCAGTCATTTCCTGCAATTCTTAATACTACGTCTTATCATACAATTTGAAGACGAGATCTGAACAAATTGCGCCCACCGTTAACTCAAATGTAATCATTAAATTATTTTCATGTCATTTCGTTCTCAATTCGAAGTCGGGGTGTGAGAATTAACTGTGAATTTACTGTCTTTATTTCGAAAGAAACACGAATTTGAGGAGTGAGAATTGTGTTATCGAGAAACAATGGTAATGATTGATTTAAAATATCTACATAGTCTTCTTTACGACATGACCCTACATATATGGTGTGAAAAGCTTAATCACAACATAATCCTAATGAAATTAGTCATGCTGATTTTGTTTCGTTTGATAACTGAAATTAGGGAGTTCTAATAATTCGTGTTCTCTTCTTCGCTTATTCCTCTAGCCGTTGCTTTTGTAAGAGCCAAACATCACCATATTCTTATTTTGTCTATCAGTGGACTACGATTTTAATGTTCCATCAAATCTCTTACTCTATTATGACACCTAAATATAAAAGACGATACAACATTAAATTCCTACTCGCCAACCCTGCGATACAAATTCCCCTACAAAGGGTACCGTTACACCGTCAGCTGACCACACCAAACGAGTTCCAAACTTAATGAAACGTCGCAAAAACTAATCGAACCACTCGTGGACTGCAATTTCGACTGCCGAATGTCGCCTTGTAAATTCTTCAGCACTTTGCCATGTAATTTTACTGTAGATTGTGGAGTGGCGAGTGATGTATGATCGTCAACTTTACTGATTATTTTTCTATATTCTATACTTATTCTTTGACTGCCTAGATGGCGCATTTGTCCTCGCATCTCGGGTTGGGCAAAAGGATATCGGATTCTTCTATTCATCATCAGCCAGATCCATATCCGGAGTTAAGAATTTGTGGTCGATATGGTGATAGACCCGCCCCCTATTACATCGTGGAACGGAGCACACAAAGCGAAACGTTGGTGTCTTGGTAATTCTACAGTTTATCAACTCGTTTGGAAAAATGCCTGAGTTTTGGAGTTTGGGTAGGTATGTTTTCTTTAGACGATGATAGTTACTCCTTCTAGTCAATGGACGGCTTTTGTCATGTTCTTCACTCCTGAGCATTAAACTCATTCTCTCTATCGTAGCGTGTCTCCATTATCATCTACTAGCTTTTTTTTATAGTTAAAAGATTAGATCGCCATTTATGAAATGTGGAACTTGAGTTTCTTGCTGAGATTTTGCGAATTATATTGATGATTATAATCTTAAGTGCCATTGCTTTTTATTATTTCTGAGAATCATTGAATATGTAAAAGTTCCATAAAACCATTCAATACGTAACTGAGTTAAGTATCAGAAACTGCATATGATAATCCAAATTAACAACAGTAACGTCCATAACCAGTTATATATTTACGAACATATAAAAACCACATTACATAAACTCCATATATATTAATTCTGTGTATTCGAAATCCAATAAAAAATCTAACTTACGTTTACAATTTACCTGGCCACAGTTATCGCACTCAATCTGTCACAACTTAACTTTGTAATATAAGCCTTATGTATTTGATAGAAGGTTTAATTTCCAACGTTACAGGACAAAGGAGAGTAGCCACTCAAGCAGGTGCAATCAACCTGAACCGTTTTCTTAACATCTGTTATGTTTTAACTTTGAAGTTACTCGTCACAAAAACGGACGGAGTTCCTTTCAGAGAATATTTATTTATTGGTTTGAATGACAAGTAAAAATCTCTCACTCGTCCGTCGTAGAAATATGGCCATGGTCCATAATATTATATTAACTTTAAGGCTGTATTATAAACTATTGGAAATTTATATCGTATAATGCGAAAGAAATTAAATAATCCACTTCCTTACTTAGCAAAACAGGAGACTAAAATTGAGAAATATAGCATACCCTCTTCTGATACCTATCAGGATATACAACTGGAAAAGACAGATGTAAATCACTATACGCAAATATTTGCAAATATAGTATCAGCTGCTAATTTTAATTCCAATATAAAGTATGTCAAAAACGCCGGAAAGCATGACACTGACTGACGCTTTTTATATAAACCGAACAATCAAACTTCAAAAAATTCCTTTCACCGGGACTCTACACATATATTATTATGGGCATCAGAAACTACTGTTATACAAAGCCACTTAAATATTTGCATACCAAATAATTTGATCAACAGGGAAACGGTTTATAGGCCACTACCGGCTCAGTGCGGAAGTTACACAAAAACTTCATTAAACGAAGCTTGAGGAAGCAATTATGCATGTCATAATGGTTATTGACTATAGGCACTCTTCGATGTTTTCTTTTATCTAATTATCGATTAGGAAGTGGAAGGGGTTCCAATACCTTCTCGGGTTCATGTCTATTTTACCTGCTTTCAGTTTATATGAGTAGCCATTAAATGAGGCTCTGGCGACTGTCAGATGGCTGGGGAATCATCACAGAGATGGTGTAGTGAATTTTCTCTCGTCTCTAATACATTTATCAAGCGTGGCGAGTATTGATAATACGTAAAAAACAAACATTGGACATAATTATACTCGTATTCAGCAGTGAAGTTCTTGTAGATGGTGATGATAATAGTAATGAATAATTATCACATCCTGATAGAATGTAACTCAAGTTTCTGAACAAATAGAAGAAATTAAGGCTTTAAAACTTATTATTCCTTTCTCTTTAATTTGACACATCTCGATTAATATTTTCTAGTACTAAATCTATATCTGTCGACATATTTCATGTTTATCGTTCGCCTTTTATAATAAGCTTTATCACTTAATCTTGCGTTACCATAGCGACATCGGCTTTTACGTCCTGACATTTCGTCATGTAAACGATTACAAAATGTACCTGTATATGGTTTGATTAATTAGTCTAGCAATTTTTATCAAGATCAGTAACTTGTTTTAAAAAAGTGTGGGTTGTACTGTCCATACATAACGTACGGTTTCAATTAATTTTATATGCTCTTTATAGCTCTTTTATTAGAATTAAAAATTTACCAGTCATTTTGCAGGCAGAAATAATTATATAACCAGCAATGGCTGTTGTCTTTGTTAAAATCAACTTGTATCATTGCGCTAATATACGTAGTTATATTAACACATTAACGTGTAACAATTTTTAAATGATTCGATAGTGAAGAATCATGAAAGAAAAATTATCATTTGGTGACCTGAGGCCTCCTGCGGTACCAACAGATAAGCGGAATACACAGATATGCGGAACTATACAGCTTTTCCTCTTGAAGCAAAAAATATGGTTATTCCGTAAAGTTCCTAGAATCCTCTGATACACCGGGGCCCAATCCACGTTTCTTATAGAAGGTATTTCAAGACTGCTACTGAAAACGAAGCCGAATGGTTGTTTAATGACTTCAATGGCGATTTTTTTTGTTATTTTTTCCTATCGTCGTAAAATAAGAGTGTACACCCTTTTATTTTTAAAGACACTATAGTACACAAGGGCTTAAATTATTATTTTTTGCAAAAACTATGAATTTACCACCCAAACACAATGATATTTAAAAATTCACAAGAAAAAATTATCGCGTTTATTTCCAAAAGTTTTAGTAGTATTGTGTTTGTAGTCACTGAAACTACCACTCGGCTTCGTTTTCGGTAGCAGTCTTCTTTTTTCCTGTATAATATTGCGACGATATGTGCCTAATATTTGTATTTTTTTCTATCTATTTTATATTTACCCATTCGCGTCATGTCATGTCATATCCCAGGTTCGGCCTTGGTAAGTACAGGTTGTCGCGTCAACCGTCTCGGTCCATTGTCTGCCGCACCCCTGACGTCTCGTGATTGACGGCACAACCTGGCTTTGGTGTTAATGCATTCAGTGATTTATGTTGGATGAATGTCATGTTGTCATGTCTCACAATTCAATGAGAATACCTTGGTGTTGCGGGTATTGCAAGGCGTTGAGTGGATCAACTTATGTAGATTAAAAAGCATGAGAAAATGCATTACTAAAACAGTAGTTAAAGCTAAAGAGTTTAAGTAAATTGCACAAATACTTTTATCAATCAATTTACAATTTCTTTCCACTCACTCTAAATAGTGATGCGGTAATGAAGCAAATTAACATATCTAAAATTAAGGTAGAATAATACTCTAAAATAATCCGTAATTTGATTTACCTAAGCTTCATTGCTTGATGGTATTTGTTGGACTTAGAAACTTAATCCAGACGAATTTATATTTTACTCAAAATTAAACTTAAGACTTCAGAGACAAATGATGATTGCAAGTAATGAGTCACACACACCTTCAGTTCAAAAACAATTTATGAACACTTCACGTTTAAAATAAAAAAAATAAGTATTTACATTATTCTTCTGGTAATTATCTGCCTGACATATTCACTAAGAGCAGTTTTGTCACCATCAGAATCGTGACATTACTATCTATTTAAAATGTTTTATACTAAAAGCATTTTTCAGAATCCTTATTGGCTCTTAAAAAGCAATAAAAGTAACCGGAAAATGTTTTATATCAATATAAAACGTTGTTACAAGGCACACAGAAGAACCAATTAGGTAAGTTTCTACATAAATCAATGAGGTTATGTAAGATGAATCATTATGAGATAAAGTACAATCGCCTATTGGTCCTAACTTTCAAATTGATGTAGGTTTACTATCGTTAGTAGATTAAGTATCCAGAAATGTCCACGCTTGATGTATTTTATTTATTTACTGTAACTGTAACTGTATCAGCCCATATACGTCCCACTGCAGGGCACGGGCCTACTCTACAATCGAGAATACGATTGAGAGTGGTTAGGCCATATAGTCCACCACGCTGGCCTAGTGCGGGTTGGCGGACTTACATACCATAGGAATTCTTATAAATCGCTATGGTATGCAGGTTTCCTCACGATGTTTTCCTTCACCGTTTTAGTGCGTGGTGATTGATTATCAATACACACATGACTCCGAAAAGTCAGAGGTGTGCCCTGGGATTCGAACCCGCGACCACCGTGAACATGTGGGCAGCTGCGTCTAGTCCGTTTACCAACAGGCCACCACGCACTGATTTGATTGATTTATTTACACTTCATACAAATACATTGTATAGGTGGACTTAATGTCTGAGGCACTCTTTCACTGTCGAACCTAAAGTGATGCAGAAATTAGAAGAATAAAATTTTACGCTTTATTTGTAAAAATCTATCATTGATCAATCATGTTTTTAATTACTTGATGTACTTTGTATTGCATCATAAGATGTAATTTCTTTTCGAAAATTCTCAGGCTCCGTCAATTCAAAACAGAACAGAAAACAATCTTAAATAACTCTGCTGGAATATTTAATTTATTTAGGCTTAGTACTGATCATATGCAGTCCACTATAGCCTAGTAGAAGAATAGATGAAATTAGGCAAATGTGTCTGACTAGTATCTAGATATTCCCGTCTACAAATCCACAATCCCTACTTCTCTGGACTAAGACAGAAACATGTAGCATAGGTTGTACAAAAAACTCAATTAATCATCATCGCTGTCCTTCCGTACTTAAAAGGAACTTCATTATTTTCACATGCCTCAAGTGATACATAACTTCTTCATATGCAATCTTATTTAAAAACTCTTTTGATTTATTTGCCAGATAGCCAAAATATTTAATGTTGCAAATTAAGGCAGAGGTCATTGCTAACAAAGGTAATACTAATGATATACTCATATATGGTTAAATTAATAACGTAGTCAAATTAAATGTTATTGTTTTTTAATTAATAACGTTCGGTTATATCTGTAAGGCTTACAAAGTCTGAAGAAGCAGAAAGTTTTACTGTCTAAAAGGAAGTTACGATATTGGTTTTGGTTTATGCCATTTTACTATTGCATCAGATATTTTCAAGGAAGCTTGACAAATCTTTTATAATGGGGTGACCAGTATCTTGATCAGTAATAGGTTACTCATAGTCTATCATATAGAATTCATACTTAAACAAATTGTGAACGAAAACGGATGTATTCCGAAATATTATCGTTAAAAAGAACCTAAAATATATTCGCTCGTTTATTTTATTACCTTTTTTTAATTATTTTATTAGCCATAAAGGCGTCAATCAAGAATGATTTAAAATATTATCTCTTTTAAAATAATCATTGCTTAATTTATTTCTTAAGTATGAGTTGCTTGCTCAATAACGCGCAATCGATAACTAGTGAAAGTATTAGATATAATATGAACTAAAGGAGGAGAACTAATCAATTATAAGTTATTATTATAAAAGAAAGAAATACTTTAGTACATGTTATAAATAAACGAACGGTAATCGTATTTAAGATAGGAAAGCTATTAAATTGACTTTTAAAATATTGATTTTTGTTCTTATATTGATGTTAAAATTGTCCTGGACAATGTATGCAGCAATGCTAAGTATTTATTTAGTAATTAATTTATCTACAGTTTTTTAGGTTAGCAATCAGCATGGTGGCTCTAAGCACTTTTAAATAATATTGCAATAGCTGTAACATTCTGGATAGATTGCATAAAATCTAGACGAAGTCATAAATCTTTGAAGAAATACAATCGATTGATCCGTTACAGCAATCGAATCCACGACATTCCGTTTCTTAGCCAACTTAATATAACTTGTACTATTGGTAGATGATTCCATTATAGGACTTTTTTGTTACTCGCACTTCTCATATAAAATTTCCATAGGTATAAGGGGTACAAGGTTGACACTTATATGTTGAAACTTAGGTGGCTAGTACCAACGCAATCCTACTTGTAAGTAAGTATGAGTTTTCCCAAAGTAAGTAAAAATAAAACAATATAGAATTTATGCCTCATTTTCCTATCAAAACAATTAATTATGTTTGTTTCTAATTTGCCACTAATAAACAATTTGCCACTTCATTTTGCTCAATTTTAACCTTTCCTAGTGCGTTATCTACATCGGATTCAGATTTATCTAGATTTATTGCTGTGAGAACTGCTAAATTTGTCCTATAAGCATCGAATGGCTGATTAAAATTCATTCACCCAACTCCATAAGCGGGTCATGTCCCAACGACTTACAAATATTCCGAACTATTCCGCTCCGGCTATTTTTTTATTAGGACGCTCTAAAGACCTCTAATTACCATTCATGAGCCGACATGTTTTTTATGGCAGCATTTTCTCGTAAAATAACAGTAATATAAAGAATTTGAACCGGATTTTAGGATTCAACATTACTCTTGAAAGCTTATGGCGGTTACTCCCTCAAAGTCACTTCGTAAAGGAATGTGGGACAAGAATTATATCAAGTGTCGGCGAAGCGTGAGCGTGTTCAGATGTAAAATATGGCAAGGACACACATACCGTACAGTCCGGCTTGTACAATGAACCAGTTGATAAAATATAACGGTTAAAATCACAATAAAGTCATCGGCATCACCGGGCACAGCTCGACTTTCGCCCGTCCGCGGTGCACACGTCTGATCATCGAAACGCACTGGAACCTTGAACGAGCGATCAAGACGCCGAGTGATTCACCGATACATCACCATAAAAACTAAGTTAAAACACACAAACCGGCGCATTCAGCGATGGAATTTGAATTTGAAAACGTGACAAAGCGCTCACCTCTTGTCGGAGCGGCGCGCGCACTGGCCGCCAAGCGGGCCGCAGCGGAACCCGTTTTGTAGAAAAAAACACCTCTTCCCGCCCCCGCCGCCGTCATAGCGACCCTTTGCATATTTCCCTGGTCAGTATTTATCATTCCAGCGCTGTCCGCGAGCACCGCGGGAATTTCTTGCAACTTCTCTGGAACTAGTTGAGTGTCGGCGGGTTGAGTGGCCGGCGCGGGCGGCCGCGCGCCCCTCGTTTGCCGCGTAACATTGTCATCCATTTGATTAGACACGGCATCTGCGCTAGGATTTTTCGTGGCGAGCGGTATACGCCCGTAAACAGGTTTGGTGGTGTACTTCTCAGTGCTGTCGATGATGCGCGGTTCGGCAACCGGTTGAGAATTTGCAAATGCGTTTACTTTCAATATCTCATTGGCTTGGTGCAATAGTTTTCTCTGAATGTTTTCTATTTCGTCTCTGGAGGCGCGCGAGTTTTCTGACAGCTCGGCTATGAGTTGAGTCACGTTGAACTGTGCCATTTTGGAAGTGGTCGATTCATTAACATCCGTGACAGCGTTCTTTTTGTCGGTAGGTTTTTTCGCTTTTACTTTCATCTCTTTGTCTGGTGGGGTCACTACAATGGTGGGTACTTCTTCGCGCGCGTTGCTGGTTTCCTTTTTACTTCTCTTAACTTTTCTTACAGTCCTGCTTGCCATTACATTGTCAAGAGTGTAATGGTAGCGTCTGATGTGTGCACTGCTTGCTCCGACATTTTATTTTAAGCAATAAATCCGAATGAGCCCGAGCTTTTAAATAGAAAAAACGTTAAGTGGACATTTTTATTGAGGCTTCCAATTCGAATAGGAATTTTAATTAGACGTAAAATAGTGGTATGTTTAAAGTAAGGCTTTTAGCTGAGTATTGCGTAGGGTGCCGATCGGTGGAGCAGATATTTCATGTGGGCACTATGTGTTGGCACACTTTCGTTTGTTTCATAATCCTTTGTTACATTTGTTTTCTGTGAACGGGGAGTAGTGTGGAGTGTTCCCACGTGTTTGCTCGTTGTGTCATTATTTACGACTTTAAATTGTTATAGGGCGGGTAGTACTTATGCGTAAATACCACTTGTCTATTATGGGAATTTACTAGAAGCCGTTTATATTATTGTGAAATGTCTTTGTGTATTTTTTTTATCCATAGAGTAGTAGGAGGACCACGTTATATTTTATAAATGTTAAAATAATAATACTGGCGACACTTCATAGCTACAGTATTATTTGCTAGCTTCTACTATTGTTACTTAACATCAAGTTGAGTTAGCGTGATATGACCGATAGCCTTTGGGAGCAAAACCGACTACCGCATTGGATTTAAATGCATGAGATATTTTCATGCTTATTAGTATTTGTCACTTCTTGGCTTTCATATAAGAGCAAAACTGAGTGAGGGTTCCTACATACATAAGAAATCTCAAATGGAATATTTTATCGATGTTTTATATTTCTATCAATCCTTGCTAAGTCAGCGTGATTAATATTAACTGCCTAATTCATAGACCATTCATAAAGCTATTATATTTATAAAATTTTTTGCCTTCTTCGCTCAAAGTGAATTCGAAAGTCGTTAGACAGAGACAAAACACTCATTAAATAATAGGTTTATAAACTGTCTATAGGGTCGTTTTTTTTATTGCCATTAATAGCGAAACGAGCCTGCCGTTCGCCTGATGGTAAGCGATACGACAGCTCATGAACAGTAGCAAAACCAAACAACGGCTTGAATTACAAAGCAATGCATAGCTTTTCACTGCGCTCTCTAGTTACTCTGTTTACAATGTCCTTCAATCCGAAACACAAAAGAGTATTTACACTGCTGTTTGGCGGGTGAAATAGACATTGTGGTGGATTCGATAACCGAACTCGAACTGATGATAAATAGTGAAGTAATGTAACTACAAGGCTGATATTACATAATGACTAATTTATAATTCATAACCGATATTTTCAAGGAATATTTATGTCTCCCGAAGCCGCTAATTGCGCAAAGTTTAACAATAGTCCTTTTGGGAATAGCTAATCCAGGGACGTACTGTAGTGTTATAGTAATAATTTAGTAATTGAGTAATATCATTGTGTCTATCTACTGTTATCAACTGGTTTGGAACTTGTTTTTATCATGCAAAAGATTTGAGTTGTGATTACATAGTTGTATATGACTAGTGTAACAACCTTTGGAGAAACTTGTTTAAATCAAAATAATTAATTACATCCGTCATGCTATTTGTAATGCTCTTTGTAAATGGTGTATACTCACTTTATAAATAAATATGATTGTTCAGTATAATAATATAAGTATTGCAATTTAGATATTCTGTTATGTGTTTTTTTTTGCGTGCAATAATTATAATATAAATACCTGCAATTTAGTTATTCCTATTTAATTTAAAATAATCCTAATTTTCAATTATATAAGAAAGACACAGCTATCCTATTTGTACCTTATTTTGTCGTTTTGTAAAAAAAATATGGTTATGACTTATGAAAACTGGAAATTTATGTGAGTGATGGGGTATATCCCCCACAGGGCCCTTCTAAGTCCGACCCTGTGTTCAACTTTCTATATAATTTGTAGCAGGCGCGCTAACACCGTGTTTGGTTGTCACGCCCGCCTGTTACGTCTCTGTAGGTGACAAATAAAACAAAGCGCGCGATTTATGGGCTCGCCGTGAGTTCAAATTAGCCGGTTTATAAGGGACAGTTAGTTGGGGAATAAATAAATACACCTGAATGAAAGCTTTATGTAAAATTATGTTTGAGGAATTTGGGCACAGAAATCTTAATATTATAAAATTATATTTGCAACAGTAATGATAAGGATATTTTAATTTTGTTGAAAGAAATGGATTAGTTTGTTAAAAATATCAGTTGCGGTATTTTTCTTTATATTCGTTATACTTTACAAATATGTATATTTCTAGGGTCTTAATGAATGTATATTTATCACGTTTGTAAAATCTCTAAGGTCATTTTGCAGGTGATCCCAAAGCAGAAAGTTTTTACACGTTTTAACTAAACAAGATTTGGTAATCTTGCTTAGTTAAAACGTGTACGATAATATATTCATTCTTCTTCTCATCAGAAAAATCGAAACACAAGGATTAGCAGAAAAAAGAGTATATTTAGGAATATATTATGTCAAATGTCGTTAGTGAATAATATGCGGTTTTCAAATCCTAATGTTGACGTTCTAAATTCAAATTAAATTTATACACATTTTTCTAATAATCATTACAAAACAGAAACTTGTGAGGTGTTTTGATTTTTATGATGACAAGTGCGAGTATATTATAGACATATTACATGTGACATTTTTTTAGATTATAACTTTTTCGTTTAATATTTAGTTTTTAAGTTACTTTCTATTTTTTCTACTTTCTAGTTACTTTATTTTACGTTACTTTCACTTTTATTTTTTCTAATTAATTACTACTAACTACTTCCTTCTGTTTAGAAATAAAAGGCTTTTTTTTAATTTACATGTGACAATATGCAATACAGTTTGTGATACTTTCGATATAAAAAGAATGAAAACATTTTATCTTTGTTATTGTTGCTTTCCCTTAACCGCCACGTTTCGAGACAAATACAAAACACTAAGTTCTACCCGCTACAATGTCTGCGCTGACATTGTTTAAATCAGTAACTTTATAGCCCGGGATTAAATGAGTTTCAAGTGACAAAATGGCAACAGGCTCGCCCATAGTAATATGGCCCATTTTTGGTTGAAAATAAGCTAGAACTATGGGTGGAAATTGTTGCACCTCTGCTTGTCCTCATGGGTACACTGCACCGGCTTGAATGTATATAAATAATAAAAGGTCCTACTAAGTTAAAAAATACGGATTGCATGTTAGTCCACTGAATAGAGTCGCAGATTATTTTATTTAATTATTGTTAATAGAAAGGTACAAAACACCATCCACACTATTTGAAAAAAATATATATTTTTTGTTTAATATCGAATATATACACAATATTCACAATTTATGTCTAAATAGTAACCAAAATGATTCCTTTCTACAATCAAATAATATTTTATCGAAGAAATAGAGTAAATAAGCAACAATTCATCATAATAAAAAATAATATAATGACAGTGTGTGACAATGTCAAAGGATTTTACAAATTATGATAAATAAAAACCAAAACGATGATCAATAATAAAGCCAGAAACAAACGGAACGCACATTTAACATCTCCCAGCTCGTCGAGCTCCGCGTCGTGGGCGTCGGCTTCGGACGTATTCGAAGTGACGCCGCCGGACAACGACGCGTCGAGCCAACACGGCGAGTTGCAGTCGTCCCCGCCGCCACCAAGACCTGCGCGGCGAAGAGGACGACCCCCTCCAGCGGTGGGCTTGGGACCTGTGGGGCCGAGTGTCCCGCCTACGGTCCCCGCTACCGGGGGGTAGTGCGCCGCATGAGATGGACTCGAGAAATCAATGAGAATGTCATACGGGCCTACTTTGGGGCAACAAAGGTAGGAATTAACCTCACTGCGTATCGCGCTAAAATGCTGTCTCTGTTTCAGGCTTTGGAATCAACGGTTGATGTAACGACTGTCGGATCAAGTGCGATTTATTCAGCGGCGTAAGTTGTTGGATGATGACACACTTGAGCGGTTGCGCACAGGCTTGTGTTTTCTCCAGGATGACCATGTGTCGCCCGTCAGTGGAGATCAAGCGGCAGGCCCAACACCAACACCTGTTGCTGATTTCGAGCTGACGGACAATTTGGATGACAACGTAAGTCCCCAAGATAAAAGCAACTGAGAGGAGCTTTGGAATATGCGATTTTGGAGTTTGCTTCTTTATCGGCGTCTTGTAGACCGCGTCTGCCACGTTTGCCAACGCATAGAAGAAATTTGGCGCTGATGGGAGCTTTCGACTCCATGTTAACTACATACTTGGAGTCCAGTCGGGATCTTGTTGATACGCATTCGATCCTTTACTGCGCGGCCGTTGCAGCATGTCCAGTGGCTAATATAAAATTTCCAAATGAGTATAAAACCACTCGAGGTGTTGTGATTGTGCCTGCCTGGCAGCGTAGGATCAAGGATCGTATCAACAGTCGGGCCCTGTTCTCTCATCTCATCGGCAAACTAATTTCTTTTAAAGAAGGAAACAGCAGGCCGAAGATTATGCGTTTTGTGACGCAGGCTTTTTCGGGGACCAACACAAGTCCTCGAAATTATAGGCTTTGCGTTACAGAACGCATAGACTTCTTCAAACAAAAAGTCTATGCGTGGGCGAACCGCATTCGTCGCTACAGGAGGCGATAGGATCGTTTCCAACAAAATCACAAGTTCCAAACTGACCAAAAGAGTGTTTATAGATGTTGGGAGAATCCTCCACAAGGTGTGGTGGATGGGCGGCTTCCTAGTGCTCACGAAATGCGTGAGTACTGGACGAATATCTGGTCGTCGCCTGTCTCTCACACTGAAGCCTCCTGGTTTAGTGTTGTAGATCGAGCTTGCGAGGCAATACCGGCTATGGAAACCATTTTAATCAGTCCAGAAGGTGTGCTAACTGCAATTAGACAGACGCAAAACTGGAAGTCACCGGGTCCGGACGGTCTGCACAACTTCTGGTTAAAATGGTTTCCAAGTTCGCATGCTCGATTGGCAGCGCAATTCCAGGATGCGCTTGAGCGGGGATCCCTTCCAACATTTATGACAACAGGTGTTACTCACCTTCTCTTTAAGTCCGGTTGTACCACGGAACCAAAAAATTATAGACCCATCACATGCCTTCCCACTATTTATAAAGTTTTGACCTCCATAATTAGATCTAAAATTACAGGCCATATAAATTCTAACCAAATTCTTTTTTCCGGCCAAACAGGTTGCATGAATGGGTCCCGTGGTACTAAGGAGCTCCTTCTCATTAACATGACCATTTGCCAACAGGCTCGTCACAACCGAAGGAATTTATCGGCTGCCTGGATAGATTATAAAAAGGCCTATGATTCGGTGCCTCATACATGGCTCATGAGGGTGTTAAATTTGTATAAAATTAATACAAATTTATGCAACTTCCTTGGGTCTTGTATGGGGTAGTGGACCACTGTCCTAAGATATCCAGGTGGTACGGTTCCTCCAGATTGTGACGAGCCGATTAGAATCAAGCGGGGTATATTCCAGGGCGACAGTCTGAGTCCACTGTGGTTTTGCATGGCCCTGAATCCCCTCAGCACTCTGTTGTTGGATTCAGGGTTAGGCTACCGTCTACGGAGAGGCTCTGAGCCTATTTCTCACTTGCTCTATATGGATGACCTCAAGTTATTTGCATCGAAACAAACAGAATTGATTGAGTTGTTAAAAATAACGGATAGATTTAGCAAATCAATCAATATGGATTTTGGTGTAGATAAATGTGCGGTTATCCATGTGAAGCGAGGGGAGGTTGCGGTCTCTGATGACATACTAGTCTCAGAGACTGTAAGGCTCAGATCCCTCTCCGTGACGGAAACCTACAAATATTTGGGTATGCCTGAGGCTCTAGGTATAATGGGTGCAGATGTAAAACGATCGTTGAAAGAGCGTTTTTTTAGCCGCCTGACCAAAGTACTTAACAGTTTTTTGTCAGGTGGAAACAAGATTCGCGCTTTTAACGGCTGGGTTATGCCTGTACTCATGTACTCTTTTGGCATACTCAAATGGACTCAGACTGAATTGGACGCCCTGGATCGTAAAGTCCGAACTCTCCTGACTGCACATCGTATGCATCATCCACGATCATCAGTGATGAGATTGTACATCCCGCGGAGATGTGGGGGCCGAGGCATTCTTAATGCTAAGGACTTGCATAATCACGAGGTGTGCAATCTCAGGGATAATTTCCTTCACAGTGATGTGGATATGCATAGGGTTGTACTTATGGTAGATAAAGGATTTAGCCCGCTCTCTTTGGCAATTGAGAACTGGCGGAAACCTCTGGTGATAGGCATTAAGGATCGCGAGGACATATGGAAGAGCAAAGAACTGCACGGTCGGTTCTATCGAGCCCTTCATGGGCCTGATGTGGACCGACTAGCGTCTGTGTCTTGGCTACGCTTCGGTAACCTCTTTGGGGAAACCAAGGGTTTTGTCTTTGCAATTATGGACGAAGTTATTAAGACGAACAACTATAGGAAATACCTCCTGAAGGACGGTACGGTCAACATCTGTCGGGCATACCACCGTCCTGGCTAGTCTATCAGGCATGTTATTTCCGGTTGTTCGTGTCTTGCTAACGGCGAGTATTTGCATAGACATAACCTAGTAGCCAAGATCATACACCAGCAAATTGCCCTTCGATATGGACTTGTGACTCCTGAAGTGCCATATTACCAGTATGTGCCCCAACCAGTTCTCGAAAATGGTCATGCAACGCTGTATTGGGATCTATCTATTATCACAGACAGGACTATTCTAGCCAATATGCCTGACATTGTGATAATAGAACGATCGGCGCGCCGGGCTATACTTGTTGACGTCACCATCCCGCATGACGATAACCGTGTCAAAGCTGAAAAAGACAAAATGTCTAAATATTTAGATTTGGCACACGAGGTTACCGACATGTGAGATGTCGACTCAACAATTATTGTCCCGATTGTCGTTTCTGCCCATGGGTTGATACCAAAGAGCCTCGACCAACATTTACAGAGGCTCTCAATCGGCTGTTGGGTCAGGAGTCAGATTCAGAAGGCAGTATTGCTTGACACGGCACATATTGTGAGGCGGTTCCTCACTTTGGGCTCCTAACCACCGGTGGCTTGGGTCTCGAGCCTCACCATCGTTGGATAACTTTTTATATTTTTATATAAATAAATAAATAAATAAATACACCCAACAGTCACATACATAGTCCTGATCCCACACTAAGATCGAGTCTTGTGTCGTGGGTATCAGGAACTACGAGAGACTTTTCGGTCTCACAAACACCCAGACCCGGAAGAAATATTTGTGGGCCGCACAAACATTTCTCTCGGTGCGGGGATCGAACCCGCGGCCTCTCGTTTCACAGGCGGCGTCTAACCAACTGCGCTACGGAGGCTGTCAAATAAATGTATATGTATTTTGTTTTTTAATATATATATAAAAATTAAAAAAAATAATAAAGAGAAGTAAATTAATTTGCAGTCAATCATATTCGCAAAACTTCATGCATTCTGACAGAATTTTTCTCCTGTCACTCGGAAACATGTCACATTCTGGTTTCGAGTCTAAGAATCGATATGAATCGTCCAGATGTTAACTAATAACAACAATGAGAACAAAAATGCGATTTTTTTATTTAAAGTTGACGAAAAATTGATGGTAAGGATCACGCCTACTCATAAACAGGAGCACTACTGGCAACTTATTATTACTTGGCACATCTTCATAAATTAAGTCATCATTTAGATTACCATAATTGAATTCATGGTCGTAAAAATATGTTCACGTAATATATTTATTACTTATCACTATGTTTTGTAAAAAATATACAAGAATATTTATTTAATCAATATTGATAAAATATTTCGGTGTGTAAATTTACATGTGCAGTATTAAATTAATTTCGATGAATTCATAAGCACCTAATTAATAATGTACCAAAAATATTTTAACAATTTCAACGAAGATTTACAAATATGAATAACATCGATAGATCTTTATAATTTATGTCTGAGACTTTTATAAAAGTATTCTTAAATACTTGGTATCATTATATTACCTCTGCTTATCCATTCTGGAAAAAATGCGTGAGTTTATGTATGTATGTCAGTTATATTCAGGTAAAGAGGAAAACGTCATTATAATGACCTCCCAAAATGCAGAGGCGGTAGCGCGCCTCAATGTCTGATGAATCACTACATTAGCCTTGCAGATTGCATCCTACATCTCGGACTTTAATACTAACACCTTAAACGTAGTTTATTCACATACATACATAAACTCAAGCCATTTCCAAGAAGGGGTAGGCAGGTGTTTTACCAAGACACCCAAGTTTCGTCTTTTACGTTCCGTCCCACGATGGGATAGGGGGAGAGCCTATCTCCATATTGGACACAAATTTTTGACATGAACAGAAAAATACAATATCACTTTGCCCGTCCCGGGATTCGAACCCGAGACCTCAGCAGGGTAATCGTTAAGTAGTACAACTACGCCACCGACGCATTCTGTCGTTTATTCGCTTGCATAAAACCACCGTTAGGCTATTCAAACAAAATTTGTTGGGTCCAGACGATTTTTATAGCAACGCAATAAAATAAGACATCTATCTGGATTGAGATTATTAGCTATTTGACAGTTTTTAGTGTGTCCGATGACACGATATTAAGTAGCAAGTGTGAAGGAATACATTAATTTATATTTTTATTTGCATTATTATTTTTCTGTCACATAATAAATGCATAAATTAGTAAAAAACGTATTACCATAATCAATAATCTAATACATATTAATAATATTAGATTTAGAAGTAACTGCTTTTCTGTAGAGTTAAGGTTGATCAATGATATTAAAGGATCACAATAATAACAAAATATGATATCGATAAAAACTTAATAAAAAATCAGTTTCTATTGAATTACAATTAAAGTAAGGTAACTATTAATTCATACTACTTTTTTATTGAACAAATACTTTTTCGTGATGCAACGAAAATGTCTAAATATGCCTTTGGTATTTCCGTAACGTCACGCAGTGTTGTATCATTACCGGACGCAATGCGGTTCTACGCGAAAAAAACACTTTATTTTTCCAAGAGGAAAAGCTATTAAGCTCTTCTTTCGGCACCTCGGAGAAGGCCGAAAGGAGTATGTCAGTGTCTCTGGCCTTCCAACCCTGCTCTCTGTGAATTGTGGCCGAGTTAGGTCCCTAACAAATCCTATGCCAGCATGTGTGCCAGCATAATGACTAAAAACCCTTTGGAGACCATCACACGCATTATGGGCGGCATTGGACACCCGAGAACACCCTGTGATTTTAAATAAATACACCCAACAGTTGCATACATAGTCCTGACCCCACATTAAGATCAATTAAGTCTTGTGTCATGGTATCAGAAGCTATGAGAGACTTTTCGGTCTCACAAACACCTAGACCCGAGACAAATACTTGTCGCCTCACAAACATTTTTCTCGGTGCGGGGATCGACTCCGCAGCCTCTTGTTTCACAGTCGGCGTCTAACCATCTGCGCCACGGAGGCTGTTAAATGGCAATAAAGATAAACAATATTGATAACCGATCATTTCCCATCAAGCTGTCAGTATTTTTTGCGGCCCTTATACAAAATACGACCAGCTCGTTTGCTCAGCATTAAACAAGGTACTACTCCAGATTTCCAGCCTAACGATTGTTTCGCGGAACAAACGGTATCTCTTGAAGTGTTGAGATGAGGTTGACAAACTTGTTGAAAAAGCCTATCAGCATCAAATGACATTTCTTATTCCTTGTATTAGCAATATGCATAATTATCGAAGCAGTTACTTCACCATTTGCTGTTCTTGAGCTTTTAAATGAGTTTCTAGTTGCCATTTCATTCTTGTCATGCATTACATTGTTAATGTTTTCTTTTAAGGAGCTGGCTATTCGTTAAAGTTAGTTATGCAATTTAGGCAATAAGTAAGTGAAATCACTTAGAACATCCATTAATGTAATGGAATGTATCTGTCCGCAAATTCGTGTTGAGGCAGCATGACAGACTAAATCCAAAGATCTTTACATAATTAAAGAGGACTATTAATTTTGAGACGTTATAGTATAAGATGGAAAGATTATAAAATTATTTTAGTGGTGGCAAAAATGTGAATAACAGGAAATGGCCACATAGTTGTAGCATTTTAATTGTAAGCCTTTGGACTCTTACATAGTTTCAACATTCTAATTTGAAGTGATGCCTTTGAATTCCTAACATTGTTTAAATATACGAGTTTTAGTAGGTATCTCAAACGTGACGCCGATTAAGTACCTCCGCCATATATATTTCTCCCGCCTAACAGCAGTGTAAATGCACTCTGTTCTGGTTTGAAGGACATTGTAGCAACAGTAACTGCTGGACATATTGAATTGAAAATTTGTAATGTATGGTTTTATTTGATTTTGTTACTGTCTATGAGCGGTCATATGATTTACCATCAGGCGAATAGCGTACTCGTCTCGTCATTCATTGCAATGTAAAAATCATGTAACATACGTAACAACGTAATTCGTATTTTGCTTCTTAACATCATCAATAAGCATATCATCAAGTTCCGTATCAGCCTCTACTATCATAGTAATATTGTATATAACGATTGTTTTGTTACCATCAGTTCCATGTATATCGGAGCGCTCTATTGTTACTTGACTAATTAAAAGTGTTCTTTCACCCATTGTGAGGGGTCAGTCGCGTGTGATTCCGTTCCTCAGCCACTTCGCGTCGGTTCAATGACATTACACAATTTTAGGTTGGATACTTCGCAAATAGTATCCTTATTGTGTTGATGTTAATCAAGCCGTGACTGAAGTGGATGGTCTTGGTTGAAATTAGGCGAAATGAGCTAATTGCTGAGCCACGCTAGATCGGTTTTTTATATAATGGGACAGATAAAACGGAGTGGTGCGACTGTAACTTAGAAAACTGACGTAAAGTACGTAATATTTATTGCCATCACTATGTGATTACTATAATTCATGTTCCTAGCCACAGAAAACTAATTACTGAAAACAGGTTCAAAACAGGTACTGAAAACAGGTCTGCAGTGACTTGCTGAAAGGGACTTCCATCCATGGATATCCTGTAATGCAGTTTCATCGTGCCTTTATGATATAAAGCAGGAATTTATTCGATCCTATCGTATGTATTCCTTATTTAAATGGTACGGCAATGTGACCGAGTACACCTAATGGGAAGTAAACTAGATTTCAAGATCTATTACTAATTTGGATATCAATTGGATAGAAATAATATTATCTATTATAATATGTTATTATCTATAAAAATAAGTAGCCATAATTAATTATGGTGTATTTAATCTATTTTAAGTTTATTTTCTGTTATTTAATAATAAAAGTGTCAAGACCGCACACATAAAACGTATGCAAATCAATCGTTGATGAGCATTACGTAACATTTATGTAAATTTGTGATATAAATTTTTACACAATATTATAAAAAGTTATGAATATCTGTTTCTTTTTACAAAAAGAAAACATTTTATTAACAAATAATAAAATATTATATTATAATTAATTAATTAGTTTGTAGATTAATAAAATGTTGTTTTGATTGATTGTAACTTGATTTTTATTTTGATTATTTTTTCACGCAATATGTAATATGAGTTTTACGGGGCCTTCAAGTGAATTAGGGCAACCTCGTAGTTGCTAACCACATTACTTAAAATTGAATGATATAAAATTCTGTCATAAATATCCTTGTATGTTAAAAGCAGGCTATTGTATTATACGCTCTTTCCGTACCCATAACTTTCATCTTCTATCAAAAAAGACAAAGGGTCTCAGAAGAAAGTCCCCTCAATGCCCCACATCATATTTATCATTGTCTAGTCTCCACATAATCATAATCCCGTGCCAACGATAAAAGCATGTTGGTTAGCTCATCGCCTACTGCTGCCAGCAATCAGTCGTAGAATTGAGATTTTAAGCACAAAACGTGTATATTTTTTAGTAGGATTTGAGACCGTATTACTGTTACAGTAATTGCACTACATAACTAACCTACAAAGAATTATTTATATTATAAAGTTACAATTTGTGTTAAGCCTTCGATGTATATATCAACCAGAAATCCGTTCAGAGTCGCCCATAAAATATTTTTTGTGTTTAACCATTATGAGAGGAAATTAATATATTTTAACTGCAACAAGACATGCCCCTTCCGACGTATGCAAAATTATACTCATTACTTTGCTCAGCTTGATGTGTTCAGAAGGTTTTTGATAATTGTAGTGGAATAATTATTTATTGAGAAACTAGTAAGGATTTTTGAGATTTGGTTATACCAACTGGAAGCCTCAATAACATAGTATTTTACGAAAACACTCTTTATTTTTGTACTTAGGGTGTAATATCAAAGAGTAATCAAAAATAATTTAAACCGTTCAAGTTTCTTAAATGTAGGCCACTGTCTTCATACTTATTAGAAAAATCACACATGTTATTGCTCATCAAATATTTAATTTACAAAACGCAATATCACTATTTGATGAACGGTATTACGATTGGACTAATGACTTGTGCGACACATATTATGTTGACAAAAACACGTGCACATCACAACACAACACAAAAAAAAAACGAATTTCGAATAACCAAACTAAAACCTTTTTTGTTAAAAAAAATACAATTCGGAATTTAAATTTTTTCGTAAATAGAACCGCGGGCTCGTTCGCGGGCCGGTAGAGCACAAGGAGGCACGCGTACAAATTACCGACTGACTGTGACTGCGTACGTTGGGCCGCGAGATTCGCTTTCTTAGCCCCAAGTGGTCCGGCGCAGACTGCGAAAAATACAGACGCGGACACATATTTGGACATATTATTGTATAACTTCGCTTGTGAATTTCTGTATGTTTAAGTAAAAAAATGTTTACTTAGTACTTGTAACGTTGACACATTGATGCGTCAGTCAATTTAGCAGCAAAATATTTTCTTCAAGTAAAGGACGTTTTTGATTATGTAAATCTGATTGTAATAATATTCTCACCGAATAGCGTCACAATGGATATATTGTTAAATACCGATTTTCATAAATCTTACACTGTCCTTTAACTACCTCAGATCATTATTCTCTGGAATCACCTAGTTCGGTAAAGCATTAAATTCAGTGGTGGAATAATGACATGAAGATTCCCGCAGAATTCATATTAGTCAAATTATTTTGTAGATTTAATATTAGCATGGCCTTTAGTAAAATTGCATATAACGCTCTTGATTCTGGGGCTCTCCTTAACAAAATATTCTAAACAAGGCAAGTCCCGTACAGTTTATTTATGTGTACACAAAGTAAGAAAAGTGTTTACAAATTGGCATGTGATAACGGTTTTGGAATACATTGATACTCTTATTTCATTCATTTGTTATTCAGGTTAAACTCGCGACCCACGAGAGAAAAAGATTCTGGGTTGAGCCTGCTGTTTGTTTTAAACTTTATTGCAGTGGTAATGGTTTATTACTTTGCTAATTGGGACAGAGATTTTGATCCTAATTTGTGCTGTACATATTTGCACTTATATGTCTTGTGTAACCCACGCATTTGTAAATGTTTGAAGGTCAATTTTGAGTCTAAAAGCAATTTATTCGATGTTTTTAATACGTACATTTATTATAGTTAATATTTGACCATAATTAATTTTTTTTTGTGAAAAACAATATCTTCGAGGAGTGCAAAACGATCGCTATATTGCTAAAAAAATATATTATACTTTTAGGAAACATTTTACATTCATTTTTGTATCCAATAGTTTTAGAGAATGATTTTCGATTAAGCCTATTTTCATCACTCGACTTTCTGTAAGAATTTCTCAAAGAATATTGACCTAACCCAACGTTCATCACTCGAATTTCTGCAGTCAAGAATTTTAACATACTATTTAAAATACCATTAAAATACCCAAAAACCCTCACGTCCTGTCTACACCAGTCTACATCTACGTGTCGGTGGTGCAGTACCGTCTGTCACACGCGGCTGGGTCGACTAATGTGCGGTGGTCGAGCTTGGATGACCAGCGACGGGAACAGGCTGTTGACTCCGTGGTATATGCCTGTTTCCATGGCAGAGGAGTTGTTCCATTTTTTATGGAATTATAAAGAATTGCTTTGGAAAAAAGTTGATATGCCATGAAATATAGGAGGTGGAGATGGGTGTAATTAAAGAGATAAGGGATCTGATTGTGTAGTATGAAATGGTTTAATGTGGTGTTAGTGGAGTTTCTAATGCAGATATCAATTTTGAAGTAGAATAGATCTTGTCTAATAAAAATTATAAGAATGTAGTTGATGAAAATAGCCCAAAACACCCACCCAACAATCACATACGTAGTCCTGAACCCAGACTTAGATCAATTAAGTCTTCAGGAACTACTAGAGACTTTTCAGTCGCACAAATAACCAGGCCCGCCTTGAGAGCCTCAAAAACACTGGTGGTAGGCCTCTCATATGTGAGAGGCTGCCTGGGTGGGTACCACCGCATGTCTATTTCTTCCGTAAAACAGCAGTTTAAATGCACTGTTGTGTTTCGGATTGAAGGACATTGCATCCAAAGTAACTACTGGACATATTGAGATTTAACATCTCAGGATGTTATGTCTCAGGATGGCAAGCGCAGTGGAATGCTAAGCATTGCTTTGTAATTCAAGGTGTTGTTTGGTTTTGCTACTGTTCATGAGCGGTCGCATCGCTTACCATCAGGCGAACGGCATGCTCGTCTCGCCATTCACTGCAATAAAAAAAAAAGAAAAAAAAAACTATTGTCTCTGTGCGTGGATCGAAACCGCGGCCTCCCGTTTCAAAGCTGGCATGTTAGCTACATACTACTGCGCCACGGAGGCTGTCGAAACTGCTTGTATTAACTACAAAAGTTATGATAACCATATGATAACATATGATTTTACGAACGCATGATAAGACGCGTTCCCTGTCATAACTTGGTATTGAAATAGGTTCAGCAAATTGTGGCTGGCTTTTGTGCCATCTTTACCTATCCCTTTGGAGATATAGAATATGTAAAAGGTATTTTTTTAAATTGGTTTCAGAACTGAAGATTTCGGAAAAAAGGACATAATATGTATTATGCAACATCCGTCAGCTAACAATTATTTTTAGTGTCAAATGATATAAATATCCTGCATGCCTTACATCGATACATATAAGTATAAACAGTATTGTATCCGTTGTGATGATTTACTAGAAAGCTGTGGTCATAATAAACATCTGCCGTAGCCGCATCCGATGCGGGATTACAACAAAACTTGATAAATAAAAGATTGATTGCCTACTCTTATTGCTGTCTTTCTAAAAATACAAAACATGTTGCCAGGTTATGGTTAAGGCTATATCAACGTTGTGACTTATTTTTAGCATTGTTCGAAACGGGAATAAGTTAATGAAAATTGTTTTAAAATACAGCGAACATAGTGTCAAAAGAATGCATTTAGCCTTTCAGCTAAAAAAATCTTTTGTATACCTACCCATTTTGAAAATGTAAAAGTTATCTCACAAAAACACTGCTTTAATTGGGCTCCATTTCTCTTAAACCTTTATCTTACTCCAATAATTCCTGTAGGTACTAAAATAACGGTATCTAAAGTGTTAAAGTGGGCAGTTTATTGCGCTTTCACGCGGCAGGGGTGGGTAGGAAGCATAAAATTACGGGCTGTTAACACTACGATGGTTCGATGGTGCGTCGACTAGAACTAAACATTGCATTAATTGCTACGTATCGGTGCGTTATGTACCTGATTGTAAGATGAGGGTTTTCCATAGATAGAAAGGAGTTTCTTTTATACCATTATATTATGCGTTTTTGGTCTTCTATCAATATAACTTATCTGTATCTGTATAAGCCCGTACACGTCCCAACGTCACGTCTACAATCCAGAGTACGATTGATAGTAGTTAGGCCATATAATCCACCACTCTAGCCTATTGCGGTTTAGCGGACTTTACAAACCATGGAATAAATATGGAACGATGAATGAAAATTTTTATGGTATTCACGTTTTCTCACCATGTTTTGCTTCGCCGTCACAGTGCATGTTGATAGATTATTAATACACAAATAATTCCTGAAAAGTTAGAGGTGTAACCTGGGATGTTAACCCACGACCACCGTTAACAGGGTTGGCAGCCGCGTCTGTTCCAGTATCAACGGGCCACCACGCACTTTCAAATTAACTTGATTGACATAAAATTTATATTAATTATCGGTGGCTCTATAATCATGAAATTAGTCTTCGAATTTCCTTATTATTATAACGTAGGTGAATATGACATATGTTTTACAAAATCCGTCCCCTTGGTAAGAGATGAATGTTTCTAAATGGACATAAATGTTATGTTAGAAAAATGCAAATTTATCATATTCTTGATACGATGACGAGGCGTAATCCGGTGAGACATGGATATTACCATGGAATCAGCAAACAGCTATTTCATCAAACATTAAACTACATTATCAAGAAGTCTTAATTACTTAATCAAATCACTTCCAACAAGTATGTGTGTTACAAAAACTCGCACGTTCCACATACACTGCTTGGATTATGTTTTCTTGCATATAGTACCTCGCGATGACGTAAATTTAGGCAAAATTGTGGACAAGTCCTGTTTGGCAATGATGTGATTTCAGCGAATGATAGCTGTTTTGGTGTTTATATTGCTGGCTTTAAAGGATGCAGGATTCTTAGAGGGACAGGTTAATAATTATTCTGTACTTTTTGAAGATTACTTACTTTTTTGGATTTTGGAAAAAGAAGAATAAGTTCAAAAAAGTAAGGGAATATTTTTTAAGTCTGTTCTGCTCATTATTGAATTTACTAAGTATTTGAGGTTCTTTAAGGGATATTACCTAAATTCTTTAATTAGTATAGTCCTCCATCTTTATCTATGGTAGTCTTTTTGTTGTAAGTTGCGGTCTATAGATTGGTAATGGTTAATATAACTTGACTATTAAATTGTCCCGCAGCCTTTAAATTTGAGAGCGTATGATCCAAACATTCAGAAAACCTTCAACGCAATTGATACTATTTGACACGTTTGATAGCCTCCGCAGCAAAGACAAGGCTGCAGGTTCACTAATTTTAATGTGCAGTGTATAATGTATTTATATTGGGTTTGAGCATTGGAGAACAGAAAAGTTTCTATTGTGCGATTTTCTTTTTATTATAATATTTGTTCAATTAATGAAAAATGTGCCAATTTATAATTTCCCTTTGCACATCCCATTCCCTTTGAAATTTTAGAGTAAGAAAGACTATTTAAAAAATAAAGGATAACGAGAAATAATGGTGGTCAACTTGTTACTTAATATTCTTCCATCATCAAGCTCTCTGGAAATATCGCAAAAGATAACTTGTTCCATACTTAAGTTGTAGAAGGATGAAAATTCTTCTTAAATGTTTCCGTCAAACGCCATCCTTCCAGAAAGTTCCCAGTAGATTGGGGATCTTTCACAAATACTTAATACTCCTAAAGTCTCTCAAGAGTATAGCAGCATGGCTACAATCTGCAACCAGTAGCAGTGAGTTCCAGAGCGCCACGCGTCACGAAGCGTGTCGTGGCGCAACCGATGCTCTGAAGTAACCGCTAGCGTGCACTCTTCACGTAACACGCGTTCATATGTATGTTAATATTAATACATATTATGTACTATGTTAGTCATAGGTAGGAAATAAATACCCCCAACATTCACAACGATACTGGCAATTGTTCAATTATTTGTAAGTTTCTATGCCTTATTTTTTCTGTTATTTGTGGTGTTTAATATAGGGTTGTGTATTTGTATCTGTGCATAGTTGTGACTTCTGACTCTACACTAAGATCTAGTCTGATGAGGGTATCAGGATATAAGAGAGAGGTCTGAAAACACCCAGACCAGAAACAAATACCGAACTTGCGGCTTCTCGTTTCCCAGTCGACCTTAAACGACTGCGCCACGGAGGCTGTCAAATAATATTCAGAAGCATACGTTTATAGGATTACTGCTCACTAAGCGTAGCTCTCGATTTAAAGTTAAATATCTTGGTTCTTAGTCCAGCACAATGGAATGATGGTTTATGGATAGCATTCATAAAAAACTACGTGTACCACAATAAGATCGCATCTTAGGAATTTTGGTAGCAATGACTAGCAGGCGAATAATGGCTTGATTTGATAGTGATAACCATTGCTTAAACACGCAATATTAGAAGGTTATAGATGTTTAAGAATGTTTAAATTTTATTACAAATTGATTAATTATGTGATGTTATCAATTATTGATGCTACTTATAAATAATTAATTAATATATCGCCAAGTTGTAAATGCCACCCTTGTTCAAATAACTTTTGTAATACTAAAGAAGTCCTTGCTCTATTTGTCGTAACACTTTTGAGTAAATACCATGTTTTGTGGGCGGTAGCACCTCAGGTGCCATTTCTTAGAAAAATGTTTACTAAAGAAACTATTTCAATATTGCTGAGTGCTTGGCCATATTTAGAAATAGCTTTTAAGCCACAATATAATATTTTGACAGGAAATATACATATTATAAAAATAGTTCCCACGATAGTTTTATTTGAATAAAATTAAATCTATACAAAAAAAAATGAAATTCATATTAAAGAGAGCCAAGCTTATTTTATTTTATTATTTATTAACAATTTGATAAAACCTTGTCAATCAAATTTTAGGTTCCAATTTTGGACCGTCTATTAGAAAGAATAGGCTTGTGCAATATGTTTTTGATTATATTTTAAAACATAAACTATGTATGCGATACAGAGCTAAACAGATAATAGTAATAAATAAACTAAAAGTCATTTTTTATAGATTTCTTTGTAGGTACCTACATGTCCATATATTGCGTAAGCAGAGCGCACAATGTGTGCTTTCAAACCTGTCATAATTTGTCTAACATAATGCGATTAGTACCAAATTATACATTCGCAACTGAGCAACATTAGTGGAGGTTTTACACTGACTGTTACTTTAGCAGTAGTGAAGATAAGCGACCAGATACAAATAAAATAATGACTAGAATACACATCTATAATTATTAAAAATATTTATTGTAGTCAGTTTCAACAATGCAGTGATATTTTACGTACGTCCTTACTCTAAAAGGATGCGACATGCCGTAAAAATTATTTTGATAACAGAACTTCTAAACTTAGGTCATGATGAAATGATCAACTCTCTTAAAGCTTGACTATTTTTTTAAAACCTTTTATTGTGAAAAAAAACGAGCGATTATGAATCAGTATGCAACCTTCTTAAAGTTGGAATTAAAACTTTACTCCGACGGCTAACGCAACTATCAAGATTGTTAAAAATTTACGCAACAATTCGACGATTTGATACTAGTTAGCTTCTAATTATCTTTAATCTCTAAAACTTATGAATACATTCGTCAGTTTAGTGTCAATTTCATGGCAAACTTCCAGCGTTGGTTGTATTTTTTACGGTTCAGAACACAGTTACGGTACGGTTCAAAATGGTTGATGTTTTAAACCATTTTGGTAGAGGATCTGTTTTAAGACCATATTTAATAATATTTTGACATTATGTCGCAGGGTGTTATTTTGACCTAGCTCATTAGTATTTGTGACTACAAATGCAGGTCGGTTCCATGCCTGCTTCGTTGTAAGACTTAGGTAGTTATCAGTGTTAATAAAGATTCTAGTTCACCTGACTTTCAGCGTTGAGTATGAGTCTCTACCAAAATTCCCTCGATTGAACATTGTAAAGATGTCCATTTAGATGACTATTTATGTTCGATAGTGGAGATCCTTTTGCTGAGAAAGGTGATGGATGTTGTCTGCTATCAGTAAAACTACCAGGCGTCTGCAATTTCAATCACTGTCTTTATATACACATTCCAATTTTTAACCGACTTCAAAAAAAGGAGGAGGTCCTCAAATCGACTTTATGTTGTTTTTTTTTTGTTTACATCGGTGTTTGTATATTAATTGTTCAATTAAAACATAAAAATTAAAATATATTATTAATACTCGTAAAATCAATGTTAATCAATCTACTTTCAAATGTAATTTTACATACCATCCTTTTTAAATATGGCTGTTCTGTAATATTTTTTTGTATATTCATCTGTTTTACCCATATTTTAAAAATAAATATGTCTTTATCTACTGTATTATGTAGGTAATTGAACTTTATAAAAACACGTACAAACCGTATGTGTCCGACACGCCCAAAACGTTTCAAAAATAAACTGTAAAGTCGTTAACGCTTGCCTAATATTTAATAACAATATAGACTTAACAATCGCCGCCAAGGTGATGAAATTAATCCATCATTTTTGTAATGATTGGTTAGCACCGCCGGCCTTGCGATCATATGGATCTGTATTTTGTTCAAATAAACAATGGTTAGTGATTTTATATTATGGTCAATTAGTTGAATTTATGCTCTAGTTTGATTTTCAAGCAATCAAATTAGGATTGAATGAAATTTTCACATTTAAAAATATACTGGAGTTATTGTATTGTACTTACATGATTACTGTATTTTAAAGTTTGAAAAAGTACACGTTTGTGGGAACAAAACATAAATTTCAAAATTTTCATACACTGAAGTATTTAGTTTGATTTGTAGCGATCGTGCAGTTCAATAACATCATGTTTTCCATATTATTTCAGTTTTTAAAGTTGACAGGTGTTTGCATAATGGTTTCTTAGATTTACGCGAATGTTACACATTTAAATTAAACTATTATTTACGGATTTTATCGCGGTTTTGGTTTAATTTTTACATTAAATTTTACAAAATTAAACCAAATCCGCGATAAAATCCGTAAATAATAGTTTTATTTGATACGTGTTATTATTTTTAAACCGTCTGTAGTATAAGCTAAATAATGTTCAACTGTTTTGTGGTTGCAAATATTGACGTAACGTTTCATTTCACATTATATCGTTTCGATTAAACATTTGCGCAAAGCAAAAAAAAAGCAAATAAAAGATGGCCTTTAGGTCCAACCGTCTTTTGAACGACTTTCTAACGATAAGGCCACGAAACGAGGGGTTTAAAAGAATTACACGCATCAAATGGCGGCTTTGTCTATAATTTCTTTGTTTTTATTCAATTGTGAAGCAGGCAGTGTTAATAAATTATCGTCACAAATTTTTAGCAATTTAAATCTTAGTAAATTTAAATCTTGTGCCTGGTAAGATGTATACAAAATATATGTTAATTTATGTATAAGCTGTGTACACATATAAATTGGTTTACACATTGCAGCCTACCCTCTGCGAAAATTATCTACAAATATATGTATTGACTGTGAGCTGTTAATGTGCCTTATTTCAAAGAAACAAAGAAGTATTTTTATTATATATAAACTATTGTATAACTACACTTAGATATCTGATTTACTTTTTAAATTACCTTTATACAATGTACCTTTTAAAATCTTGTTAGTTTTGACATACAAAAACTTTTGTAATTCATAACCCAATCACTAAAAACATTATACATTTATTTTTCTACAAGCTTCCTATACGTCTATGGCCCCACGTGATATGTGATGGGGTGCAGATGCACCTTGTTTCCGCTCACCGGCCTTGGTATTTGCACCCCCGGGCACATCCCTCGCCGGGCAGGTGCAGCGCACACCGTTGCCAATGTTAACAAACATGCGAAAAAATAATGGAAAATTGTATATTTTTATGTTTGATGGGAAGTATTATGATAGAGCATCGCTATGAGTGATAATCTTTTGTTTTATTATTGCTAATAATAGCGAGATGAGAATGCCATTCTGCTTGTGGTAAGCGATACCACCGCTCATGGAGGGTAGCTAAATCAAACAACACCATGAATAATAAACCACTGCTTGACGTCCCACTTGCCATCCTGGGACATAAGACGAGACTTAATCTCAATATGTCCAGTGGATTGAGACATATTGAGACTCTGGCTATAATGTCCTGTATTTAAATGGCCTGCATAAGCAACAAATGGAATTTCATTTCATTTCATGAACTAGCGATCTGTTTCATAACTCCGTGGTAATGCAGGAATAGTAACATTTTTATTTATTGTCTAAGTTCGGCAAACTAGCAATTAGGTCACCTGATGTTAAGTGTTTATTGAACGCCCACGAAAATCCATAACCCTTGAACCATGGAGGTGTTGCCAGCTCGGTAAATTGGGAGGAAAAATGGAAAGAAAAAGCACGGTAAGTGGCAAGAATTATTGGACATCTGGAAATCTCAGTAATCGAACGAAACGCGACAGTAAAGCGCGTGGCTCTACTACAAAAAACTAGCATTTGAATATTGATAGGAGTATTCCCTTTTCTGCTAGCCAAGTATGTAACTTAGTATCTGTACTTAGTTTCTCTTGCATAATAGATGTAAGGCTCGTTATGGAAAGATTATGATTTTACGATCGGTCGCCTTAGGACTTGGCTCTCAGACTAAACTTGTTTGTCTGTAAGACATTGCTTTAAGCGATAAGACCGCCATTTGTACTTTTTATATTTTTTTGTTTCTGTATGTTGTATTTTTTTTTAATGTGTACAATAAAGATTTAATAATAATAATAATAAACACCCAACAGTCACATACATAGTCCTGACCCCACACTAAGATCGAGTCTTGTGTCGTGGGTATCAGGAACTACGAGAGACTTTTCGGTCTCACAAACACCCAGACCCGGAAGAAATATTTGTGGGCCGCACAAACATTTCTCTCGGTGCGGGAATCGAACCCGCGGCCTCTCGTTTCACAGGCGGCGTCTAACCAACTGCGCTACGGAGGCTGTAGATTTAAATAAATAAATAAATAAATAAACTTTCACAAGCTTAAATTGTTCCTGTGAGTATTTATAATATTCTATGATAAAAATATAAGTATTGACAAACCACAATTTGTTGTTTTTCTTGAAATTATAAGAACAGTCGTAACACATGAGTTCTCAGATTGGGCTACATCTCACTGTTGCCTTCATAATTGTTTCAAAAATTTTAAAAGCAATCCTTACAATTTGAGTATAAGTATACATACGTACGTAAAGTCAATATGATAGGGGCGAGCTTATCGCCATATCGAGTAAAAGTTCCTGGCTGTAGGCTGATAAATAAGTCAAATGTAAATACAAGTATTCTTCAATAAGGCAAAGTTAATTTATTTTTAGTGCCATAATCAACATTTCCAGTTTTTGTTAAAACCATGATCCCTAACATGCATCAAATGTAACCGTCGATATAAAAATATACACCTTCTAAATAATTATACTTCATACCTAAATGTCACAACTGACCATCCGCTTACGAGAGGCGTGAAGGTACAGCACTACCAATTACACCCGACTATAATTGGGCAAATGTAGGGCATTACCGTGCCCTTAAGATAGCAGATAACTAAGAGGTGTGTGACCATAAGCTGTTATGATCTTCAAAGGGTAATTTATGCAAAATACGTAAATTATTATTTTAAAGTATTTTTTATGCAGTTTGTGTATTATATTGGTCCTAATAATTCATGTAGTATTTACTATACTGGGTATATCAAGACTGCTACCGAAAACGAAGCCGGGTAGTAGTTTAAGCGACTTCAGACACAATGCAACAGAAAAAGTTGCAAAAAAAAGCGACAATTTTTTCTATGACCATATTTGGGTGGTAAATATTTTTTTTCCTAGAATAATAGTTTATACCGTTTTATTTATAAATAATCTAAGGTATAAAAGTGTTTAAAGTATTATTTTAGCAAAAACTATGGATTTAAAACCCAAAAATGACGATATTTAAAAATCATAAAAAATAATTGTCACGTTTCTTTGCGAAATTTTTGGTTGCATTGTGTTTGTAGTCACTAAAACTACCACCCGGCTTCGTTTTCGGTAGCATTCTTAAGATACCCGGTATTATTGACTATTGGACAGTAATAAGCAATAAAGGCACTCAATAAATGTGAAAGGAGGACCAAGAGCATATGTGAAAATATTAATAGTGGATGCTATAATGTTTATAGATTTATAGATGCCTATAGAGAAATACATAAATGGTTTTTTGTACGTCATTGTAAAAAATACCTTTTCAACTTTCATCTCAGTGAGACAAAACATGTTCTTTAAAAAGTCAAAGTTAGTAATAAATTCCAAAATAAAATCCTAAATTTTAGTATATAAATTATTTGCTTCTTTACAATCAAACTACATAATTATTTCACTTTGCCCCACTTAACTTGCCCAACATTGCATTCACAGATATGTTGGTAGCATGTAGTATTACGTTTTTATAATGAGCGTTATGCCAACTGTACTAGAGGTATTAAGTGATTAAATAAATTAAAGTACGAATTAGAATTGCCATTTCCTCTTATTAAATTATTTCTAATAAAGTTATGATGGCGCTGTATAGCGAAAGGTGCACACATTCGGCTATAGCTTAAATTCAGAAAACATATAAATTAAGTTAACTGTGACATTCATAGTCTTGCCTTATTATAATATTATTAAATAAGTCTTGTGTAAAGGATAACATAAATTGTGAAAGGACTTTTAATACTGAACTTTTTTGTAAAATATTTCTAAATAGCTTTTAATTTCTTGGGTATAGTGTAGAAGATTGGAACATCAACGTACATCCTAGAGCCTTTTTCTAGAACAAGAAGGAATATGTTACAATAAAGTTATTGGCAATTTTTACCTTCTAGTTAAGAAAACCAATATCTTTTTGCATAACTATCACAATATCTTACTACGATCTACAGCTAATTATCTCCATACAATTCCACAGCCATATTAGAATCTCAAGGAAGTTTTAGAAGCGTGGGCGGTACATTTGGGCATCGTCGGCGCTTTTAATCTAGAGCAGGAAGTATGAAAGACATCACTAATCTTATAGACATTAATCGATTTGTCCGCGAGATTGATTGTCCACCCACGTGACTATGGGTTTATGTTCGACAAGGCTGGTGTTTTTATGGGATTTATTCATTGGATTTTATGTAGAACTATGCTGCAATGTCATAACTTATTATATTCATTTTAGAACCTATTGTTCTTGGATCAAGAATAAAGCTTAAACGTCAATCATGCCACAGTGGGTATAATTCATCTATTTTGTATTGGGGTGTGGCGGAATTTGGAATTAGAATGAAATTTAAAATATGTATTAAACGCTTTGCTTAAGATAAGTTTTCATACGAAAAATTCATTTATACTCGTAATGTAATAATATTATGTCCAATATATTAAAATGTCAGGAGAGAAAAACTGTTCCTAATATTTTGACAACGTATACGATTAAAAGTAGATACCTAGTTGTTTTAAGAGCCAATTTAAATAGTATTTATCAGACTGAACAAGATTTTAGGAACCATAAAACTTGTGAATACCATAAAAAAGTCTAAAACGGGCGCAACTTGCAACTGATGTTTTGCATGTATACTACTAATGTGCCGAGTTGTTTGATTTGATATTTTGTTTTCCTAATACTAAAAAACTATTAAAAACGAATACTAAAAAACTATTAAAGTTTATTTGTTAAATAAACTTAAATAGTTTAATAAAAAACTATTAAAAACTAATACTAAAAAACTATTTAAGTTTATTTGTTAAATAAACTTTAATAGTTTATTTGTTAAATAAACTTTAATAGTTTTTTAGTATTCCCAATAAAACTACGAGTTCCGAGCTCATCGCGCCTTCTTTAAACTTCATTTTGATGGTGTGAATCACTAGGAATATTTTTTGTCGCTAAACATGATGGACGTGTTATTTCTATGCAAATTTCCAGGAAAATAGTATTTTTTGTGTTAATAGATCGTATACATTTTTTATATTTGATTGACATGGGTTGACATTAAGTTGATTGTGTGTTGCATGGTGAAATACCTTAGTCAGACGGTGAAGTAGTTAAGAGAATGGATTCCGGATTGCAAACGGTGAGGTCGTGAGTACTATTCCCAGGATTTTTGGTCATATTCAGAGACCTTTTAAATGCGTGGAATTATAATAAATTACTGCTTTAATGAACTACATATATAACCTGACGCCTATTTCCAACAAGGGCTAGGTAGAGCTCCTACCAGGATACCCACGTTTCGCCTTATATATTCATCCTTTAATGAATTAAATTATAAAATAACTGAGAAAAGTGAGATTACTTCTTTGGGCTATGATAATAAGAATCTAAAAACAACATAAATAGGTAAATTTATGCACGCTAAATACGGACGAAACAAATAAATTCTCTTACATAACGTATTCCATATGAGAATAGCAACATATGATTAGTTTTGGCATTTATTAAAGACCTGAAAGTGTGGTAAAGCCAAAAACAGTTCAAATAGCACAGTGTGGGCGATATTTATGTACCAGCGAATGTGTCAATGGCCACACCTTCATACTATTGAGTAAATTATAGTGTTTCTTAAAAGGAATGATGTCTAAGACAATTCATATTCGACCTCATGAATTTCAGAAATACATATTTTATTCGTAAAATGGCTATTTTGAGAAAAAGTAACTATTAAATCTGTATGCTATTAGTAACTATTAAATCTGTAAGCTATTAGTAGTAATGTACCCATATTATTATTATTTAAGATACGGTGTAATCTTATGGGGAAATTCAACAGATGAACATACCAGCAATTAGAAACTCAAAAGATATCAATTTACTCAAAAGGAATTTAAAAAAGATCCTTATGAACAATTGTTTTTATTCGGTAAATGAATTCATGGACCTTCAAGCTTAAAGTACTAACTTTTATAATCTAAGTCAAGTTGTTTTATACTTTTACAAGTCAAATGTAGAGAACTTAATCTTATTTGTACCATCTTGTAAAACACCTACATTTACAAATAAATTATTTTGATTTATCATATAAATCCTCACGGCAATTGTGGGTTGAGTAGATTGTTCAAAGGGAAGAGTTTGGCATTGAAGTCTCTGTAATTAGTGAATATTTCAAACCTAAATATTGTGGGTCCGAGATATCTCTCGTAGTGTCTATTTTTATTTACTTACTCGTGGCTGAGTATATTACTCATGTGTATAATTATCTATTTGATATTGGTCTATCAGGCATCGGTATCAGCACACATCATAGTTTGATTGAGACTCTAAAATCCTGTGACACTTACGGCAGCTGACAATTCTGATGTCATGGATAAAGGCGCGACAAGCTAGTAAGTGGTATAAAATGTAAGTTTTGTGCAACACTGCCATTATCCTGTGCTTATTGTTTGTGCTAGGCTGTCTTTTATGGCCTGTGTTTCCAACATTACAGATACAATTTACGCAAAGTATCTGTTCTGAGAATTTGCTACTGTTGTAAATCCAAGTTTGTTTACTTTAGTCCAGTAAATATTTATTTAAAATATTCTGGTTTAGTACGTATGATTTTGTGACGTAATATGTGACAAGTCACGTGGGAAACGATTGGCTGCTAATTTATGAACCATGGTAAATGTGGTATCACTCTTAAATTAATATCAGGTTTTTTATTGCTAGGAATGGCAATATGAGAACACTATTACCATGGAATGTAGCGAAACTTAATAACACCATGAATTATAAAGTAATGCGACACAAGATGTTAAATCTCATTATGTCCAGTAGTTACTTTGGCTGCAATATCACTACAGTGCATTTACACTGCTGTTTGGCTAGAATAATTATTGCGATGGTACCTACCCAGATGGCCTTTCACATATGAGAGACCTAACACCAGTTAGTATTGTTTGAATCCGATATACCGATTTTTTTGTAGTAACGAAAGAGGACATATGAATTACTAGACAAGCATAAATTATAATAAATGACGGACACTGCAAACTCATTAAAAACGGCCATTCGTTTTTACATAACCTAAAATAAGGCAAAACGACGATCACAAACGGCATGCCACGGTCCTAATTCATGTGTTTGAGGTCCGAACAGTTGTTGAGACCATTCGTGACCAAATAAACGATTCCCTCCGCACTGTTACATACAAGGATCTATTTTATTTGCATGGCAGTTGTGGTCTAAACATAAGCGAAAAGAGATTAAATATTTTCTCGACCTAAATATTTTCAACAGATTTTTCATTGTTAACGTTTTTACAATAAATATCTTTTCCGTCCAAAAGGGAACGGGAGTAGCTCTATCGGCACGAGATAAAAAATATTTTTTTTTATTATTGCTATCGACATTTGGGATAAAATTGCCAGTCATTATACACATATATATTCCTGCGTATTTATTTTGAAAAGGATACAGATTTCTTTTCATTGTAAAATTTTTTTTTATTGTTATACATCTTGCTTCGAAAGTCAGTCTGCCATGAGATTTTGAGAAATCATTAGATTACCTCTTAGGCTAGTAATGAACTATTAATCTTGACCATTATACGGCCTTGGTAGCGTAGTTCTATTAAGATACGAATACTAAACTGAGGTGTCGGGTACCCTGGTCAAGCCGAGTGAGTGATTTTTCTATTCATTCTCAGCCCGGAGTAAAAAAATTGTGCCCGATATGGTGATAGGCTCGCGCCTTTTACAGCGCGCGATGGAACACACAAGGTGAAACGACTAACGAGGGTGTTTTGATTACTACCAGCACCTCTGCCTATGCATGTCTTAGATTACCGTGAAAACATAAAACATATTAGTTTAAAATTCTGGCCCACAGGATCAGGTTTTTGTCATAAAATAACAAAAAAATGATAATTGCATTTTAAGATAATTCTTAAAATGGTAAAAAATCATTTCAGAAGCCGTTTATTTTCCCGAGTAACGGTAGGCTGGCATTCATATTCCATAATCCTAATTTTTTTATTATATTCAGCTATCTGGGTGTCCTTGGGACTGGTTATGATGTGCAAGTATTTCCATAAAGAAGTGTAAGTTCCGTAACACCTATTAATTCGAATTGATATTTAGCATAATTTCCCATTGATCCATATTTCATCTTTACAAATTACAATATTATCTATAATTTACTGTGTCTTTATGTTAATTGTTTTGTACGTTTTTTTTTGTTTTGAATAACACATCATATTCAATATATGTCTTTTTCTGCCGACTTATTTGCATGTGTTAGATTCGTCACGTCCACTTTTGAACCAGGATTAGTATTAGAAGCGGTATTTAGCATTGTCTCTTGTTTAGTCTCAATTTGCAGTCACTACAAATAGCTTAATAAAAAACCTCTTCTACTGCTCAGTCTTTCCTTCTATCATCCTGCATCGTCTGCAACGCATCGATGCTCAGATATTGTGCGTGTTGATGGGCCACTGTTCACCACTTTTAAATCAGGCTGCCTTTTTCGGTCCTTCGAGGAATTTATTAAATTACTATTTTTTTAAATTATACCTACAGAAAGTTATTGATCGTTCACAAAATAAAAAAAAAATAACTTATAATCTTATATTAACCCGCTCCCGTCTAACCCTTGCACTGCAGCCTCGTATGAGCAGGTACAAAAGGGCCTGAGTCACTACATCACTTACCCGCACGCTATCCAATTAACTCCTTACACTCGTAACAATGGATACCTCAATAAGAGGGATATGTGTGAAATAATTGGATTTATTTGGATTTAATGGGATTAAGTAGATGCATTTGAATTTATTGAAATTGTCTTGGATAATGGTAAGAGATGTGCGTATGTAATGAGTGCATATTGCAAAACTAGGCAAACTTAGGTGATTTTCAAAATTGTTAATATCTGTTTAACAGACAACCACGATACAGAACTAGTATTTTGTCCTTAGAATGGAAAAAATAGTAAAAACACTAAGAAGTTTATGGTTGTATTATTCTTTGTTTTTAATTTTGAAATCAACTATGAGGTTTTTGAGTAACTCTATTTCAAATTAGCAGCTATTTAAATCCACCACGCCGTATTTTTTGCTCCAAGACATGACAAATAGATAGGATATGTGATATTATAATATTATAAATTCCTTTTATTACTTGTATTGTTACTTAACCTGCTACTTAATGCATTCACCTGCCGAAATGTTTCTTTGTTTATATATTAAGGTCGAGCCACACCTGAGCAGCCAAGCGAAGCGGAATCGACCGAAACGAGCGTCTAGATAGTAAAAGCAACCTTGCATAATGTTATCAAACTAATATTTCAGTATCCTTTCGTGTTTCATAGGATTATATCGAGAAGCCCGGCATAAATGCTCTTTTTTATCGGCGAGGCATAACTAGACAAATAAATGACAGTTACATACATAGTCCTAACGCCATACTAAGATCGAGTCTTGTGTATCATAAACTACGAGATACTTTTCGGTGTCATTAACACCCAGACCCAAAACAAATGTTTGTGGATCATACAAATATTTGTCATCTAACCAACTGCGCCACGTAGGTTGCTAAATATAACGACCACAGATACTCGTAATTGACTTAACAAGAAACGCGATACACTCGCGTGTTTTATTATGATGGGTTTACAATCACTGTTCACTGTGGTTAAGCAGGATATAAAGTTCTCTTACAGGTGCTATATCTGAACTTTTCTGCACCGACTATTGGAGGCAACAGATTTGATGTTCTTGCTTAAACGTCTCTGGGATATTTCAATTCTGAAGTTATCAATATAAGTAAAACCTAAATTAAATTAATAATGCCTTAAGCCAACTGCATATAGACATAGAGCTTTAAAGTTGTATTCACACTGCAATACATATAAGTAATTCGGATAAAGAAGAATGTCAGCATTAATTCATGAAAAAGCTGACGGGATGTTTTGCTGTATGTTTTCGTACTATTATTGAGATTGTTGTTGGTACAAAAATTCGGATTTTTCCGCTACTCTTCTTCCGTGCCCCTTCAGTTTTAAACAGCGCACCTGTGATACAGGTGTTTGATGGCGGCGTGTGTAGCCACCATCGAGCCAGCTAAATGCTCAGTTATCAGACCTGTGCTAAATATTATTTATTTAAATTGTTAGAGCTCTCTATTGAATATCAAAACGCTGGCTTACACCACTATCTTATAGAAACAATTTGATGTAAATAAATAATACTCATTGAAATAAAACTATTATTTACGGATTTTATCTTTTTCTTTTATGAGTAACATTCGCGTAAACCTAAGAAATCATAATAAATAATACACCAAACAATCACGTAAATCGTCCTGAGTCTAAGATCGAGTCTCGTGTTTTTGGTATCATGAAATGCGAGAAACTTTTCGTTTCAAAAACAGTCATACCCAGTAACAGATAGATTTATTTCGTGAGTAGTATGAGATTGTTGGAAACCCAAAAGCTGGCGGCAGAATATCTGTATCCACCTTGGAGTATTTATAATATAGAGGAAGCGCTGTCATACATTCGCGTTTTGAAAAACGTAGATATTTTCTTGTTCGTAATGTTGGTAGCGCTCCTATATTAGTGAAAATTGAATTCATTATTTAGCAATGAATTGCTATAAATTCCTTTGATAGCCGAAATTATATTTAGCTATTATCCTTTTAAAATGAGTTTGATTGAAATTAATTGGCCCTAAACTATTTATTGTAAAAATTTTTTCCAAGTAATTTATGTATGTTGCACAACCTGTTCAAATATCAGCCATTAGGTGGGCAGAAAAAGGTAGCCCGGCACCACCATTTTTATCCACGTTTTTGAAGTACCAGCGCTCCCTCTATATTATAGATACTCTAAGGTATCCACGTAAGTGGCTTTTGGATCTTTCCAGTGCAAAAAAAACCGTTAATCTATGGCAAAGACGTAAAGTGTAAATTTACCTTGTTCGCAAGAAAATTTGGTATAAAACCCGCATGCCGTGTGAATAACAATTTTTATAGAATACAAATCGTGTGTATCTCAAAATGTGGGCTATTAGGTGTAAACAGTCAATTTGAATTGAGGCTATACACTAAACCTAGATTTGAGACCTCCTCCATATTGGAGGCAGCGCAATTTGGAGGAGGCCTATGTACAGCATTAGATAACAGTGTACGCTGATGACGATTATCATTAAATTTGAGAAATTTTGCTTGATGACGGCTACGTTAACAATAGTTTCTTATCTATTTTTATATTTTAACTTCTAAGAAAACTTTGCGGAGTCATGTGTGTATTGATAGTGATTCACCAAGCTCTAAAACGGCGAAGGAAAACATCGTGAGGAAACCTGCATACCATAGCTATTTATAAAAAAAAGCTATGGTATGTAAGTCCGCCAACCCGCACTAGGCCAGCGTGTTGGACTATATGGCCTAACCACTCTCAATCGTATTTTCGATTGTAGAAGAGGCTCGTGCCCTGCAGTGGGACGTGTATGGGCTGATACAGAATACAGAAAGAAAACTTTACATTCCTACATATCACTGAGTTTCAGCACTAGGTGTTATTAAAATGAGATTGTTAATGTGTCAGCCAGATAACCCCGTAAAATTACCGTAGGAGATATTATTACATTTAACTTCTATATTAAATGGCAAATACGAGGTGTGTCCAAAAAGTATCGCGAATTATCTGTTTTTTCAAAAATTATTTAGTTATTCATGAATATCTATTTGTCCCCTTCAAAGTAATTCCCATGAGATATTATACACTTCTGCCAACGTTTTTTCCAATCTTCCAAGCACTCGAAAAATTCATTTTTTTTTATCTTATTCAGCTCCTCCTTCGATGCCGTCTTTATCTCGTCAATCGTAGCGTAGGGTCGTCCTCTCATGGGCCTCTTCAGTTTCGGGAACAAGAGAAAGTCACAGAGGGACAGATCTAGGGAATACGGTGGCTGCGGCATCATTATTGTGTTGTTTTTGGCCAAAAAGTCGCGCACAAGCAACGATGTGTGAGCAGGGGCGTTATCGTGGTGCAAAAGCCAATTTTTGTTCTTCCACAAATCCGGGTGTTTCTAGCGGATTGCTTCTCGCAAATTACGCATAACTTGCAGGTAATATTCCTTATTGACTGTTCTACCCTGTGGCAAGAACTCATGATGCACCACGCCCCTGTAATCGAAGAAAACGGTAAGCAAAACTTTCACATTCGACCGAACTTGGCGCGCTTTTTTTCGGTCTTGGTTCGTGCGGCAGCTTCCATTGAGATGATTGATCTTTGGTTTTCACGTCATAACCATAAACCCACGATTCTTCACCAGTTATGACCCTCTGGAGCAAATTTGAGTCGTCGCGGACAGAGTCCAACAGCTCATTAGCAACGTTCATGCGATGCTGTTTTTGGTCGAAATTGAGCAATTTTGGTACGAATTTCGCGGCAACGCGTCTCATGCCCAAATCATTGATAAAAATCGAATGGCACGAGCCAATCGATATGCCTAGGTCCTCAGCAACTTCTCTAACGGTGATTTGGCGATTGGCCAATACCATTTTCAAAAAATTGATGAAGTGAATCATCAATTTTTTCGTCTGTTGTTGAAGTGCTCGGGCGTCCGGCACGCTCTTCGTCGTTCACATCTTCTCGGCCTTCTGAGAACATTTTGTACCACCGATAAACGTTGCTTCGGTCCAAGGTAGCTTCTCCGTATGCCACAGTAAACATTCGAAATGCATCCGTACACTTAATTTCGTTTTTCACACAAAATTTGATACAGGTTCTTTGATCCATTTTTTTTGAATAGGTAGAAATCGAAGATGAGCCAAAACACATGCAAGAAAAGCAGCTGTCAACAATTAACTGAACATTCAAAATGGCCGAACTTGGCGGCATAAGTGAGAGACATGAGTACCAACATAACGCCACAAAATAAATCGAAATTCGAATATACGTATCCCTCGAAAATTCAAAATTCGCGATACTTTTTGAACACACCTCGTATTCTAAATGGTCTCAGTCACTCCAAGTTCTATTCAGATTACCATGTCGAAAGTTTAATTAAAGGGAAATTAACTATTTGATATGAGAAATGATGCATGGTACGACATAATATCAGTAATATAGAGAAATATCCGTAAACGATTTGTTGACTGCTAAGGAGAGTCGAGACTCTAGACTCTAGAGTCTAGAATCTAGAGGTAATAAATTGAAATGATAACACTTGTCAATTTATTATTCATTCAATTTTGCATTAGCGTACACATAAAGAAATATTCTTTTATTTCCCTCTCTCGCTCTCTCGTAATCTCTAGTGCTTTTAGTAAATTATTTAAATTGTAAGGGTTTAAGGCTTTCAACGTGCAGCGCCACCTGTGATCTGGACTATGTACTAAAAACCGCACCGCTACTCTAGCGGAACCACACAACACCTTGTTTACCAAAGTTCTTGACACAATTTACTTATTAACTTAAAACTAACTTTTCAGGTTATAAACAATAGTTTCACTGTCAACTTAATGCATAGTCATCAACTTACTTTGAAACGACACGTAGCTCGACGGAGAACCTAGAATGCCTCGCCTTCTCGGATCCAGCTTGATTATTCTCAAGAAACGCTGTTTGAAACTTAAACACAAATAAAAATCACAACCGGCTAGACACTTTCACTTTTTTGCAATTTCCAAAAACATTTTTCGTAAGTTTTTAACACTTTTCACGGGTTTATCGATTAATCCGTCGGAAATATTTTTGTTGTCCGTTGGCGCGGGACGTCGGCGTTTATTGAAGCCGAGATATTAATCTGTTTGGTTTTCTCATCACGCATTGCCAGTGTCTACTGACGAGTGGTAAACACGCACGTGCACGGAGAAACACCGTGTCCCACCGTGTCGAGAATCGTACTGGCGCAAAACACACGTCTTCGTCCTTACTTATTTACTTTTGTAAGTATTATGTACTTACTAAAATTTACACAAAATATCGACCAATTATTAATTTTCTCAGTTGCAGTCAATTAATGAATATTACTAGTTTTACAAGTGATAAATAAATTAATAATATTGGTGTGTTTCAATAAAATCCTTCGAGACACCCATGTCTCGTACTACTTGACCTCAAACTTGATCGACAGCCTGCGTAGTTGGAACATGAGTTTACCGTAGAATATACCTGTCCCGCTCTCACACGCATAAATTATACGGTTACATGTTTCATCCTTGTCTCTCGCATCTTTTTTTTGTCTAAGGGTGTAGAAATTAGTAAAAAATTATACGGCTTCACATTTTGGGATAATTTGGGCTCAGGGGTTAGGGGAAAACGGGGCTATTTGGCAGTGCCTTTTGGAGTTTAGGTTTCTGTTTTAATGTTATCGTTTTACTTTTATTTTGTTTTTATGGGAATTGTTTAGATAATGATATTTTTCGCCTTTTGGATTATATTTAATCTAAGCTGGAATAAAGTTGGAAATAAAGTGATGTTATCAGCCTACCGTGTCAATGTGGACTTTGATCACAGTGTAACGGCCAAATTAACCAAATTTAATTATTATTTTGAAATTGAAGCCCTGAAGACGAATATTCAACACCTCACCTAAGCAATACCCATACATGATTAAATTTCAATCTGGGTCAAACGCATTGAACATGTATATTGAGAATTCATAATAAAACTCAATCGAAGCACTAATATCGACAACTTCGGAGAAGCAAACGTCGTGAGAAGTGTTCTTAGTTAATTTGAATTCAATTTAATTTTCATATCGCATACTGACCGAAATACGTGGAACCAATGGTTGGAGCCGTGACTTGGGTGAAGCATGCCGTCTGATGGGGCAGTGACCCCTCGATTGACAGCCCTTGTGGTTCTTGCCGGCCCATTTCTGTCGAAACGGTGAATATAAATTAAAAATAACCTTATAAAGGTTGTTATAAATAATACGAAGTGTTAATTTGTTTAGCGCCATCTAGTGATACAAATATGAATTGTTTATTATGTGCGCCAATGTCTGGTTTAGTTTACTGTTAGTTCCACTAGATGACGCTAATCTGATAAACACAATAGTTCAGGCTTCAGCTAGTCTCCTTTTAATATTCGATTTCATTGAAAACCATAGATTTAGGATCTTTATGGCTGTGTAGGCCGATATGTAAGACCAAAATTAATCAGAGATTTATCCCGAAAATGGACCAATCTGGTCAAAGGTTTATTTTCAGAAGTGATCCTTTGATCGAAATTGGGATAGCTTATTAATTTCGAGTGCTAAGTATTGTTGAATGATAAGGTAGCGCTAGGTTTTTAAACTTAAACAAAGTGGCATGAAATTGAACTAAATGAAATCGAATTCAAGAATAGGCCTGATGCTGACTAAAAAAACGATACAATATTTTACATTATAAATAATTGGAATTAAATAAGCACATTCTATTTTAGGTTGAAATTATAAGTAAAGCATCTTCTCGGGACTTGAAATATTATTTAATGATGATTAAATTTCGTCGCATAAAACAAAAGTGTACTAACTTGAATATCCCCGTTGTCCTTATTCCTCTGTTCCTGATTGAGGTTAATGTTTTTGTTGTGCATTTTCTTCCACTCGAGCCGCGCTGGCCTCGCCTGTAACATTTGTTTATAAATTAGTTACTTTTACTTTAATAAAACATAGCATTATGTTCGTGGCATAGTAGCAATAATGTCCGGGAAAGTGTAAATTGTCGTTTTGGTATCTAAAGATATAGGATCCAAATGGATTTAGCTTTAAATAAATACATACATAATCGTTACGCCTGTATCCCATGGGAGATGGGGGGGGGGGGGAGTAGGCAGAGACTATAGATAGCCGCTATAATATTCATAATGCTTGAATTGAACTAGAATGGAACTAACAAACAAATAATGATGAAGATTGATGATTTTCAAAATTTTCATTACAGTTAGGTTCAATGTAAAATCATTAATATTATGTATTAATCCAAATCAATCAAATTAATTGACTGGAGAAAGACGCTGGATGCAGGCCGCTTCCAACAGGTTGTTGTTCCTTAGGGAGACAACTTCGGGAGACAACTTCCGTTGAGATCCTTAGGGGAGGCCGTTGCTTAGCATTGGACGTACTGTGGATATAGAGAGCGAGAGACATAATTAAATTGAATTTAAGGATATCTCAATAATATAAACCATAAATGAATAGTTCTTTAACAGGTCGGGCCGACATATCTTTCCATACATAAACTAACGCCCTTTTCCCAGGAGGGGTAGGCAGACGTGCTGCCAGGACACCCACATTTTACCAAATGCTCCCTCCTTTAATGTGATAGGGGGCGAGCCTATCGCCATGTTGGGCACAAATTTCTGACTCCAAGCTGATAATGAATAGAAATATCCAATATCACAGATTCGAACACAAAACCTCACCTTGTAACCTTACCGTAGCACAACTACGCTACCGAGGTATACATTTCTACCTAGCAATTACGTTATTACCAAGCAGCATTCACGGCCGGATTTAATTACGAAACGCTAAAATAGAATGTAATGCATGTACCATACCTCAAAACAATGCTGTAATTACGCGGGGGCATCATTAAATTAAAAATTTAACCCGAAACGAGTCAGCGCCGTTTAAGTGTTGACTTGCGGGCCTGTACACTGTACTGTTTACGCGCCGCTTTGGGAACGGTCGATATGAGCCCGTGTTAATATTTATCGTTGTTGTGTGAACGTTTAAAGCATGGCTGCCTTCTGTCAGCTTGGCGTTTATTGGAAAGCTATTTTTAATATCGTGAGATTGTATATTGTCACGATTTTTCGCAGATATCACTAGTTTACTATTACACCCAGTTTGTAAGTACCAGATATTTTTAACAAAGCTTATGGTAGGTATTTTGGTGGCAGCATTAATAGGTTTGGAACGATAAGGTTGTGGTATAAACCGCCAGGTCGGATAGTCCACTCCATATGCCATTTTGGTGTAAAAATCTCATAAGAGTTTTCCAGAAATTGAAATATAACCCATAATTAATGACATTAATTACATATTGATACTGAAATAAGCTCGGCGATCTGTGATTGTTACTAATGCCACCATTTTCAGTGTCCATGGAGGTATACAGTTGGGAATATTTATTCATTTATTTGAACTGCTGCGATTACCTTAAGGCTGCAGTATTATCGCTCGAGGGAAAATTCAATTATGGGTTTATCCGTTTTGGTGAAAGTTATAAGGAAAATCTCGGCTATGAGAATTTATGCATCGGCGGTAGAGAAATAAGGATTTTTAAGCGTTTTTAAAGTGAAGCATTAATGGAGATACAAAAGTCAGTACTGGCCAATCAATAACGTAGGTTTCATTATCTGTTTGATTTATTTGAAAAACAAAATATAATATCAATATTTGTACTATGAGACAATTTTTAGCGGAAGGTAAAAGCCAGCGTTTCCTGACAATGTTTGTGTGACCAAGACATATTATTTCAGGAATACTTGTCGTATTAAAGCCATATCCTTGACAGGTGCTGATATTAACGAAATAAATGTAATGCATGAATGACTATGGGGTGCAATTGTTCAATGCTTCCATTATTAAATATGCCCATAAAACCCCAAAAGAAATGACAAATTAACCCAATAGAAAAACAACAGCAATTTGTCCTCGTTTAGGCTAAAGTTGTTCCGGCTTCAGCAGTGATTACGCCAAATAATCATTGTTAACGAACTTGTACAAACTTCGTAATTAACTTTACAAAGCAAATATAGATTCGTTTCGCAAGCCCCATATTAACAAGTTAATAGCTTTAAAATCTCTATTAGGCCCCTCGTTATAGGGTGGAATCCACGTCATTTGCCGAGATGGTGTTTTAATATTGGATTTTATTTGAGCTCTCAGTCGAGGGGTGTTATTGCTTAATTGTGCTCGTTTGTTACAACCACTATGCAGGTCACGTCGTTTTGGATGTATATTTTCATTTCTGTTATCTAAGATACAAGACTTGTTATGGAGTAGCAACGATTTTTTTGTAGAGGGTATATGAACATGGCTTGATGTGTGATATTGTAAATATTAGGGGAAATGGAGTAAATAAAAATACATATGCATAAGTCGGTTATCATGCTGTCATATATTTGGTGTTAAGACTTCTAATTAATAAAAATAAATTTAGCTAGTCTTAATAATGATATCGACTGATAAGATATATAGATATAGTTTAAAGAGCACGACGCTTTTCTATCATGGTCATCGGCCGTATGAATAAAGAAAATACTTTTTATTTAATCCTTCTGGTCTTTAACAAGGAAAACGTTTAAAGCCGTTCATTTAGAGATTAAAATTGTAATAACACGTTTAACTATAATGGATAATATCGTAAGGATATCCGCGAGTCATTACAGTAATTTATGCCTATTGAGTGTAATTTGAGTCTGAAGTGAGCCATTATTAGTTTATTCACACGAGAACTTAGCCATTTCAAAATATTTGTATTGAATCTTTAGTTAAGAAGGATTTGTTTGTGGACTATTACGCAGCTTTTCTATTTAGAATATGTATGTAAGTTAAGTGATACATTTCAAAGGTCCAATATATAAATTGTTACAAGTAAACTCCAACTAGTAAATAGTCATAAGCAGCATTTTTTGTTTCAATATTATAGATTATTAGTGCCGCTGGTTTTTTTCATACACTAGATCCGAAAAACGACTAAGCAGGCTGATGGTAAGTAATAACTGCCGGCCCGTGCACATACACAATGTTTGCCCCTTGGCGTGCATATTGTGTTCTGGACCCATTAAATAGGGAAAGCTGCTGGAAAGAATAAAGATGGGAGGATGGGAAGATAGAATTTGATATTTTAAATTGTTTTCCTTTAAAATTACTTCCAAAATGCGTTACAACATTGCTGCTGGTTGATAAAAATTGAATCAAACTATTGAAAATTATACGCTTTAACAATTATGCAATTTTTTGAACAATATTTAGAACTTTACATTCAAAATCCGAACCCAAGCGAATAAATCGCTCGTTGCTTTCAAGCAGTGTGTACGGCCTCTTAACCCCGCACAATCTTAACCTGTAGCGTGCCGCGTGCAGTTTTGTGAATGAAATGGCTCCAAATTGGCCCCGGGCTATTATAATCCAGAGATCCTCGGGAGTTTGAGCGTCAAATCGATCTGGGTAAAATCAAACGAGACGGATTAATCTATTAATTGAACAGTCTTGACAACGGCGGGAAATGTGTTACTAAATATAACTTATGTAATATCAATTTCCGAAACAATTGATTTTAAGGTTAATGAACTGCGAAGTTTATGTTACGTCTCAACTCACATTTGAATCGGATTGATTTGTACGGATTTAGTCTTGGTTTTTAAATGTTAACATATGAGAAGGGTTAAAGTTTTTTGAATTTTACGAAAAATGTAGGTCGCGTATCCCATTTAATATTACCTTAATAAAATTTAACTGCTTGGCTAGGCTTTTGCAGGCTACTAAAGGTTGCAATCTAGAAATTGTAAAAAAAATATTCCACATAGATCCGGTGTGTTGTAAAGCAATCTTAGTGACAAAGTTGGCAAGAGCTTGGTTTGATTGGTAAGCTGACCGTGGAACAAGTCGCTGTGGGTTATATCTTCCTATTGATAAAAAAAAAATGCGATCTCTAAGTATTTGTTTGTGGTCTAAATGTTGGAATACTAAGCTCCAATAATACCCGGTAGGTCTAAATTACGAACCACCTCTAGTAATGAAACAATATGACATTTTATGCTTTTTTTATTGCAATAAACGGCGATATGAGCATGCCGTTCGTCTGATGGTAAGCGATGCGATATAATAGCAAAATCAAGTAACACCACGAATTACAAAGCAATGCTGTCATCTTGAGACATAAGATGTTAAGTCTTAATGTGTCCATTAGTACTCTGACTACAATATCCTTCAAACCGGAACAGAACAGTACAATTACACTGCTGTTAGGCAAATCAAATCAAAATCAAATCAAAATATTCTTTATTCAATAGTCTTTCACAAGATCTTTTGAATCGTCCTTTTCTGCTACTACCGCTTCGGAACGTGTTTGTGGCTGTGAAGAAGAAGCGGCGCAAGAAAGGCGGGAGGAATAAAAAAAATATAAATATCGCGAAGCCATACCCGTTAGCTAATTGATAGCACAACAAAGCTTCCTTCCGGAGAGAGACACGACAGCTATCGAGTAAAAGCGTGGGAACATTGTCGCCGATACCGTTTTATCAATGTATACACGGAACTTGTATTGTTTTCACATTTCATTGTTTTAACTTTTTATTTATGTTGACATGATTGTATGAAATGTAGGACCTCACGTCAATTCGTATATAAAATATATTAACAAGACGTTTCGAAAACGAAGCCGGGTGGTAATTTTAGTGACTTCAGACACAAAGTAAATGAAAATAACAAAACTTTTGCAAAAAAAATCCAAGTTTTTTTTTGAATTTTTTCCTATTTGGTTGGTAAACATAATTGTTCCTTAAATAATGATGTACATGCAGCCTTTTATTTTTAACTATGGATTTACCACCCATACATGATGATATTTAAAACATCACAAAAAACTGTGTCGTTATTTTGGAAAAAAAAATATTTGCATTGTGTCTGTAGTCACTAAAATTACTAACCGGATTGGTTTTTCGGTAGCAACCCTGATATATCCTGTAGAAGGCAAAATTATTAAGTTATATTAATACTGTAAGTGCTGGATACATTGATATCGATGGCTGATTTTTTTTCTGAATATATATTTTTGACCTTTAATTTTGATTATTGAGTTTCGGTGTTGGGAAACTTAATTTAATTATTTCAAATATTTCGCAGAGGCAAAATTCTAAATGATAGCTGTGTTCCCACCAATCTGTATAAAAATAATGTTATCAAAATCAAAACATAACGATACGTTCAAATGTAAATATTGAAAAAGTTTCCAAAAATCATAATATTTTAAATTATATTTTTAATAATTGTGTGGCTATTGACAATTCTGTTTTTAATAAGTGCAACGATTCTCAAATATGCATCCAGAGATGCTTATCTCTCGTCCGTTGAAGCAATAATACCAACTTGTTACTGTTATTGCTCCATTTTGTTGTCTGTATAAAGCTACAAGTGTTGTTTTCTTCTGTTTTAGGTTATAATTTAGACTTTAGTTGTATTTCTGAAAAGAACAGGTTGACAATCCAAACAAAATTATCAATTAGTGCATTTCTGTCCATCGCAAGTTTGTATGGCAGAGATCGCTTAAAGGGATAAGACCGCCTTTTTACGTAAATATTTTTTTCCTTAGTTATAAGTGTAAGATTGTATTATTCTGTAAAATATACGTATGATAAAAGAATTATATTATTATAATTAAAATATATGTGGCAGGGGTAGAGTTAACATTGTCCTAAACATTGATTTAAAGACTTGGGATACTTCAGTACATTTGGAGTATCAATAAAATGGCTGTGAAAATCGCGGCGTGTATTAGATTTTTTTATAAGTACGTCGAAAAATACTAAAATTAATACTTATCACATTAAGACAATGTTATAAATATCATTCATCAAAATAATTGCGAGCGACGCCTAATTTTAGTAATGCTACACTGGAGCGCAGCACCACTTACACGTTGGAACACTATCCGCTCGTCGCCCTCTCCGTATATTTGCTAGTGGTCTTAAGTATTTTTTAACAGGAATAAATTACCGTGATTGGCCTAACAAACCAAAAGCCCTAGCAAATAAAATTGGTTACAGCGTGGTGGACTATAGCCTCAACCTTCCAATCATGCACTCGATTGATATTGATGTGTATGTATTTAAAGTATGTATAGACGTATTTAAGTAGTGTATTATGTTAATTATTGTTTGTATATACATGACAGATACATCTGTATTATTATTATCTTCTTTTACTCTTAAGACTTGTCTACCCCCGTTTTCCTACTTCCATTCACTCCAGTCCATCCAAAGGTTGTCTGGAAGATATCGCCGACTGCGATAAGACCGCCCATTGTACTGTAAATATAGGTTAAGATTTTGTTGTGTATTTTTTATTTTGTGTAGTACAATAAAGTGTAAGAAGAAGAAGATTGTAATAGAGGCCCGTGTCCTATACGGGCTGATACAGTGAGAAAAATATTTATTTTCTTTCTGAGATCAAACCCACAACCTGGGTTCTCAAACAACATTATAAACAGCTGCTCCACACAGATTGAATAGAAACAAATTGAATAACGCCCAAATACTGGAACGCAACTTAAATATAAATGGCGCTTATCTACGTTAATCCCGATTAAATGTACTGGCTAAGTGGGCCGTGCGCTGTTAATAGCAACTTATTATTTGAATGGCGTTCCAGTATTCGGGCGTAACTTCCATAAAACTTCATTAACCTATTTAAAGTTGTATTAGTTATCCTAGTTGTAGTCTAAGTCTAGATACAGTGAACTAGCGCGCCTTGGTGGCCTATAAATTCTCGGAAGTCCTCATTCGGCCACCTGGAATCGAACTTCGTGCTTTCACGTGGTGGCACGTAGTGTGATGTCAGCATTACGTCACATCACACTTAGTGGTTAGGCCATATAGTCCATCACGCTGGCCTAGTGCGGGTTGGCGGACATTACATACCATAGAAATCGCTATGGTATGCACGATGTTTTTGTTCACTACTCTCAATCGTATTCTCGACTGTAGAGGAGGCCCGTGTCTGCTATGGGACGTATGTATATTGGCTGATACAGATTTTGCATACGTGACTTTCAAAGCTATAATCCGAAAAACTGATCTGTACAGCAGGTATGAAAATGTACTGGAAAAGAGATCAACACACAAAAGTTATTTATCACCCTTCCTCACAATTGTATATTATGTATTACTGTAGAAAAACTTGGCACTGTTTTTGAGGCAAGTAAGAGTTTAAGGTTTGGAAAAGTTCAGTTTTATACAAAAAAGATAATATATACTAGAAACCGCGTTACAAATCATTTAAATTAGTTAATATAGATCATTTTATAGGATAAATGAATACTGCTGATTTCAAACACATCACACTACGACGTTTTTTGATATCTGTATTTTAGATGCTCACTTAGAAGCATATGCAATGATTCTAGAACTGCCCTCTTCCCAAAATAATACGGCTTCAACTCAATAATTACAAGAATTGTCGTTGGATTTTATCACTGGAAAGCTGCTAGTTAATATATATTTTCTTATTTCACCGATATAATACGATACAGGTGGGGTCGACATGCTTCAGAAAGACTTGGCTTACGATTTTACGCCTGGCGATCAACTTGTATATTAATCCGATTACATCGAATATATTTTAACAACTTCCGCCAAGCATTTGGTTGATAACCCTTCTGTGAATCAAGAGGAATTCGATCTCTTATTCGATATAAATGCTTATATGCTTCGATCAAATATACACTTCTATCCAAGTTTATATGAGTTGTATTCTAAACATAATTTTTTCGGTTAAGACAAGTCTCTCCTGGTTTCTGATACGTTTTCGCAAAATCCTGTCTTTTTATACAGGTTATTTTGATTTGAATGTCCAAATTTAAAAGGATGTTCAAAATCTTTAATATAGTCGATTAGTGAAATAAAATGAAATATTTTTATTACACTTTTTTTTAACTCTTTTGATAAAAAATACTGGTAACCATGATTGTAGCTGATGTTGAGAATAATTTGAAGTCAAATGGAAATAAATTACTTATTTGAAAGTTTAAATATTTTCACCATGTATTATTTAGAATTATCTAGAGTCTTAAAAAATGGAGACTGAAAATTCAACCTGTATATGTGACTGTCAAGAAAGTCTACATCTGTAGTCTTCATATGAATCATAACATAATATCAAGACTGCAACTGAATGAGACATTTTACAATTTTGCACAAAAATACAATATCTTATCTTCGGTAAGTTTTGAAAGAATATTGTTTCTTTATGTTTCAATCGAGCCAATAATTTCCTGTGGCCGGGCAAAACCTCCTGTCTACTCGTTTGTCGGTCGATTGATTTCCTGTACAATCTCAGGACGTTTTAGTTCGTATTGTTGATTTTAAACTATCGATACGATAGCTTGGTTAGGTTTTGTTGAAGGATTATTATTTGTGCGAGCGACATGATTTTTTTATTGTTTTGAATGCCGAGACGATCTTGCCATTGCCCCTGATAGTAAGCAATACCATCATGAACAGTAGCAATACCAAATAGCACGTTGAATTACAAAGCAATAATTGGCATTGAAAAATCAAGCAATGCTTGGAATTCCACTGCGCTCGCCATCACGAGACATAATATATTGAGAATATGTCCAGTAGTTACCCTGGCTACAATATCCTTCAAATCAAAACACAACAATGCATTTACACTGCTGTTTGACGGGAGAAATAGAAATTGTCGTGGTACCTACTCAGACAGCCTCTCACATATGAGAGACCTACCACCAGTAAAATATTCGGATGATAGTGACGAGCGTACGTAAACTTGTTGATGAATACATATGTAAGGAATATTGTTTTATTTCCAACATGCCTATATTGTACGTTTCAATACTGGACCTCCTCTAAGAACGAGAGAGGTTTGAGTCCTAGACTATCATGCTGGCTTAGTTGTTCCAATACTGGACCTCCTCTAAGAATGAGAGAGGTTTGAGTCCTGGACTATCATGTTGGCTTAGAGTGGATGGATATAGTATATACATAACATATCTTTGAAAACTCGCCGTCTTCAGTAGAGTTTCTCAACAGGTGGGCCTTCAAATGAGCATGGACAAGACGAAGATCATGTCTAATGTCCGTGTCGTGCCCACCTCGAATGCAGTTGGAAACTCCATCCTCGAAGTTGTTGATAATATGTCTATTAGGGACAAGCAAGGAGGTAAGGTTGAGGCTTAAAGGTTCTGCAATGTTTCCCGTCACTGTTAAATTGTGCGATTGTATGATAAAAACATTACCACTTATAAAGAATTAAAAGGACATCTAAAGGCTTTGGTATAATTTCATTGACCTACTCGTTTATACAAAAATGTCAAAAATATGTTAGGTCAAATTTCAATGGCTGAAACAGCGTAATGGAATTAAATAGAACGAACCTCATAAACAGCGATTAAAAAGGTCATAGAATAAAAAAAATACTTGAAGGGAAATTCCTGTTTAAAATTCCGTGCTAAGCGACCGTTTGAATGTAGCTTCCAAATCATTTAATATGTTAATGGGGACTTTCCACGGTTAGATTAACCTCTGCCGGAAAGAATTGTGTCCGCAGGGACCTTGGACTCCTTTTTAACGTTTTATATCCTTTAGCAAGGGAAATTTGAACGAATTTAATCACCTAGGTATTGTAAATTTCCTTTCGGGTTCTAGTCACTCGGAATTAATAGCTTTGATCTTAGCCACAAACTTAATCCTTAGTAGATTCACTTCTGACTTATTAAAATGAAGTTTATATTAAGAGCGTTTACACCTAGCACGCAAAGTCAACTATAGGTATTTCTTCGTTAATTTCACGCACACATAAGCGACCAAAGCTGTGTGCGTAGAGCTGCCGCGTCGCGTCGGCTCGTTATACAGTCAGCGCAACCAACTTTGATCCGTGCGCTTCAAAATTCTAATGTTCAATTGAAATGTAACTTATGATTTATATATTGGTAATATTACATCATAAAAATATTTTATTTGCATTATAAGTAGACAAATATTACTGTGCAAGCAATGAACAATACAAATTTAGATACTAATCATATTTTCGTAATTATTACATTGTTAAGTTGCATTCAAATCAGTGTTCAATCAGTAGACACTACGGACGTTTATTAATCATTTCGTGTTCCAACACATGAAAAGAGCTAGGGGCCTTACAACCCCATACAATTACGAAATATATTTAATTTTATATTACAATGCATAACATAATTTAGCCTCGGAATTACATCCCATTATATTATCTGACCTGTAAGTGCGTGGTGGCCTGTTGGTAAACGGACTAGACGCGACTGTCAACATGTTCACGGTGGTCGCGGGTTCGAATCCCAGGGCACACCTCTGACTTTTTAGAGTCATGTGTGTATTGATAGTCAATCACCACGCACTAAAACGGTGAAGGAAAACATCGTGAGGAAACCTGCATACCATAGCCGATTTATAATAATTTCTATGGTATGTAAGTCCGCCAACCCGCACTAGGCCAGCGTGGTGGACTATATGGCCTAACCACTCTCAATCGTACTGTCGATTGTAGAGGAGAACCGTGCCCTGCAGTGGGACGTATATGGGCTGATACAGAATATTATCTGAAACATAATTTATACTCACTACAAAATCATTGTAGGTAATAAAAAGAAAAAATATGTTTTACTACCAAAGTACTAAGATGGGAGTAATACAATATCGATCAGATATTTACAATTCCCATAAGCGGCAGACCGCATCCCTTACATTTTTTATTTAAATGTGGTTTGTTGAATCATCCTGTTCCGTTTGTTTATTCGATTGGTTACAAAGAATATATTGAAATGTGGTTAGTAATTTAATATAACTTGTAGATTGCCGGAAGTTGCTGGATGCAGGCCGCTTCCAACAGGTCACTATGGTGATCTTTGGAGGATGCCTATTTTCAACAGTGAACTTCCTATGGCTGAAGACTTTAATGTCAGAGGGGATACGAATTGATTGGATCTTACGCAGGGAAAAATATTTCAGCCATGCATAAATATTTCTCCGGGTATGTAAAATCACTGATCAAGAATTATGTATTAGATTATTATTCCTACGACATAAGTTTTGGCTAGGACAGAGTTAATGACTGCTAATATTATAAGTGCTTATAATAATGAAGCAGCTTCTTAGCAATTCAAAATATAACAGAATATTATAGAACTTACAAACAAAACCATACATTGTAAACAAACAGACGTTAAACCCCATAACACCGATAATAGTATGATAATAGGATTTCGTTTAAGAGTATACAGCTTCACACTTCCTGGCGTCTCTCATGATTCATTCTAATCACTTTATTTACAGTTTCAATGAGTTTCGGATGTGAAGTGTGTATTGACCTACCATTTATAACTAATACGAAAATAATAACGGGTAATAATAACAGAGTGGATTTGGGGATCCCGATACATTATGTGAAATCCAAAATCGGAGCTAGTGTTAAAAAGTTGTTCATTAACTACAGTAATTGATAGCATCCGTGGCGCAGTTGGTTAGACGGCGGGTGTGAAATATGAGGCCGCGGGTTCGATCCCCACACCGAGACAAATATTTGTGTTATCCACAGATATTTGTTTCGGGTGAAGGTGTTTGTGAGACCAAAAAGTATCTCGTAGGCATACTAGGCATATGTACTAACAAGACTAAATCTTATTATGGGGTCAAAACTATTTATTTGACTGTTAGGTGTATTTGTTTCGTTAAGTTGTGCAGCAGTAATTCGTGGTAGATATTTACTAGTTTTTGTATTAAATTGTATTGATATCATAGTAAGGTATATGGGTATGTATTGGGTTGGCGCTTCTAAGATGTATTTATTTATTTATTTAACACTTTATTGTACACCATACATAAAAAAGACAAAACCAAATGAAATAAAATATATGCACAAGTGGCGGTCTTATTGCTTGAAGCAATCTCTGCCAGACAACCATGGGATGGATAAATGAAAGAACGAAAGTTGGGGCTTCGGGTGTACGAGTATTACAATTTATAATATTGTTAATTTTATAAATAAACATACATACATACATATATACATACATATACTCGTACATATATATTTGATGTACACCAATCTTTAAATAAAATGAGTATTGTTTTAAATGGAATAACTCACTCATAGAATAAACATTATAGGCTCTAGACCATGTGACAATTTAGGATTTAAAAAATATGAGAAGTTATTTATCTCCTACCATAAGTAGATTTTCCTCTCCTAATCACACCCATTTTCGTCCAAACCATAAAGAACCAGCCAAAACAAATAATAATCAAAGGACATTACAAACTTATAATATGATAAAATGTTGGTAAGTTTATCGGGGCCACTCGATACATTAGTGCCACGTGGTCTTTGACATAAGAGCTATAATGGCTTGGCAGACCACAACCGAGTTATAAACTTCGCGACTCTTAGGGTTGACTCATGATATTCTTTAATAAAAATCTCACAATGAATTGAGGGCGATGACATTACATCTATTGTTACCGTGAATATCCTTCTAGAATATACTAGTTGCGATATATTTAAATTTGTAAAACTATGTTGTAATCTTCAACTATAATGGAAAAGCGTATTTTGATCTAAGTGGCGTGGGGATGTGCAGCTTTGATGTCGTATTCGTTCTCTGAGTAAGAGTGTACTCCTTCTCTTCTTGACCTCATCCTCGTTTCTTCCCTAAACCATGTCGCGAAACATGGACAATGTCCCGCCGACGCTTTCTCCTCGCATGATCTCTTATTCTTGTCCTACCGTATCCGACCTCCAAAATCCTCACCTAAAATCCTCTCGCAAAGAAATTTTCGGGGTATGAATATTGATAACCTTCGCAAGGATGCCGAAAGCATTGACTGGAGTCCACTGTTCATTGCAGATAGCATTGACGCTAAAGTTGAGTTTTTTAATGGTCAATTAACCTCACTGTTTGACAGACATGCATCCGTCAAAGCTATTAAGGTGAAACACCCACCAACGCCTTGGCTTACGGCTGAAATTAAGGAGTTGCTTGCCAAAAAAGCGCCCGCTAAGTCCAGGTTTAACCGACGCCCAAATGAAGCTAATTGGCTGAAATATGTAGCCGTACAGAATCACTGCACAAAGGTATATAGGATCGCCCAACGCCGACATATCCATAACTCTGTAGAAAACGGAGACCCAGCTAAAGTCTGGAAATTTCTTAAGTCTTTGGGAGTGTGTAAATCTCAACAGGACTCTATTCATTCAAATCTATAGATTTAAATTCTCTTAACCATTATTTCTCCTCTCCGTCTTGTTTCCCCAGGACGATCAAAAATAACACTTTAAAGCATCTTTCTACCCTTAAGGCTCCCGATTGTTCTAGTTTCGTTTTCAAACAATTTGCTATCTGTGATGTTAGGAGAACTTTTTCGCTTATCTCATCGAATGCAATGGGAAGTGACCATGTCAGCCGTAATATGATTCTTCCTATCCTCGACGAAATCCTTCCTATCATTACCCATATCCTAAACCATTCCATCTCCTCAGGGACCTTTCCGATCGCTTGGAAAGAAGCCCACATCATTCCTATTCCTAAAAAACCTAATGCTTCCCTACTCTCCGAATTTCGTCCTATTTCCATCCTACCATTTCTGTCTAAAGTCCTTGAGCGCCTAATCCATAGCCAATTCAATAGTTTCCTCTCTAAGAATAATATTTAAAATCCTCTCCAATCCGGATTTCGTCCCGGATATAGTACAACCACTACTCTGACTCATATTACGGATGGCATCAGGTCAGGTATGGAGGAGGGCAAGCTGACAGTCTTAGCGTTGCTGGAGTTCAGTAATGCTTTCAACACCGTTGATTTCGATGTATTACTTGGCATTCTGAGTTCTCTTAACATATCTCCAATGGCAATTGATTGGTTTCGAAGTTACCTGTATGGACGTCGGCAACGTAACTGTGTTGAGGAAAGTTTTTCTCATGGTGCACTGTGAATGCTGGCGTCCCTCAGGGCGGGCGTGCTATCTCCTTTACTCTTCACTGTTTTTATCAACTCTATAACTAATCATCTTCGCTCCTCCTACCACCTTTATGCAGATTAGACATGGGTAACTCAGGAGTGATTTACTAAAAAGATATATATCCGACGTACGGACCGATTATATCTTTATATCCCTTGCACTCAAACTAACTCATTATATCCATACACGTAAAGATCATTATTGGTTCAATTTCACTGCAAAGATTAGAAAGAAACAGATATAGACTTTTATATTTGTGTGAGCGGAAAAGAGAATATTTATGTTCACAATGTAATACATGCGCTATGCGTACGATCGTGAAATACGATCACAGTAGTAAATGGAGTGTAAGCGAAAACAAAGCTATTTACAATGAATTAATACCTAATTTCGCTAGCATGTTTTCAAATTAGCAAAGATATATTATAGCAGAAAATAATTAATCTCTTTATCTCACTGTAACATACTATATCTAAACCACAAAGCAATTTTTACTCGAATATAGCCTCTTGAACGTCCACCCAAATGTTAATTTTAGATATAGATATTGTGAAAGACTCATAACTAAATTTCTAATCAACAAAATTTCTAACAACTAATTTAAACTCATCTTTTAGCTCATGAATCATTAAGAGATAGAGATATAAAGATATACTCCACCAAAATGTCAATCTTGGATATAGATATAAAGAAAGACTCATAACTCAATTTTAATCAACTCATTCTTTAGCTCATTGATCATTGTGAGATAGAGATATAAAGATATAAAAGAATGATATATATCTTTTGACTCAAAAGATATATATCTCTCTTTTCTTTACAGTGATTCATTTTGCGCATGACTAATGCAGATGTTCTCCAAATCTACACTCGGGCGCCCCTGAATAGGCTAGCTGATGCAATTTCGGAAATTAATGTTGACATCCAAAGCATCTGTAACTGGAGCAAAGCTAATGAGTTGCAGGTTAACCCTGCCAAAACTCAGGTCATTGTTGTCGGCAGCCCCAGGATGATTTCAAAACTAGATTGGGATCTTGTACCGTCTATATACTGTGATGGTATCATTATTCCTTACAGTGATACTGTAAAAAACTTAGGTTTGTATTTAGATAAATCCCTCACTTGGGGCCCGCAGCTTCGTGAGCTAAGTAGAAAGTTGATTGCTTCAGCTCGCTCATTGCGAAGGTTACACAATTTCCTACCCGTCGCCACGAAGATTTCACTTGCGCAAACACTTCTTCTCCCCATCCTTGATTATGCCGATGTCAGCTATCTTGATCTTACCGAGGACCAACTTAATAAACTTGAGCGTCTCCAAAATTTTTGCATACGGTTCATTTTTGGCCTTCGCAAATATGATCATGTTTCCGAGTTTCGTGTTAAGCTCAAGTGGTTACCCATACGACTTCGTCGGAATACTCATATTCTTTTTCTTCTCTACAACATCTTGTTTAATCCCTTAACTCCCTCTTATCTTAAAGATCGTTTTATGTTCCTTCATGATTCACATACAAAATCCTTGAGATCGTCGGAGAACCTGAGGTTGAGAATGCCCGTGCACTCTACGACTTTCATGGACAAGTCTTTTACAGTACAAGCAGTCCGATTATGGAATGCACTTCCTGATGCAGTGAGACGTGCACGAACATTGGTGTCCTTTAAGAAAATGGTTAAAGAACACTACCTGTCCCTTTAACTACTACATTACTCAAGTGATTGATTGTTTGTATATTATGTATGTATTTGTATATTTATTATGATATCTGTGCACTTGTATATGTATATACATGTATTTATATATTTATTTATATATCTCGTATATGTTATGCTTGTTAATTTTGTAATTATATTCGTATGTCACGTTTATTGCATATATGATTTTATTTAATTTCTTTTTTCTTTATTCAATATTTATCTTACTTGGTACACTATGACTGCCCTCTCTTTTTTCCATCTCTTACTGTCCATCCCAAGGTAGTCGGTAAGAGATTGCCTCGAGCGATACGACCGCCTTTTGTACCACTATGTAATATAATGTTCTGTAATTAAGTTAACTTAGTGTACAATAAAGCATTTAAATAAATAAAATAAATAAATAAGAGGGCTGCAGGCCCTATGGCGCTCTGTTCCGCCAGTATTTTTCCTTCATATTTTGAAAGGCCTGTAAAGCATCTACGTCGCGAATTTTGTTCGCTAAACTAATAGAGGTGACCATTCACTCACTTTCCTAATAAATTTTCAAAACAGAATACACATCATGTCATGCAAGCATATTATCATGAACCCCTAAGTGTATTATATCAGATACATTTATTTTGACTTTGTTCGCAATTTATATGGTTATTTTAATGCATAGGTCCGGCAAACGTGCAAGCATGTCATCTGATAGAAAGTGATCACTGCCGCCCATGAAAATCCATAACGCTAGGATCATGGATGTGTCGCCAGCCTATCAAATCAGTAGAAGAATGGGAAGGAACAAGAATAGGAAGAGGGAAAAGGTATTGGGCATCTGACAATCTCAGTCAGCGAAGGAAACGTGATAGCAATGCTGTCGCTTCACGTCGATTTCCTATGAGTGGTACCACCCCGGGCAAGCTTGCTCATTCATACTGAGTCATGACTGGGATGAGCCTACCTTCATGCAGTCATGACATAAAGGCGTGACTCTACCAGTTTTAGTAACTCTATGCGTAAAATAATACACCTGATGGATCGAATAGTTTAATATGTTTTGTAATATGTTTTGGTGTCCTTTTTTAATATGTTTTAAAGATAGTTTTAAATATACATAACATAGTCAAAGAATTAATTTTAAAATGTTGTATTACCAAGAAGGCCAGATATAAAGTACTAACATTTTTGTTAATTAAAATTTAATTTGTCCGGATACGGATGATGTTTTATTACGTACTTATATTACATCCGTAGCTAACGAATAACTGTTAAATTTTTGCGCAATTAATTATATTATTATGATAAATGGGTTTTATACATGTCTGAATTTATTAAACCAATGACTTCAGAGTCATTGGTTTAATATTGAGTCACTGACAGATCATACATTAGATAATACAATATTTCATCATCTTCATCAGCCTATACTGTTTGTCTACTGCTGGATATAGGCTTCCTACAAATTGCACCATTTCACCCTGTCTTCGGTTTTTTCGCATCCAGCATCCACCAATGAAATTCCGAAATCGTCAATCCTCCTATATTTATCAAATAAAAAACGGTTGATATACCAGAACTTGATTTGGAAATCAAACCCAAAACTTCACAGTTCACACTATAAACTCTGCAATTAAATAATTGTAAAAGAGTAAATGCAGTATTTATGCGAAATGTCGGACCCACACCAACAAGGTGGATGGACGACCTGGCTAAAGTTGCAGGAAGTCGTTGGATGCAGACAGCATCCAAAAAGTCAATGTGGACATCCTTGGGGGAGACCTATGTTCACCAGTGGACTTCCTTTGGCTGAGATGATGAAATGCATCATTTATTATTATTGATAACATTTTTAATATGCCATATTCTTCGCCAACCCTAAACCGAAACGAAAACTCCTAATAGGGGCTCAAGCGAAATTTTGTACAATCAGTCGAATTATTTTGTATCTGGCAGAGGTCCGCCAGTTTGCGTGCCCAAGGTCGCGATGGAGGGACACGGGCCCGGGGGCAGGAGGGGGGAATTAAGTCGAGTTCAACGCATCCTCGGCTAGGCGAGCGGCGTAAATTAAAAAATAAATCAATTCATTAATCACGATAATTTTTTTGGGGGGTCGTTCACCTGAAAATTATGAATGAGATATGTAAATATGGGTATTTTTGAATTCTGTTTTTAGACAGTAGTAAGCAAGAAAGGTCTTCTAATATATATATCTATAAGTCTTGAAAATCCGTGGATATTTTAGAATCTTTAGAAGGTTGAAAATAGATATTGCAATCTCAAAAGAAATCTATAAAAAATCAACAGGATCAATTAACAATTGACTGACTCTGTGGCAAAGCTGTCTAGATGCCGCCTGTGAAACGAGAGGCCGTGAATCCGATCCCCGCGCCGATATAAATGTTTGTGTGATCCACAAATTTGGATACCCATGACTCAGGGCTCGTCGATCTTAGTGTGGGGCCAAAACTTACATACTGTTGGGTGTTATTATTAATGAATAACTTAGTATCAAAATGAAAATTAATTTAAGTTGTGGCTAAATTCATTTTCAGTACCTCTAACACTGGTAATTACGCACCATCGGTTTTCCTAAACAACTACAATCGATATAGATAAAGTCCTATGTACAGAAACCTACAAGTCTTTATAGATCACTCGAATTCACTAGACAAATTAATAGATTCTTCAAACAAAGAGGAGCTTCAAAGGCCGGAGTGATACCCTCAGGTGGTCAGTTTGTTTGTAGGCACAGCGTCGATGTGCAATCACGCATAATTGCCCCAAGGGGATAGGTAGAACTGTAAAGCCTATTTTTTGTAAATTTGACGTGTGAATTTTTCATCTTATAGTGAAATGGTAACTGCTAATTAGCACATCTAAATAATAATCCCATTGTTAACAATCATTACTGCTGATAAAGGGAATTTTAATAGAAATGGCTGTAATAATTAAACTACTTTTTTGTGCCATGACACCCATATTTCGCCTTTTATGTTCTGTTTTACGATTTGATAGTAGCGAGCCTATATCGGGCACAAATTCCTGACTCCAAACTGAAAATTATATATAGAAAAAACCCATATCACTTTGCCCGACCTGAGATTCCAACCCGTGACCTCGCCTTTGTAACGATACCTTTGTACAACAACTCCACGGCAGTAAATATAGGAACGATAAGTGCACGCAAAAATAATAGTACTACCCGTACACCGCAGTTTAAAATGAACAGTTTCAATATCACTCCAGCAATTACGCTTGGTAATTTGCAAAGAGTACCACGAAACTTGAAGATTACAAAACAATGTAGATGATCTACTAGCAAATCCCATATAATTATGTGCAGGAATAGATTGCAGTTTTTAATGAGAGTGTTGGAGAGCGCTGCGGTCAGTTTGTGGTGGCCTATTAATTTGTGGTGAATCTGTAATGGATGTTTTGGTGGCCGTAATTATTCATTCGTGTTCATAGTCTTTTATGTAGGGTAAACGTTGTGATTGCTCAGTTTATGTTAAATGTTTACGGTAGTGTTTAAAGTCTCCTTCGAAGCGAGTCATTGTGCCATTTCTTATATATTAAAGACTAGGTTTCAGATATATTTTTATAGTTTTTACTGTAAACCATTATGATATCTACTGATTTGATCTGTTGGGGTATAAAAACTTATGTACCCTACTGAATTAGTGTATTCAAGGAGGCCTTTCTAATTTGGTGACAGATAGATTGCTGTTTAAGCTTAAAGGTGATTCAGTGAAGACCAAGTGAGACCAAGGCCGATCTGAGTCAAATTGTTACCTATTTGAGCGATAGCCTAATTGATATTACCGGAAGCAGCTGGATAAGAAAGGCAGAGAACCGTGACAAGTTGTGTTTTCGTCAAATAATAAGACTATTGTTAACCCAGTAAATAAATCAATAAGTTTATGATATGAACGTTCGGCAGTAATGTAATTTTTTTCACTGTAATGACCTAAAAATGTAGGACCTGGTATAGGCTAGCTACCAAGCATTTTCAAACAAGTCAAATTACAGTAGATTTTTCTTCAAAAATCTATGTGTTTTGTAGACAATAAATGTTCATCGATAATATTCCTATTCCACTATATCTCCTGTATTTTCTCAATAATTAAACATTGTTCATCTTAAGCAGCAAGTTATAGTAGGAATGACAGGAAAGGTCTTGTAATAACAATAAAGAGGGGGATATAGTCGCGTTCCTGCTAATTGGAAGGATGAATGGGGCAAGTTCACAAGAGTCGTTTGATGCACGCGGCACACAAATCAGGGAATGAAATGTGCGTGCTAAAACATGATCACTATGAATGGAGAACTTTGGGAATTGAAAATGTTGTGTTAAAATGGATCATATAAAAAAATGTCACGTAAAAAACATTTCTAAGATTCACAAGGTCATAAATATGACTAAAAATCTGATTTCATGATGATACAAGTCTCTCACACTCGAATCATATGTGATTAACATCGGTTCGCATTATCCACTGAATATTGTTGTTTGAAAGATGAAGTATGCGAATTGTAAATGAATGGGAAATGGGAATTGAATTTTAAACACCTGATATATAGTCGATAGAATCCAGTTCTAAATTTATAAAACCTATATCGAGACGTGGCCTCTCACTGTGGGCCTCATTAAAAGGCTCAAAGTCACTCAACGAGCCATGGAGCGGGCTATGCTCGGTGTTTCCCTACGAGATCGAATCAGAAATGAGGAGATCCGTAGGAGAACCAAGGTTACCGACATAGCCCATAGGATTGGCAAGTTGAAGTGGCAGTGGGCCGGGCACATAGCTTGTAGAACCGATGGCCGTTGGGGCCGAAAGGTTCTTGAGTGGAGGCCACGTACAGGCAAGCGAAATGTCGGACGCCCGCCTACAAGGTGGACGGACGATCTGGCTAAGGTTGCAGGAAGTCGCTGGATGCAGGCCACTTCCAACAGGTCATTGTGGAGATCCTTGGGGGAGGCCTATGTTCAGCAGTGGACTCCCTGTGGCTGATATGATGATGATCATGATGATATCTTGAGAAAAAAGTTTGACTTAGGCACATATTAATAAATAAATAAATAACACCTAACAGTCACATACATAGTCCTGACCCCACACTAAGATCGAGTCTTGTGTCGTGGGTATCAGGAACTACGAGAGACTTTTCGGTCTCACAAACACCCAGACCCGGAAGAAATATTTGTGGGCCGCACAAACATTTCTCTCGGTGCGGGGATCGAACCCTCGGCCTCTCGTTTCACAGGCGGCGTCTAACCAACTGCGCCACGGAGGCTGTCCGAAGTTAATGATTAACTAATACTTAATTTTATCCATCCATCGGACAGTTAAACCTCCATAATGATAGGGTAGCAACGTCGGAATTAGATACGTTAATTCGCGAATATAAGTAAAATATCGTACTGGTACAGGAGCAATATCAACATGCGCGTATATCTACGTAGTAAAGTCGTACAACTTGATAGCAACTCACGAGCAGGTATTTTTGTGTCGGGTTCAAATCTTACCGTAACCTCTGTGCGTAATCTAATGACGTCACACTGTGCTGTCGCTGAGGTGTCTAGCCCGATTTGTAAGGTTTATGTTGTTAGCTGTTACTTTCAATATTCAGATCCTGTGGGTCCGCACCTACACCATCTCCGCTATGTCTTGCGGTCCCTCGTTGGACATAGAATTATTATAGGTGCTGACGTTAATGCGTCATCTGTTCTTTGGTATGGCAAATATCGCTCCACCGATACCGAGCGACGTTGCGCTGTAGAAGATTTCATTGCAGAGATGAATCTAGAAATACACAACACCCCCGATGCACCACCTACTTACAGTAGCCCTACGGGCGAATCTTCTATTGACGTCACACTTTCTAGTGGGGACGTTCGTATTGATAGGTGGCGCGTCCTGCCGGACGCGTCATGTAGTGATCATCGCCTGATTGTGTACGAGTTCGTGCCTAGATTGACACAGGGTCCTGTCTACAATAATTCAAATTTTAGGTATAAATCAAAGGGTGCTGACTGGAATTGGTTTAGCACGTTATATGCTCAGCATGCCAAAGACTTCGCTCGCGATGATTTATCAGCTGAATCTTGTGCCGAGATTATGTCGGACACGTTTACGTATTGTGCTGACGTCACCATCGGTCGGGGTCCCATTGTGAGTACTCGTAGATGTGATTGGTAGAGTGTGTCCCTAGTCCATCTGCGTAGAACATTTCGCAGGGCGCGTAGGCGGTTTAACAGACTTAAAAAACGCTGCGTTACTGATGAAGCATTTACATCTGCTTTTAATGCACTGAGAGTTGCCAGGTCACATTATAGAGCCGCCGTCCAAAAATCTAAGGGTAACTTATTGTGAAAAATTGTAGCCCGGTTGGAAAAAGAGGGTCCGTGGTCTCCCCTATACCATGAATTTAAAGCAAATAAGTCAATCGACTTAGCCTACATAGATAACTTAAAAATCAACAATAGTTATACAACTTGTATTGAGGAGACAACGGAAGCTCTGTTAAACTCGTTAATACCTGACGATTTGGTTGAAAATGACACAGTATATCATAATCACATTAGGTCGTGGGCAGCTGAATTGCCAAATTCTCCAATTTCGAGTCTTCCAACGTTTGACGAATTTATTAACATTGTTAGATCATTGCCTATTAATAAAGCCTCCGGCGAGGAAAAAATATCTAATAGAATGATTAAAGAAGCGTGCAAATCTGCCGGTGATGCCGTATTAGCCATTTTTAATCGATGTATTGTTGAGGGTGTATTTCCGCGCGTATGGCGTTTTGGTTTTATACGAATAATACCTAAAGGAGGGGATAAATCCCCTCAAGATCCTAAATCATACAGACCCATTACGCTCTTGCCGTCATTAGGAAAACTCCTCGAACGCCTTATTGTTCCTCCACTGTTACCGGGAGGTCCAACTTTCCACGAGAAGCAGTTCGGGTTTACTATCGGTAAATCGACCGTAGACGCGGCGATATCGGTCCGTAGGGCGGTGAGCACATCTGAACACAAGTATGTACTTGGTATCTTTCTTGACATTTCCGGTGCATTCGATAATGCCTGGTGGCCAATGCTGCTTCTTAAATTGAAAATACGAGGTTGCTTTAGGAATATTTATTCGCTTATTTACTCGTATTTCTTGCATGGAACAACTAAATTAAAACTTGGCCACCATGCCGTGTCGAAGCCACTTACAATGGGCTGCCCACAGGGCTCGGTTCTAGGTCCATATTTGTGGAATTTTGGCTTTGACGACTTCTTGTCTATTCCCTTACCATTAGGATGCTCACTAACGGGCTATGCTGACGATGGCCTCTTACTTATACAGTCTAATAGTAGGTCGGGACTAGAAAGTATGGCTGAGACGTGTTTAAAATTAATATCTGAATGGGGTGACCGAAATCGCTTAAAGTTTGCACCACAAAAAACGTTCCAATTACTTCTTAAAGGGATCTTAAAATCGCCACCACGTATCAAGTTTAATAATACAATTACTGTCAAGCGAAGGGAATCTTTTTGCTATCTTGGCTTATTTTTGGAAAGGAATTTTTCTTTTCTTGAGCATATTAAGAACGTCGGGGAAAAATCGAAAAGGAACTTTTTCGCTTTGACAAGAATATCGACATCAACGTGGGGATTATCTTTTAATACATTAAAAATCATCTATGGAGCAACTTACTTAGGCTGTATATGTTATGGATCCCCCGTATGGGCTGATATCGGTGCTGTGCGAAGAAAACTGCTCCAGAGCCAACGTTTGGCGTTGATATTCTTGTGTAAGGCATATAGAACTGTTAGTACCGATTGCCTGTCCTGGCGGGTGTACTTCCAGTCGTTCTGGAGGTGCAACGTCGCGCCGCCATGTATTACTCTACTAGGAGAATATGGATAAAAGATTTTTAACTCCACGTGAACTTTTAAAAGTTGACAGATTATTTAAACCGCTTTCAGTAGTATATAGCGAACTATTAGACGAATGGCAAAATAGATGGGAGGTATCTTTGAAGGGACGTCATTTATATCAATATTTTCCTTGCGTGTGTGATCGTTTGACAAAGACTTGGCTAGATGTCGATTATTGCGTATCACAGTTCCTTACGGGCCATGGTAACTTTAAGTCTAAACTGTACTCTTTTAAGCTCGTTGATTCGTCTGCATGCCCATGTTCAACACCTAATTGCGAGTATGAACAGTCCGCGCATCATATACTTTGGGAGTGTAGTATTTGGGAAAATGAGCGTAAAATCATGTTTGATAATATGCAGATATCATCCGGAGTCGTATACTACATGGACCTAGTGGAGACTAGGACGAATTTCCGTGCTTTCCGGCGTTTTTGCCATACCTATTACTGGAATCAAGTATAACAGCTCACACAATAGGTCCCATTTAAATGTAATAATGAATTCCGTGGTGCTTTACAGCTGGCTTCTCCGGCTGTAAAAGTCTTTTTGGGAGGTTATTTACCTCTTTAGTTCAATGTTTTGTCACCCGCTTTGCACGGAGGGAAGTGGACATTATTTATTTCCAACTCCTCCTATTAATTTAACTTTCTGATTAATTTCGTTGCGGGTTAAAGACAAGTTAGACATTCCCGGAGACTCGCCGAGCTTCAATGCTTGGTGTCATTACATTGCGTGCCACTGTTGATCCTGGCTTACAGGAGTTGCAGTGGCGGGTGTGAGGGCGGGACAGTCTCCTTAATACTTAATTTTGTGTTATAAAATTGTCCCATAGAAATACCTTAACATACATAAAGTAAAGTACTATTATATTAGTTACAAATACGATTGTAATTATGGTATTCATAGACAGTTAATAAATCAATTTTAATTATCGCATGTTTTGTCTCTTTGGAACTATTTTTTTATTGCACTGAATAGCGAGATGACCATGCCGTTCGCCTGATGGTAAGCAATACGACTCCCCATGAATTTTATTAAAACCAAACTCCTCGAATTACAAATCAATGCTTGGCACTCTACTGCGATTGTCATCCAGAGATATCACACATAAGTCTCAATATGTCCAATAGTTATTCTGGCTACAATGTCCTACAATCCGAAACACAACAGTACATTTACACTGCTGTTTGGCTGGAGAAATAGACATTGCGGTTTTGAATTCGGTTTAAGGCAAAACATTCGGTAACTAAACTAGGCTTATAAAGTGTATGAATAGGGCCCTTAAAGGCATGAACTAAACTCGAAGTTCAGTAAACCACGCGCCGTCAACTGGAACATGTAGGGATTGTTACGTGGTTAATGGAATTGGTTATCAGCCCGCATACACCAAGCGTACGTAAACAAACATAATAGCTGTTCTATATTAATTAGTTTCAGGATTATTGGGTTTAAATATTAAAATGGGATTTTATGCACAGATTCCTGAGTAGATATAACAATAAAATTGTATTTGCATAAATCAGAATACATAAAGCAGTAATGCATAAGGCAGCAGACCGGGACCCCTCTTGGGAGGGGCCTATGTCTAGCAATGGACTGCAACAGTCTGATGATGATGATGATGAAATCAGATTACTTAATTGATTTCACCATCACACCTTTGCTAGTATGGAATCAATAAAGAGGCCATCTATCAACGTGTTTCATACAATGTTATTTTCATTTCAAATAGACTTTTTGGTATTTAGTAAAATACCATCGGTAATTATCAAAGGGTTTGGTAAATAATTCTTATATCATCCTTATATGATCCTTATATTTAAAAACTAGAAAGTGATTGCTTTTAATTTTGAACACATACTGCAGAATTTATAGTTATATCACAATCTGAAAACTAAATATTAAGTAAAACAGATAAGTGAGTACATAAACAAATCCTTTTTCAATGTTAAAAATAAACAGAAACGCGACAGGGTAGAAAAAGATAAACTTGATAGGTAAAAAAATTTATACCAATATTCAAACAGCGAATCCAGGGCACTCCAACACCATATCACTGTATTTTATCATCACCAACAACCAGGTTCACCAAATGTACGCAGCACATAAATCACAGCACAAGCGGCATGCGCCGGCGCACATCTGTTTTCACATCACGGCCGGCCGCGCACTTCGGGGAACATACGTGCGGCTGCGTCGCGCGCGACTACGCTACTGGTGCGTTCGCGGAATGGGTTTTGGTATCGCTTTTGGTGGGAATTGGGAATATTGTTTTTGGTTTAGAATGATTAGTACTCATTTTGGTAATCGAAAGCCTAGTTGGGTTTAGTGAAGATTTATCGTTCGTTTTATCTTGAACGTCGATGAAACATTGTCTTTTAGAACCCTTATCGTTATCATGTACACTTGAAATTTAAGGGATTTCATCAGTCAGTTTTGGTGCTTTTATATCTGCCTGCATTTACATCGGCTTAAAATTTGATTAAAGATGATGAAGTAAGAATACGGTCCTTAAAAAAATTTGGTCATTTTCATGCCTAAAAGTTAGTAATGAATACAGGCAAATATCCTTCTGTTTTATTACTGCTAACATTCACAGCTAATATAGTGCCGTTGCAGCTGAGAAACTATGCGCTCTTGATAAAATTGATGACGTAGTTTCAGTTGCCACACAAGAAGCGAATAATACGCTCAGTGAACTAAACTTTAGGTTCATCTGCATAAGAGAACGCAAACGGTCTGAATACAATTATAACGCTTTAAACTTTGTTCTCAAAGATACCTGACGTAGGCATACTCTTGAAGGAAACCATATAAAGAACTTCGGAATCGGATATAATCCTTCCTTTTTATTGGACGTTGTGTCAATGGATGACGTAATCTTTATTGTCTTCATTACTTCCTTCGAACATATTTAAAACTAGCGTACACGTTTTAAAATAGCGGTCAAAATGTTTAATTCTGACTATCAGTTTAGAATATCGACCAATCGGACCACGAAAAACGAACAAAATTTCCTCGTATTTGCTAGAAATATCACTACTGCTTTCCTCCTATAGGTCATAGCGTGATGATATATAGCCTATAGCCTTCCTCGGTAAATGGACTACCCAACACTGAAAAAATCATTCAAATCGGACCAGTAGTTCCAGAGATTAGCGCGTTTAAACAAACAAACAAACTCTGCAGCTTTATAATATTATATTAGTATAGATTAAAAATTTCCTCAAAGACATTCAGACTGCATCTTAAGATTTACAATGTATAGGTGAACTAAAATACTAGCTCATCGTCAATAATTTAAATAATGTCACTGCTAAGAGTATAGGTTAAGTTGATGTAGAAGCAATGAAAAGGCTAATAACCACATAGGTCCGAAAACAAATACAAAACTTCCATTTTAACCAGAGTCCAGTGATCCGTGACCTCCAACATGTAGCTATTTGAGGCTACATTGCGACCTCCAGTGACCATGTTTATGACATTCGTGTAGTGTTTTTTCTACTTATTACTATTCCGGACGTGGCGCGGCGTGAATATCCTGAGCGCAGTGATACAAAACGCGACGCGTTGTGGACAAATTAAGAAAAATATGTTATTATCAAATGTCAAAAAAAGTCAAATGGTACTCTGAAGAATTTTGTGTGCATCGCATTTTCATTACTATTAGGCACGCGTATCCTTTATTTGGAATGTAGTAAATATTTTTGTCAGATTGGTTCTTGACCTGGGAACCTAAGCAAGATTGACTTCTGAAATATTTTAAAAATGTCTTAAGTATTTTATGAAAATATGTCAGCTTGAATTTAGCTTTACTATCTTCGGTCTAATATCACCGTCTTAAAGGCCCTAAAATGACATTATTTCTTGAATATTGGTACGTAAAGCATAATAACGTGCTGCGTAAAACTTATATCCATTTTGGACTTTGAGATAATTTTTACGAAGTTAATAGCGCGACCCAAGAGGCCCGCGTCTAGTGTTGTTTTCACTACAAATTCGCAGAAATGTTATTTATGAAAAATACCTTCTGCTTTTTCAGTTTCTTTTCCATATTTTTCTTAGAAGTTGGCTTGTATTTGAAGAACTTTATTATTGTAAGAACAAAAGATTGATATCATAGGAGTTGGATACGTCGTAATAAAGAATTATAAATAGTAATTACTGATTTTGCATAATAGATTTGCTTATACAATAATATTCATTTACACAATGAATTCGAAACTGCATTAGCGATCTGTAGTGACAAACTGCTGGACATAAGCATTTCTAATACAAACTTATAATAGCTCACGCCTCCGTTCGGGCAAAGGTCCCAGAACGAACAGACAAAGGTGCTACCAGAACAACCACGTTACGCCTTGTGTGTTCCATCCCACGATGTGATAGAGGGCGAGCCTGTCACTATATCGGGCATAATTTCCTGACTCTGGGCCGTTATGGAATCCGATACCTCAGTTTTGCAATCATACCTAGTACAACTGCGCTGCAGAGGCAGTCCAAGTTTAGCATCTCTGATATATGCCATTAAAAACGATAAGAGGTTTTTTTTTTAAATCTAGTTTCAGCCAACCAGCCCACGACGATATTACTAGTCTACCTAACCTGAAGACGCATCATATTTCCCTTATTTAATCTAGCTCAATATCAATGTAATAACCGTTAGGAGAAGTTTATCCTCTTAAATCGCAAATGTCGGATACAACACTTCACTTGGTAGTGAATAAAAAATGTGCACAGCATCACTATCCTCCACTAAGCCGTAATGTAGAAAAACATCTCGAGAGTCTCTTGAATAATAGATTAAGCAAAAATAATTTTATATCCGCCTTGCCCTGATGTCTGCTTGGAACTCATATTTGCGCATTGAGATATTATTCTAGAGGGGACACTGCAAACAAAATGTATGTCGTAAAACGGTACCTTTCTGCTCCTTATGTTTGCTGGACTGTGCACATAAAAAGTATATCTGTATAAGTTTTGAACTAATGAGGGAAGTTTTTTCTGATTCATTTTGACGCGAGTTAAAGAGTTCTTTATGTGTCACTGTTGATCATGGATGATATGAGTTAAATAAAAAGGTCAATGTGTGGGCGGAAAAGTATTTATTACTGAGGGAGGTTTATAATCATGCTATTATTGATGTTAGATATTTTAGAGAGTTCACGTTATTTGGCGATTTATTTTGACCTAAATCAAAGCCTTATAACCAAACTGCTCCACGTTTGAAAAGGGTTCGACACAAGTCCAATGCAATGTTGTGTTGGTATACTTCACATACCATTGGGATTGTGAGAAATTCTTTTGCGTTTACATCACCTCATGTTATTTTTATTTACCCTCCGAAAATTGGAAATGAGGTTATTGGAACTTAGATCACCATATCGGCCATCAATTCATTTCAAATTAAATTATACTGCATAATATCATCATCAAATTTAAATATAACATTTTAAAATTATGTATATAAAATTACTCGTCTGCAAAAAATACGCATAGGAATTATGAAATATTAGATTCCAAGTATCTCTTAGAATATGAAATTAAAAAAGTGCCACAACTATAAAAAATGCGTAAAATAATTTAATTAAAGACATAACAAAGGCAATCTCTTTATAGAACAAACAAACTGGCTGAAGCAACTCGTTTAAACATGTGCCTGTACGTAACTTAATCTTTCGACATCCAGTCACACAATATTCTACCTTACTCTCTAATAATAGGGTTGAAAACCCTTGTAATTCAGGTAGTAAAGTGCGCATATGTAAGCGAACAAACGATTCGCTCCTAACATCCTCATCCACGGTTTTTTTCAGCGTTTTTTGGCGTGCTTGTGTACACAGCCCACTGTGCGCTTTGGATGAATTTTGCCGTTTTGTATGACGGTAAACGAAATTGATTTTTGAACTGCCTAACGTTTTAGACACTTCGTATTTGCAGATTTTTGAGGAGTAAGGTTACAAATGTACGAGTGTTGGAGTGAAGTTTTGTTGTATTTTATGAAGGACGGAGCAGAACAGTAAGCAAATTATTTAAGGGTTGGATAATCGATGTTCTTGCATGGTGGGTGACTTACCGTTTTTTCAAAATCTAGGTAAGTTATAAGTTTTGAGAGCTGAAGCCTAAAGAGATTGGTTTAGCGATAGTTACGTAAATAGGAATATGCTACAAGTAGCTGATTATTGCAGAATAAAATAAAGGAATTCATGTGAATGATCATTTTAAAAATTGGTTAATAAATGGGAAGTATTTAGTTCATTTTAGTGATTATTTTTGAAATTGTTTATTATTGAGGTACCACAAATAAGTATTCTTTAGGCTGATAAGCGCATATCGCAACCCCGGTGCAACAATGTCACTTATGCAAAAATTGCAAGGTTGGAAGGTAACGATAACCTTATATTTTTTAGAATATTACCTCTCATAATTTTTTAACGCTAAATTAAAAGTTGCTATTGTGATAGAAGCTGTTCAACTTACCTATGTCTTAAAATGTCATATTTTTATTCGATGTCAAAGTTTCAAATGATTTTTCCTGAAAAGTTGCTTTTTGCAAAAGTGACATTGATGCACCGGGGGTGCGATATGTATAATTTTAATGAATAAATCGTTAAGACCTACGACTTATGCCAATGTAAAGACAATTATAGTAATCAGGGTCTCAGCATTCATTTATTTACATAAATTAATGTTATTCACACGATTACACTCCACATTTTTCTGTTACGTGTGAATTAAGTTTATTTTATATTCTTTACCTGAGAATTGACACGAGGAAATTAGGACGTGCGATCACATTATAATAATTTTAGTTTTATGTTAATTTTTATTCATTTTTCTTCAAATTTTTGGGGTCGAGGTAGCGACTTCATAATATCTTTAAAATAAATAAATTTTAATAACACCCAACAGTCACAAACATAGTCCTGGTCCCACAATAACATCAATTCAGTCTGATGTCGTAGGTATCAGGAACTACGAGAGACTTTTCAGTCTCACAAATACCCCGACCCGAGACAAATACTTGTGGGCTTATCAAACATTTGTCTCGCTGCGGGAATCGAACCCGCGGCCTCTCGTTTTACAGTTGGCGTTTAACAAACTGTGCCACAGAGGCTGTTAAAATGAGTGGAGAGCCTATCTTCGCAAAGTGGTTTGTTGGGCATGAATTAGAGAATCTGAGCGTCGTGATCAGCAGCATGCAATTCATGAGATATATATTCAGCACAGGTCTTCTTTTAAATATGGTGTGAAACATTTGTCAAATAATGTTACGCCTCAATTTAGTAAATTATTACGTGGCAACCAATACTACTGGTGGTAGGTCTGTCATATGAGAGAGGCCATCTGGGTAGGTACCTCCGCATTGTCTATTTCTCCCGTGAAATAGCAGTGTAAATGCATTGTTTTTTTCGTATTGAAGGACATTGGACATATTGAGACTTAACATATTTTGTCTCAGCATGGCGAGCGCAGTGGAATGTTCCTACTGTTTATGAGCTGTCTGTCCTATCGCTTACCATTAGGCGAACGGATTGCTCGTCTCGCCATTCATTGCAATAATAAAAATAAATAAAAAAAATACATTGTGAAGAATATGTACATTTACACCTTACAGTTTTCCAGATTTAAGACAAAGTTTGAAAATTGTATTTCCATTCTTACACGCACATTATTGGTGACAGGTTGCCATCCAAATGATAAATAAGGGTTCAATTTGTTCGAATTCCAGATCTAGCATATGATTTTGTTTTTTCTACTGCTATGAATGTTGAGACGAGTACGACCGCTATATTACCGTTCATGGACAGTAACAAAGCCAAACATGAGACAATGCCACTACTTACAAAGCAATTCTTGGCATTTAAGATGTTACATTTCAATATGTCCAATAGTTACTCTGGCCACAATATCCTTCTAACCGGAACACAGCATTGCATTTACAAAGCTGCTTTGCGGTACAAATAGATATTGCGGCATCTCACACATGAGAGACCTACTACCAATTTGTACGAGATTTTCCGCAAAGTAATTGTCATACGAGTTGTCCGGGAACGAAATATGTTCTCAGTACGGCGATAAGTAGCTGGAAAGTATTAAGATTCCGGAAGTAACTGGTCAATGAGTTTCATTTATATCAACTCGATTAATCCCATTCCGTTTATTTCCGTCTAGTCCCGTCCCGTCACTTCCCATACTATTGCTGAAAACTGCATTAAAATCCGTTGAATAGTTTAAAAGATATGAGCGCACAAACACGGGAATTGACTTCATATAATTTGTAATGATATAAATCATAATCCTCATAATATATTGATAATTTTGAACATAGCTTCAACAATTATTTTATGTTATCTTAAATCCTACTAAAATCTTAACATCAAGAAGTAGTCAGTTGCGTTTAACCTTGGATCATATCGCGTGCATAGACAAAATTTGTTACCGTTAAAATTTTAAATTAATTCGTTTACGTTCCGGTGAACGCAATATTCTTTATGTATAAACTGGAAAGCCGTTGAGGACATAAAATACTATTTTAAATGTTTCTTGAACAACAAGGCCAAAGTAATAGAGTGTATACGGTCTTAATTTGTTACATATTTAATTGTGATTTTTTCGATCGTTGATGTTAGTACCGTGACCTGCATTTTTATTTGAAATCCTTTTATAAGTTTTATAACAATTTTCAACGATATTATTTTAGACAGAGATCAACATATTTGCGTTTTTTTATTGCAATGAATGGCGAGACGAGCATGCCGTTCGCCTGATGGTAAGATATACGACCGCTCATGAACAGTTGCATAACCAAAAAACATCTTGAATTCCAAAGCAATGCTTGGCATTCCACAGCGCTTGCCATCCTGAGATGCTAAGTCATAATATGTTCAGTAATTACTCTGGCTAAAATGGCTTTCAAACCGGAACAGAACAGTGCATTTATTCTGCACTTTAGAGGGAAAAATAGACATTCCGGTGGTACTAGCTACCCTACGTACCCTAGCTACCCAGGCGGCAAAAGCGTATTATTTTTACCGGAACGAAATAGTGACACTAATGTATATGTTATGGGCCAAGTGATTAATCGGGCATTATGAATAATGCCCGGGCAATATGAATAATGCCCAATAAGAACGGGCAATGTGATTATAACCAATCAATTTATCACATTGCCCGGGCATTATGAATAATGCCAAGTGCCTATTGGGCAGAGTGATGTAAAGCGAATCAAAATCAAAACAATGAGCCGAAGTGGTAGAATTTAGAATAGGGCAGTACGAGGGGGTGGGTTGGGAGGAGTGGAGGGGGAGGGGGAATGTCGCACCTCCCCTGGTACCACTACCATGTAAAGGTAACGCACCATTCCTGAGAAATATCTATTATAGCAACCTAACCCTTAAAACCCTTGTTGTCAATACAAATTAGCTTCTGCATCGTCTCCGGCGCTACGGAAAGTTTAGCCCCTTCGCCCTTGCGTAACAAAAGATAGGCAACTATCCTTCGTTAGAGCGAGTGGGAGCTGCCCTCCCTCCGCGCCTCCGGCTTTTTATATACACTCTAGGGTCGGTAGCCAAAAGACTACGTGAAGTCGGGATGTTCCGAGTCGGTTTTGGGGCACAGTCGACCTAACTGATCCATAAAGTGGGTACACTAATTTTCTTCTGAAGATAATGTTTCGGACGTTAAAAATCGACGAAACATAAGCAGGTCAATTCAACCTTTCTAATTTATGGGTCTATTGCAGATGCAACAATGCGGCAGCGCACCACGTAAAAAATCACCTATTAATCACATTGCCCGATCATCATGTAGCCATATTCATAATGCCCGGGCAATGTGATTAATAGATGAGCTTAAATTGTAATTTATCACTTGGCCCGATATGGCTCGGCAATATTCATACTGCCCGGGCATTATGAATACTGCCCGAATTAATCACTTGGCCCATAACATATATTATGGCAAGAACAGCGCAGTGATATTAGGGTATCGAAAACCTGGAAATCCGTAATCATGGCCGAAAGGTTTAGGGGGTTAACGTCACTCGCGTCCATAGGCTTTGACTCTAGATTCCCTACACGTGACCCCTGGGTAGTGCCAAATGAGTGACACAGTTAGGGGTGGCAGGACTTATGTGTCCGCCCGGGTTGCGACCACCGTCCACGAGGCGTAAAGACCGCCATAGTGATCTACGTAAGGGGATCGCGTTCCGGGATCAGCCAATGGTTTTTCCGGTTTCTTCGAGGGTCTTGAATCTTGAGTCCGGGCATGAGGTTGTACCGTGTGGGTATTTTCGGTCGTTTGTCGAAGGGAGGAATGTTGATCCGCCGGCCAGGGAGACTCGTAGAAACGGTTGTCCGCTGGCCGCCCGCGGTGTAGTACAGGGGCCCAATCGGGGCTAACCACCTCGAGAGGCTGCCTCACCATGTCGCGCATAATCTTGGGTGGGTCCGTCGTGCCGGTTGGTGACTGGAAGTGAGGTCCCGGCGGCCCATCCCGGGAGGGTACGGGGGCCCTTCCGTCCGGCAGATCAATTCGCTTCCTGCCGACCTTTTCGTGCCGGTGCCCATTCGGCCTTCTTAGTGCCCGAACTGAAGCTCCTCGTTGCCTCTTCACCAGTCCCATCCTTTCTACCATGACAGTGCAACTAAACAGAGCAGGTCCTTCAGCGGTGCTTAACCCCACCACTGCGTTCACTATGGAGTTCACTAACATCCGCGGACTCCATACAAACCTCAATGCCGTCCACCACCATCTCGAGACAGCCCGGCCTGCTTTGCTGTTCCTAACGGAGACGCAGATTCGTTGTCCGGCCGATAATTCTTACCTGTTGTATCCCGGTTATTCGCTTGAAGTAAACTTCAAGCCTAAAGCCGGGGTATGCTTTTATGTTCGGTCGGACATCTGCTGTCGCCGTTTGCACTGCATGGAGGACCCCTCCTTCTCCGCTCTGTGGGTGCACGTGGATCTAGGTTCCCTGACCCGCATCTACGTGTGCCTTTACAGGTCTCACAACGGGGATGATGAGACGACCCGGCTGTTCAGGTATCTTAGCCAGGCGGCTGATCACGCGCAGGCGCAGTTTCCGTCGGTCGAAATGGTGGTCTTGGGGGATTTCAATGCGCATCACGAACTGTGGCTGGGCTCCTCCAAGACTGATCATGCTGGCAGAGCTGCCCATGCATTCGCTCTGACTCATGACTTGACACAACTGGTGAACCAGCCCACCAGGATCCCGGATGTGGCGAGTCATGCGCCTTCTCTGCTGGACCTTCTGCTGGCGAGTTACCCAGCCGGGTATCGTGTGACCGTTAGTGCGCCTCTGGGCACTTCCGATCACTGCCTGGTTGGGTCATCAGTACCATTCGCATCACCTCCAGGTCCCGTGCAGGTTAGGCGGAGGGTCTGGCATTACTCGTCGGCAGATTGGGATGGTATGCGGGAATATTTCGCATCCATCTCTTGGAGGCAGCGCTGCTTTGAGGTTAAAGATCCCTCTGCGAGTGCCAACGCTATTGCTGACGAGATCAGACTTGGAATGGAATATTATATTCCTTCCTCTGAGATCGCCAGTAAGGGCCGTGGACGCTCCTGGTTCAATCGTGCATGCGCCGATGCTGTCGGTGACAAACAGGCGGCGTATCCCGCTTGGATCAGGGGTCGCACCTTGAAGGATCCCAATATCAAAGAAGCCTACAACCGTGCCACCAAGGCCTGCAAGAAGGCCTACGTTAGGGCGGATGCCCAGCGCGTTAGCAGGATTGGGCGTGCGTTGGCCGATCACCCAACTAGCAGTCGTGCTTATTGGAGTTGGGCCAGGGTCGTTCAATCTAACTTCTGCCGTCCAGCGTTGCCACCGCTGAGGTACCCAGAAGGGTCGCTGGCTCACAAGCCGTAAGAAAAAGTTGCCTTGGTGGCTCTTTGCGGTTAATTCCCGCCTCGAAGACCGTGGTTCCCCCAATCCCCAAAAAGGGTGATCGGTCGGACCCAACCAATTACCGTCCTATCGCTATCACCTCAGTGATGTGTAAGGTCATGGAGCGGATCATAAACGCTCAATTGGTCCGCTACCTGGAGGATCACTCGTTGATCAGTGACAGTTGATTGACCGGCGTGGCGAGGCTCTTGCTGTGAGCCTCGACATTGCCAAGGCGTTTGATAGGGTCTGGCACCGTGGTCTTCTGTCCAAGCTTCCGATATACGGTCTACCCGGCAACCTGTGTTCGTGGATTTCCGGCTTTCTGCATGGGCGTAGAATATGTGTAGTCGTTGACGGACACGCTTCGGCGCTCATGTCAGTAAATGCCGGAGTTCCTCAGGGCTCGGTGCTGTCGTCCACCTTGTTTATTCTGCATATCAATGACATATTGTCGCTTGGCAACATTCATTGCTATGCAGATGACAGCACGGTTCATGGGCGATACCACTGCGGGCCTCCAGTTTGCCGAGTCGAAACTGTGAAGGGACGCGAAGATCTTGTCATTGAGCTCAACCTTGGATCTCATCTCTACATGGGGTTCCAGGAATATGGTTGAGTTCAATGCTAAGAAACCCCAGGTGTGTGCGTTCACGTGTAAAAAATCCCCGTTCTCTCCCCTCCCCATTCTTCAGGGTGCTCCCCTCTCAATGCGGAATGACCTAAGTATCCTTGGTGTGGATATCCGCTGTGATCTCAATCCAAGGAATCACATGGAGGGCGTAATAACTGCCACATCACGCAGGGTTGGAGTTCTGAACAGGGTGCGTCGATTTTTCACGCCCGTTCAGCTTTGTCGCTTATATAAAATAAGGCGCAGGTCCGGCCGGGTATGGAGTACTGCTCGCACCTCTGGGATGTCTCCGCCCAGTACCTGCTCGATGCCTTGGATGGATTGCAGCGGCGGGCCATCCGCATTGTGAATGATGCAGACGTTACGAGCAACTTGGAGTCGCTACAACTCCGGAGGGATGTCGCCTCTCTAAGCGTATTCTACCGCCTGTATCACGGTGAATGCTCTGAAGAATTGTTCAACTTGATCCCCTCCTCTCCATTCCTAACCAGAACCACGCATGGTGGCTTGCGAAGCCATGGCTTAACGGTCCACACCATCCCGGCGCGAACCAAACGGTTCTCAAATTATTTTTTATGCCGCACTGTCAGGCTGTGGAATTGTTTGCCGTCTCACGTGTTCCCTCCTTCCTACAATCCTGGATTCTTCCGCCGTAGTGTGAAGAGGCACCTTAGCAGGCCGTCATAATTGTTACCATTGGCATGGGACTGCCGTCCGATGCCAATGGATACTCTGCCTGGGCGGCATTTGCGCTTACCATCAGGCCCGCCATTAAAAAAACTAAAGGAAAAATATTAACGTTTGCTGATTGGTATCTTACGTTTGCACGTCACCCAGTTTGCAGGTTTTACAAGTTCTATTAATCCGATCAAAATCAACTAAGTATAGTTGTATTTTCATATTATGTTCATTATTAATCTCAACTAAATCATCAACTTGAAATTAGTTTATAAAATAATCTTATACTCGAACATCGAACCAGCAGTCCAAATACTCTACCACAAATCCATGTAGGTTAAATTGATAATATACTATTCAACTGTTTTTCAATTCACACGGTTTCAATGAAATTTTCTTTTATATCGTATTGTGTAAAGCTGGATCAAGATTTAGCTCTTTATTGTGTCTTGTTTAACAACATTCTTTTTTCCACTTTATTAGGATAAAACCTATTTATGTTCTGACACGAACAATCCGTGACAAAATGCGTTCGTAGCGTTGAAATTTCAATTATTTAAATAAAAATACGAGATCTTTGTAGACATTGACCCTCTAAGCATTGACCTATCTAGCCTACATATTTTTCGATAGAGGATAAACTGTACCACTCAGTGAGCATGTCTCTGCATAATGAATAATATTGTTAACAATCTGTATGCAGTAATTTTCTCTTGGTTGAAATAAAAACGCAAGGAGGTTGTTAATTGGAACTATTTAAGCATACACGTATTAATGTAATCTTTTTTGGGATTCGAAGAAATAAAAAAAAATCATCGTGAGACGGAACATGCGAGACAAAATGTAAGTGACCAGAAGGTTTGCACCTCTGCTCCCCTCCTGGGAAAAAATCGTGAGTTTATGTATCAAGACACTTGACCTGAAGATGACCTTTTAACCTGTTTTGATATTTTCTCAACTACACCTGCGTAAAAACAGATGGTGTCACGCGTGGATTGTACTCCATATTGTACGTTTAGTTATCGAGTGGCTGGGTGTAAGTGCGCTGACCCTTGCAGATGTTACGCACTCAGCCCACCGCGAACAATCGTGATTGATGGACCACCTTGCGCCGAGAAATAAAGCCAAGGACGTCTCTTTTGTACCTCAGTTTTATTTTAGGTGTGAAAGGTAAGGGAAAGTTGTTGAAGATAGAAGTGGATCGATGAAATAGTGTACTGGAAAGGCTGGTCTGATTCCTGAACATTTTTTTGTAATTTAATTTGTATTTTAAAGAAGTGGATTTCCCGTGGCTGAGATGATGATGGCGAATAATTATATTAGTTTCTATTACTTAAGAGATTTCGCGGTCACGGGGCGGATTTATATTGCTTTTTTTATCTTCTAGATAGCTATAATTGGTATTCAAATATTTTATTTTTGCTAGTTTCCTTTGGTGGGTTGTCTAATCAGGGATTTCGATTACACTTTCTCAATCAGTCAAGTTTGACTTTCGATAGTAATAAATTCATTTCCATGACACCAGTGAATATGCCATCGGTATCAAACTACAAGACATCCTTACGAGAATTTGTAAGGTACAGTAAGTTTAATGGTTTTTTTGATTCACGCGAATTTTATACAATGATATAAAACCATAATTAACGGATTTTATTGCGGATTTAGTTTAATTTTTACATTTTGTAACTTCTCGGGACGTTTAGCTTTCGTGGTCACAGGGCGGACTTACCACGCAACACCACCACCACGTAAATAATAGTTTTATTTCGATAAATAGCAAGTTATTTTAAACTGCCCTAGGTCGTTGTGTTAGATGAAATCTTTATTACTCCCAATTTTACTGAAAAATGATGTTACACATTGATGCAGAAAACAAGTAATTTCAAAACTTATTACTATTTCCCCGTGAATACAAATATACCAAAATAACCCCAATGAGTTGTGTTTAAACCAGATATTAATATTCAGCAAACAAAATATTTGTTTCCCTGTTAACATACACGAGGCAAAATGGAAATGTTTTGATAGTATTTGTTTTATAACTGTAATGAAAGTTTGTGGAAACCTTAACTCATCACTATAGGTATTTCTAATTTGCAAACTTAATTACTACACCTTTTACATGTTTCAACAGAAAGCACTCGTTTGTCATGGTCCATATATTTAGGGGAGTCAATAGTCTTATAAAGAAAAACGGTGAAAAAATATTTTAATACCTGACTAACAAATAAAGCAAAGCCTAAATCAATAGACTAAGTGCCGCCTTTTCAATCGTTAACTAAAACATTTTAATGGTATTCTCGTCATATTACATTGCAATAAAATTTAAAAATGTATTCAAACGGACTTTATCTTGAACTGAATATTGCAAGGAAAAGTGACCCAAATCATCTTCCGAGTTTAAGTGTACAAACTGATTTTAGCTTGACCTGAAAATTGCGAGGAAAAGTGACCCAAATAATCTTCCGAGTTCAAGACACTATTTTTTAACATTGTTATAAAAGATATGACATGTCGTATAGGTTGTTCAGCATAAATGGCTGAACACAACTGAGGTGCGGCAACTGTTTGTACAACAGGTGGCTAGTAATAGAATTGGAGACGCGTTTGTTCGGTCAGCAAGATATTCCTAGATCCAATAACGATTCCGTCTTCCATATGTTACAATCTACCTATAAAAATACAACAAAATGCATGAACTGCTCTGATTTAAACCAACTTGTAATTTTTGTAATAATCACTACATTGTAAACTGGTTTTGAAAAGAGGAACATTAGAGTTTCTTGTCCGTTCTTGTCTAGTGAAAACCGCTTCCGAACCGGGTGGTATATCAAAAAAATGATATAATCTAAATGATGTTGAACATTTTAACAGATTCAATAAATTATTTCCATTTTCAAATATGTTTGGTAATCTTTTACAAAGGAAAAGTGTGTGGTGGCTTGTTGGTAACGAACCAGACGCGGCTGCCAATAGGTTCACGGTAGTCGCGGCTTCAAACCTCACAGCACTTCTATGACTTTTCGAACTCCGAAACTTTTCAAAGTCATGCGTGTATTAATATTTAATCACTACGTACTGTAACAGTAATGGAAAACGTCGTGAAGCAAATTGTAGATCATAGCGAAATGTAAAAAACTATGATATGGAAAAGTCTGGCAAACCTGCACTTGGCCATCTTTTACAATTTGACACACTGTTTGAATTCATCAGCAATTTTACATCAACATTTTACATCAAATAGTCCATTAGCTTGCTTGTCACACCATTGGTTTAAAGACAATTTAAAATCAGATCGATTGCTGCATTGCCGAAAATACCAACTGTCCTCGGTTTATGCAGTGTTTAGTATTCAATTCCCAAAGCAGTGCATCAGAGCCCAATCATCGGTGACGTATTGGCGTCATTACCGATCATTACCAAGTAAGGAGCGGTTCGGTACAAATATTTCACGTTGATCGGTTGGACACGTCCTTTTCATAGGCTGCATACATACATCAGTTTTTTTAATTTCTTTGATTTGGCAAAACATGAAACAATACATTGAATCATAAGGTTATTAAAACTGCTTAAATAAAATGAAAAGGATTGTAAGATTTTATGGACGCATATGATACAACAACCTTTACAAAATGTCGTTTTTGCACAGAATAGTAGCTCGATGCAATGATATCATATTAAGCTATTCATTAATTCACTCTACTATTCTGTTCGGTAGCACACTCCATCTTCCGGCTGATTCTCCTCCATTTCGCCAAATCTTCGCTATCCTCAATAGTGTAGCCTTTGACTCTCATATCTTTCGAGACGATATCAAGCCAGCCCTTCTTCGGTTTTCTTTTCGGTCCTGGAATTATATAATATAAAGCTATTTCCCATAAATATCTAGATTCAGCTCCATAAGAACATAATCGTTACTTTGATTAACGCGAATGTTACATGTCACCACGAAAACAAATACAAATATACAAAATAATCGAAACGTCGCGATCGGAAATTTAAGAAATGTAAAAATTTCATGAAATCGGCGGATAATCATTACAAAATCGTTTTATTTCAATCAAAGGAACATGTCCGAAGCGACCTGCATCAAGCACATCCAGTAAATGCTGTCATTACTAAATAGCATGAAGCGCGATTATAAGCTTATTTTTCTTCACGAAGGCACTTTAAAATAATAAAAACATTATTAAAAAATACAGCCATATACTTAAACTGACTTTATATCGTATAAATAATATTGAATAGGGACAAATCACCATAATACTTGAAGTGGAAAGCGGATATGAGATTGTCGCGGCTTCCTTGCGGAACCGACGCGACGTCTTGCGACTGGTTTGTCCTTGATTTACTGTAGGGTGAAGTAACACGAAGTGGAACACAATATTAGCTTCGTTTGAATGTATTTTATGAGTTGGGGATGTACCTCTTGGTAGTTTAGTTATTACATTAGGGAAAGGAGTTCTAAGTTGTAGCCTTTTTGCTTCTTTAATTAATTGGCTGATAAAATTATTTAATACTTATTTTGATGCTTTTGATTGTTTTCAATTGAGGATAGTGCCGATCGGGTGTCCCCATTTCGATTGGCAGTCAGTTCTAAAACTTTGCTCCAAGTCCAGGCTAAAAAATTGCCATTTTCTAGATCAAATCTCGAACCGATATCGATCATAGTAGGTACATTTGTACACGATAAACTATGTGGATAACATTCTTGATTGCAACCTGGATTCAATTCAAACATCAATCTAACAATCAAAGGCATATTCCAATCACAATCGCCACAAACCAAACCTCTCATTTGAACCTCCAGCTGGGTATACAGACAACCTAATATTATTTGGCAGGTAGTTTCAGCAAACAAACGGTCGGCTGTTTAATTGTGACGCAGCATTCGCGTCACGTGACTCGTGTCACGCTCCCAGCTTGATTTACTAACGAGACTGGTAGACGATATATAATATTGTTTTTGACAGATCTTACATTGATACTTATGGTTGAATGGCTGGGAAGTAGACGTAATTCAAATGAACGTTAAGAAAACATACTGGTGGTAGGTCTCTCATATTTATTTATTTATTATTTTATTTATTTTATTAAATTAGTACGGTTGACACCAATTACACTAATTAATAACAATTTAAAAAATATTCTATATAAAAAAATATTTAAATAATGAGAACATAAAACAAAATATTTGACTTATATCTAAGTTATAAAATATAAAAATTTAATGAAAAAAAAAATGTAAAAGAAAAACTTTACATATCAAAATATCATGTAGACAAAGATACATACATACATCACGCATTCGCTTCACAGTAGCACAAACATTCCGACAGGATCACCTTCCATTCATCTGCAAATAAATCACAGTGTGGTGCACTATTCAGGAGAGCATTGAGTGCGGTGAGAGTTCGCGGTATTGGGGACCTGGCACGAGCCACGGTACGACACGTAGGAACTGCGAATAATCTATGTTTCCGGCCGCGGCAGTAATTATTAGGTACAAACAGTTTACATAATTCACCATTCAGGTCGGGAGCATCAACCATGCCCCTTAGAACCTTGCACATGGTTGTTAATTGGTCTTTTCATCTTCTAACCTCTAAAGAATTATAACCAAGGCAACCCAGTAGATATTTCGTAGGATACATGAGCGGATAATATGTGTGCACACGTTTATATAGGTATCTCAAAAAGGCCTTTTGGACCTTTTCGAGTAAAAGGGTGTATGTGCTCTCATAGGGATGCCAGACACAAGCACTCGCTTCAAGCTTGCTGCGAACTAGTGCACTAAAAATTAATTTCACTATGTTTATGTTGCGAAAATCATGCGAGGTGCGAAGTACAAAGCCCAAGCGTTGATAAGATTCTCTAACTGTCGTTACAATATGGTCATGGAAAGTTAATTTATGGTCAAATGTGACACCAAGATCCTTTATTGTAGACACTCGCAGAATTTCACTGGTACCAAGCTTATAATTAAATGCGATTGGGCATCGCATACGACCAAAAGTCATCTGGAAGCACTTAGAAGGATTAAACTCTAATTTATATGTGAGAGGCTGCCTGGGTGGGTACCACCGCAATGTCTATTTCTCCCGTCAAACAGCAGTTTAAATGCACTGTTGTGTTTCGGATTGAAGGACATTGTAGCCAGAGTAACTACTGGACATATTGAGACTTAACATCTTATGTCTCAGGATGGCGAGCGCAGTGGAATGCAAGCATTGCTTTGTAATTCAAGGTGTTGTTTGGTTTTGCTATGTTCATGAGCGGTCGTATCGCTTACCATCAGGTGAACGACATGCTCGTCTCGGCATTTAATGATATAAAAAAAAAAGAAAATAGAAAGCAGCAGTTAAATTGGTCCAAAAACAAATGGATGTGATATAGCGGCAGGATAATGATATCGCTACGCATAGCAAACGCCACAATAATGTAGAGACATATCAACAAGCGGAATTACCGGTGGAAGGTCTCTCATATTTGAGAGGCCATCTAGGTAGGTATCACCGCACTGTCTATATTACCCGTCAAACAGAAATGTTCATGAACGGTTTTGTTCCGGTTTAAAGGACATTGCAGCTAGAGTAACTTCTCGAAACATTGAGACTTAACACCTTATATCTCGGGATGGTGAGTGGTTTTGCGATTTTCCATGAGCGGTCGTATCTCTTACCATCAGTCAAATGCCATGCTGGTCTTGCCATTCATTGCAAAAAAACGTTATCAATTCTGTTAAATTAATGTTAAATTAAATAAACATCGCTTACTTCAGAGGTATCATAAGATTGTTAGAATCTTTTTAAGTTTTTAATATTTATGAAACCAGAAATCTACAAAAAGTCTAAAGCTTTAGGAATAAATCAAACGTCTAAATGTCGAGTACGTAGTGAGAAGCGAGTAAGATGTGCAAGCAAGTTGTAACGATAATACAAACAAAAACTACGGCTTATCCAACCTCTGCCTTGTTAGTGTTGCCGGGATCCGTGTGTTTACAACAACATAAATAAAACAAGATTTATGCTTTACGGACGCTATATAAATATTAATATTTGTAACTTTCATGGTACAAAACTTGTGTTTTTGTAAGTTTTTTGTGTGCTACTTTTGTGTCAAGAATAATGGTTGGTTTTAATAGCTTGGGTGATTCGGTAGCTGTAGTAAAATTTTGGAAACATTTTAATTTTGTTTTGAATGGACTTTGGAAAGTGTGTGGAAGATAATAATAGTTAGAGATTATTTTACCTCTGAAAATAAATGTTGCAATTGTTTAATATGGTAGGTAAATGTTTCGTTCTAAGGAAGACAACTCATATTAATTATAAGCAATAGATATTTTAGCGTGGTTGCAGCTTTTAGGCCATTAATTGAAGTAAGAATCAACAATTCTATATTATTAGGTAATGCTAGTGTACGCGCAGTTATTATTTCTTTTCACTTATGGATAGCACTGCATTGAAATAACCTAGGTTCTTACATTTTGTGGCTGAAATCCAAAGACTACGTCCATCAGAGAATACGCTGGATCATCGATCCTATATGTTGTAATTTGGCAACAACAGTAGTCCTAAGTGCCTCAAAACTAACATCTTATGTCGCTGAATGGTGAGCGCAATGGAATGCTAAGCATTGTTTTGTAATTCAGGGTGTTATTTGGTTTTTCTACTGTCGATGAGCGATCGTATCGCTTACCATCGGTAAATGGCATGCTTGTCTCGCCTTTTATTACTATAAATAATAATAATAATAAATAAATACACCCAACAGTCACATACATAGTCCTGACCCCACACTAAGATCGAGTCTTGTGTCGTGGGTATCAGGAACTACGAGAGACTTTTCGGTCTCACAAACACCCAGACCCGGAAGAAATATTTGTGGGCCGCACAAATATTTCTCTCGGTGCGGGGATCGAACCCGCGGCCTCTCGTTTCACAGGCGGCGTCTAACCAACTGCGCTACGGAGGCTGTCAAAAGAAATGTGAAATTTAATATATTTAATAAAGAATATCTATTATCATAAAAAACGTTTGAAAGACATCAAGCAGGTCAGTGTAATTACCTAATGTCTAAGTGCAATTAATCAATCAAAGACGGGTCGTATAACGAGACAAAAATAATATTACACATTAGATAGGGGTTCTGTATTATTTACTCATATAAATATGATTCTGTGTTAAGTTAATGCTACGTTTTCACATTTATTATAGTCACACAAAGAAAAAGATTTAGCACGTCTAATCTCATCTGTACATCATGATTAACTCTCTAGTTTATCCCGACATTTTAAGGTTTCAAGACAACTATTTATTAAGAAACATCTGAACACATTTTTAGCAACACGTCTAGGCTATCCCCAAGTGACCAACAATATAAAAAAATCTTTATTCTCTCGGATGAAATTTAGTTAGACAATGCCTCCCAAGTCCCAAGGTTACATTTGAAGGTCGTTCCATTCAACCCTTTCGTTAATTTAGTCTTTGTTGATGTCTTTGTAAAAACACTTGAAAAAGGACGAAATAGCACTGTTGATATTTTTTGTTAAATATTTACGTTTTTAGTTTTTGTAGTGTCTTTAGAATACAATTAAGAGTTACAGAATTTAAGATTTTGTTACATTTTTAGTATTTATACCGCCTATGGCTCTTTATTCTTGACTACTGCTTTGCCAAAGGGATAAAATTTCACGTGTGGGTCAAATAGAAAAATATACAACGAAAAAATATACCGGGCCCGCCAAAATTGAAAGTTGTATTACAGAATATTTTACAGATCGTCGAATAGTAGAATAATAATTAAGATTAATACTCCAAGTAAAATATGCTTAAGGCAAAATATTAAAATAAAATAAAAACATCACTACACTATTAGATTACCACTACTTTCAATAAAATCTAAATCATCATCGTTTTACATTTCTACACAAAATTCAGTCTTTATCTCTCCACATCGGATGCCTCCAATTCAAATTTTCTATTTGATTCTCTTACAAGAAGTCAGCTCCAAATCTCTATAGCACTATCACTTCCAAAGTATCGTCTCAAGGCGAATACCATTCCCGTCAAACCCTAGTAAGTGCTTTACAATTCAATCCAATAACCAAACCCCGGGATAACAGGTAATTCCTTAAGGATTCCGCAAAAAATCCAATTTTAGATCCCGTCTTACTCGACCTTCTAAAAACGGTCCCAGAAAGGTTTTCATTGTCGTCCTTACGATATACCAAGTCGAAATGTTGATTTTAATTCCGCCTAATCCATTACGCACGGAATTTAAAAGACATTTACACGTTTCTGGTATTCTTATTTCCAATTTTATAAAAATCGGAAATTGAAGCACATAATATGTCTTAAATACATCAAAAGTACATATTATTTTTTTCTAATTTAATCCATTTATTGTGATAATGCCTCTAAGTAGTACTCAGATACCCTTAAAGGATAAATCTCGTTTAGTTCGATTATCATGATCTTCTTCTTTGTCGGTATCATTTTTGACGGAGTGAGCGTAGTCTTCAGTTCAGATGTTGGCAAACTTCATAGCATGCCTTTACTTTTCTCTGTTGGCCGCCCTAAACTATATAAAACTGAAGAGTTTGTTTGTTTGTTACTTCTTATCTCAGGAACTATTATTTCAAATTGAAAAAATATTTTTGTGTTGGAAAGGACATTTATCGAGGAACGGTATAGGCTATCATTACGTTATGACCTATAGGAGTGGAGCAGTAGTGAAAAATCTAGCAAATATGAGAAAATTTTATTTGTTTTTCATGGTCCAATTGGTCGATATTCTAAATTTATAGTTGGAATTAAACATTTTGACCGCCATTTTGAAAAGTGTATCTGCAACCGGGCCGGACTGGTATAACAATTTAAACCATAATGCCTAATTCTATAACCGCGTAACTCTCCAAACACTTATTAGTTGCTTCAGTAGCATTTCTATCACTAACCTTCCAGTAACGAAATCGGTGCTCTATAACTCCCATAATGTCTTCAGTGAAATGACCTCACAAAATGACCCTACCAGTTCATAGTAAATAACCCCAGAGGCCTCTTGTTGAACAATACGATGACGGTTACATGATGGCAACACGTGTTGAGCCCAATTGTGATGCGACTCGTGCGTCCGAGGTAAATCAGACGCGATCAAACATTTAGTTCTTTATATGCATCACGAATGCTGAATAGATTAGGAGTGGTTCACAAGATATATATCCGGGATTTTGGGGTAATCGTATTGGTTAGTTTAGATATTTTATAAATTATATTTAAGGGCAAGTCCACTGTTTTGAGGTGGTAAGGCAAATGTGCACATTTGCAAAGTAATCAGTTTTTTGTTCGGTTTAACTGTATTTACACGATTGCTAGGCTTTTAATATTCTCATTAACCTCGAAAAAATCACAATGGACATTCCACCTCGAGTGGTTGTTAATGGATAAAGATGGTATGGACTGGTATCAGAATAGCCGTTTGCTTACAAACACAAAAATCCAGCATTTTTTTATTAATCAATCAATTATTTGTTTACTTTTTTTTTATTTATTGAGCAGATAAATGAAAATAAATAAATAAATAGAAAACATATGAAATCATGTCGCATGTTTATCATAAGAATGCTAAAAAGCAATTACCTGACCTGCTAAAATTCCCGGTACCGAGCACCAAATATCCAACGTCAATAATGAAAATACGGACACATTGTGCTAAAATATTTTCCTAATTCCGAAGAGGAAAGTTATCAAACAATATCGGGTTTAATAAGGCATGATATTAGGGCGTAGGTTGTATCAATATTTTGAGGTAAGCAGTTATATAATAAAAAGTTATTCCATATGAGATCAAACTTGTTTAATGTTATGGTAATTGTTTGGCGTTGTTCCTTTGTAGAGTTGATTCTTTTGAATTTTTAATACAATTTTTGTCTTCTTTTCTTTCATCTTTTGAATTTTATTATGTTCTTTTAGTGATTGATTGTCATCTATTTGCTCCAAAAAGTAAAAAAAATCTCAAGCGTCGGTGGCGACATACAATAGAATTATGCAATTGTTTCTTAAATCGATCTGTAAAATTCCATGTCCTTTTATAAAATATTTGGTTATTGCAACTGACATTTACTGACAACTGACATTATGGTCCAAATTCAAGCAAATTTGTACTACAAGACGTTGAATCCTGAATGCTAATCAGGATCCAAGAAATTGCCAACCGAGCCGCAATATCATCATTCATGGCATAATGCAGCAGATTAATCGCGGCTAAGATAATTGATTAATGACGGAACACGATCTCAGAACGATACAGGCAACATGAATAGCCAATTTGCAGAATTATCGCCATGCACTCTAGCTTGTAGTCGGTAATTACTGGCATTAGATCGGTCGCACAGACGCTGTCGAAGGCGAAATGATCATTTGTATTGTTTCAATTTGCATGGAAACGTTCACACAGAATTCTAGGAGAAAATGCTGTGGTATTATTTTCTTGAGAGTTTTCGTTTGCTGATGGTTTGATTTGAAACGGTAGTTCAATTGTTTCCCGCAAAATGTCGCTTTACAGACGTTTGAAAAAGAAGAAATTATGTTATTCAAGTTTCCGTTGTGTGTTGATTTCAAAAACTATTTTGGAGACATTAAAAAACATTTCCGTTTCTGTTAGGCTCATGAAATGATGAAGATGCTTCATGTACCACAAAACCGTAGACATCTAAAACCATTTCAGTAACATTTTATCGAGATGTCCCATCGCCCCGGGCATCTTATACGCTGTGTACACCCCCCCTAGTATAAGCACAATAAAAGCGAGTGGCCAAAGAACTCGTCGCAATAAATTTGTTTTGTATCAACGATCTGGGACTGTTTTAGTGTGTTATTCCTGTGTTACAATATCGATGACGCATACTTACAAACGCAAAAATATTTTTATAGTTCTCAAATTGATGTGGGTGGGAATTTGTCACTTTGACATAAGTAGTTGTGGAAAGCTTCCTGGAAATTGGTTTGGGTGTTTGTTATGAATGGCGCGACTCCAGTTGCTTGGACTTTCCTAGTATAATAGCGGTCATATTAAACGCTATTGATAATGGTTTATGTGTTTTCATTAGTAAATTTCTTTCGAATAGAGCTAAAGGTTTTATTTTGTTTAACAATTTCGTTTAGTTTTACGCTGTCTGTGAAATGATAAGCTTAGATTTGGTTTCCACCAAGACACAAATATTTGCGCGGTACAGAAATACTAGTTGTTAGCCGTTAGATGAACTGAGGCTAGAATTTTTATTGGCTTTATGTTAAAGAAGAATTAAGATAGATTCCTTAGTGTGGCATCAGCGATAGTCGTAAGTATGAGATTTGGCTGTATTTACTAATTTTTGTTTTTCTTATAGAACTGCTAGAAAACAAGTAAGTGGGTAAAAGGCACGTGGTGAGTTACCACTTAAAATAAAATCGTTAAGACATCTTAATTTTGTTAGCAGCAATGCAGCATAATTGTATAATTATTGGAGATTTATTGTTGATGTTCATTCAATTCAAGTCAAGTTAAATAACAAACACATGGCTACGTTTTGTGTTTTGAAGGCTTAATCTCATTACAGTCGTCTGGTAAATTGAGACTTTTTCCCGCCCTCACACCCGCCACTGTAACTCCTGTCAGCCAGGATCAACAGTGGCACACAAAGATATGACACCGAGCTCCGGAGCTCGGCGAGTCTCTCAGGGACACTAGCTTGTCTTTAACCCGCATCGAAATTAATCAGAAAGAAAAAACAAAAGGAGGAGTTGGAAACAAATAGCTGTCCACTTCCCTCCGCAGCAAAGCGGGTGACAAAAAATATTGAGTCGAGAGGTATGTATCCTCTTATATAAAGATATACAACTGGAGAAGCCAGATGTATTAAGCACCACGGGATAAACAAATTACATGGGTCCTATAGTTTGAGCTGCTACATTTGGGTCCAATAATAGGTATGGCAAAAGCGCCGGAAAGCACGGAAGTTCCTCCTAGATTCCACGAGGTCCGTATAGTATGCAACACCAGAAGTTATTTGCATATTGTTCAACATTATGCCGCGTTCATCGGACCAGCGATCACACTCCCAAAGTATATGATGTGCAGTTTGTTCGTACTCACAGTCAGGTGTTGAGCATTGACACGCAGGCGATTCAACCAGCTTAAAAGTGAATAGTTTGCTCTTAAAGTTGCCATGTCCAGTTAGGAACTGTGATACACAGTGATCAATTTCTAGCCACGACTTTCTTAAGCGATCGCGAACGGACGGAAAGTATTGATATAAGTGACGCCCCTTTGAGGATATATCCCACCGGTTCTGCCATTCGTCAATTAATTCAGTGTACGCAGCAGAATACAGTACAGTCGTCTGGTAAGTAAAGCAACCAAATTGGGTCACTACCATTCATGTCCCCAAACGTATACTATTTATTGTATTAAGATCAGCCCCTTTCCAGGTCATTCCAGCGGCTCGTAAACATTCCATTCTAATCTATAAGGGTGAGCGACGGATGCCCTATAAATCGCCAAACAAACGGGTAATTGGATGGACTGGCGAACACAGTGTTGCCAGAAATTATGGCAATTCTGATATATGTTTCTTGCTGATGAAAGTGGATGAGCATTCTATGGTATACTTATTGTAAGCAGTTACCATCGCTCGTGTACTTATGCTATGTATGCCTCATCCTAGTTGTTGTATATTGTGTGTTAAATGTAAATATGTATATATATTTGTGGTTTGCTTATAGATGGCCCGTTGAAAGCGCCGAATGGTTATTATTAGTTCGTCATAATTTCAAAAATAGGTCTAAGTAAGTATTAAGAAAACTTCTTGATCAAAATCTATAATTGGTGCAGTCTTATTATATTTTGCTTACAGATGGGCCTGTTAGTAGCGCCGAAAAGCTATAATTATTAGTTATGATTTTAAAAAAAATGGTCTAAAGAAGTTTAAAAAAAATACTTGGTCAAAATTTTGCACAATAAATTCAATGAACGTTACAGTCATTGTTTTAAGTAATTGATTGATTGATAAGTTCTAAAAGCGTCGTAAGGGTATCCAAATGAGCGGATAACTTGACTGGAAGATTTAACTCCAAACTGAATTTGTAAAGTTCTTGATAGCAAGCATGTCGATAACAAGCCCTGGGTCATTGTACCTAATTTAAAACTTAGTTAAAAGTAAGTTGTACAAATAGCGTAAGTTAAAAACAGTCTAAACTGAAAATTGTATGAGTTGTACTTAGCTTTTATTTATAAAAGCCAGACATGTGATGTCTATCATTAGTGAAATGAAAATACTGTATTGAATCTTTAAAATGTAAAACACAATTTAGATTCAATGACGTTATAAAGTAAAATATTCCAAACTTCTCCAAAACCATTCAAAAAGTTGATGAAAACAGTATATACAGATGTTCATATTTTAATTTCTATCACAATCAAGTAACTATTAATTGACTACTTTCTCTTAATGAACGTAAAGGTAATTTATAGTATATGTAATATATGGGTATGTTTATTTATACATCGAAGTATTTACATATGTATGCATTAGGCTTATTTATGTATATATATTATTTATGGCTTATATATACCCTTTTTTTCCTTTTTTGTATACAGTTAAGAATAAATAATAAACAAATTGCCACATCAATATACGAAATAAATTTAAAATCTTTAATCACGTTAACCACATACATATTTTTAAAGTAATTACTGGCAGCATTAGCGAGCGAGCGTGCATTGATGGTGATTGATTAAACGCGGGTAATTGGATTGCAGGCAGATGCTGCGAAACCGTTTGCTTTTCATTTGTAACGCTTTAGAATTTTTAACCGACTTCAAAAAAAGGAGGTTCTCAATTCGACTGTATGTTGCTTTTTATGTTTGTTTCGAACATTCTTTAACATATAGATATTTAAATTAATTATAATATAAGACATATTATGTTTGGTACTTAGCGGCTCGTCTTCTTTTAGGCATAAGATGTCAAGTCTTATTACGTCCAGCAATTACTCTGGCTACAATTTTCTTCAAACCCGGATAGAACAGGGCATAATACACTGCTGTTTGGCGTACTTGATATTGATATTGGATGTTTCTATTCATTATCAGCCCTGCGTCAGGAATTTGTGCCATGGCGATGGGCTCGCCCCTTATCACACCGTGGGACGGAACACAAAAGCCGAAGCGTGAGTGTCCTGTTAGCACCTCTACCTACCCCTTCTGGGAGAAAGGCGAGAGTTTATGTATGTATCTATGTATTACAGTTAATAGAGAGATTAAGCGGTGGTCTATTAGTCCCAAATATTAAACTTCCCATACTTTTCCGACCCATTCATTTTCTAGACATATCATAGACCGCCAAAAGCCAAAGCCAAAGCATTACAATTTCGTGGCGGTGTTGTCAGCCATGACATCTTTTTACCAATTTAAAGTGAATTATAAAAAAAAGTATATATCTTCTGCAAGGTTGCATAACTTAAAGATGGCCACTTGCCACTGAAACGGTGTTCGAGATTTAATTGGGGAGGTTCTATACTTCTGTTTCACTAGCGAAGTTTCGTACAAAATGTAATACTGATGAATATAAAATTCTGCATTAAGAACGTATTTCTTAGAACATTTATTCGTTTGGAAATTACATTGCAGCATCTAATCTTCAAGGATAAACAAACGAAATTGGAAATGTGAGCCAAGTTGGGTTCCAACAGGAAAAAATACGAGAGCCAATTATTATAATAGTTGGCACGGTGTGGCTTTCATTATGTTATTTCTAGAACGTTCTTAGCAATTGTATAGTAAATAAACATTCCATACAATACGCAAGAGATTTTGGAAATAATTGGCTTGCTTGTACTGATTGTATTTTACATTTCCCTTTACTTTTCTGTGAAATATGAATAGCATGAATATTTGAGTGAAGACAAATATTTGTGAAAGGTGATACACGTATATTCGTATTATTTAAATATTTGTAAGCGGAACAACATATATTTTGATAAATTTAATTATCATTTAGTAAAGTTAATTTTTATATTAACCTCTCCCTTTTTCCTTTTTTTCAGAAAAAAAATTCTGTCTCCGTCATTTGAACCCGGCACCTCAGCTTTGTAATCTTACTTCAGTGCAACTGCAGAAATATATTTTTAATAATAATTTTACTGCGTTTCGTGAAGTGATATTAGTGTAGGCATGAAAATCAACACGAGTTTGCAAAGCACCGAAATTTCTAGACCAGATTAATTTGATAGCAATAAAGAGTAACATGAAAAGAATGCCTGTATAAACTTTATTGTTCTTAAAATGCCAAGTACATCTGATTTTAAAAAATATAACACGATCCGACGAGACAAATTCGGTTAAAATTACATGCAAGAGGTTGATGTATGAGGTCCCTAAGGATTTGCCAGGGGTATATTTTATAAAACAATTTGTATAAGCATGATATGTGAGAGCCCATTTTAATTTAACACGTACAGGCTATTTATCTTAAATTCTATTATCTTAAAAGATGATATAAAACATTGAACGGACTATGTTTCTTATGGGGCGTGCCGATCTATCAAATTTATATTGACTCACTCATATTTTAAAGTCCAAAATTTGTTGTAGAAGATCCTCGTTCATCCAGCATACTCAAACAAGATATTATACATAATTATGTTGAACCCAAAATACGTCACTCTTGGCTGTGTCATTAACACCAATCTCAATCATCGTATTTTAATTCTAGTGGTGGTAGGTGTCTCATACCGGGTATCTCAAGACTGCTACCGAAAACGAAGCCGGGTGGTAGTTTTAGTGACTACAAACACAATGCAACCAAAAATTTCGAAAAGAAACGCGACAATTATTTTTTATGATTTTTTAAATATCTTCATTTCTGGGTGGTAAATCCATAGTTTTTGCTAAAATAATAATTTAAACACTTTTATACCTTAGATTATTTATAAATAAAAGGGTATACACTATTATTTTAGGAAAAAATGTATTTACCACCCAAATATGGTCATATGAAAAAAATTACAAAAAAAAAATTGACGCTATTTTTTGCAACTTTTTCTGTTGCATTGTGTCTGAAGTCGCATAAACTACCACCCGGCTTCGTTTTCGGTAGCAGTCTTGATATACCCTGTATGTGAGTGGTCGCCTGGGTAGGTACCACCGCACTGTCTCTCTCTCCCGTCAATCAACAGTGTAAATGAGCTATTGTGTTCCAGTTTGAAATAAATTGTAGCCAGAGTAACTACTGGACGTAATGAGACTTAACATATAATGTCTCAGGATGGGACTCTCTTTCGAAATGATAAGCATTCCTTTGTAATTCCGGGTGTTTTTTTTTCGGTTTGGTTGCCGCCAGGCAACTGGTATGCCCCATTGGTATAAATAAGTCTATAACGTTCCATAAAATACACTCTAAATTATTGGCTCAATTAGTATATCTATATCTATCAAACTCACCCATTCAATTCAAATTACAAAGCTCGTTGTAATAGCTCGCTTGCCCCATTAAGCACATCCCATCAAATCTAGCACAAAGGATTAGTTTCAATAACTCGCTCCGACTATCCAATTAAACTGAAGCTGATACTAACTACGTGCATCGGGTTCACTCGCATGCAAACTTCAGAGATTATATATTAGTTTATTGTTGAGTGAAGCTCTATTCTGAAATAAGGTGAATGTAGATCAAATGAATCAAATTGTTGTACAGTTTGTGAGTTTGTTGTCTGTAGGTTGGATATCTGCGAATGAGGACTTCTGTATTGGTAAATTTAATCAGGCTCCGGTGCGCAGTTGCTAAGACACCAGCTGTGAAAAGAGAAGGGTTGGGCACAAAAACTATGTTTCGGGTCTTGATGTTTGTGACCGCAAAGTAGTTCCTGGTACTCACGACACAAGACTCGATCTTAGTGTGGGGTCAGGAGTATGTATGTGACTGTTGGGTGTATTTATTTATTTATGTGGCCTATATTTATCCTCATCTGGGTTTCTTGATCGATGGAAAGCGGTCACCACCGGCAATTGCCTCTGCGAGGAAACTATTTGCATAATTTCTAACGTTTATGGAAAGTTTAAGCTATTTTCTTGAAAATCCTAATGCGTGTCGGTTTGGGAATACCTCTAAAATATCTCATTGTAGAGGATTGCCATAAAATAATATTCAGGTACGGCCAGTCTTTCGTGAAAATAATTATGAAAGTCTTTATTTTATTTTATATTAAATTTGAGAAGGATCAGTGCCACATACGACACGCTTAGCAGGGAAGATTTACCTTGAAAGCAAGCGGGCCCATATCAAACGTCAACCCTTTAAGACCGTTTTCGAAAAGTGACAAAATGTGGAAAATCTGGCTTGAAAACCTAAGAAGATATTTTATATAATTCATAAATTATTTTTAAATGCAATTCGTAGACTCCGGTTAAAAGTTGTTAGAAATTTTCAGAGACTTCCTGCGACCTAATCTTGGTTGTCTATCCACTTTGTCAGTGGACGTCTGACGCTTCGCTAATTATCGTCATGATCCTTAAGTTCCTGATATTAAAAGTTCGATATTCAAACTAAAATATGACGTTGAGATTTTAAATGAGAATCCTTTTTTTTATTTTTTTTTGCGACTATAAGAATATCCTTGTGGTAGCGACCTTGTTACAATATGTACATAAGCTTATTTGAAAAGTTTTCATCCATCAGATTTCATAGTTGTAGGCAAAAATGGATTGAAAAGACCAAGTTAAATATGGACAAATAAACTCGCACTAGGCCAGCGTCGGCGGCTATATTGCAGTATACAGGGTATATACATATATCAAGAGTGCTACCGAAAACGAAGCCGGGTGGTAGTTTTAGTGACTTCAGATACAATGCAACTACTGCTATGAATTTACCACACAAACTCGACGATCTTTAAAAAATAATAATAAAATGGTCGTGTTCCTTTGCGAAATTTATAGTACATTGTGTTTGTAGTCACTAAAACTACCACCCGGCTTCGTTTTCGGTAGCAGTCTTGATATACCCGGCATATCCTGAATAGGTGTAAAACTCGCTACGTTGACCTATGATAGCCAGACATATTCCTAATGTAGTCTGTGTAACTGTAAATTATATGCAGTTTGGATTGGTATTCAATTGTCTAATTTCGATAACGCTCCACTAGAGATGTACTGGAGCACACGCACCACTTCGTCGGAACACTTTTCGTCCTGCCCATCTATTTATGTCAATCTTATTTCGATCTTGGTGTATGTGAAACACAAAAATCTCTAAATTTCCGATTCTCATAACGCAATACTTGTATTTTAATAACCATACTAATATGATCATGTGTGGGAATATTGGTTCATTTCGTTTTTTTTTCTGGTATAGATTTATTTTTAAGCGTGCTGACATTAGATAAGCATCTCTCAATATCGATCTATTTGCATTAAATAGGCGCATTGCAGTCTCATTATGATCCCTGTAAAAAAAGCTAAACATTATGAGAAACATTTTTATCGTCCACATGTACATATTGCGATATCACGGCATGAATGTTCATTAAATATTTTATCTCCCAATTATCCTTGAATGTGAAGGCCGTCTGGAAACAACATCGAATGAATATTATCCTAAACAGTCTATAAAAGTATACAAAGTATATTTTCATGGCCGCTTGTTCTGATCGATAGGAGTCTAGTCGACGCGTCGGTTTTTTATAAGAATATCCACTTGCGTTCATAATAATCGACCGAGGCATTTTCTCTTCTAATGAAATAAATAAAATAAAAAATAAAAATCAATTTATTGCTTAATACTAATTACAAAACAAATAATTAGGGTACAAAAAACAAAGCATTAAGACAAAATGAAGTGGCTCAGCTTGTGCTAGCCGGTGCAGTAGTCCGAATAGCGCTGATTTTCAGCCACTCCTGGGGAAACTGAAATTGGGAATTGAAGGTGGGTAATTAAATTGGTAATAGTGCATGATATTAAATATAGAATCGGCTAAAAAGGCGCTAAATTAATTTCATTGAGGAAGTCATGAGAGCCAGTCAGCGTCGAAAATGCTGAAGTTAAGGAGAAATAGCGAAGCCTACATAGGAAGGTGGACTTTGGTACCGGTTAGGATAATGTTGGATAGAAATCGTGATTAGTAATTAAACTTTATTTTGTATCACAGGATATCAAAAGCATTTTTATTTTAATATTAGCGGCCCAGTTTAGCTCGGGTGCAAATACACCTACTTGAAAATATTCTGTCGTTTATGTTCATCAGGGATAATCTAGGATTCAAAAATTGGGAAAAAATAGGTATAATCGTTTCAGAGCCTATTTAATAAACACAACCTATCAAATATTTTAATAATATTAGTATAGAAGTCTAGATTTATGTTTTATTAAGTTTGGAATGTAAAGTGGTACGATGGGTCGATTTTTCTGCCCGTAAGTGGAATCAGTTGTCTGGAGATCAGTAGTAAATTGATACATATTAAAATATATCGAAGTGTTTTAGTCAGTAATACTTAAATGTAAACGATGTTTACTACATTTTATTTTGTGAGCCCATACCTTGAGAGGTTTCTTTCAAATATAGGAATGAAAATAAAATACCATTGATTAAAACGTTATATGGTAAAATAACAAATACTTGTTTCTTTTATTCCTTCGTTTCCTTGTCCGCATAATATATAAAAAAGCATTCCAAGTGAGGTTAATGTAAAAAAAATACAGCTCCTCTAGTAACTATGCAAATTATAGTGCCCACAATATATTGCAATGGACGTATCAAATGCTATAACGATTTTTCATCCCTACAACACAATGATTCATAATAAAATTTTCTTATATATTTGCAAACACTTAATTATGTAATCCTATAACTTTTACTGCTTTAAAAGGTAAAAACTTAGAAATGATTAATAAACAAGCAAAAACTTATAATCAACTCGTTACAATAAGTTGCATCAAAAAGGATGAATTAAGGCGGAGTAATGAAACGACACTCGTAAGAAAAGTCATTTACCGTCGGAGTTATTTAGGTTCATTACTGATCCGCGCTCGTGCACAGTAAATACGAAATAATTAATTTTAACAATTTTATACCTATACGATAAGCGCTGGGCTAAATGTATTCTTGAGTGCAGATTGCGTCTTGCCGAGCGTAGGACGCCCTCCAGCTAGATGGAATGAAGATTTGCGTAAGGTCTCTTATATGTATAAGGTCGCCTGGGTAAGTACTACCACAATGTCTATTGCTCTCGCCAAATAGCAATGTAAATGTACTGGGCATTGTAGCAAGAAAGTAATGGACATATTGATACTTAACATATTGTAGCTCAGGATGGCGAGCGCAGTGGATTGCCAAGCATAGCATTTGCAATTCAACTGTGGTTTGATTTTGCTACTGTTTATGAGCGGTCGTACCGCTTACCATCAGGTTAACAGCATGCTCGTCGCGTCATTAATTGTAAAAATATTCTATGTTATGATATTAAAGGAAAAGTTTCTCTCTTTCTTCCTTAGATTTAATATATGTACATATATAGTTTAATCAAAGCTCTATTCTTATATTGCCGTAACTGCAGGGACCGCGATTATATACTTGTTAAAGTACAAACTATTTAACAGTTGTGGAAATACAATAAATATATCCCCGCAGGAAAGCGATTTTGTCGTATCTCTAAAAATGCAATTTTACACAAGAATAAAAAAAAAGGATTCCCTCTAAACTAGAATTCTTAGGAATACCATTTTTTAATAATACAATTTTAAAATAAAACCTTACATTTTCACGAGGAATCTCAAATCGGTTTTTTTGTCTGAATTAAATAATATATTTTGAGATACGACAAAATCGCTTTCCTGCGTCAATTATACAGGGTATATCAAGACTGCTACCGAAAACGAAGCCGGGTGGTAGTTTAAGCGACTTCAGACACAATGCAACAGAAAAAGTTGCAAAAAAAAGCGACAATTTTTTTTTTTGTTATTTTTTTCCTATGGCCATATTTGGGTGGTAAATACATTTTTTCCTAAAATAAAAGTATATACCCTTTTATTTATAAATACTCTAAGGTATAAAAGAGTTTAAATTATTATTTTAGCAAAAACTATGGATTTACCACCCAAAAATGACGATATTTAAAAAATCATAAAAAAAAATTGTCGCGTTTCTAGGCGAAATTTTTAATTGCATTGTGTTTGTAGTCACTAAAACTACCACCCGGCTTCGTTTTCGGTAGCAGTCTTGAGATACCCGGTATTATAATCTTAACATAAAACAATCCCAAAATTTCAGTCATAGGACGCAATGAAATAATATTCTTTTATCAATCACTTGTAATAGAGGTAATCATTTTCACAAGTTCAATATATAGATTTTCATATCTCGTAGACATATTATTTCATAACTTACGTAAGAAAAATATTTATTCTTACCTTGTAACAAAATTGCTTTTAATATAACAAATTGGATTCATTGGATTGGATTCACGGCAATATACACACATCTTTATGTCACAGAGTATTTCAATTATCTGCCGATACATATTACAATCCCTTCTAGACCTCATAGGGTCGCCTTCATCCCTATTTCAAACATTTTTTCCAATACAATCGTATTCATACCTATTGGTCCAAAAATATTTCATTTTTACATCAATGTGGTTATCAATTTCCATATTTCTTCAGAAATAACTATATTTTTTTATTGCGATGAATGGCGTGACATGCCTTTCGCCTAATGGTAATCGATAAAACTGTTCATGGACAGTAGCAAAACCAAACTTTATGAATTACAAAGCAACGCTTGGCATTTCACTGCGCTCGCCATCTAGAGCCATAAAACGATAAGTCTCTACATTATGCCTCGGTGGCGTAGTTGTACTACGGTACGGTTACAAAGCTGAGGTCTCGGATTCGAATCCCGGGTTGGGCAGTGACATTGGATTTTTCTATTCATTATCAGCCCAGAGTCAGGAATTTGTGCCCGATATGGCGATGGGCTCGCCACCTATCACATTGTGGGACGGAACATACAAGGCGAAATGTGGGTGTCCTGGCACCTCTGCCTACCCCTTCTGGGAAAAAGGCGTGAGTTTATGTATGTATGTATGTATGTATATATGTCTCTACATTATGTCCAGTAGTTATTCTGGCTATAATCTCCTTCAAACCGTAACATGACCGTGCATTTACACTGCTGCTTGACGGGAGAAATAGAAATTGCGGAGTTTCCTACAGAGACGGCTGCTCACATAATATGAGAGACATACCACCAGTAAAAAGTACCAAGTTCCATACAAATCTTAATAAATACTTCGTGATATTTGGAATTTAAGGAGCTTAAATCATTTTTACGGTCCACATGTTGCCGTATAATCCTGAACCCTTTTAGTGAGGCGTGAAGGAGCAACTGCTAACAGTTAACTGAGCAACTTATTTTGTCAAATGCCAAGAGATAATCTTATGAAGGACTTGATAACAAAAATTCAAATAGTTATTTTGTTAAAAAAAACTGGTACGCTTCTCGTGCAGTTAATTTTCAGGACTAATAAATGTTTTTACATCCAATAAATTATAATATGACTGAGTTTAAAAGTAGACATAACTGGCATATTTTGAACACTTTTCTATTTTAATTTGTTTAATTAACTTTTTTTATTTTACGTATGGTATGTCGGCCCTTAATCCACTATTTACGTTACACGTTATATGTTAATGACGTATTAAAATGTTATTAAGTAGGCGAATAATTTCGCAATGACATTTGTGGAGTTGTGGTTATGAGGCTTATAGGAATGGATTGCCTTTGCGGTCCATCCCTCGTCTAATTAATAACCCATTTCAAATGGTTTCCTGGCTGTAATCCGATAAAGAAACCCGAGGTTACTGTGATTGAGGTTAATGGATTAATTAGAAAGTTTTTTATGTTCTTCTGTTATTCTTTGGTAATATTTCCAGAAACCTCTGCACCCAGCAGTGAAAAATCAAACAACTGAAGCGCCAAATATCCATTGACTTCCGACACAACTTCCTAAAATGTTTACTAATCAGGTAGATAATAATGAGCGGCAAGGACCAACTTCGATTAATTTAAACTACTTAACTTGATCGGGTTCTAATTAAAGTACATTCTGTCTCCCAAGACACAAGCTTTTGCTTAGTTTGGGTGACAGCCGATCTCTTATCTGATTAAGCCAATTAGTTTTAAGTATATACTTTCTACGCGCCATGAGTCCGGCCCACTTCAACTTGCTAATTCTATATTATATTCTATTTACACATGGCACGTAGAACCAATGGCCTTTGGGGCCTAAAGGTTCTTGAGTGGAGGCCACGTACAGACAAGCGAAATGTCGGACGCCCGCCTACAAGGTGGACGGACGACTTGGCTAAAGTTGCAGGAAGTCGCTGGATGCAGGCCGCTTCCAACAGGTCAATGTGGAGATCCTTGGGGGACGCCTTTGTTCATCAATGGACTTCCTGTGGCTGAGATGATGATGATGATGATGACGATGATGATGATTTATACTTTCTTCTTAGAAAAATGGCAAAGTATGTAATAAATAAAAATAAATAAATAAATATTGATATCTTCGTTGAGTTTCCTTACTACCATCAGTTGTACTGTGGTCGATCCAGCGCCAGCAAACTGAAAGAAATGTTCGTACCTACGCCCTTAAGCCTTACTAATGAGATCTGTTGATTAAAAGTAACTTTTAGGGCTCTTGGTGGCTTCGCCATGTGGCTAAGAATAGACTATACTAACACTAAATGAAAATATTTTCGCCGCCTCGCTTCAGACATAGCTTGAAAAATCTGCGAAACGTAATGGAGTTGCTTTATGTACAATACAGTATTGTGTTTTTTATTTTAATAATATAATTATAATCATTCATCCGTATCCACATGAAGAAGGGGAGTTACGATAGAAGTATACAATAGAAAAATCTCTAACTATACTGCAAGCTATGCACCAGCGTGGTGGACTATACCAGCGTGGTGGACTATATGGCCTAACCACTCTCAATCGTATTCTCGATTGTTGAGTAGGCCCGTGCCCTGCAGTGGGACGTATATGGGCTGATACAGACTGCAAGCTGATATTGCAAGGAAAAAATACAAGAATGTAAATTATTTTCGTAAGTTACAATATATTTTATAGTTTTAACTTATATGATAATAAATAGTACCTTAGATGCATTAGAGTTCCAGTTCTGTAAAAATAGACTCCATCAGCAAGAACTAATAACTTACACAGCACTGAACTTCTAAAAATGTTTCAAAACTAGTCACAAATTTAGCTTATTTCACCAACAATATTCCTTGCAACTTTTATCACTACCTCGAAATAAGTTATAAAGAAAACTTTTCAGTACAAAAACGACGTCTAGACCGCCAACAGGATATTATGTAAACAAATAGCCTCGGTGCTAACAAAATTTGTTGGCTATCCAGTAAATAGCAGAGTGATGGAAATTGTTTTAGGCATTTAACTTTACGGTAACGAAGGAAGTAAAACTACAGTTTAGTTACCACACAATGGTGGTTGGGATTTCTCTTGAATATTTTTGCTTAGAATTATCGTAGATACAGTCAGGTATTGAGAATATAATGTATCTATGTAGTGCTATAATTTGATATATAACCAAACCGCTTTGAAATTGGATGGATCTAAATTTGGCAACGGAGTTATCAAGGAACTAAAGATGAACAATGCACTAGACAATGAATGAAATTCACGGAGGTCGTGGTTTCAAATCTCAGAGCTCACCTTTGACTTTTCGGAGTCATGTTTGTATTGATAGTAAACCGTCGCGTACTGGAATGGTGAAGAAAAATATGATGAGGTAACCTGCATACGATACTGGCCCATTGTTAAAAGATATTTGTGCAGGACGAAGACTAGTTTTAATAGTTATAAGTTAGTTTTGTATTATGTTCCTATATAAATGATTTGTAAATGTTCTTATGTTCTTGAATAAATAAAGTAAAACGTTCCCTCTAGTAATAAGCTTATATATAAGTCGTTTAGGATTGTGAATGTATGTTATAAATAATTTAATTATGTTAAATTGTTATGTGTAATATTGTTACATGTTATATACTAGAAATTATATACCTTTTTGCGTAGTTAAAACAACATTGTAAAACGTAGTATATATATTGATTTAAGCATGATGTCGGGTGCGAGGTCCGCCGAACTTAGGTGCCTCTCACAAATTCGGTGCGGAGTTACACCTCGCGGCCCCGCACTCCCCGCACGACCGAGCTACCGCCCCGCAAGTCGCTACAGCGACACCCCGCAGCGCGCGCTCCCATTGGCCGAGCGCGCCTGTGACGATCGCGGACCCAACCCTAGGGATTAGCCCAAAATTGGGAATATAGATCGGCACCCTGGGTCGGGCAAATCAGTTCGGTTCCGGCCTACAGTGAAGAAAACATCAAGAAGTCAGAAAGTCAGCAAGAAGTCAGCAAGCCAGCAAGTAGTCAGCAAGTCAGCAAGTAGTCAGCAAGTATTGAAGAATCAAGCAGAATCGCTGCCGGGAGACCCCAGTACGCCGCTCTGCAACTACATTACTGACGGTGCCGTAATTACGTGTCGTAATTACGTGTATATTACGTCACTGTTTAAAACGTACTTCTCAGTGCGAATAAACTGTTTCTACTTTCTAATCACTGTTATTATTCACCACGCACCCAGCACCCCGAATATTCTACAATTGAACGAGGCTGTTCGAAGGCGGTCTCGCTCATTCTGGTCCTTCAGTTCGCCAGATTTGCGTGGGAATATGCCAGTGACTAGATCGGTGGGAAGGCACACCGCCTCGGCCTCGGCCTCGGCGTCTGCCACGGTGACATCCGCCACCGCCACGACAGACGAGACGGGTGCGTCATGCACTACGACGACTGTCACCGGCACCGGCACGGATGCTACCACCACGATAAACTCGGAACAGTCAAAACAACCCGCGGCGAACGAACCTATGGTAGCGGAACCTACCATCGCCGCCGGTATTGAAAAACCGAGAAGCAAAGCGCCGTCAATATCAAGAAGCAAGAAAACGTCGAAATCTCGCCGCCTTGCCGAAGCCCGAGCCGAACTCGCTCGACTGAAAGTCGAGCTCGCCGCCGCCCGAGTCCAACAAATTGAAGCGGACTCGAGCACCAAAGATGACGACAACACGACGGTCGCGGAGATTGAGCAAGAACTCCGCGTCCACACATGGCTACAAAATAGCCAACTGCTCGCCATCGTCGTCACTTCACCCGCAACCGACGTCAACAGTAGAGCGCGCACCCGCACCTCTACTCGCCGACCTGCACGCGCCTCCGCCAGCGACCACTGCCGCGTCCTGGGGACCGAACTTCAGCGCTGCACGCCTGCCGCCGACGTCAACAGTAGAGTGCGCACCCGCGCCTCTACTCGCCGATCTGCACGCGCCTCCACCAGCGACCACTGCCGCGTCCTGGGGACCGAACTTCAGCGCTGCACATCAACCGCCGCCCGCCGTCGCCGCCTGGCTTGCCGAACAGGCAGCACGCGCCCCTCCGCCAGCGACCACTGCCACGTCCTGGCGACCGAACTTCGGGGTCGCGCAGCTGCCACCGCCGCCTACGCAAGCCACGCCGTGGGACTCCGCCGCCGCCATCACCGCGGCCGGCCTCGAAGCCGCCGCGAACGCCAATGCGTCGTGGCATCAAAGCCGCACCGCGCCGCCGCCGCAACCACGGCCGCCGCCGCCGCCGCCGAACACTGCGCCGGGATTGGAGCCCGGCGCCGCCGCTCCGCTCGCACCAGCTATATCGGACGGAGCACTTGCCGTCCCACCGAAGAGGACGGAGATGCAGCAACTAGCTGCAGCGATCACCAACGCAGTACAAGCTGTGCAAGTAAAACATACAAGGTATGTGGAATTACCATTTTTTAACGGTGATCATCAAGAGTGGCTAACGTTCCGTGCTTCGTATGAAGAATCAGTGAATAATTTCTCGAAGTTAGAAAACATGTCCCGCCTGCGCCGGAGCCTGCGCGGGACCGCCAGAGAGGCAGTGCAAGGCCTCTTAATAACGAACGCGGACCCAGACAGCGTCATGCGCACGCTCGAGATACGTTTCGGCCGACCAGAGTCCATAGCGACAGCCGAGATGGAACGTCTCAGAACATTACCACGCCTAAGTGAAGCGCCGCGTGACACCTGTACGTTTGCCACAAAGATTAGTAATGCAGTGAACACACTTCGGGCCTTACGATGCATGTACTACATGTACAATCCGGAGATAGCACGGGCCGTTGTAGAAAAACTAACACCCACATTGAAGCATAAGTGGTACGAGTTCGCTGCACTACAACCGAGGGAGGAACCAGACCTCCTCAAATTAGAACGCTTCATTCACCGGGAAGCTGAAATCTGCAGCCCATACGCGACTGCAGAGACGGTCACCGAGCGACCACGAACAAGTCAAACACGACAGAAAGTGTTCAACACAGCCGCCACCCCGAGACCTAACGCCACGTGTATTATGTGTGACAAAGAGGGACACGCGATCACAGAGTGCCATAAATTTAAAAACTTATCTATTGACCAAAGATGGGACGCAGCCAAGAAGCACCGCGCCTGTTTCCGATGCCTACGACGCCGCACTCAACAGCACACATGCAAGACCAAGAAGTGCGGCATAGACGGCTGCGAACATCCCCATCACCAGCTACTGCACTCGAAAAGAAGCGCGCCGCCGAAAATAAATGAAGACACAGAAGAAGAAAAAGTAAACTCGACGTGGGCATCGAGCGTTTCATATTTGAAGATCGCACCGGTACAAGTCTCGGGACCGGCGGGAGCCCGCGACACCTACGCGTTACTCGACGACGGGTCTACAGTGACGCTGATCGACCAAGGCCTCGCGGACGACATAGGCGCAGTGGGACCGGACGACCCACTACGCATCTGCACATACGACCGGAACACGAAAGAAGACTACTCCTCACGTCGTGTGAAGATACTGCTCCGAGGCAAAAACCGACATAACCAACACATACAAGCCCGGACAGTACCTGACCTGCGCTTAGCCGCACAGAAGATATCACCAGAAGCGATAAGCAACTGTCCGCACCTAAAAGGAATCACGAACACAATAATCACCGAACAAGTGATCCCAAAAATATTAATAGGTCAGGACAACTGGCACCTATTAATAGCTACCCGAACAAGATCGGGTCGAAGAAACCAACCAGTGGCCACACTCACGCCACTAGGCTGGGTGGTACACGGCAGCAGAACCCGAACACTCGGACATCAAGTGAACTTCGTCGGTCACACATCTGAAGAAAACATAGAAAAAATGGTGGCTGAATATATAACGATCGACAACACGTACTTGAATCCGAAGCGTCCGGAAAACGACCCCGAGCAAAAGGCGCTCCGAATACTTGAGACAAACACAACGCAGCTGCCAGGAGGCGGGTATCAGACTGCCCTACTCTGGAAGTCGGAGGAAGCTACACTCCCCGACAACTACGACAACACCCTGCGAAGACTCCACGGCATCGAGAAGAAAATTGATAGAGACCCGCTGCTGAAAAAGAAGTACAACGAACAAATGAACATGCTACTTCAAAAGGGTTACGCGGAACCAGCGCCTGCCAAGAAGATGCCGGGAAGGACGTGGTACTTACCGCATTTCGCCGTAGTCAACGCCCTGAAACCCGACAAGCTGAGGGTGGTCCACGACGCAGCCGCCAAGATCAGGGGCGTGTCACTGAACGACATGCTCCTGACCGGACCCGACCTCCTGCAACCACTCCCAGGGGTGCTAATGCGCTTCCGGGAACACAAAGTGGCGATCACCGCGGATATAACAGAAATGTTTATGCGTATCCAATTACGCGAGGAAGACAGGGACGCTCTGAGGTACCTGTGGCGAGGGGAACGCCGGGACGACGCTCCGCCTGAAGAATATCGGATGAAATCACTTATATTCGGGGCGTCGTGCTCACCCGCTACAGCAATTTTCGTCATGAACAAGAACGCTGAGTGTCACGCGGAACAATACCCGGAGGCGGCAGCGGCCATAAAGAGAAAACACTACATGGACGACTACCTAGATAGCTTCGTGAACATCAACCAAGCGGAAACAGTCGTCAAACAGATACAGGAAATTCACGAGAAGGCCAACTTCCAGCTGCGCAAATGGGCCTCGAACTCGCCCGAACTCTTGGAAAAAATCGGCGAGCACGTTGGAAGCAACGCAACAGTGAACATTGAAGGCGGACAAACTGAAAGGGTGCTCGGCCTTACTTGGGAGACACAGGCGGACACCTTTCAATTCAACCTGGATGCAACCCGCATCCCACCGAGCTTTCTAGAGGGACCCCCCACAAAGAGGGGGGCACTGAAGATAGTGATGTCGATATTCGACCCACTTGGTCTCATCACTCCTATAACAATACAAGCGAAACAACTGCTACAAGAAGTGTGGCGAAAAGGAGTCGACTGGGACGATCACCTAGAGGGTGACTTAGCCGCAGAATGGGGAAAATGGATAAGCTGTCTAAAAAATATAAACAATATAATAATTCCCCGTTTGTATCTCAATTACAGCGTGGCTCAACGACTGGAGCTGCACGTATTCTGCGACGCCAGTGAGAAGGCGTACGCATCCGCGCTATACTGGCGCGCAGTGGACCACAAAGGAGCTGTGTCCACCACTCTCGTCGCCGCGAAAGCCAAGGTAGCCCCTCTGAAATTGTTGTCGATTCCGCGCCTGGAACTCCAAGCGGCCTTGTTGGGAGCCAGGATGGCAGCCGCAATCAGAAAGGAGCACACCAGGAGGCCCGACGCGACGACCGTTCTGGACGGACAGTCGGACCCGCGCTCACGTGGATCCGGACCGGGGCCAGGAGTTATAAGCCCTACGTGGCCCATCGCATAGCGGCCATCGAAGAGATCACAAAAACGTTGGAGTGGCGATGGGTACCAACACGCTGGAACGTGGCGGACGACGCCACACGAAACATCCCTGGAAGAACTGGACTCAAACCACAGATGGTCCCTGAACCGGAATTCCTGCGACGTGACCCAGACACATGGCCGATGAGACACCGAGCTCACCGCCACCCTCAGGCGAAGAACGCGTAAACGTCATCTGCACCAGTGACCAGTCGAGCGTGATGCCTGACGTCACACGCTTCTCGTCGTGGACGAGATATCTCAGGGCGACAGCAAGAGTGCTACAAGCAGTCGCTATGTTCCGGCGCAAGATTGAACAAGTCAATTACAAGCGAACAAAAAGGGGTCCACGTCGCGACCCTGATTGGCGAGCCGCGAACACCACAACCAATCCAACAGTCAGGACACGCCAACCCGCAGTGACAGATAAGTATGTCACGTTAACAGCGGAGTATCAACGAAAGGCGGAAAAACTCATAACAAAGAACGCCCAAGAAGAGGCGTTCAAAGAAGAGCTCAAGGCGCTGCGGGCCGGTAAGGAGGTCGGAAGACATAGCCGACTACACCAGCTCAGTTTAAAACTCGAGGACGACATCATCGTCCTGAAGAGCCGAATCAACGCCGTCACTGGAGTGCCGGAAGAAGTGAAAACTCCTCCAGTCGTGGACGGTAACCACCGTGCCACACAACTATGGATCCTTCATGTGCATAGGACTCTACATCACGCAGGAGTGGAGGCTACGGTAAACCAGGTAAAGCAGTACAAATGGGTCGTGCGACTGCGACCGACAGTGAAGATTGGTGCTATCAAGATGTCAAATGTTTCGCGCAAGGGCCGCGACAACCTCCGAGACCGGCAACGGGAGACCTACCGACACGCCGGTTAGCGCACCATCAACGACCGTTACCCACACGGGTCTCGATTATTTCGGCCCACTCACCGTGACCGTCGGAAGAAGCACACAGAAGAGGTACGTCGCGCTGTTCACATGCCTCACCGTACGCGCAGTACACCTCGAAGTGGTGTCCTCACTGAGCACCGAATCAGCAATCATGGCGTTGCGACGAATGATCGCGCGACGCGATTGTCCGACCGAGATCTGGTCAGACAATGCGACGAATTTCCACGGGGCGGATGCGGAAATCCGCCAAACTCTTCTCTCCGGTGCAAAACAAGCGGCGTCGAAAAAAGCTATTTCGTGGAAGTTCATCCCTCCAGGAGCTCCATTCATGGGAGGCGCGTGGGAGAGGTTGGTACGGTCAGTGAAGACCGCACTGACCACGGTGCTCCATCAGAAGAGCTCTAATGAAGAAACTCTCCACACCCTGCTCACCGAAGTCGAACTCACATTAAACAGTCGACCATTAACGCATGTGTCGATAGATCCTGCCGACCCTGAGTCCCTGACGCCTAGCCACTTCCTGCTGGGCGGTCAGGGACACTTCGCCACTGCGGGCCTGCCAGCGGACCACACCGCTAGCCCGTACGCCAGCCTGCGTGCGACGCAGGCACTCGCCGACGCCTTCTGGGCGCGTTGGCTGAAGGAGTATCTGCCCGAGCTCCGAAACCGGCGGGAGCCCCATGGACGGGGCGCTGAACTTCGTGTCGGAGACCTAGTACGGGTCGTCGACAACAACCTGCCACGCAACACCTGGGTGCGCGGGCGCATCTGCGCCACGTATCCGGGACCAGATGGCGTCACACGAACCGTCGACGTCGCCACGAGGGGCGGCGTGCTGCGGCGCCCATCCAAAAAGGTCATCGTGATCCAGAGCGTCGAGAACGACGAGTCGCCCTGCACCCTATGAAGATGCACCGTCGCGTCGCGTCGCTACGGTACACGGCGGGGAGAATGTGCAGGACGAAGACTAGTTTTAATAGTTATAAGTTAGTTTTGTATTATGTTCCTATGTAAATGATTTGTAAATGTTCTTATGTTCTTGAATAAATAAAGTAAAACGTTCCCTCTAGTAATAAGCTTATATATAAGTCGTTTAGGATTGTGAATGTATGTTATAAATAATTTAATTATGTTAAATTGTTATGTGTAATATTGTTACATGTTATATACTAGAAATTATATACCTTTTTGCGTAGTTAAAACAACATTGTAAAACGTAGTATATATATTGATTTAAGCATGATGTCGGGTGCGAGGTCCGCCGAACTTAGGTGCCTCCCACAAATTCGGTGCGGAGTTACACCTCGCGGCCCCGCACTCCCCGCACGACCGAGCTACCGCCCCGCAAGTCGCTACAGCGACACCCCGCAGCGCGCGCTCCCATTGGCCGAGCGCGCCTGTGACGATCGCGGACCCGACCCTAGGGATTAGCCCAAAATTGGGAATATAGATCGGCACCCTGGGTCGGGCAAATCAGTTCGGTTCCGGCCTACAGTGAAGAAAACATCAAGAAGTCAGCAAGTCAGCAAGAAGTCAGCAAGCCAGCAAGTAGTCAGCAAGTCAGCAAGTAGTCAGCAAGTATTGAAGAATCAAGCAGAATCGCTGCCGGGAGACCCCAGTACGCCGCTCTGCAACTACATTACGACGGTGCCGTAATTACGTGTCGTAATTACGTGTATATTACGTCACTGTTTAAAACGTACTTCTCAGTGCGAATAAACTGTTTCTACTTTCTAATCACTGGTATTATTCACCACGCACCCAGCACCCCCGAACATTCTACAATTGAACGAGGCTGTTCGAAGGCGGTCTCGTTCAATATATGAATACAGGAATAAATGAAAACCTTACTAATCTTAAAGATAATAAGAAAGTAAGAGAGTTAAAATTACAAACGTAAACATACATCAACAATTCTCTTCAGCGGATATTTTCGACACGTTAACAACGTTGGTTAAAGTTTATTTTGTTCAGCATTCGTAATATATGATGAAAACAGTATGCACTATGCTGACATCCATCCAATAAACTTTTAACCGGGTTGCGTTTGTACAAACCTCACTTTGATTGAAATGCACAAGAGTAGATCCCGATCGAGTGTAAACATTTAAAGTCATTTGTATGAAATCCTTGATTTTTATTATGTAAACGATGAACGGATAAATTTAAATGTCGTTTTTGCAAATTAAAATTAGACTACATTTGAGAGTTTCCTTAATTGCTAGTGCGAAAAACACCACTACATCGAAATAATCAGTGCAGTATCGTCTTGATGCTTATATCTTAGAGGTTGAAACTAAGATTACACGCTGCTTGAATCCAGATATACATAAGTTATTGCAACTAGCGGAAGCCCAGTAAGGGAAATTGTTGTGATATTTGTATGCCCCCACAAATAGTTGTGTCGGCTCTGGGTGTTAGTGAGACCGCAAAGAACAATGATAATTCTCCATACATTTTTTTATTGTAATTTCTTTTGTGTGTATTGAGATGAAAAATATTTTAAAATATAGATTTCGAATTACTTAACAATTATTTTTTAAAATTTACTATTGTAGCAAGCCTAGGAAAAAAGATATTCCACTATAAAGTTACAGATTTTCTACATCTTATCAAACTCTGTGGGTAGTTAATGTTATTTTGTTGCATTTATATTGGCGTGAGGCAAAGTTATGACGCACAAATAAAAGTAAAAAAATATATTTACACGCAATTTAAATATCAGGTACTTATTATTTTATTAATCTAATAGTATATCATGTGCAATGAAATAAAAAGGAACAGGGGACAACTATTTATTATTATTTGCACAATATAGCGCTTTCCCGGGCGACAGAAAACAAATTGTTATTCCTTAATAATGAAGCAGATGATTATTTGCTTTTCTCACTTCTCCTGCACATATTTTTACATTAATATCTGAGACAGATATGCAAAGCAAGCCAGTCCAAGCTTATATTTTAAAATGGCAACAGTTGAAACGACATAACGCTTCTCCAATAAAATAAAGCAAATATCAATAGCGTTTTACGAAAAAATGTGTTTTCGTAATTCAAGCTTAGGTACGCCGTGAGCTAGGCACCAAAATTACTCAGAAAAAGTAATTATTAACATTTTATAATGAAATTTATAGACGCTGAAGAAATTGGCATTACCAATGATTTAACCAATGTTCTTTCTCGTAGTTTCTGATACCCACTACGCAAGACGTAATTGATCTTAATGTGAGGTCAGAACTATGTATATGACTGGTGGGTGTATTTATTTATTTAATATTATTTATATCAGACTCACCATCTTGAAATCGTATACTCACATCTCATAAACTCAATACTAAAATAAAAAAGCCTTTTTACTTCTTAAAACAATTTGGTATATTTATATACTAGTATATTTTTTAAATAGTTGTTAGTGTTTTGATTTATACGAGCTATGTAAGAATCTCTGAACGGATTAAGGCCTCCTCCAAAGACGCCCATTTGTTTCCATACAGTGCTATTTGTTTCCAGTTTTTTTTGAAGTGAAAACTTCTTTAGCGGCGTTGAGCACTTTTTCTGTAATGGGTATAAAATCTTAAACTCGCGTCAGGACACGTGACCTGATCGTAAGACGAAAAGCGTAAGACGGATGGAGAGTAGACAGCTGTCAGTTAGCTGTCAGTTTATAAAGCTTTGATGAATTGCCAATGATTTTGAGTGGAGATTTCAACATAAACTTCGCAGACGATAAAAATCAACTATTAATTGAATTTTTAAATAATGAATTTGGTTTAACTATGTCGAATGATCGCAATCTTAGCACAACGAAATACAAAACTACTATTGATGCGGTTTATTAGACATTTAAATAGGTTCGAATCAAAACTGTTCGTTTCTTATTTTTTATTGCAGTGAATGGCGAGACGTGCATGCCGTTCGCCTGATGGTAAGCGATACGACGGCTCATAAACAGTAGCAACATTCCACTGCGCTCGCCATCCTGAGACATAAGATGTTAAGTCTCAAGATGTCCAGTAGTTGCTCTGGCTACAATGTCCTTCAATCCGAAACACAACAGTGCATTTACGCATTGTTGTTTCACGGGAGAAATATACATACATACCTACCCAGGTGGCCTCTCACATATGAGAGACCTACCACTAGTGAATACTTCACTTCTTTATAGATTTGATTTGATAAGCGAGATTGCAATGTCTATTTCAACCTTCAAAAGACTGAAAAATATCCACGTTCAAAACTTATGGATGTGCATATTTGAAAATCTTTCTTGCTTACTACTGTCTATTAAAACAAAATTCAGCTGAAGTGCAAACACAAGCCAAAAATAGCCATATTTACATATCTCATTCATAATTTTCAGGTGAACGACCCACAGAAAATTAAGCATTAATTAATAATTTTAATTAATAAGCAGTATTGTTTCACGAGAGAAATAGACATTGCGGTGGTACCTACCCAGATGGCCTCTCACATATGAGAGACCTACCACCAGTGTTTGGACTCAATTCTTCTACAAAAATATATTAAATCAAACAATTTACCTTAACTTCAGATGGTGCTCTATCCCCTCAGGAGTATCTCAAGGGGTCAATTTTGGGCCCACTTTGGTGGGCCACGTGGGTACAAACGCGACAACTACGATATATGCACTGTTGGCAGCACTAGAGATCTTGGGGTAATTCAGGATAGTAACTACTATTTGACGAACACATAGATAACATAGTTAACAAAGCCACAAAGGCTCTAGGATTCATAATAAGATCATCTGCCTGTTTCCGTTCACTCAAACCCATAAAAGTTCTTTATTGTTCTTACGTTCGTAGGCCACCTCGAGTATGCTTCAAGTCTGGAACCCACAATAAGAAACTTATAAATCACGTATAGAAGTTGTTCAGAGAAAATTTTTAAGGTACTTAGATTATAAAGCGCAGCAACAGTCGGCAGATTATCGTCATCGATGTAATAGATATCATTTTCTACCATTGACACACAGGCGTTTTGTCAATGATATAAGTTTTTTAATTGGTTTAGCTAATGGTTCTATTGATTGTCCTGAACTTCTAGAGATGATATATCTACGTACAAATCAATTTGGTCTAAGACAACGACCTCTATTGCAGGTTCTATCAACTAACACAAAATATAGGCGTAATGCATTCATGATAAGGAGTGCCTTGAGCTTCAATAGTCTAACGCCTAATTTAAATATTGACCTATTCTGCACAAAGGCAAGAACAGTGAGACGGATACTTAATAAAAAATATTATCTTGAAAATAATAACTCTTAACGGATATAGTATTTTGTACATAGATTGTTCTTTTTTCTTTTATTTTTCATTGTTAAATTTTAATTATATACATATTTTCTTAGGTTATAATTTGCACTTAAGTATTGATTACGAAAGTGTAATATATATACAGGGTATATCAAGACTGCTACCGAAAACGAAGCTGGGTGGTAGTTTCAGTGACTTCAGACACAATGCAACCAAATTTCGTGCAAAAATTTGTGACGACATTTTTTGCTATTTTTTTTCTATCCTCGTATTAGGATGGTAAATACATAGATTTTTCTTAAATAATAGTGTACACCCTTTTATTTGTAAAGACGCTATGGTATGCTAGGCTTTAAATTATTATTTTAGCAAAATCTATGGATTTACCACCCAAACTCGACAATATTTAAAAAGAATATAAAAAAATTGTCGCGTTTCTTAGCGAAATTCTTAGTTGCATTGTGTTAGTCACTAAAACTACCACCTGGTTTCTTTTTCGGTAGCAGTCTTGATATACCTGGTATTATTTTTAATGTATGGAAATAATATTTACTGTATTTTTTATTTTCTTTCTTTATTCTTAGTTTTCCTTTTTTTTAGTTTGTTTTAATTGTTCTTTTTGTCGTTGTATAATTAAGTTGTAATAGTGCACATAATATGGTTCTACAGGGTATATCAAGACTGCTACCGAAAACGAAGCCGGGTGGTAGTTTAAGCGACTTCAGACACAATGCAACAGAAAAAGTTGCAAAAAAAAACGACAATTTTTTTTTTTGTTATTTTTTTCCTATTATTATTATATTTGGGTGGTAAATAAATTTTTCCTAAAATAATAGTATATACCCTTTTATTTATAAATACTCTAAGGTATAAAAGAGTTTAAATTATTTATTTAAGCAAAAACTATGGATTTACCACCCAAAATAACGATATTTAAAAAATCATAAAAAAAATTGTCGCGTTTCTAGGCGAAATTTTTAATTGCATTGTGTTTGTAGCCACTAAAACTACCACCCGGCTTCGTTTTCGGTAGCAGTCTTGAGATACCCGGTATATAACTATGGAGGCTTGTTATTAGCAATTTTTCTTTATGTTATTTATAAATTTAGTACAATTTTGTTAATTAGTCTGTAAGCCTTCTTCAATAATAAATAAAAAAAAATAATCAACAATATATCCTGAAGTATTATTTCAACATACGCAGCTGGGTACAAAGTTTAATATTGTTGTCAACTCTGTTTGTTGCGAACACGGGACCTCTGCCGCGTCCTCTGCCCAACACGATCACAACTATTATTTTAAACTAATTAGCTGGATATACTGAGGTGAATGTGAAGAAAACGCTTTAGGTACATTTATAAGCTACGACCAAATTAGTGGAATGGTTAATAGTATCGGTTGTTATTTATTTTCCTTTTTTTCATTGACATAAATATAATATGGATAGGTCTGAGAAAGCATAAAGTGTTCTGACGTAACTGGTGCGGCGCTCCAGTGCATCTACAGTGCACTTTTCCAATGGTTTTGAAAATGCTGGCTTGTATAATGACGGAAAGTTTAGTAAAAATAATTCTAATAATTCTCATCGACGTTAAGGCGAAATCTATCATATTATAATATATATTAATCATTTTAATTTCTACGTAGTAATGAAAATAACATCTAATAGTTGGCGTAATTTTTACGGCCATCTTATTGATAAATACTCCGAATGTTCTTAAGGGACTACCCTTATTCTTTAAATAAATTCTTGGGTTTCATTGTTAAGTATAGAATAACTTGGGCTTAAGGAGACAAAAGTTTAAGAATATCATATAAAGTAAAAGAAAGAGAAAATTAAAAAGATTTGAATAAATTACACATTTACTGTTTCTGTTTCGGTAACACAGTTGTATTAGAGTAGGATTAAAACGTAGAGGTCCCGGGTTCGAATCCCAGATCGAGCTAAGTGGTATTTCTTTTTTTATTCTGACTTGCCTTATTTTATAAGGGATAAATGTGAGGTAGTGTTGTTTGCTGATGATATTTCACTGATATTTAAAATTAAACGACATCAATCAATTTTTGACGAAGTAAACCACACTCTCTCAAGAATAGTACATTGGTTTGGCGTTAACAATTTACTGTTAAACAGCCAAAAAACTAAATGCATTCGGTTATAACACCTAACGTAAAAAAGTAGAAAGAATGCCAACATTTTTATGAACGGGGATGTGTTGAGCCTTGTGGAGACTACTAAGTTTTTGGGAATCACATTGGATCCTAACTTCATGGGGTCCCCACATAAACAGCGTTAGCTAAAAAGCTGAGTGCTGCAGTTTTTGCAGTGGGCAAGATTTGCCAATTGACTGACATTGATACAGCTCGATTGGTCTATTTTGCTTACTTTCATAGCCTAATGAGTTATGGAATTTTGTTGTGGGGTGGTGCTGCTGACATTAATCTTTCTTTTTTTTTTCCATCTTTCTTCTTCAAAAACGAGCCATAAGATCTATTTATTCGTTGGGCTCCAGACAATCTCTGAGAGAAAAATTTAAAGAAATAAATATAATGACAGTAGCATCAGAATTTATATTCGCTAATTTAATGTATGTCCATAAGAATATAGAACAATTTCAAAAGGTTAGCGATATTCATGACAGAAATACTAGAAATAGAAATAATCTAGTCAGTCATAAGACCAGGCTCCAGAAAATTAGCAAATCTTTTAAGGGTTACTGTATACATTTCTATAATAAAGTTCCCACTCACATAAAAGCCTTATCTATAAATAAATTTAAATCTAATATTAAACGACAGTTGTGTAATAAAGCATATTATAAAATTTCAGAATACTTAGAAGATAGTAAGGCGTGGGAATAAAACATAATATAAGTCCCCGAACCGGATGTGTGTGTACTCTGTTAAATATAATTAAAATAATTATCCCACTTGTGTCACCATAGATGTAGGCAATTTGAGTACGTCATGCTCGCTTAAATGTCTGTGCTTGCGGCGGCGTCGTGTGCCGGGTCGGTCTCTTCCCTTTAACACGGTTGAGGAGACCGATGGCTGGCACATGCGTCATACTCGTGAACGGGTGCTGCTTGTGTAGACTGGTCTGCTCGATTTGCTTATAATGATAATATTTATTACTTAGTTTTTTTTTCATTCTTTTTCCATTTTTTTTTCATTTTTTTTTATTTTTATTTTTTTCATTTTTTTAATATTTTTTTATTGCCTTTCATTGCTTTTGCTGAACAGTGTATACCGGTTCCGCGGTCAGGGCGACCACACTTAACTCAGCCGTACAATATAATCATTATTATGAATAATTTATGAACTGCTCTGAATTTCAACTCCTGTATGATCACTGTATTGTAAACTTATGTTTGAAAAGAGCAACGCTAGAGTTTCTTGCCCGTTCTTCTCTGGCGAAAACAGCCTTGTGAACTGGGTGGTAGTGGAAAAAAAAATTGACTGAATCTAAATAGTGTATGACATTTTATGGATTCAATAAATATTTTCATTTCATTTCATTAATTTAATTTAATTTCATTTCATTTCATTTCATTAAAAATATTTTCGGACTTAAGTATTTTATTTGGCCCTTTAGCTTATTTAAGAATTTCTCAAAATCAGGATCATATTTTCATAGGAACTCATATTGCTGATAAAAAAGTTCCTTTATTGCAGCTATCTCAAAAAGTGTTTATTATTTCTTTATATGGATTGTTGCCCCTCTTCTTAACGCCAGTGTAACCGCCATTGTTCATACAAAAGAGACGATTCCAAGTGAGTTTTCGATGTTTCGCGCCTCCATATCGCATTTACAATTTTTCAATCGTCATAAGCAACTCAAATATTTTGTTTATTCATTATCAGCCCTTTGTTGGCCACTGCTGGACATAGATCTCCCCCAAATTGCGATATTTTACCCTGTCTTTGGCTTGTCGCATCGTCAACCTTCTTTTTAGGAGACTGTCCTGCCCTTACACCCGCCATTGCAACTCGTGTAAGCCAGGATCAACAGTGATACGCATTATAATGATCTCGAGCATTGAAGCTCGGCGAGTCTCCGGGAATGTCTGACTTGCCTTTAAAATCGTCAATCTTTTGGAAATCATCACTCTATTTAGCTGGAAGGCGTCCCAGACTAGGTAAACCATGACGCGGTCTCCACTCAAGAAGTCCTTTACTCCAATGGTTATCGGTTATGTGACATATGTGACCAGCTCAATGCCACTTCAACTTGCTAATCCTGCTTGCTATGTCTATAACGTTGGTTATCTGTTGGATAACCTCATTACGGATCTTATCTTATCATAGCACGCTCCATAGCTCGCTGAGGGACCTTAAGCTGGTGGACCAGTTGTACTGTGAGTTTCCAAGACTCAGCACCGTAGGTTGAAAACTTTCGTTTTCAAGCTTTGTGGTAAAGGTGACGAGAATATTCGACGTAGTTTACCAAATGCCCAGCTGGATTCTCTTCGTAGCCTCCTTCTCAATTTTGTTTCTACCACATGTTTAAAACAACTTTGAGCTAATAGTCACATACAGCGACAAGTCTTGGATCAAGGTGGTGGTTGATCATTACTTTAGTTTTATCGAAGTCAATTTTAAGTCCTATTCACTGTGAGGCTGAAGCCAGACTGTCCAGCATATATTGCAGCTCCTCCAGCGATTCCGCCATTAGGACTATATTGTCAGCGAAACGTAGGTGCGTTTGTTTACTATTTTATTATTTATTGCCACTGCCTCTTAAGAAGTGACCATTGGGCTTACAGTGGACTTTCATAAATCGACTTCAATTCGATTTTTTTTAAATTACACTGATCTGTCAGATAATGATGGAGATTTAATATTTTCCACTCCTAATTATGATTCAATTTCATGTTTATTCTTACTTGATTATGGTTGTTTTGGGTCTGGATTTGCTAGAATATATATATTTTTTCATTTGCTCATTTGTTCATTTCCGAGATTCTGTTTACTCGCATTTTCATCAATAAATTACTCGTTCCGAAAGTACTGACTTATTTCAGATAACTTTTTTATTTGTTTTTTTAGACTCCTTCTTTCTCTTTCGTTTTTCGTTATCCCTTTAATAATGTCTAGAAAATATTGCCATAATATTCATTAAATTATAATTTATTGGCATCTTATTAAGATTATACAAAAAATAATTTCTCCTGTTTTAAATGTAGTCAATTGTTTATTCTTATTAATTTCGTTATTAAATTCATTAAAATTGCATGATTCTAAGGTAACACCCTTTCGGACTAGAGTCCGAGGCCTTATCGGGCTAGGGCCCTGTCGGGCCTGTGACCATGTCGGACCAGGGCCCTGCCGGGCCGGGGGCCCCTTAGGCCGGGGGCCCGTGGCATTTTGCGCACTATGCCACCCTATTGTTACGCCACTGGTACATGGACTGATACAGTGCTCTGTCATATCGGCTTGACATCTTTGGATGCCGTTTAAACACTTTCCCATGGTAGTTGTAAAATATAATTATTTCGCATTAACATGCCTGATATATTACCATATCCGAGCTGCTTTCTCGTATAACATTCAGTGCGAAAATGACAGTAATTAAATAAATTGTCAACTCCGACGCCCCACTTTCAACGGTTAGTGTGAGAATCGTGTCAGTCGGCAAAAAGTACTTCGATGTTTTTACCGACATTACGATTCCAGCGCTCCTATTGATTTTTTATGAGTGATATTAAGCATCTACAGGTTATATCAAGCCTGCTACCGAAGACGCAGCAAAGATGAAGCAGAGTGATCGTTTTAGTGACTTGAAACACAAAGCAAGTAAAAAATAAATAAAAAAAGAAGCCACAACTTATTTTGTTATTTTTTTCCTATCGTCGTGTTTGGGTAGTAAATACATAGTTTATTTCTAAAATAATAGTGGACACCCTTTAATTTTAAAAGATGCTATGGTACACTAAAGCTTAAAATATTAATTAATCTAAAAAGCTATACATTTACCACCTCAACAAAATCATGTTAAAAAATTAGTGTATTATGTTTGTAGTCACTAAAACTACCACCCGGCTTCGTTTTCTGTAGCAGTCTTGATATACCCTGTATATTACGAGTAATATTGGTCACGTCATGAAAGATGACTATTACTGGCTGCACCAGGGAATGATTTCTAGAAAAAGGAGTGTGGGAGAAGGCAGCACTCATGGTTAAAGAACCTGCGAGAATTTCCCGATTTGATGGGCCAGCAACACATCTGTCATCCCAGCGTTTTGAATGTTCATGGGCGGAAATGGTCACTTACAATCAGGTGACTTGTTTGCTCGTTTGTTGGACCCAGTGTTTAAAAAAATCTTGTACGAAAAAGATCACTTACCATCAAATGACTTGGCTTCTCGTTTACCGGACCCATTATATTTAATACAGGTAATGCACTAATCGTTTGTCGGAATTATTCAATAAATATCATGCAAGTACAAACTTGATTAAACCTGTATTAAAAATGGAGTATTATAATGGGTAGTTGTATGAATTGCGCCGGGAAAGGTGTCCGGTTGGAGAGCGTATGCGAACAAATTCACAGGCTATTACTAGTGATTCATATATGGGTTGTAGTGATGTCACGTTTGAATTCCGACCACAATGTTTAAATTTAATATTTATACAGAAATGTATTATTCTCTTTTCATAAATTTGGACTTATCAAGCCTATCAAGATGTTTCTTTTATTCTTAGAGTGGTAATAAAATTATAATTAGGATTAAGAGCGGTCGTACTATTAAGCTTTTTACTTATTTTTTTGCCTTGGTGTTGTGATTTTATAAAGGGTTAAAAAACGAATGACTTAGTTAGTTTGGTCCCGCACTGGTCCAGCATAGTGAACTACCCCCTAATAGTTGGCAAAGTGGTAATTGTAAAGACCTCGGTTGTAGAGGATTAGCGTGCTTTGCATTAGGCAATTATAGGCTGATTCAATACAGTAAACTGAGTTGCAAAACCCTTCCAATAATTATTAAGTAGTAGAGCCACACTATTGTCATTCTTGACTCAGCATGAATTGGTAGGCTTGTCCGGGGCGGTACCACTCTATCAAAAAAGATTGACGTGAAGCAAAAGCTTTGCTGACACGTATCGTTCGACGAGTGAGATTTTCTTTCTCTTTTCATCCTTGTTCCTTCCAGCTGTCCTTCCGATTTGATGGGCTGGCAACACTTCCATGGTTCAAGCATTGTAGATGTACATGGGTGGCAGTGATAACTTACCATCAGGTAACCTATATGCTCGTTTGCCGGATCGATGGAATAAAAAAAAGACAACGTTAAAAATCTTTCGAGGCGGCCTTTGTTCAAAACTGTCTCTATGATTCAAGATGTTGACTGAAAGATAAATGAGGTCAAATAATATTCCATTGAGATAATATACTAGAGAGGACACTGCAAACAAAATGTTTGTAACAAAATGAAAGGTACCGTACCACTCTTTCTATTTCTGTCTCTGTCAAGCCTACGCAGTGACATTATCTTCGCTCTCGCTTCACTGGGTTCCCATGTGCACGCGCAATACGCAGAGATTTTGTTCCCGATGCCCGCTCTAGTATAATACTTCAATGCCATATTCCTATGAATTACGATCTACGTTAATTGAATTGCTAAACTTGCACATTGAGGTCAGGACGTGTCAGTTATCAGACTGCGAACATAATAGACCAATGAATATTTTATGATACCGTGATATGACCAGCACAGTTAACTGATGCTCAAGTTCTCTCAAATACCCGAATAAGCTCACTAGAGGGGTTTAAGCCGTCCAAAACATTATATAATAATATTAAGGTTTGTTTGAAAAAGACAAGACATGGCATATATTATAATCCAAAGGTTGTCTGTAAGAAATCACCTAGGGCGATAGAACCGCGTTATTTGTGAAATATTGTATGATTTTTTGTGTGCAGTAAAGAATAAAATAAGCAAAATTTATAAATATTGCGATATCTTCAAACTTTAACGAAAGGTAACTTTACCAGCGTTATTTTATATATTGAATTTTATATATGTTTCTTAGTGAACCAATAGTGTTTCCTTATCAGACACTTTTGATGGTTCTCTCAACTTGTTAGAAATATTGAAACTGATAACTCCTTAAGAGCGTTTATACCCTGTGCGCGCTTTTTGGCTTAAAAACAGGACTTTTCAAATGAGTTAATAGCCACTAATAAACAATTTAAAGGAAAAATAATTTGTACTTATTTTAGAAAAGTTTGTCATCTAGGGATTTTGGTGGAAAACATTATAGATTGATGGATAATTTGTGAGTACTATAAGGATTACTGAACACAAGTTTCGTTATTTAGGCTTTAAATGGCAATTTAGAAGCTTAAGATATCCGAAACCACTAAATATAAGATGAAAATAAAAATATTATCAGACTAATAAGACCCTTATGGAGGGATTTTGCTGAGAAAAATAATCTTTTTGTGTTTAGTTCCTGAAAAATAAAAAATTAAACAATGCGAAATTATTCAGAAACTCTCGTCAAGAACATATTTTTTTCACCAACTTATCGTACATAATTTTTTATAGCAATTACATATTACAATAGAAGAACATCTTATCAATAAATTACCATTTTTATATTTCAACAAAATTAGTTTTCATGTTTTCTACAAATATTTTAAAAACCACTATAAAACACGCTATCCGACATGGATCAAATCAGACCGCCGCAAGGCCTTCTAGAGGGAGGACGTATCGCTCGTCGCTCCGGCCTGGCTGCAGTCGATTATGCCGCGCGTAGTAAAAATAGCCACGCGCGGACTGCGATTACCACATCTTAGTACTTTGGTAGTAAAATATTTAATTATTTTTATTACCTACAATGATTTTGTAGTGAGTATAAATTATGTTTCAGGTAATATAATGGGATGTAATTCCGAGGCTAAATTATGTTATGTATTGTAATATAAAATTAAATATATTTCGTAATTGTAAGGGGTTGTAAGGCCCCTAACACTATTTATGTGTTCGAACACGAAATGATTAATAAAACGTCCGTAGTGTATACTGATTGAACACTGATTTGAATGCAACTTAACAATGTAATAATAAGAAAAGTATGATTACTATCTAAATTTGTATTATTCTTTGCTTGCACAGTAATATTTGTCTACTTATAATGCAAATAAAATATTTTTATGATATTATATTACAGTTACATTTCAATTGAATATTTGAAGCGCACGGATCAAAGTTGTTTGAGCCGATTGTATAGCGAGCCGACGCGGCAGCTCTACGCACACAGTTTTGGTCGCTTATGTGTGCGTGAAATTAACGAAGAAATACCTATAGTTGACTTTGCGCGCAAGGTGTATACGCTCTTAAGCCACCACGATCTCATTTTTATAAATGCTGATCGTGTCATGCATATGTTAGAGGCATCTGGAAATGAACGTTCAGCTTTTATGAAGTGCTCCATGAGTCCTTGAGCTATAAGATACGAGTCATGTATATCGGGTATCAGAATTAACAAAAGACTTTTAGCTGTCACTAAAACCAAGTCAAAAGTTAACATTGCTTTTTATCATCACCATCATCATCATATCAGCCACAGGAAGTCCACTGCTGAACATAGGCCTCCCCCAAGGATCTCCACAATGACCTGTTGGAAGCGGCCTGCATCCAGCGACTTCCTGCAACCTTAGTCAGATCGTCCGTCCACCTTGTAGGCGGGCATCCGACATTTCGCTTGCCTGTACGTGGCCTCCACTCAAGAACCTTTCGGCCCCAACGGCCATCGGTTCTACGAGCTATGTGCCCGGCCTATTTATTTATTTATTTAACACTTTATTGTACACCATATACATAAAAAGACAAAACTAAATGAAATAAAATATATGCACAAGTGGCGGTCTTATTGCTTGAAGCAATCTCTGCCAGACAACCATGGGATGGATAAACGAAAAGAACGAAAGTTGGGGCTTCCGGTGTACGAGTATTACAATTTATAATATTGTTAATTTTATAAATAAACATACATACATACATACATTTATACATACATACATATATATGTTGAATAAACATACAAATACACAAAATACACATATAATATATACACCTATAAATATATAAATATATATATATATATACAGGGTATATCAAGACTGCTACCGAAAACGAAGCCGGGTGGTAGTTTAAGCGACTTCAGACACAATGCAACAGAAAAAGTTGCAGAAAAAAAGCGACAATTTTTTTTTGTTATTTTTTTCCTTTGACCATATTTGGGTGGTAAATACATTTTTTCCTAAAATAATAGTGTATACCCTTTTATTTATAAATAATCTAAGGTAGAAAAATGTTTAAAATATTATTTTAGCAAAAACTATGGATTTACCACCCAAAAATGACGATATTTAAAAAATCATAAAAAATAACTGTCGCGTTTCTTTGCGAAATTTTTAGTCGCATTGTGTTTGTAGTCAATAAAACTACCACCGGGCTTCGTTTTCGGTAGCAGTCTTGAGATACCCGGTATACACATACACATATATACATACATACATATATATAACAACAAAGTAAAATGTGAACAACTCCAATATCCTCATAGAACCTGTAAGTAGTGTTCTTTAACCATATTTTTGAAGATGGGCAGAGTTTTAGCTCGTCTCACCGTTACTGGCAAAGCATTCCACAACCTGGCAGCTTGTACAGTGAAAGATTTGTCTGTGAAGGAAGTGGAATGCGCGGGGATTTTCAGCCTTAAGTTCTCCGATGATCTAAGAGACCTCGAATGTGAATCATGAAGAAATTCAAAGCGATTTTTAAGATATGAGAGAGTGAGGGGATTGAAAAGTATATTATAGAGAAGAAAAAGAATGTGTGTATTCCGGCGAAGGCCTTATTGGCAGCCACTTGAGCTTTGTACGAAAATCGGAAACATGATCATATTTGCGTAATCCAAATATAAATCTGATACAAAAGTTTTGAAGACGCTCAAGTTTATTAAGTTGCTCCTCTTTGATATTAAGATAACTGACATCCGCATAATCAAGGATGGGGAGAAGAAGGGATTGAGCAAGCGATATTTTCGTGGCAATTGGTAGAAAATTGCGTAATCTCCGCAAGGACCCAGCCGAGGCGAATAGCTTCCTACTCAACTCTCGGATCTGTGGACCCCAGGTGAAATTTTGATCAATGTAGATGCCAAGATTTTTGACGCTGTCACTGTAGGGAATACTTACTCCATTACAGATGACAGGTGAAATAAGCGACCAGTTAACTTTAGAAATCAACCTGGGGCTGCCGACTACAATGCCCTGCGTTTTGGATGGATTTATCATAAGTCCATATTCTTTACTCCAGTCACTTATCAGTTCAATATCCTTATTAACTGCCGAGACAGCGTAATTTAACCGGTGAAGAGGAGCCTGAGAATAGATTTGGAGATCATCTGCATAAAGGTGGTAGAAAGATCGAAGTTTGGTTGTAATAGAGTTGATAAAAACTGCGAAGAGTAGGGGAGATAACACGCCGCCCTGTGGCACCCCAGCAGACATCGTGTGCCAAGACGATACGTTATCGTCGACACAGATTCGCTGCCGGCGTCCAAACAGGTAACTACGAAACCAAACAAGCGCTGTTGGAGATATGTTAAACGAACCTAGTACGCTCAGTAGCACATCAAAATCGACCGTATTAAACGCATTGCTGAAGTCAAGAAGTGCTAAAACTGTCAGCTTGCCTACTTCCATGGCCGATCTGATGTCCTCCGTAATATGAACAAGGGTTGTAGTGGTGCTGTGACCAGGACGGAAACCGGATTGGAATGGGTTCAGAAGTTGATTTTTATAGAGGAAATCAGCGAGTTGGGCGTAGATTAGGCGCTCAAGGACTTTGGATAGGAATGGTAGGATAGAAATAGGGCGGAATTCGGAAAAGGTTGTAGGATTACTTTTTTTAGGAAGAGGAATTATGTGGGCCTCTTTCCAGACTGCTGGAAAAGTCCCACTGGTAATGGAATAGTTGAGGATATGGGTGATGATGGGAAGGATTTCATCAAGGATAGGGATAATCATATTACGTCCGAGGCAATCGCTGCCAGCAGCATTGGAAGCGATCAGCGTAATGTTCTTTCTAACATCACAATCAGCGACCTGTTTAAAAACTAAAGGGGGACAATCGGGAGTTTTACATGAAGAAAGGTATTGTATTGTTTTACTTTTAGCAGTCCCATCTAAAATTGATGGAGAACAGAAGTGTTGGTTAAGAGAGTTTAAATGCCTACTACCACTACTGCCTACTGCCACTTCAACTTGCCAATCCTATGAGCTATGTCGGTAACCATGGTTCTCCTACGGATCTCCTCATTTCTGATTCGATCTCGTAGGGAAACACCGAGCCTATGCTCGGTGTTTCCCTACGAGATAGGGCAGCGGGCTATCCCGCTCCATGGCTCGTTGAGTGACTTTGAGCCTTTTAATGAGGCCCACAGTGAGAGGCCACGTCTCGGTGCTTGCTTTTTATAATCAATATAAATACCTATGTAAATTACCGTTTAATGTTAGAACTAGGGCATTTTCTTTATATATTTTATATGTATATTTGACTGTGGAAACATGTAATTGGTGCTTTGTTTTTGTCGTGGATTATACTACGTAACACTGTATATTGTATATTCCTAAACTAAATAAAAATTGCTGAGTCGGTGGATATCCCCCATCACTAGTGGACAATTTCTCCCCAATAGTGCGTCGGGCCGACGGAAGCCGACCGGTTTGGCCGGAAGCGATGCGCGATCACGTGGTTTTTTACCAGATCCCATATTATGAGCCTTTAATACTATTCTTATAATCGGAATCATCAATGAAAGGGCTTTAAGGTCAAGGAAGGTTAAGTGGGATCTTTATGGATCTTAATGGAGGCTTGGGATGAATTAAATCTTGAATTTGATGAAAAAAATTGAGAACGATCTGCATTTAACTTTAGCTAAATTAGATGAATGTTATGCAGAAACTGGTACTCGTGTTATTTAGAACACATCATTCCGACACCTTAGTAAATTATTATGATGTATTATGTCAGAATATAATGACCATAGGGATATGTTCCACTAAAATCAATAGAGATATTTGAAACCAATAGAATCTACGGCGCATTTGCTAGAGAGCCAGCTGTTCAACTGGAGGCCACGGGTTCTTATACTTGTACCTTGTGTGGACCACATATTTGTTCCAGGTCTGAGTGTAGAGAAACGAAAAAGGTGTTTATAATTCTGATTTAAAAAAAAATAAGAATTAATATTATGCTGTGGCTTCAGAACTTTATTTTATGGATAGCCCCAACATGAATTTCAATCTAAGGACTCGTGATTTTCGCAACCTCCATTGTCGCAGCCCTTTTGTCCTCCAGAAAAATTAAAAGGACAATCCACTTGCTAATTCATTGAATCGTGGAACTTTTAAACTTTGTCCAACATTGTTCCGAGTTGCTTAATTCCCTCAAAGTGTCAAGTGAATGAAAATGACTCAAAGCTCGCTCGAATAACACAAAACATAATTTATTTTTCATAAAATAATAAGTTGGAAAGTTTGAATGTTGCATGGAACAAGACACAGGCCTGCAATGGAAGTTTAATCAGCCTTGGACTGAGCAAGTTTTATTGGAAAAAATCCCGAGGCGCCGAGATTTCGATGCCGCTACGCGACGCGTCGGACAGCGGATTTGTTTAACATGAAACTTGGCGAAGTTAGCTTTGATTCGCCGATTCATTTCTCTTCCTTTCGTAAAATTTCTGATATTTGCTTAGTTTTCGAAGTTGTTGAGGAACTTTTAATATACGATTGCATGCATTATTTATTCGAGAGGCAGCTGTCACCTCTTCGTTTATGAGAAGTTGGTAAGCGTAAGTTTTAACTGCGCACATATTTGATATCGTCTGTAAAAAATGTATGCAATTCTAAAAAGCGCGTGGTGGCCTCTTCCGCCAACCTGCGCTAGACCAGCGTAGGCCAATCCGTGGCCTCTTGTTTCACAGGCGGCGTCTAACCGCCTGCGCCACGAAGGCTGTCAATCGTATGTAAAACTAAAAAAGTGACCGTGAAAATTAAATAATGGAACTGTATTTTTATCAGGCTACATCCAGGCTATCAAATACAAAATTAACTTTAAATTACTAGAACTTTCTTTTAATCAAAATATATATGCAGATCGCTACAAAAGCATTCTATCCCTAATTTTCCTTCTTAATGTTTTAAATTACCACACTAAGATGATAAATTCCAATTAATACCCTATACATAATATTCAAAGTTCATGAAGTTATAGGCGCCTGATGAAGTAACTTTAGCAATAATTCACTGGGCGGAGGCAAGTTTTGTGACAGGCGCGACGGTTTACTTGTTGGATACCCAACATTCTTTTGATGTCATGAAGTTATTCGGTACTTTTAATTACGTTTATAACTGTATTAATTTGGTTAGGGTAATATTTGTTCTTATTTAAGAAGAGTTGTCGATTTTGAGCCAGTTTGTTTAGAATATTATCTTGTTTACTTTTAGCTGATAATTCTTTATGTGGGAAAATTCTTTAGTATTAAATTGATTTGAAAAACCATAAATAACACTATTTGAACATGAGCGATAAGACCGCCAGTTGTTACACTAATTTAAAATAATGTAAACTGTCTACTTGTATGTAATATGTGGTAAACAATAAAGTGTTATCTATCTAACTATCATGGGTACATCTATATTAAGTTACATATCCGAATTCATTTTAATATAATGGTTTCTTAGATTTACGTGAATGTTACACATTGAAATAAAACTATTATTAGCCGCGATAAAATCCGTAAATAATAGTTTTATTTCAATCATTTTAATATAACTAAATGCAAAATTATATAAATCTCGTACCTATTCTTCCTTCATGTTAAACTCACTTTTTGACATTATAATGATGCTAACCGCGAATAGTATGAAATTCACTGATCCGGCGCGGTCGCATTATGAGCTAAGCTTTCTAGAGTGAACGGCTCTGCCAGATTAGACCGCACGTTTCCGCAATGTCTGTTTGTCCAAACGACTAGAACCAAGACTAGAACCGAAAAATAGTTTTATGTCAGTTGAACTGAATTTAAAGCTGCATTATGCTCTGTCCAAACGAATTTTCGTGAAAATGTAAACTGAGGTGAATTAAGATTTCTAGTCTTACAGTTGTTGCAGGTTCTATTCCAGTTATAAATGTTTGAGTGACGAACAAATGCTTGTTTTGGAGCTAGGTGTTGTGTGTATCAAAAAGTCTGTCATCGTTTCTGTTATCCGCAACTACAGGAGTCATGAGTAGACGTATGACAGTTGGGTGTTTTTTTTTAAATACGTTTCTATTGCTTGTTCTAGAACAGAATATTGTAACGGGTGAGTTTTTACGTGCGTCTGGTAAAGCAGTCTCTTTAAGCAAGACGGTGGTGCTGGCAGTTTTATCAAAACAATACAATGAGGATTTGAGTATAGAACGGTAGATGTCAACGACTGATGTGATGACTATGAATATGTCACATGATTTGGTGCGTGGTATGGCCAAAGCCAAAGCCAAAGCCAAAGCCAAAGCCGGAGTTGTCAGCCAGGCCATCTATTATTTGTTTTATTGTGAATGATTAGACAAGTTCAATATATCAAGGCCTTCCAATTCCGCTTCTGTTTCAATATATCTAAAGGCCGACCGTTTAACTCGCGTATCGCCTGTGCGGTAAGAAGGGAGCGAGGGGAGATGTTAGCGGGTGGGTGAAAGGGGTGCGCGGAGCAGAGAGCTTACGTCAAGTGCGACAGTGCGCTGGCTGTGTTGGTAATTTTGTTACGGACACTTGCACATAAACGCACAAGGTGTACGACTTGCCAAGATAAATCTCAAGATGAATCGCTCTTGCAGTTTTGCGAACAAAATTAAAAAGCAAGCTAAACAAATAGCATACAATGTATATTCCTTTTTTAAAGCCAGAAAACAAGATCATAATTCTACAGAGTATCTTGAAGACGTAAACCTAAACAAACTTGTTGCTAAAGCTACAGGACTCTCGGTGACTACCATATGTAAAATAATAAAAGAAGGAAATTAACTAAAAGATGAACAAAATAATGTAAATTTTAAATCACCAAAAATAAATACACAGATCCGAAAGAAAAAAATTGAAGTTGACAGTTTTACAGAGGGCGTTATTAGAAGAAAAATAACTCAATTTTATACGGTTTATAAGAAGGTTCCTACATTAAAAATTTTGAATGCGAAACTCAGAGAAGAAGGAATTTTAAATTGCGGCCGAGAATATTTAAGAACATTGATTCAAAAACTTGGCTTTCGATTTAAGAAATGTCAATCAAAAAGAAAATTACTGATTGAACAACCAAACATCGTATCGTGGCGGTGGCGTTATCGTAATGCGATAAAGAAGCACAGAAGAGATCAAAGAAACATTGTTTACCTCGATGAAACATATGTCAATTCGTCATTAAATGTACCGGCGTGTTGGCAATCCAATGAAGAACGAGGGGTGCTGTCGCATATTGGCAAAGGGCCACGTTTAATTATTGTACATGCTGGTGGACAAGCCGGATTTATCGATGGAGCTCTTTTAATATTTAAATCCAAAAGCAAAACCGGAGATTATCATAGCGATATGAATTTTGTAAACTTCAGCAAATGGACTAGAGAAAAGCTTTTGCCAAATTTACCGCCAAGGTCAGTTATTGTTATGGATAATGCCGCATACCACTCGGTACAAGAGGACAAAAAGTCTACAATGACATACACAAAAGCCATCATGTAGACCTGGCTGCAAAGACACAATGTTGAATTTGATACGTCTTTAAGAAAATGTGATTTATTGAATTTAATTAAACAACACGCAGCAGAAAATATTTACAAAATAGATGAAATTTTAAAGGCGGCAGGTCATGAAGTCTTACGACTGCCTCCATATCACCTAGACTTGAACCCAATCGAATTGGTTTGGGGGGATATCAAAGGACAGCTCGCAAAAATTGAAATTGATTCTAATTTAGACAAAAAGAAAAATACACTGGAACAGTTATTTGCCGAATTCTCTATAGAAAAATGGGTTAACTGCGATAAACATGTACAAACTATTGAAAATGAATATTGTCTGCACGATCGTATCGTTGATGAAGAGATGGACCGATTTATTATTACATTGCAAGATTCTGACTCCTCAAGCTACACAGACAGTGATGATGATTCAAGCGATATGGATATTAGTGATGAATAGTCCTATAACTTTTATCTGTGGTTAAATATTTCTTAAACGAAGTTAATTATTGTTTTTATGATTTTGTACCTAAGAAGCTATTAATAAAATATTTGTAAAACTTGAAAATAAATACTTAAAAAAAGATACCTATTATTTTATTCTTTACCAACAATGTCTATCTCGAGACAAATCTTTGGATTATTGACTCCGTGTGTAGCGTTACCCGCCCCCGCTCCCTTCTTACCGCGCAGGCGATACGCGAGTTAAACGGTCGGCCTATATACAGATAAATAAAATTGAAGTGTGTTTTAAGAGTGAAAATAAAAAAATATGTCCTACTACATATCGTTATATACACGATACCTGTGCCGAAAATGATCTTAAAAAAATTTTTGTCTGTCTGTCTGTTTGTTCCGGCTAATCTCTGAAATGGCTAGACCGATTTTGAAGGGACTTTTTTGTCAGGTAGCTGATATAACAAGGAGTAACTTAGGGTACATTTATTTTAGAAAAGTTCTTTTAGTATTTTAGAAAAAAAAAAGTTTTTGTTAAATTCCACGCGGACGAAGTCGCGGGCACAGCTAGTTTGTAAATAATTAGGACCGAAGCTGCTCTGTTAAATAGCAAAATGCATGGTTTGATGGTTTGGATTCAGTTTGCATCCAGAGGTTATTTTAAAATCAAGGAATGGCGAGACGAGCCTGCCGATAGTAAGAGATAGGCCTACGTATTTACAGTGGCAAAACCAAACAACACTATAAATTATAAAGCAATGCTTGGCATTCCATTGCGCTCGCCATCCTGAGACATAAGATGTCAAGTTTAAATACGTGCAATAGTTACTCAGGCTACAATGTCCTTCATACTGGAACACAACAGCGCATTAAAATTGCTGTTTGGCTGCGAAATAGACATTGCAGTAGCACCTACCCAGGCGGCCTCTCACACATGAGAGACCACAGTAAAATTCCAGAGATCGATTTTGTGTAGACTTGCAACGAATATTCGGTTTCTATTCGGTATTCGGCCTATTCGGCTGCTTTTATTATATTCGGCCGAATACCGAATATCTACATATTATTATTCAGCCGAATACCGAATACTTAAATAATTTATTTTGTCATAGAGAAATAATTGGTAAAATGAAAAATTAAAATCGATTGATTACGTATATATTCATATTTTCATTTATGTTATAATCATTTAAGTAGTCATTGGTGCATAACACAGGGTGCACACGGGTACACATTGAAGCGAGAGGGAAGATATGTTACTTCGTAGGCGTGGCAGAGACAGAAATAGAATGTACCCTTCATTTTGTTACAAACATTTTGTTTGCAGTGTCCCCTCTAGATATTACCTCAATGCGTCTGTACAAGTTTTTGGCGCTTAAATCCAGCCGAATAATTTAGCTTAATATTCGGCTATTCGGTCAGGGGCCTCGCCGAATATTCGGTATTCGGTATACTGCCGAATATACTATTCGTTGCAAGTCTAATTTTGTGGCTTTTGCTGTAGATATATAATTATAATATGATTATAATTCTTGACTTGAAACTCCGTCGTAGGGGAAGTAATTAAATAATATAACAAAAGAATTTCACCCAAAGTAAATATCACAAAACTCCGAAACATTACGTTGAAAAATAAAATATAACGCGAGAAAAAATCTGTGTACTTAGTTGAAAAATGGCTCCCGTCTCCTGTAAAGCGTTCATGTTTGCCGACGCGACGGTACCATTGGTTTCACGCGAATTTAATTTATTTATTTATTTATTTATTAAGCTTCATATACAAATGTATACAAGGCGGACTTAATGCCTGTGGCATTTTCTCCCAGTCGACCTTTAGGTGATGCAGAGATGAGCTGTAGTAGGTGTACGAATACTTAATTAAAAGATAAAGAGAAAAAATACAAGTAATAAAAAATTATATTACATATATTATTATTCGATTTACAAATATATATATATATATATATATATATATATATATATATATATATATACTATATAAAATAAAATACTATACAGGGTATATCAAGACTGCTACCGAAAACGAAGCCGGGTGGTAGTTTAAGCGACTTCAGACACAATGCAACAGAAAAAGTTGCAAAAATAAGCGACAATTTATTTTTTGAAATTTTTTTCCTATTGCCATATTTTGGTGGTAAATAATTTTTTTCCTAAAATAATAGTGTATACCCTTTAATTTATAAATACTCTAAGATATAAGAGAGTTTAAATTATTATTTTAGCAAAAACTATGGATTTACCACCCAAAAATGACGATATTTAAAAAATCATAAAGGAAGTTTTTAAGACGATAAAAAGATCGAAGTATACCAGTGACTTTCTGGCAAACAGAAGTAACTTGGGCGCGCCAGTTTAAATTGGAGTCGATAAGAAGCCCGAGGTCCTTAACTATGGATGACCATCCTACAATTGTGTTATCATACACAACAGGTGGAATAGTAGTTGGATCCATCCTACTCGTCAAACGCTGGCTTCCCACAATAATAGCCTGACACTTAGCAGGATTAACTTTAATACCATAATTATGGGACCATCTGCGAATATGTTCCAAGTCACTATTTATTTCGTCGACTGCCGAGGATACACTACCGATACTTGCCTGAGAGTAAAGCTGCAAGTCATCGGCATAAAGATGGTACGCGCATCGAAGGTCTTTGGTAATGAGATTAATAAATACAGAAAACAATAACGGAGAAAGAATACCGCCTTGAGGAACGCCAGAGTCGAGGTCGCACCATTTAGACGAAGTCTCGCCGATACGAATCGACTGTTGACGTCCTCGAAGATAAGAAGAGAACCAATCCAGTGCTTCGGGAGAAACCATAAGATAGGATAGGATGGACAGTAGGATGTCATGATTGACGACATTAAAGGCGTTTGAAAAATCAACCAGGACCATAACAGTAATCCGGGTGTCTTCCATACCAGCCCTAATGTCGTCAGTTACCTTAAGGAGTGCGGAAATGGTGCTATGGCCAGGTCTAAAGCCGGACTGCAGTGGGCTCAGCAGGTTGTGAGAATACACAAACCTGGAAAGCTGCTTATACGCACATAATTTATCAGTTGGAAACAAGAAAACAATTTGGATAATTATCATAATATGTATGCGCGCCGCGGTCTTTAAGGTTGGATACCCCTGCTATCTCTTCAAAATTACAGAACCGATTTTAATGAAACTTACAAAATTCCTAAGTTGGACTATACGTAATCCAATACAAAAAATGGTGATCCGGCTATAACTTTTGGAGATATAAGTGGACAAGCATACACACATTTGTGGAATTTGGCACACGTGTTCTGCCGCAGCGCTGGTATAAACTAACTTATCCAAAACTGCGCAATTTGTACAAAATTACATATTGAATTCCTTTATTTAATCGATTAATTATTAATCAAATAATGCAAAAACGACTCAGTCAACTGTTCATTGCAATTTAAAAGAGATTAGATATCATTTTAAAATATTGAAAAACTTCTCAAATAAGTTTACCATTACACGCTGACGTTCTATGGGTATGTTACCTTAAAAATAAATCTTTACAATTACATTTTTTTTAACTATTCATTTACCATAGAAAGTAAACTTTTTAACATATTTACATAACGGTAAAATGTATTTTTTTTTTCGCCAACCCGCACTAGGCCAGCGTGGTGGACTATATGGCCTAACCACTCTCAATCGTACTGTCGATTGTAGAGGAGGCCCGTGCCCTGCAGTGGGACGTATATGGGCTGATACAGAAAATGTATTTAAATGGAAAACTCTAGTAAAGTTTTACGTATCTTAAAATAATCGAAAACTAAGAGTAGCGCAGTGTAAAATTTTTCACACAATGGATTTTTTACATGCCAAGCACGTTTTGCTGCAGCACATACCACAATGTCAAGCCATGCGATGTTCACCTCCATAATATCTACCGTCTAGACGATAGCTTAGATGTGAGGATAGGTGTGCCAAATCCAATGACTGGAGACTGACGCTAATGGAGATCACGGGCTTAGAGCACAGTGAACAAAAGTTTTAATTCTTAGTTCATTTTTGCTTGGGATAAAGGTGATCTGAGAAATCTACGCAATAATACTGACTAATTTTATCTATATAATTCTGCTCCAACTTTCGTCGTTTTCTCTTATATCCATCAAATGGTTGTCTTTCAGAAATTGCCTTGTGCGATAAGACCAACAATTGTACTTTTTTCTTACGTAAATTGATTAGTTTTGGTTTTATTTCTAGTGTACAATAAAGCTCAAAATAAATAAAGCCGAAATGTTTTTGAAAGTGCAACAAATAGAAAAATTGGACTATCGCAGTAGAATATTCTCAAAAGATCCATATTAGGCTGGATGCGCAACCTGGCTAAAAAGACTGCCCATTGCCCACAGCACTTTATCGGAATTATCGGAAACCCCGTCTTAATCGGAGAATTATCGGAAACCCCGTCTCAGTGACCTACGCAAGAATATCATTGTGTTTCGGGTTCACCTTGTGTATATCGGCAAACCGCAGTCCAGATATCTATGTGTTCTCGATTTTTTATGTTTCCAATACATTATTTAGTATGCATTGCTCTTATGTCCAGAAGAATTAGAATCTATTCGCCCAGGAAATACAAAATAACTCAATAATGCTAAAAGAACTAGTAGGTCGCATAAAAATGTGATCATTAACGGCGTGTCAATGGCATCGAGAACACGTCAACACTCGAAGCGAACAAACAAGCTCTCCAATTCATAGATGAAAACTGAAAAACAATACACATCTATTGTCTATAGCGAACGCGGATTAAAAGTTAATTAAAACTCAAAAGCCACCTTAAGTCCTACGAAAGAGGACACATCACAATCAACACTCAACTCTATCGTACAACAATAAAGTTACATTTCATTTACGTGAAAAATACAGAGCTTTACGAATCAAAATGTAATTTGGTTGGTATCGCGTTGAACAAATCATTTATAAGACGTAATTACTAGTCAGGCTTCATTTACATTTAACTAAATGAATTAGTATTTGAACACATTTAATTTGAATAAAAGATAAGCGTAGAACAATGACCTTGGCTCCCAATCGATTTTGTTCGTAAGTATCTATCCACCTCAATGTTCATCGATGTTAGATATTACCTGGTGGTATAATTGTGATAAATCCTAAACTGCGCTCTAAAACACGCATTGTAGATGTAGGGCGCAAGGCGGCCTCATTAAAATGGAACTAGGTAGTGTCCTACTTGTCCTATTGTGACTTGAATGCATTCCAAACCGTTGGCTGGTCACAAGCTGGATTCCAGATGGCCGGAAAAAAACGTGGAAGACCCAACAAGTGGTGGAAAGAGTTGGATGCATTCGAGCCAAAATGGCAAAAGTTCACTGAGGACAGGGTCAAGTGGAGTAACAAAGGGGAGGCCTTTACCCAACAGTGATATACATTATAGGCTATTAGTATATTGATCTTGGCTTTGATATATATTAACTGTAGATGCATTAATACCTTTAGAAACTAGAATCTATAAAGGAAGTCTTCTTTATATAAAATAAAATTACAAATAAAATTAGGACTCCCTGTGAAGACGTTGTAACTACAGACATATTAAGGGTCAGGGAGCAACTTTGAAATCTTTTAAATGCCATTATAAAATCCGGTAACTTGACAAAAGCAGAGAGGCCGTTACCCAGCAGTGGGTATTAAAGGGCTTATAATAATAACAATAAATTGCCGGAATGCTCACATACTTTCTTTGCTCTATAATATTTTGTTTGGCCCATCCTCTCCTCGTTACCTTAAAGAACGCTTTGAGTTCCTTAGTGTATCGCATTCGGTGTCCCTGAGGTCGTCGGAGAATTTAAAGCTTCGTACTCCGAAGCATACTACTAACTTTATGGACAAATCTTTTACGGTGCAAGCTATTAGACTATGGAATGCCCTTCCCTTTCAAATAAGAAGTGCACAAACTTTAGGTTCCTTTAAAAAATTGACAAAAAATCATTATCTGTCATTGTGTAGTTAATATACTATCGTTGTGTATATATGTATTATATACAAATTTATATACCTATATATTGATATCTATCTATTATTATGGTATTATGTGTTTATGATATATGTACGTACTATGTCTACATATATATAATGTTTATTGTATGTTTATGGAATGTGTTACATTTATTTATTACACAACTTTTTAATATTCTTTCGTCGTATGCTTTTGCTGCACACTGAATAATCTACATATAACTCCTGTCCATCCAAAGGTTGCCTGGAAGAAATCGCTACTAGTGATAAGGCCGCCCAAATAAAATAAAAATAAAAAACTCGTTGTTTGAGATATATTTTCATAATACAAATAACAAGCATCTCTACTCGTCATCGAATAGAATTAACATGCCTAATTATATAAAATGTAAAGAGAGAAAAACGATACAATTATTTTGACTTCGCTTTCGGTGACAGAAGATCGTAGACGACCTATCTGGATAGAACTATACTTACATTATCTAGTCGAGTTCAGTCACTTTGCCGTTTCATTACAAATCGAACTTCGATCAGAAATCACTCTTTAAATTTCTCATTTACTTTTTCTTGCTATAAAAATTCCATTGCAAATGCAGACCGAAGTTCCAATTGTTCCGTTCCACCGTCGCGTAAAATCTGGATCGTTTAAAAATTTTCCAGTTGAATATTTGAAGCCGAGCGTGCGTTATAAAGACAAGGGTTTCTCAAAATGTCTTGTACAGAGACGAGTGGACGGGTCTGTGGAGAGGCATTGTGGCTTCTCCATCCTTTATTCAAGCGAAAGATTTTAGGCATTTTAAAAATAAAATCCATATGATGGTATATTTTTATACAGAAGCGAAAAAGTGAGTCTTAAACAACCGTTGGAAAATTCAGTGCGATCGAAACAGAGTATAATAGTTTGATTTACGAAAATATTAGACATTGCATAAACTATTGAAAACATTTTTACCTCTCCCTGACCACGCAATCTGTAATATCTTGGAAACGAAACACAAAAATTCGGAAAAAAATATTGTATAATAGTTTTCTTCTAAATTGCATAACTAAGATAATATTATTCTGGCCTGTTTAATACCAAATATAAAAAGTACGAGCTCAATTGGTCCGCTACCTGGAGGATCACTCGTTGATCAGTGACTGACAATACGGATTCCGTCAATATCGATCGACGGGTGATCTTTTAGCGTTTGTCCTGCATCGCTGGGGTGAGGCGATTGACCGGCGTGGCGAGGCTCTTGCTGTGAGCCTCGACATTGCCAAGGCGTTTGATAGGGTCTGGCACCGTGGTCTTCTGTCCAAGCTTCCGGCATACGGTCTACCCGGCAACCTGTGTTCGTGGATTTCCGGCTTTCTGCATGGGCGTAGAATACGTGTAGTCGTTGACGGACACGCTTCGGCGCTCATGTCGGTAAATGCCGGAGTTCCTCAGGGCTCGGTGCTGTCGCCCACCTTGTTTATTCTGCATATCAATGACATGTTGTCGCTTGGCAACATTCATTGCTATGCAGATGACAGCAAGGTTCATGGGCGATACCACTGCGGGCCTCCAGGTTGCCGAGTCGAAACTGTGAAGGGACGCGAAGATCTTGTCATTGAGCTCAACCGGACCTTGGATCTCATTTCTACATGGGGTTCCAGGAATATGGTTGAGCTCAATGCCAAGAAAACCCAGGTGTGTGCGTTCACGTGCAAAAAATCCCCGTTCTCTCTCCTCCCCATTCTTCGGTGCTCCCCTCTCAATGCGGGATGACCTAAGTATCCTTGGTGTGGATATCCGCTCTGATCTCAATCCAAGGAATCACATCGAGGGCGTAATAACTGCCACATCACGCAGGGTTGGAGTACTGAATAGGGTGCGTCGGTTTTTCATGCCCGGTCAGCTTTGTCGTTTATATAAAGCGCAGGTCCGGCCGGGTATGGAGTACTGCTCGCACCTCTGGGATGGATCCGCCCAGTACCTGCTCGATGCCTTGGATGGATTGCAGCGGCGGGCCATCCGCATTGTGAACGATGCAGACGTTACGAGCAACTTAGAGTCGCTACAACTCCGGAGAGATGTCGTCTCTCTAAGCGTGTTCTACCGCCTGTATCACGGTGAGTGCTCTGAAGAATTGTTCAACTTGATCCCCTCCTCTCCATTCCTAACCAGAACCACGCGTGCTGGCTTGCGAAGCCATAGCTTGGCCGTCCACACCATCCCGGTTCTCGAATTCGTTTTTGTGCCGCACCGTCAGGCTGTGGAATTGTTTGCCGTCTCACGTGTTCCCTCCTTCCTACAATCCTGGGTCCTTCCGCCGTGGTGTGAAGAGGCACCTTAGCAGGCCGGCGTAATTGTTTCCATTGGCATGGGACTGCCATAATTATAGCTTTATAGCTTAAAACTAAGGCGGCATGACTGGTATAATGCCGCCTTAGTTTTAAGCTATAATGGTTTTATATTAGGCCATCACGCACGACGCACGCACGCTCTTCAGAACATTGGAAGTATCACTAAGATATCCGCGCCATGTATATAGTTGGATCTACGTCGAAAGAAAAATGCTAAAATACATTTTAAATTAACTTGTAATAGATTTTTTCTTAACGATAGTAAAAATAGTTTATCATATTTTTTACTGAACTATCTGTTATAAAACAAGCATGCATTATGGAAATCATTGTAACGACAACTTACAGGGGTGCTGTTGACATTACGCTCCACTGGAGCGTCGCACCACTTACAACGGAATATTTTTCACTCTTCGCTCTGTCCGAATTCTGTGTCTGTCTGTCTTCTCTCTGTCTGTGATAAAATAAAATTGACACAAAATGAAAAAAAGACTTAACTTAATGAAAAGGGCCTTATAGTTTTATTGCCAACGATATGGTCTTTAACATGGGAAGCCACTGAATCATTCTTGAACTTGGCAACATAAGATAATTTGTGTGAACAAATATTTATTCTGAGTCTGAGTATTGTCTGAAAAGTTTCTCATAGTTTGTCAAGTACTCGACACGAGACACTTAACTTGCAGAAGGGTCGAGACGGTGTGTTCGACTGTAGGTTTTACTTATTCGTACCATTGTACAAATGTTTTTGTAAATAAATAAAATATTTCTAAATATTTTTAGTTCTTCTTAAAGAAATACAGACTTCCGGAAATATCTGTAGAAATCATTGCAGGCCTTTTTTTGCAGTTCCGTGTTTAATTAATTTAAAAGAATTGGAAGAGCATTGAATATGGCCTATATATACTGTTCCAATGGTTCGACTCCACTAGAGATCACAATTCACATATTGTATCATTAAAAATGAACAAAAAATGGTTGCCTGTAAAGTCGGTTTTACGGGCGAAGATTTTACGTGACAACGTCTTTTTCTCGGTAGAATATTTATTGATATGAATATAATTAAATTGCACAATAGGAACAAGGAATTGAATGAAAATAAGAATTGCACAAATTTTAACTATAGAAATATATTTTGTTTACTAAAACATTGTACATGTAATGACGAATCTAAGCACTCCATATTTTCACTACAGACACAGCTGACGATACTTTAACCACACGTGTGAACTTGTATTGTGACGCTTTCTTGTTTTTCCAACGCCAAGAACGTTCGAGAAAGACAAAGACAGAGACACAAGCATGCGCCGATTCAATGCGCCTAATTCTCTAGTGCTGCGCGCGCACCGTTACGTTACCGGGCGTTACACTTTTTCATAAGTGACTCCCAGCCGCAACCTAATTTAAGACGTTGTCACGTCAATAAGAAAAATCGTATTTTGCCTGCTCTCGATTGTCGAGCTCGTCAAGACGATTCCTCTGACTCCAAACACGGGGGGTTTACTTTAAGAAATGACGGAGTTATGCCTGGACAAATATTTTAGGGGAGAGAGGGAGGAATTTGGGGATTTGGTTGGGGCCAATCTGTAGAGCTCACCGAGCCGGTTCCAAAGATACCAAACTCGGTGGGTCTACGATCTATATTGGCCGAGATAGGATTGGGGGGGGGGGTGAGGTAAATTTTCGGGGTGGGGGTAAGGGAGGGGGGGGAGGAAGGTTTCATGGGGAGGCTAACTTAAATTAATTTTTTGGAGGTAAAATATTTTTTTTTGGGGGGGTAATTTTTTGCGTAATTTGGGATTTCTGGCGGGGTCAATTTGTAGCCCTCACCAAGACGGTTCCGAGGATACCAAACTCGGTGGGTCTACGACCTATGTTGGCCGAGATAGGATTGGGGGGTGAGGTAAATTTTCGGGGTGGGGGTAGGGGAGGGGGGGGGGTAGGTTTCGTGGGGAGGCTAATAGGCACTATTTCGGAATAAGGGTGGGGGAAGGCAGGGGGGGGGGCTATGGGACAATTTTGGAAAAAGTGGGTGAAACTGAAAAATAATTCTCTAGTGCTGCGCGCGCACCGTTACGTTACCGGGCGTTACACTTTTTCATAAGTGACTCCCAGCCGCAACCTAATTTAAGACGTTGTCACGTCAAAAACGAAGTGAATTGACTGAACTTTCTCTTGTTTTTGGTTTTGTGAGGTCCATTGAAGGGACTCACTGGATGCAGGTTGACCCAAGAAGTTTCTATTGAGATCTTTGAGGGAAGCCTATGATCATTAGTAAGTCCTCTTGTGGCTAGAGGGGGGAAAGAGGGCGAGGGGAGGGGGAAAACATAAGAGGACATAGAGGAAGAAAATTGCCAGAAATCCTATACCTTTGGTAGTACTTACTATCTCTTGATACTCTTTAAATATTACACTTCATAGACCTTCGCTTGTGGTATAGTTCCACAGTCTTGTAGAATCAGAAAAACAAGATATCATATTCCAGTAAAGATAAGCTCATCTTAAATCTCAGAATCAACGAAACGAGACATTAAAGCCAAATCTCAAAAAATATATACACAAACACTTTAATGCGCTCTTAATAAAGGAAAAGAATGAAGGAATAAAGGAAAGTGAATCAAATAAAAAAACATAGGAATTGAAGGTCTTATCTCATAAAGCGATTTCCGCTAGACCTTTCACGTAAATGAAATCCCATCTAAAATCTCTAAACCCACTTGAACGTAACTTTGTTCGTTAAAAACTTAGCACGTGATCGTGAAAGCTTGCACAGCATACCAATAACCAGTTATCGGAAAAAATCCCGAGCGGAATTCAATTCTTCAAACGTCGGACGGCATTCAGAAAGAAAAACTCGTCCATTTTTCGCAGTTACCTTTGCATCTGAAAAGGAAACACAGATTTGCCGGGAGGCCTACTCTGACATTTTTCGGTACTCAGTATTACAGATTGTTGAAGATTGCTCAGTATTTTAGTGCGTGGCTAACCCGCACTAGGCCAGCGTGGTGGATCAAATGGCTTTACCACTGTCAATCGTACTTTCAATTATAGAGGAGACCCGTGCCCCGCAGTGGATATGATATGCACTGATACAGTACTCAGAATTACAACGATTCGTACGATTATGGTACTCTGTTATGAGTTTAATCAATTAGTTTAAAAAATATATACCGGGTATCTCAAGACTGCTACCGAAAACGAAGCCGGGTGGTAGTTTTAGTGGCTACAAACACAATGCAACAAAAATTTTCGCATAGAAACGCGACAATTATTTTTTATGATTTTTTAAATATCGTCATTTTTGGGTGGTAAATCCATAGTTTTTGCTAAAATAATAATTTAAACTCTCTTATATCTTAGAGTATTATAAATTAAAGGGTATACACTATTATTTTAGGAAAAAAATTATTTACCACCAAAATATGGCAATAGGAAAAAAATTTCAAAAAAATATTGTCGCTTATTTTTGCAACTTTTTCTGTTGCATTGTGTCTGAAGTCGCTTAAACTACCACCCGGCTTCGTTTTCGGTAGCAGTCTTGATATACCCTGTATACGAGCTTAGATGTTCGATCCATTTCAGGGTATGTTACTTTTAATCTTGGCTTACAAGTATAATGGTATTGGTGGTATGGTAAGTGGTATTGGTTTAATATAGTATTGTTCGCCAATACCGCATTAATAGTCCTCGTAGAGGTCTATACATAATGTTGTGAAGTGAAAGACGGTTATAAGCACACTGATGTTTAATTGGCTCGCCGTTTAACTGTACGTCAACATGACATATGCGTACCCACATTATACAATATGCAACATCTGTCATACTTAAAATACCATTTGTCCTATGATTTGATAGTTTTTCAAAAGGATATCATGACTATTTTGTACCCATGTTTATTTTTAATCACTCAACTAAACGGAATAATTGACTAACACCAAGATCTCTTTTTTTTTATTGCATTGAATGGCAAGACGAGCAAGCCGTTCGCCTGATGGTAAGCGATACGACCTCATGATGAACAGTAGCAACATTCCACTGCGTTCAGCACCCAGAGACATAAGATGTTAAGTCTCAATATGTCCAGTAGTTGCTCTGGCTACAATGTCCTTCAATCCGAAACACAACAGTGCATTTAAGCAGTGTTGTTTCACGAGAGAAATAGACATTGCGGTGGTACCTACCTAGATGGCCACTACCACCTTTTGATTACTAAAATTTAAAATATTTAATTAGAAAAAACTATTTAAATGTAGATTCTTAGATCTGAAAAATCTAAAGCTAAAAAACTTATTTATGCTTTAATATTCATATCATATCATCTGCTATCTGTATCAGCCCATATACGTCCCACTGCAGGGCACGGGCCTCCTCTACAATCGACTACCGATTGAGAGTGGTTAGGCCATATAGTCCACCACGCTGGCCTAGTGCGGGTTGGTATCATATCATCACTTCATCATAATATTTAATTAAATAATACTTCATAGTAAACCTGCAGTCCACAGACGCAAGGCGAGAACGCCCGGCGACCAATAACTCAAAAGGTACGCTTGGAAATATCGATGTGTGATGTGTAATTTAGCGTAAAAAGTTATATTTAAACGAATAAGGCACTTTTTGTACTCATGTGAGCGGCTTTAGTAGGTTACTGAAAGAGCCCGAATTCAAAATAATAATATAACTGATGGCTAGAAAACACCAGTTTTTAATACATCTACAATATCTGTGGAACCATAGATGTATATTATACCGAGGATATGAATAAGCTGTAAGAAAGGAATATTAATTATTATGTCTCTAGAAATGTTACTAAATAGGAAAACTCTACAGCTATAACTTCACATTAAGTTCCTTTGAGACTGTAGTTCAGCGCTGATTGATTCTGCTTTTTGATGCTGTAGTTAACACTTGAGATGACGTAGTTTTATTTGATAATTTATATTAGGTTTAAATACTGACACCAACTGAAATAACCAACCTGAAATCGTATACAAAAATCCACAATTCACAGCCCACGTACCAAATGTCAATAAGGTGAAATTCGAAATGGACTTGTTTATTAAACATAATATATTGCCATATTTCCAACGATATTTTTCTCGTATATTGCACAAACGAATCTATTTTGCCCTTATTTCGAAAAGCACGTCACGTCGCCCATTGTGAAGAGAGTGCTAGAGAATTTCAAATGAGTTTGTTTACGTGGCAAAGGTTACTCAGTTCGCTACAAATAGTTTTTAAGTATGATAAATAATAAATGTATTGTAAATAGTTTTAATTTTTTTCTTGTAATGATAGTACAGGCAACGAAGCATTTTTTCCTGCATAATTTGCCAGGAGTTTTTGAAGTGAAAACTTCTTTAGCGGCGTTGAGCACTTTTTCTGTAATGGGTATAAAATCTTAAACTCGCGTCAGGACACGTGACCTGATCGTAAGACGAAAAGCGTAAGACGGATGGAGAGTAGACAGCTGTCAGTTAGCTGTCAGTTTATAAAGCTTTGATGAATTGGCAATGATTTTGAGTGGAGATTTCAACATAAACTTCGCAGACGATAAAAATCAACTATTAATTGAATTTTTAAATAATGAATTTGGTTTAACTATGTCGAATGATCGCAATCTTATCACAACGAAATACAAAACTACTATTGATGCGGTCTTTATTAGACATTTAAATAGGTTCGAATCAAAACTGTTCGTTTCTTACTTCAGCTACCATAAACCTATCGTATCAGTTTTAGAGATTGGCGATGATAGTTCTGGTAATGATGATGGTGAAAAAGTCGTTGAAATTATGGATGAAAGTTGATTTTTCGGAGAGATAAACTTTTTAATGTAAAATAATTGTAATAGTTTTAAAGTGTTAAATTTTTAATGTAATATAAATTGTCATGTATGTGTACGATAGCGCAATAAATGAATATTGTATTCTACCACATAAATGATAGTACTTTTATACTGATAACGCAATTGGTGCAAAATTATTCCCTAACCATTCCAAAATATCAAACATGCTCAACGTTAATAATCAAGTTTTCACTTCTGCCGGCACTCCCGGAGTGCAACCCGTCTTTTTTTTTTTCATGAAGAGGTGGCATATGACCCCACTAAGTTAAAAACCCAAAATACTTACAAAAATGGCGTCCGCTAGTGCCGCCATTTTGGAAAACGCGTTTGAAGCCATATCTCCGGAACCGTCCACTTTAGGCCCATCATGCTAAGGACCTTTCTTGTAGATAATTAAATTTCCCATCTTTTTTGTTCAATAATTTTTTTGTACCATTAACCGTTTGCGATTTACAATGTTATTAATATTCGTTTCATGCCTTTTTGCCGATATTTTTGTTAATAATTGTTTAAACAAAAAATTGTTAATGACTAAACTTTTAAATCAATAAATTCTTAACATCTTTTCACCCATACTTTTTTTTCTCTAAAATCAATATTTTAGAAGTTATCGCGCGTTGAATGGTTTACTACCGAATCAAGGTCAATGGAAACGAAGGATGCATAGCGTAATTATGAAATCCAATGATTTCTCCATGATTGTCACGTAATTAATTAAATACTGATGGCATAAGGGAACAAAGCAATGAGGAAATAGTAAATTTTGTTAAAAATCTATGTAAAATTTATTGTAAAAAAGGTATAAAATGAAAATTAATAACATTGTAAATCGCGAACGGTTAATGGTACAAAAAAAAATATTGAACAAAAAAGATGGGAAATTTAATTATCTACAAGAAAGGTCCTAGCATGATGGGCCTAAAGTGGACGGTTCCGGAGATATGGCTTCAAACGCGTTTTCCAAAATGGCGGCTCTAGCGGACACCATTTTTGTAAGTATTTTGGGTTTTTAACTTAGTGGGGTCATATGCCACCTCTTCATGAAAAAAAAAACTCCTGGCAAATTATGCATTGCGGACAAGAGTAGCCCGTTGCTTCGTTGCCTGTACTATGAATGGTAAGAACGGCATGCCATTCGCCTGATGCTAAGTGATACAACCGCTCATGGACAGTAGCAAAACCAAAAAAACTATGAGTTAGAAAGCAATGCTTGGCATGCAACTGCGCTCATCGTCCTGAGACATAAGGTGTCACGTCTCAATATGTCCAGTGGATGTCTGGGTGCGATGTCCTTTAAACAGGAATATCCCAGGGAATTTATACTGCTGCTTGCGGGAGACATTGCGTTGGAAAGTGCAACTCTTGTACGCCAGAATCGATAGCAGGCATTTTAATAACTCCGGGGGCTGAAGCACAGCTGTACTTTGCCTTCATGATTGAAGCAAAGATTGAAAAGACGGGAAGACGTATAATTATAGATTTAAACGACATAGATTTAATAACTTTATTATCTAATTGTAGATTATTATTATTTCATTTACACCTTAGGCTGCCCTTTCTATCTCCTGTTAATATATCCATCCCATGGTTGCCTGTAAGAAATTACCTAGTGTGATAAGGCCGCCACTTGTACTATTATTTTTATTGTGTTATATCTTTTTAGTATTTCTGTACAGTGCAAAAAGGGGCTAAATAAATAAAAATTACAAACTTTTTTATCGTACGTTGATAATAAAAGCAAGTATATTCAATCTGGGCCCGAAAACGAGGCCAGCTGATAGGGAGTGCGATTCACGTAACTTTTTGACGCGCCGATCAAGTTGCGGTGCGGTTACAATTAAGTTTACGCTTTGGTACAAAATGGTATTCTTGTAAGTGTTTAGCTGCGCGTGAACAGCGCGTGAGCTGCGCGTCAACTGTACGTCAGACGCATAGTCAGACGTATGAAATTTGTTTGACATAGACGTATACGCGCAGCAGTAGAATACGCTAAAACGTTTGCGTGACGCGAACTTAACGCGAGCGTATTTCGAGAATACGAAAAGGGCTGTTTTGATCGAAACTTAACCGCAACTGCACTGCAGCTGAACTTATTATAATACGTGAATCGCCCTAAGGTTAGGTGACAAGACACAGTAAAAAAAATCACAATATTTACTTACTTAAAAAAATCGTCAATTATTTTTGCTATTTTTTTATTGCATTGTGTCTTAAGACTCTGATATATGTATAGATATTATGTATAGGTATACAAATACAATATGGCCCTGCAATAATTAAGAGATGCGATAAGCTTAATAATAGCATTGAAAAGGTGGACAAGTTAGTATTTATGTTGTCTCTTTATTTTATATGACACTGTACAATAACAACATGATATATTAGACTGCCTGAGGCCCCCGCTTTATACGGATAAGGCCGCAATTCATATTTACATTATGCGGATTTCAAATCGAATGTGGTACGTAAAAACTATTGTGGGAAGCTTTGTTATCCAAAATATAAAAAGAGTGTATAAATATAAAATGTAACTATATTGTTGCTTTGGTGGTTATGGGTAGGTACCACCGCAATGTCTATTTCTCCCGCCGAACAGCAGAGTACATGCACTGTTGTGTTTCGGTTTGAAAGACATTGTAGCCAAAGTACCTACTGGACATATTGAGACTTAGCATCTTTTGCTTCGGTGGAAGGCCATGCATTGCTTTGTAATTTATGGTGTTGTGTGGTTTTGCTACTGTGCAAGAGCAGTCGTATCACCATTCATTGATTTAAAAAAAAATGGTAAGCAATATATGTTGAGAAATTGTCAACAACTAATAGTTTTTTTGTAAAAATGAGAATTAAGCTTATTAAAGCTGTAGTTATGCACCCTTATGTTGAAAAACCCTTTGTAAATGAGTCATGCAAATGTGTCATGTTTTAAGATGCGCAAGATATTTAGATAATTATTATCAGTCCATTAAATAATTATCACCAGGCCACCAATTAATGACTTGAGGGATGGAACTAAATGTTTTGTCTATGTTAATCAATCACTTGTTAAATTAAATTTCCTTTGTAATTAATAATTGTAAAATAAGGGTAGTTAAATTGTAATAGTCACTGAGCGGATGACTAATACCTCAGTCCGCCCCTTGACCATGAAAACTGTAACATATACGAAACGTCGGGAAGTTGAAAAATGTAAAAAGTAAACCAATATCCGCGATAAAATCCGTATGTATTATTTATTTATTTATTTATTTAATTATTTTTTGCACTGTACAGAAATACTATGTAGATATTATACAATAAGAAAAATAGTACAAGTGGCGGCCTTATCACACTAGGTAATCTCTTACAGGCAACCATGGGATGGATATACTAACAGGAGATAGAAAGGGCAGTCTAAGGCGTAAAAGAAATAATAATAATCTACAATTAATAACTAAATATATAAAATAAACACACAAAATATATATAAATATCCATATACATACACATATACAAACATACCTATAATATATACATATACATAAACATATTATATACCTATCCTAAAATATATAAAGAAGAGAATGGACAAATTATTTCAGCTACACTCTTGTGAGAGGAAATGTTCTTTGACTTTTCTTTTAAATGACGACAGTGTTTCAGCCCGTCGCAACTCAGCTGGTAGAGAGTTCCACAGTCGGACAGTATTAGTGTTCGTATTAGTGTATTTTCAATGTGTAATATCCGCGTAAGTCTAAAAAACCATTAGAATCATCAATCTATATATATAAAAATGAATGTTTATTTGTATGTCATCGATGAACTCAAAAACTACTTGACCGATTTGGCTTATTTTGGTCTTGAAATATTCGTGAAAGTCCTGGGAAGAGAAAAGTTAGAAAATTTCCAAGGAAGATACTAAAAACCTTTTTTTTGGGTATCGTTCAAGCGTGATGCGTCCAGCCAATATAGGATGATCTTTGTTTATTTGACGGGAGACGTAAAAGACGGTTCAGCTTCAACTACCATCCAACTTAAAATGATCTATCTTTCCATTGTCTTTCATTGACGGCTGACGAAATAGAACAAAATTAAAAAAATGTGTACATCGCGTATATAATATTATCTAGATACGGCGTCTTGCGCGTAATTTTGTTAAATGTAAAATAAAACGATATCCATATCTACTAAAATAGCCCATTGTTTTTTGAGATTATTGCAACAGTTTTAAACAAGGTATATTCTATCGAAGCGTTTTGCCGGAGTACACCAAAATATAATTATAATTTTTCGTATTCATAAACGACATTGTTTTTTGAATTGATACTTTTAGATGCGCTGGGGGACAAATTTAAATTCCGCATTAGTATTGTTTTCAGACTCAAGAATAAAAAAAATATTGGTACGTTGATGCCGTATCTAGACATTATAATGAAACGATATGCAGTTTTATATTTTTAAATATTTGTTTTATTACTTACGTCACCTGGTAAGGCAGTATGAAGGTTTTATTAATTTGTATATGGTAACGTACTAGACGCGACTGCCAACAAGTTTACGATGGTCACGGGTTCAAATTCCAGGGCACACCTCTGACTTTTCGGATTAATTTCTACGTCAAATAAAATCCGCCAACCCGCACTAAGCCAGCGGGGTGGACTATATCTTCTTCTATAATATAAAAATGAATCGCAAAATGTGTTGGTAAGCGCATAACTCAACAACGCCTGGACCAATTTGGCCAATTCTTTTTTTTTAATGATTTTTTACTTTATTACTAACAAAGAGTAATGGCGTACAATATTATTTGGAAAAACAGCATTTTGGTGCTGAAATAAGGGAAGGAATATTGGATGGACGCTAAAGTTTTTAATGTCAAAATTTCCTAAAGCAATCTTTATATGTACATGTGTATATGGAGAGACGGGATATAATAGAGTGGAAGGTACGGGAGAGGGCTGGGATAGCTGCCAGATTTGATAGGACGAAATGTAAATGCACGTTATAAGACGGGATGGGTAATAAAGAGAAAGGACGGGACGGATCGGGAAGAGACTGAACAGACGGGATTGAGCCGGACAGCAGGACAGCTACGTCAAGTTTAGGTATACAAGAGTTTATACGAAAAATAACATGTATTTGGTGTGGAGTGGAATCAAAAAATATATGCACCCAGGCGAAGCTGGGCCGGGCCGCTAGTTAATAATTGTTAATAATTTCCTTATAAGATCTTATACAATAAGTCCTGTCCGATCCAAACGCACATTCGGATATCGAATCTATTGTATTAAAAATAAACTCATTTATTAGCCACAAATAAAATGACGCACACACTCATTTAACATAAATTTATATATATAGCTAACAACCAAAAGACAGTAAAAGGGAGTTTGTACGTCGCATAAATGTGACACGTAGGTGACCACTCAGCTTATTGTTGCACTGCGACGCGAGCCACAGCGCAACGCTGGTTTTCAGTGGTCACCTTGAGTGACATGCGAACGCCAGCTTACATACTAACATAAATTAAAACATATTGTATAATTAATGCTTAAAAAGTAACAATAAAAAGAAAAAACAAATCATGATAAGGATTGATAACCAAGGAAACAAGTAAATAAAAAATAAAAAAAAAATATATAAAAAATAAAAATCTACTACACAAACAGTACAACACATACAAGGAAAAAGCAAAAATTAATATCTAAACTAGTTTATACAATTATAGAAACAAATTATAAAAAAATAAAATATGAAACAAATTATAAAAAAATAATTATCGTAAGTTATAATATACTTTTTTAGTCTTTATATTATTTAATTTAATTCGAAAATGTACCACAGGTTTAAATTCTTACAACAACAACACACATTCTGACAATTAATTTACGAACGCGGCTGTTAGTTGTGAGTTTCCTTATTTTATAATAAACTCATTTGCAAAAAAAGGGCACCTAAGCAATGAACCATTTCCAATGTTACTATTGGTTTGTTTGATAAATATAGGTAGTTTTACTTTCATAATTTTGTAAATTAATAAGCAAATAATCGTTTTCGTCAGTATTATCATAAAATTTTGATAAAATTTATGGGTTTTAATGCCAAAGTTCACTAGTAGTGTATGCTCGCTAATAGTGCATATGCTCGTGAAGTAAAAGCTAACAAAGATTTTTGTTTAATAAAGTAAAAGCAGATAAATGTTTAGTATCGAGTGTGACCCCCTCTAGCTGAAATCACAGCTTGAATTCGTCAGGGTATGCTAGCGAGGATATCCTTAACTTAGACACTTGCTTGCGGAATACGTTCCCACTCCGCGGTAATCACATTCTTCAGCTCTCTGATGGTCTGCGGAGCCGGTTGTACTGATCTCACGCGTCGTTTCAGAACGTTCCAGACATGCTCTATAGGATTGAGGTCGGGACTTCGAGCTGGCCAATCCAAACGACGAATGCCGACCTCTTGCACATACGCTTCCACATCGCCAAACCGGTGGGCGCGAGCGTTGTCGTCCATAAAAATTGAGTCTTCGCCTAAAGCGGCCAATGCGGGTTGTGCATGAGGAATTAGAACTTCCGTTATGTATCGATGTCCAGTCAGTGAGCCATTTTCAATGAAGACTAACTCTGTACGATCCATTGAATTTATTCCTGCCCAAAACATAACAGAGCCCCCACCATAAGGTGTGATTTCTTCAAAACAAGCCTCTGCAAAGCATTCTCCTCGTCTTCGTAGTACTCGCCGACGTCGATCTTCACCGAACAGAGATATCCTGGCTTCATCGGAGAACAATACCCTTATCCAGTCTTTTTGAGTCCATGACTCACAATTTCGAGCAAACCTAAGCCTGGCAATTCTGTGCTCACGGAGTAACTTAGGGCCGCGGGCCGGGCGATGACTGCGTATATCGGCCGCGAGAAGCCTCCTCCTGACCGTCCATAGACTAATATGCACAATTCTTACTTCTTCGAGGTTGTTCTTAAGGTCCACATACGAAGACTTGCGATTTCTCAATGCGCGACTTTTTTTTTTTTTTTTTTTATTGCATTGAATGGCGAGACGAGCAAGCCGTTCGCCTGATGGTAAGCGATACGACCGCTCATGAACAGTAGCAATATTCCACTTCGCTCGCCATCCCGAGACATAAGATGTTAAGTCTCAATATGTCCAGTAGTTGCTCTGGCTACAATGTCCTTCAATCCGAAACACAACAGTGCATTTAAGCAGTGTTGTTTCACGGGAGAAATAGACATTGCGGTGGTACCTACCCAGATGGCCTCTCACATATGAGAGACCTACCACCAGTGACTACGTGGGAACGTATTCCGCAAGCAAGTATCCGGGATATCCTCGCTAGCATACCCTGACGAATTCAAGCTGTGATTTCAGCTAGAGGGGGTCACACTCGATACTAAACATTTATCTGCTTTTACTTTATTAAGGGGATACCTCGAAAAATTTGGATTTTTTAAAAGCCTACATATCATAAATTACTAAGATTAGGTAGTCCATTTTCAGATATGTTTTAATTGATGATATAATTAACAATTTTATGAATCAAAATACATGATTACGCCACTTTGCCTTAACAAAAATACAGTCCAAAGTAGCAGCTGTTAAGTTTTTTAAGAACTCAGAACTCCTAACTTACCCCGTGTAGACACTCAAGATTAATTTGACATAAACATATTTTTAAATATTATTTTTTCGCGAGAAAAAAACAAGAAAAAAGTAAATAGTACGATGACAATAAAATAAAATATGGTTTGGCGCTTATGTTGTTTTATTTTGAGAAGCGCATGGGCCATCCTATCCCATTCTTGTACGTTACGGCCATATAAGCTATCTCATTGGGGGCGTTCCCGGCAGACGGCCGCGGGCCTTGGTGGACGACGGATCTGCGCTCGACGTTTCGAAATTCTAACCCGCCGATTATTTTTTACGTAATTTCAAATTTACGTAATTCTTATTATTTTAGGTGGTACTCTTTTTTGTTTGTACATTTTAATTTTTTTACATATATTTAAAAAATAAATAGCAGTATATATTAATTTTTAAGTTCATTTTTAACTAGCTAAGTTACCAAAATAAAAGAGAAAGGTCATTGACTTACGTATAAGCGCTCAACGAAATTAGTCGAAGGGAGCGTAACATTTTATACATTTTTGCCTCGTAATATAATTACGACGCTGAAGTCTCGGGTTCGAAACCGGGTCATTTAACTTTTTGTTTTTTTTTTATTTATCCGAATGGTTCTAAATCGATATTTGAAAGAACCATCGTTCCGAAAAAATTAAAATATTCTCAGAAAAAAAACATGTGGTCCGCATTTTGATTGATTTTTTTGTTATTGTTCGCGTGAAATTTTATTCATTTTGCCTCATAATATGATTACGACGCTGAAGTCTCGGGTTCGAGTCCCGGTCATTTTAATTTTTGTTTTTTGTTATTTATCCGAAATGTTCCTAATCGATATTTGAAAGAACCATCGTTCCGAAAAAATGTAAATATTCTCAGAAAAAAGAATATGTGATCCGCATTTTCATTGATTTTTTTGTTATTATTCCCGTGAAATTTTATACATTTTTGCCTCATAATATGATTACGACGCTGAAGTCTCGGGTTCGAGTCCGGGTCATTTTAATTTTTGTTTTTTTGTTATTTATCCGAATGATTCCAAATCGATATTTGAAAGAACCTTCGTTCATGAAAACATGAAAATATTCTCAGAAAAAAATGTGGTCAGCATTTTTATTGATTTTTTTGTTATTGTTCTGATTGGTTTCTAATTCGATATCTGAGAGACTCTTCATTTCCATAAACTAAATTCAAGGTCAGAATTGGTAATTCTGTGTCAGCCCATATATGTCCCACTGCAGGGCACGGGCCTCCTCTACAATCGAGAGTACAATTGAGAGTAGTTAGGCCACCACGCACTTGAATTGACAATTGGCCGATTAATTTCAACTTTCAACTATTACCTGAGCTTGTAGATCCACGACTTGTAGACTGCCTCAGTGGCGTAGTTGTACTAAGGTACGGTTACAAAGGTGAGGCCTCGGGTTCGAATCCCGGGTAGGGCAAAGTGATATTGGATTTTTCTATTCATTATCAGCCCAGAGTCAGGAATTTGTGCCCGATATGGCGATAGGCTCGCCACCTATCACATCGTGGGACGGAACATACATGGCGAAATGTGGGTCTTGGCACCTCTGCCTACCCCTTCTGGGAAAAAGGCGTGAGTTTATGTATGTATGTATGTAGATCCACGACATACGAGAAATATGAAAATAAGGGATCCAACGTAATCCCTATGATATGGACATTGCGATCATTGTCATCGAATTAATTCGGTTAAAAATTTATTTCTCGTTGTATTGTTCTTTCAGTATATATTATCATTATTTTTCATCTGATATCACAATATTTCTTGTTGCTAGCTCCTATAATATGAAGGCTACGCGATATTCCCACCAAGGACGCACCAACTTTTATTATCAATTGAATTTACTTATAACTTTTAATCGGGTTTTGCCCAATAAATATATTAATAGTGAATTAAATAGAAAAACCTTTTTACCATATTATTCCGTTTCACTAAATTCAAAGTCAGAATTGAAAATTATGGTCGCCATTTTGAACTTTTTTGCTTTTGATTCGATTGATATCTAAGTCGATATCTAATGGTTCCTTCATTTGAATGAGTAAGCAGAATTGATAGTTGAGGCCGCCATTTTGAACTGTTTTGTGTCTGGTCATGAACTGGCCATCATAATATTGTGATATTTTTCAAAACCATCCAGTATAATACCATTAGAAAAATAGTACCTTTCGGGAGCACCTCTATCAATAGACAGATGAAGACACAATCCCACCAAAAACATCCTGTAAAAAAATTCCAAGTCTCACAGCTCAGGGTTTCTACCTAAAAAAATTGTGAGATGCTACATGCATATACCGATACCAAGTCGATTAATTTATTTAGTCCTTGCGTAAGGGACCTTCTGTATAAAGTTATTACGTAAGCTATTATCATATACATATTAAAAATTCTTTACGTTATAAATAAATGGATCGCCTTGGCCATCGCATGAAACCATAATGTATCGTACAATTCATACATAATGCTGCTGGATGGCTGAATTTTTTTACAGGATGTTTTTGATGGGATCTCACGTCTTTTTTTAGAGTCCTACTTTTTTTTCTTTTCGGTACTTTTTACTTCTAGAATATCACCAACAATTTTTCATAAAGCCTCTGTCTTATAGTTTTTTCTTATTTTTGTAGGTGTCAATTTATCACAAATATCACGGATTTGATTATTAATATTCTTTCTTTCATGGTAATTGATATTTTGGAGCTATTTAGTCTATTTATTTGCAAGTTTTTCTTCGTTATGTCTTTCTAGAGGAATTTTGTACAGTTCCATGGGCTGAATACACCCTTTCCCTCTCAATACCCTCTCCTGTTATGCCTTTTATATACTAGGTATCTCAAGACTGCTACCGAAAACAAAGTCGGGTGGTAGTTTTAGTGAGTACAACACAATGCAACTAAAAATTTCGCAAAGAAATGCGACAATTATGTTTTATGATTTTTTAAATATCGTCATTTTTGGGTGGTAAATCCATAGCTTTTGCTAAAATAATAATTTAAACTCTTTTATACCTTAGATTATTTAAAAATAAAAGGGTATACACTATTATTTTAGGGAAAAATGTATTTACCACCCAAATATGGTCATAGGAAAAAAATATTTAAAATAAAATTGTCGCTTTTTTTTTTGCAACTTTTTCTATTGCATTGTGTCTGAAGTCGCTTAAACTACCACCCGGCTTCGTTTTCGGTAGCAGTCTTGATATACCCTGTATAAATAAAATTGAAGTGTCTGTTTTAAGAGTGAAATAAAAAAAAATGTCCTACTACATATCGTTTTACCGGGTATCTCAAGACTGCTACCGAAAACGAAGCCGGGTGGTAGTTTTAGTGGCTACAAACACAATGCAATTAAAAATTTCGCATAGAAACGCGACAATTATTTTTTATGATTTTTTAAATATCGTCATTTTTGGGTGGTAAATCCATAGTTTTTGCTAAAATAATAATTTAAACTCTTTTATACCTTAGAGTATTTATAAATAAAAGGGTATACACTATTATTTTAGGAAAAAATGTATTTACCACCCAAATATGGCCATAGGAAAAAAATAACAAAAAAAAAATTGTCGCTTTTTTTTGCAACTTTTTCTGTTGCATTGTGTCTGAAGTCGCTTAGACTACCACCCGGCTTCGTTTTCGGTAGCAGTCTTGATATACCCTGTATACACGATACCTGTGCCGAAAATGATATTTAAAATTTTTTTGTCTGTCTGTCTGTTTGTTCCGGCTAATCTCTGAAATGGCTGGACCGATTTTGACGGGACTTTTTTTTCAGGTAGCTGATATAAGAAGGAGTAACTTAGGCTACATTTATTTTAGAAAAGTTATTTTCTGTCTGTTTGTTCCGGCTAATCTCTGAAATGGCTGGACCGATTTTGACGGGACTTTTTTGTCAGGTAGCTGATATAATAAGGAGTAACTTAGGCTACATTTATTATAAAAAAGTTCTTTTATTTTAGAAAAATAAAGTTTTTGTTAAATTCCACGCGGACGAAGTCGCGGGCACAGCTAGTTATATTCTAAATTTAAAGGTTCTATGTCTGCTAGAAGTGCCTTAGACTTTTGATGATCGGTCAGTCAGTTAGTGAGTGACAAAATTAAGAAAGTTTGACTAGTTACAATTCTTAAACTAGTGGTTCAAATTGAATGAAATTTTAAACATACCGTGTTTACACAATGCCTGCTTAGTAACTGAAAATTCAGGTTTCTTGCTTCGTTTAACCACAACGAAGTTATGGGGGGTTTAAAATGATCTGAATTGCTTCTAGAAAAGGATGGTACGACTGTGCCACTTTTTAGCTGGACTTGGTGGGGGCATTGCCGTGCCCCCAGATTTAGAATATTTTTTATACGAATCTATTTTATATGTCACTGAAAGTCTATATCTATACTAATATTATAAAGCTGCAGAGTTGTTGTTTGTTTGTTTGTTTGAACGCGCTACTCTCGGGAACTACTGGTCCGATTTGAATGATTCTTTCAGTTTTGGGTAGTTCATTTATCGAGGAAGGCTATAGGCTATATATCATCACGCTATGACCTATAGGAGGAAAGCAGTAGTGATATTTCTAGCAAATACGAGGATATTTTGTTCGTTTTTCTTGGTCCGATTGGTCAATATTCTAAACTGATAGTCAGAATTAAACATTTTGACCGCCATTTTTAAACGTGTATGCACCCGGGCGGACCCTGGCCCGATCGCTAGTATTACTATAAAATTAATATTTACAATGCTTTTCATAAAACAAAAGCAAAATAATTGTAATTGATATCAAATAATTTCGCCGAAAAATTTGTCTAGCGTAAATAAAAGAAACATTATTAAACAAAAATTATCCCTATTTGGTTGTAAAGAAGGTTCAAACTGGAACGGGCGGGTGTGATCGCCGTCATTCTCGCGCCAAGCGCATAGCAATAATAATAAGAGCGTGAGCGCCGGTGTGACCGCACAGTTCCAAAATCAATAATAATTATTTTATGTGGAATTTAAACAATAATCTAATGTAATTACTTATCGTTTCCGCTCTGTGTATATACTTCAGGAATACCTAGTCAGTTTAGTTTGGTTGTTATTACAAAATTCAAATTTATTTCACACATTTTTGTTAAATTTACAGTTGTATCGTAAGTCAAAAATCACAAAACAGCAGAACTAAGAATGACATTCTTTTATAGGCGAAAGTTAGTGGTCAAATCACAGGTCAAATGAAGTAGAAACAAATAAATCATCGCTAGGCGCAATGCCTTTGGCGGCATTTATCAAAGGGCGCCTAGGCGATTAGCGCTTCACACTAGTAGAGTGAGTGACCGGCAAAACAATTGATACCTATCTTGTATTTATACAGATATTATTGTAAATGTTTTTGAGGTTTTCGTAAAGTAATAGTTTAAAGTTCGTGTTTTACCACTTAGATTATAATAGATTTTTTTATCAATACAAAAGTATGATAAACAATATATTATTAGCATATTGTCAGAATCATACGGATTATAAATATACATAGGTCTACATTAATTTGTTATTACTAATGTTAATAATACCAGTAGATAATATTTAATCGGGGAATGTGCGCCAGTAGCGCAGTGCCACGGCGTGATGCGGCAACTTTCGTTAACCACGCCCCAAAATGCTGCGAATATTTTTCGAGGTAGGCTCTTAAAGAAAAAACAATAAAAATCTTTGTTAACTTTTACTTCACGAGCATATGCACTACTAGCGAGCATACACTACTAGTGAACTTTAGCATTAAAACCCATAAATTTTATCAAAATTTTATGATGATACTGACGAAAACGATTATTTGCTTATTAATTTACAAAATTGTGAAAGTAAAACTACCTATAATTATCAAACAAACCAATAGTAACATTTGAAATGGTTCATTGCTTAGGTGCCCGTTTTTTTTTGCAAATGAGTTTATATTAATTATGTATATTTCCATTATAGTATGTGAAACGGATCTTTTAAATTAGACACATTGTTGATGCCTTATATCTTTATCGATCGATCAGAGCTTTTTGTTACGCTGTATAATGTCGTGCTTGTTAATAGCTCTACGAATAATTCAATTGAATAATCTCAAACAACTTCGGAAATTGAAAGGAGCTGGCAATCTATTAGCAATGCTAGTCGTGGGAGTGTTGAATAAATATTTAATGTTGCAGCACAATTTCGCAGCGCAGCCAGTGACAAGACAAATATTTTAATATTTATACTAACAATAATTTTAACGAAACAATAAATAAAGTCTGCTAGGAAATGTCAACGTTTCCTTTTGTAAATTTCTCTTAATGATCAAATGTGTTTGCCTGTTTTTATTTTCTAAGACACGTCTGAAAAGAAAGAGATTCTCAATTATTCCAGCTTAAATATATAAACTACTTCCATAAAAAGCATTATTTCCTTGAAAATATTTTAATTATCGAAATGGAATTTCTTTCTTTGTATTTTCATTTATTGGCTGCTGTATTTTGCTGTTGTACCAGATCCCAAATGATATCACTTTAGCCAACCACTGCAACGTTTATGTGACTCGACGAGATGTTTTCCTTTCCACTTAAGAGAAAGACCGGAGCAAATTGGATGGACTTAACACAGATCCACAAAGGCCTTACCGGGACACGACCTTTAATGAAGAACATGGCTAGAAAGAAATATATTTTTGAGAAATATTTTCTGTTTGTTTTGAACTGTTAAATCAATTTTTGTATTTCATGTGGTATTTTGGCCTCCATATATTACAAAACTGAAAATAGGTATGGAATCTTCATTATAAACCCATTGCGAAACTTCACTCCATCAGGTGACGACGGAACATTCCCAGCCCGATTGCTGTCAACAAAACGGCCCACTCGTAAACAATCCTGTGAATAATTACTTGCGGATACACTGCGTCGGATGATAGAGGGAAATGGCTTGTCAAGCTTCTTGGGCTTCGGCCAAGAGCTACATTTTCATGCAATTTGAGTAGTGCTTATATTTTGTTTTTTATTGTAATGAATGACGGTACGAGCATTCGCCTCTCGTATAATGGAAAGCAATATGACCGAAACTGTCACGAACAGTAGCAAACCAATACAATGAATTACAATGTAATGCTTGGCATTCCACTTCACTTGCCATCCTGAGACATAAGATGTTAAGTCTCAATATGTCCAATAGTTACTCTGGCTACAATGTCCCTTAAACCGGATCATAAAAGTTCATTTACATTGTTGTTTGGCGAGAGAAATAGACATTGTGGTGGTACCAACCCATGCGGCTTCTCATATGATTATGAGACCTACCACCAATAGGGTTTAGGAACATAATTATGATTGCCTTTGAAATGAAATGATATAAAATGTATTTGAAATGAAATGAAATAAAATGTATTTGAAATGAAATGAAATGTATTTATTGGTCATGTGGGCAATTAGAGAGCTCTTATGACAAGTCAACTTACATATAGAACTTAATCTCTATCTGTATCAGCCCATATACGTCCCACTGCAGGGCACGGGCCTACTCTACAATCGAGAATACGATTGAGAGTGGTTAGGCCATATAGTCCACCACGCTGGCCTAGTGCGTGTTGGCGGACTTACATACCATATAAGTTTTTATAAATCGCTATGGTATGCAGGTTTCCTCACGATGTTTTCCTTCACCGTTTTATTTATTTATTTATTTATTTAACACTTTATTGTACACCATATATACATAAAAATTACAAAACAATATGAAAAAAAAATGCACAAGTGGCGGTCTTATTGCTTGAAGCAATCTCTGCCAGACAACCATGGGATGGATAAACGATAAGAACGTAACGTTGGGGCTTCAGGTGTACGAATAATTCAATTTATATAGTAATATTACTAATATTTATATAATATTATTAAGTTTATATATAAACATACATAAATATGTTGAATAAACATATAAATACACAAAATACACATATAATATATATACATAAATAATAAAAAAAATAAATATAAAGCGATATAAATAAATAATAAACAAAGGAAAATGTGAACAAGTCCAATATCTTCATAGAACCTGAAAGTAGTGTTCTTTAACCAATTTTTTAAAGTTTTAGTGCGTGGTGATTGATTATCAATACACACATGACTCCGAAAAGTCAGAGGTGTGCCCTGGGATTCGAACCCGCGACCACGGTGAACACGTGAATCTCTATATACAAAATATTTTCTATACTTAGTATTATTTACTTTAATTTCTTGCTTTAATTATTTATTAATTAATTTTTAAGTTATTTTTATTTATAATTAGTTTTATTTAGTTTTTATTCGTATTTTATTTAAAGTAGTAGTTACTACTTTATGGTAATTATTTTTTCAAAGAAATACATTATTTACGTTAGTTAAATTAAATTAAATTTATTAGTTACTACCTACTTAGCCTACTTTGATTTCTCTGCACCACCCAAAGGTTGACTGGGAGAGAATGCCTCAGGCATTAAGTCCGCCTTTATACTTTGTATATAAAGCATTTAAATTAGTGGACCATGAGTATTATTACAACGGTGCGTAGCGGTTTATTGTTACCACCGGATCTAAAGCGGCCCTTTCTGAGAAGACCCGGCGAAACAAACTCAGTGGGCTTACACTACCACTGGAACTACGCGACGCGACCCAGTCCTGAGTATGTGTCCTGAGTCCTTTGAGTGTATCACTGATCGATGTCTCTACCCTTATATTATGGTAGAGGATTTATCGCCTTGGCCTAATGAGACATGGATAATTTTTATAAACCAGTGTGGTAGATTTTGGGTGTTAAGGTTTCCTGAACCACAGTTCCTGTTGGAAGAGTAATAATAGAGTCCGAATATTGATAATGAGATACCATCGCAATTAACTTTAATGCAGAATACGATATATTCTTTTAAAAAGTAAATTTGTTGTTTTGAACTTTGTGACTATCCTACAGTTGATTATCCTACAGTTAAAGAGAGTTAGCTATTAAGCCTTCGTTCAAATATACCGGGTATATCAAGACTGCTATCGAAAACGAAGCCGGGTGGTAGTTTTAGTGACTACAAACATAATGCAACTAAAAATTTCGCAAAGAGACGCGACATTAATTTTTAATGATTTTTTAATATCGTAATTTTTGGGTGGTAAATCCATAGTTTTTGCTAAAATAATAATTTAAACTGTTTTATACCTTAGAGTATTTATAAATAAAAGGGTATACACTATTATTTTAGGAAAAAAATGTATATACCACCCAAATATGGCCATATGAAAAAAATTACAAAAAAAATTGTCGCTTTTTTTTGCAAAATTTTCTATTGCATTGTGTCTGAAGTCGCTTAAACAACCACCCGGCTTCGTTTTCGGTAGCAGTCTTGATATACCCTGTATACTAGATACAGGGTCCGGAACAAAATCACGCGCCAAAAGTGGCCGGGGTTGCTTATACGAGTACTTATACATTTGAATTTCGAATTACGAGATGTAGCAAAAACTTTTAAACTATGATCAACTTCAGGTAATAATATACCTTATTCCTTTATATTAAGATGTATTATGTTTTTGGACCATACTAAAATCAAATAAGTGCTTATTTGTGCTCTAATTTCTCTTGCCGTTTTTTAAGCCATTACTTATAATCTAGAGTATATTTGATCGAAGTATTACGGTATGTGATTATATCCTTGTTATTTATTATACACCTTCCAGAGCTCAAAAGGTGAGTAGAAAATGAAGTCTTTGTCACACTGACCGATCCATTCGGCGTGAAGTGGAATTTGGAATGGCCACTTGTGATGCCTTCATGATAGGCGCTTTATTGCAGTATTCATGAGGGGGTGCATGGTTATTGCGATTGCCTGTTTATTCCCCACATAGATGGAGTGAATATTGATTCCCAAAATAATGAATTTATGTATAACTTTACTGAAGGTTTGAGTTATGATTTTTTAGATTTACGCGAATGTTACACATTGAAATGGGACTATTATCTACAGATTATATCGCGGTTATGGTTTAAATTTACATTTTTTAACTTCCCGACGAAGTTTCGGATACTTTGCAGCTTTCATTGTCACGGGGTGGTCCGCCCCGTAAATAATAGATTTATTTCAATTCTTATCATTAATTTAAAGGAACAAACAAGGCAAGATGTGGGTGTTTTAGTAACACCTCTACCTACCCCTTTTGGAAAAATAGGTGTGAGTTTATGTACGTAGACAGCATGAATGAATTTGCAAGTTAGAATAAGTTTTCAATCAAGTGCGTGGTGGCCTGTTGGTAAACGGACTAGACGCGGCTGCCAACATGTTCACGGTGGTCGCGGGTTCAAATCCCAGGGCACACCTCTGACTTTTCGGAGTCATGTGTGTATTGACAGTCAATCACCACGCACTAAACGGTGAAGGAAAACATCGTGAGGAAACCTGCATACCATAGCGATTTATAAGAATTTCTATGGTATGTAAGTCCGCCAACCCGCACTAGGCCAGCGTGGTGGACTATATGGCCTAACCACTCTCAATCGTACTTTCGATTGTAGAGTAGGCCCGTGCCCTGCAGTGGGACGTATATGGGCTGATACAATAAGTTTTCAATAGAAAACAACGTAAGAACGACACTCTACATTTTACACTCAAAAGATGTTATCATTAAACAGAGTAAACATTTTAAAACATGCTTACATAAATACAAAGCTCCACAAAGCCACGACCATTTAAATACACATTAAGATACTTTTAACAAAAGTACTAAGCGATTTCTCTCACGTTGAACTTCGCGATCGGTGTGTGAAACAAGCCAATTGTGTGTACTCCGAGTAATTAGCATTTTAATTAAATTGTTGTCTCAAACGCGATACGTCTGGTAAGCACAGAGATTTCAACCAACAAACACATAATTACCTCACTGAATTTGATGCTCCTTATTGTAATTGTCTGTCTGTGTTGTTTTACGTTTATTATAGGAATAAACAAATACGGTGGATGAAGAGAGCGATAACTTGGTGAGGTAAGAATATAATTGTCAAACTAGTGCGTAACACACGATTTTACACAAGGTTTTACTTTGTGTAGTATATTTAAGTGTATTCTTGTATTATATATATATATATATAGTGTCTATCTATATAGCTTTTAGTTGTACAAAAATGCATTGAAGAATTTAAAATGTAATGTTTGTTGTTATTTTGGTAAAATTGTAATGTTTTGTTTTATTTTTATTGTTTATTCTATGTGATATTTAGAATAGTTTAGTGTAATGCCGCCTTAGTTTTAAAACTGTTAGGGTATTATATTTAAGGTGATACATAAATAAATAAATAAATAAATAAATGATTTTCTTCCTTTCCTTTTTAATGACTATCTTTGATTTTCCTTCTCCTATTCATTCCAATCATCCATCCAGTCCACCATCCAAAGGTCGTCTGGAAGAGATCGCCGTTAGCGATAAGGCCGCCGTTTGTACGTACTTATGTTATAAGTCCCTTATTTGTAAAATTATTTTTATGTTTGTTGAGTTTTTTTTTTATTTTATTTTTTTATTCTGGCCTGGCATAGTGGCGACATTGCACCTGATGGTAACCGCAAATGCCGCCCAGGCAGATTATCCATTGGCATCGGACGGCAGTCCCATGCCTTTTTCTCTCTCTCTTTCTCTTTTGATTATGGATCAAAGATTTAATCAATAAATGTCAATTTTTATTAGTTGGTGTATAGTGGGATCGAAAATTCCCATATACCTTTTCGTATTACGACACAAACACTGGAATATACGTACATGCGATCGTTAGAATTTTTCACATAACTAAGACAGTTATTAACTAGACAAATCAACAGTTTCTTCGATTTACCCAATGTTACACATTGAAATAAAACACACGAAAACATGGAGACCCCCCGTGACCACGAAAGCTGTAAAGTAATCGAAACGTCGCGTCGGGAACTTAAGAAATGTAAAAAATAAACCTAATAGTTTTATTTCAATAGATGAATCAATCCAACCAAATCCCAACGAACTAAAAAAAGTTGATTACAAGGAATCACAGCGGACACTACATTAAGCCTGGTTATTGTCTCTACAAATCTACAGATGGAGACAGCTCTATTGTCGGAGTCCACGAGGACTCACAGAGACGCTCTACAAACAGTCTCTACTTCATAATTCACTATCGACTTGCATTTACTTGTAGTACAATTAATAAGATAAAGCAGGCTTTAGCAGTTAAGAATTATATTTTCATGGCTGTCGTTAGTGATACTTTTAAAATTGATATTGTTGGTAGTTTAGTTATCTTTCTACAAACCGGCAAATAACTTTTTTTTAATGATATATGACCGGTAAACGAGCAAATAGGTCACCCGATGGTGAGTGATCACTGCTGCCTAGGAACATCTACTACGCAGGATCATAGAATCATGGAACAGGAAGGAAAAAGGATCGGTATTGGGCATCCGGAAATCTCATTTACCGATAGAAACGCGACAGAAAGATGGTCGCTTCACGTTAATCTTCTGTCAGACAGTGGCACCGCCCCGGAAAAGTCTGCCATTCATGCTGAGTCATAACTGACAATAGCGTGGCTCTACCAATTGCATAAAAAAATACGATTCAATAGTTCTACGAAAAGGGCATTAAAGTTTGGAGTATAGATCTACGCTTTCTAAAATCAATAGAGATTAAATTTGCAGCTTACAAATTCTTTATTTAGACAAAAAAATTATCAAAACTATAGCTAAGTTGGGTATGTTGACTATGTTGGGTAAAAAATACTACTGTTGTGCCCAAATCTTTCAATTCATTAAACTTACGTCATTGCACTTCATCCACTTTACCATCTATCACTACACACATGAATAATATCTAAATCACTTCGTTTGTAACTTGCCCCTGAATATCCTCAGAGTCTACGCCTCGCATTAGTTACCTGATTGTGTTTCTGTCGATGCCGCTCCTGAGCCGCTCCTGAGGGAATACGCTGACGTCGCACCTCCCTAAAGTTTTTCAACTAATGCTTTATCAGTTACGGGAAGATGAATGTGTGTAGTAAGTTACGGGTTTTGTTTGGCGTTCGACCTAAACCTAGATTAAATTTACAGATTTCCAAAGCATTTCTTATTGAAGCATAGATTGCAGAAGTAGATCTTACTGGACTAGAAATTAAATAACTTCTTGTCAGGGTATCTGTTGTTATACATAGACGTCTGACCTTGAGAATGGCGGTCCGTTTTTAACAAATCTGAAGTATGATTTGAAGACATATAAAAGCATGCGTAATACAGCTCTTTGAGTTTTGGCGAGCTCTTGTATTTTTTTCATTAACTTGCTGTATTTTAGAGTGTTATTACATAAAGTAAAATACATTTTATTCAATATAGTTCTGTCTATTGGTGCGTAAGTGAAGTGGGGGTTAAATAAGTGTTTTATGTGATTAATCCGAATTTTTCGCTGGACTCTATTAACACTTTTGGTAATTTCTTGCATAACATGGGGGTTCTACGGACCGAATGATGGACAACGACAGACGATGGACTGTATTTGCCCACTTTGACCCAAATTAGGCAAATTTGACAAAAATATTATCCGAGGGCTGGCTTTATGAATAAACCGTGCGAAGCCATAAAAAATAATACTATAGCTTCCTCTTCTCTGCTAAATTATTGCCGTGCCCAACAGGGTCCACATTGTGCCATTTTATAAAATTTTAACATCTTTATAACATGTGGTGAGCAATAAAGATATTGAGTATTAAGTATTGAAATACAGCTCTTCCGCTATATTCTATCCTTTGTGCCAACACCAGAACTCACTTCAATAAACTGCATGACATACATTTGTACTTAACTGAATCGAACTCTGTAAACGTTAGCACATAAAATATTGATGTATTGCCCCATCGGTTACTCGGCAGTATGGCTATAAATTGTACAAATGGTTTCCTATACATAATTTGAGGTTGGTGCAATTTAAAAATAAAAGTGCTGTTTTGAACGATCTTAAAATAATTTTATTGTCACTTCAGAGATGATGCTGTGGCAATCTTTATTTTTTAAAGTTAAAGGCTTTGAAGCTTGAAGCTTCTTTCTCTATCTATTGCAATGGTATCTTGTAGGAAACTTATAACGCCGAATTAAACTCATCCCTTATTATGTTTTGGAACAGAAATAAGCTCGAAGGAATGCCGGTAATGTTAATGACATCTCAGGTTACGCCTTCAGGGATACAGGATAAGCTTATATATGTACATACGTATGTGATTAAAAACTAATATGTGGACATGTACTTACATGGACATGCAAAAAGAAAGTACCTACAAATGTGAATTTAAATAATTTTTCAAATTTGAGTATAGTAATCTATATTTATTACTCTTTTATGCACGTGTACGACATAGTAGCATTACTTACACGCCCAACCAATTCATTACTATCCAGATAATATCGAATAACGACCAATGACCATCATTTAATATCATGCCAACGTGCTGAACCGTTTTACCAACAATTAATTTATTTCCCCATTAATCGATTAAAGCAAAACAACGTCCCCTGTCTCCCCTATCCACGTGTGAATGGCCACCGCGGTAATGATAAACATTAGCGGCCGTGTGACGACCCAGTGAGCCGACGTCGCACCTCGCGCCGTTGCTCCCCATGCTACCCTCGTAGAATAGGTAGGCGGTACACTGGGTTGTGATGCTCTTCCTACGTTATTATGCAATAAATTAATATAACTGATGTTTGACTTTATATTATCAAAGATGATAGGATAAAGTATAAAGCTAATAATAATTTCCAGTCAATCATATTCGCAAAACTTCATGCATTCTGACATTTTTCTCCTATCACTTGCAAACATGTCACATTCTGGGTTCGAGTCCAGGAGTAACTCTATATATTTATATAGAGTTACTCTGAAAACGGTATATACATTTGTATATACCGTTTTCTTTAATGGATAGTGTAAGTGGTGTTTTGTAACGTTCTATTCACAGTAAATAAATAAATAAACGCGAACTCAAAGACATTAACCTATATGTGTATCTCAGAAAATATTTATTGTATACTCACAACAAATTATTAATAAACTGCTACAATTTAAACCAAACTTGTAACTTTTGTAATAATTATCACTACATCGTAAACTGGTTTTGGAAAGAGCAACACTAGAGTTTCTTGCCCGTTCTTCTCTAGTGAAAACCATTCTCCGAACCGGGTGGTAAATAAAAAATCTAAATTATGTTGTATGAATTCAATAAATTATTTTCATTTTCGGAAGCCACGTGAAACATTTGACCTCGATATCTGTCAATACTTGTGGTACCGCCGGAATCGAACCCACGGCATCTAATTTCGGAGCCGGTTTTGCAATCAGCTGCGCTTCGGAAGCAGTCGAATAACCTATTTACATAACATTGTCGTCATCGTCCTGATATATTCTTGACGATTTACGGCCGTTCTCTATATCCTATCTATCTTTAACAAGAGGTTAAAATGGATATCGTTACTATGTCGATACCATTGTACGCTTCAATAAACAAAGATAGACATACAATATTATCTTGCCTAGATATTTATAAATATATGCACCTTATCTAAATATCTCTGTCTTTCTTTACTGAAGCAAAAAATGTATCGAAATTTCGAGAGAAATCTCTGGTTAAAGATAGATAGATTATAGTAACCGGCCGTTAATGATTTCAGATTAAGCTGTAGTTGAAAAATCAATCAAAAAACATAAATATATATACCTATAAACTGCAATATTACTTTCCAACCCTGACTTTCTGACTCAGGATTCGAATCCAAGACGTTAGCGTTGTAATCATAGCGAAGTACAAATCTGCACCATCAAGTTAGTGACCTAAACAAGGTCCTATTATAACCAGATTTCCACACCTAGAATTTACGAACAGCTTATGATGAATTTTCGTTTAGTTACCTTTCAGCAAATGTCTAGAATTTTTAGATATAAATTATAAGACAGCTAAAAAAGCTTATTAAAAATCCAACCCCTGTAATTGAAGTATAATGTGAAACACAAGACAAAATAAACATATCTCGGTTTTCTGAAAAGATAATAAAATGATAGAACATTGACCTTTCCAACGTCAGACAATTTCGCAAAGTTACATTTAATGAATTCTTAAAATATGCAACTATATTTTTTGTCTATAATATGCAAAATATACGACATACATACGTCGAATATGCAAACATTTGCATGCATCATAAATCTGAAAGATTGAATACTTTTTATTATTGTATTTGCTCAATTTTCATTTCGAATACTTAAAAATACATTTGTGCTGAGTTACGAGAAAACGTAATTGATAAATATGAAAACGGTAAATTTAATTTTAATGTGAAAATGTAAACTATTTATATAAGATAAAAATTAAAACATTTAATTAACCATGTCTAGTCTATTAGCCTACAGTGATCTCAAGGAGTAACCTAAAGTAACTTTTGGGATGACTCCATTGGAGTCTCCATTAAAAAATCAATGACTATAAGAGGAAAAAACTCCTAAACCTCCTAGATAATTAATCTGACCATAAGGTCGCCCATAATCACATCGTGGGACGGAACACAGAAGGCGAAACGTGGTTGTCTTTATAGCACCTCTGCCTACCCTTCTAGAGAAAAATGCGTGATTTTATGTATGTCTGTATATACCTACACACTATTTGGCCTCTCGGCTAAAGACTGAAAAATGGTAAGAATAAACATAAATGGGTCTCTCGCAATCATATCAGACAAGATATTCTTTTCTTTCATTTACTTTTAGTGCGAAACTTACGGCTTCGGGTTTCATAATCAAAACCTCTATATCACGCAAGCCATCTTTAAGAGCATTATAAATGCCATTAGTAAACTTTATAAATCCAGACCTCTTTAGAATTCCAAACTTACAGGGCTGCAGACTTAATGGAATAATATAATGAGTAAACTTGAAATTGTTTTATAAAATCGTCTTTATTAAATTGCCTCGTTAACTTCCAATACAGTTTAAGACAAGAGTTTGTAGAAATAGATTAAAGCAAGATAAGTATCGTGGAAAGCGGTGCGAAGTCGCGATGGATACGTGATCAGATTGACAAGAGACTGCTTGGAACAATATCTTAGTATACTCGTAGTAAGGTTTCATCGAGATACAAAGAGTTTGCTAGAAGTAGCTTTTATTAGATTGTGTTTTTATTTATGTTTTACTTATCTAAAAAAATAATTGATTCAAAAAGTATATATATTCTAAATAATGCAACTATTTATTTTTGGATGGAATTATTGTACCGTGGTTTGTGACCCATCACTATCACCCATAAAGCAAATTCTTTATATTAAGATTAATTGGATTGTTGGGTTTTTGAAAAACATATTTTAGGTGTCTTATGATTCATACACCTACAAAAATAGTCATAAATTCGTCAAAAGTAATATAACAACACGCCGCATACAAAAGTCACATACAAATAAACAAATTGATAATAATACGTTATTAACTTTCGTCCTAATTAGTGTAAGATAACTCGATATCGCTCAGCAAACAGAGTGCTCGGGGCGTCACGGAAAATCATTACTTTTGTCTATCCTTTGAGCTAATAACATCCGTTGGGTACAGTTTTATGACGATTGCTAGAACTTCATTAGCAGTATTGTAAATAGAGTCTTGTTATTACAATAAATAAATAACACCCACGTCACATATATAGTCCTGACCCCACACTAAGATCAAGTCTTGTGTTATGGGTATCAGAACCAATGAGATACTTTTCAGTCTCACAAACCTCACCACATCACTCAGACCCGAAACAAATACTCGTGGATCGCACAAATATTTACGTCAGTGTGAGGGTCGAGCCCGTGTCTCTCGTTTCATAGCTGGTAGACGACTAACTGCGCCATAGAGGCAGTCATATTCGGGATAGAAGTAGTAAAAGTGTGAAAAATAGGAATATACACGCTATCAGTTCAGACTTCAGTTTTTTTAATGTCTATTTTTATGCAAATATTAATGTGTTACTTTGAATTATTCTCTCTCTCTTAAGCACCAGGAACTCAGCTGCTGAACATAGGCCTCCTCCAAGGATCTCCTCCACATTGACCTTTTGTAATATTATTGTCTTGTAATTTGAACGTATTTGTCTTACTACGCCGCACCGTCAAAAATAAGTTTTAAATGAGTTAAGAAAACAAAAAGGTAAATTGTAATAAGAAACCAAAAACATTTTCCTATTTTGGCCCTCATTAGTCCAACAGCAAATAAAATAAGGGATACTACGGTTAAATTCTCGTTCACAAAACAAAAGTAATTTGAAGTGGACCCGAAATATTTGACCTCGTTTCATGTAAAACTTTTCAAATAAGTTTATAAATAACTTGCTCTTTAGAATTATACTGTGCTCCACGGTTTTCCTTTTACACAATATATATAATACATATAAATAAATCAATCAATCTCAATCGTACTCTCGATTGTAGAGGAGGCCCGTGCCCTGCAGTGGGACGTATATGGGCTGTTATAGATATAAATAACACCCAATAAATAATATCACCCAAGGGATTAGCAAGTTGAAGTGGCAGTGTAGGCCGGTTACATTTGTCGGTGCACTGACAACCGTTTTGGTAGAGGTGTTCTTGAGTGGAGACCACCAAGGCAAGTGTAGTGAGTGTAGTGGACGCTTTCCAACCAGGTGGAGCGTTTATATTTGTAAGATGGCTGGTAGCTGTTGGAGACGATGGGCTGAAGATCGAGATAAGTGGAGTGCCATAGGAGAAGCCTATGTCCAGCAATGGACGTGGAAAAGCTGATGATGATGATAATGATTATGGTCTTTATTTGATTCGTCCATTATAGATGTGGTTCCTGCTCCAGAAATTAATACTGTAGCGTGATGATACACAGCCTTTACATTACAGTTATCTTTATACGAACTATTTATAGTAAAAATATTTTTCAAATCAAGCTTTTAGTTTCTGAGATAATCATGTTTAAACATACAAACTCTTAGCTTTATATTACTCACGAAATGATAACGATTGATATTTGCTCGGGCTAATTGATTTAGCTAAAACGAATTCATTTCATTTTATGAACTTTATCAGAATTTGGAAGCGTGGGATTCAAAGCTTTAATATAACTCTCACAATATTTGTGGTCAATATTATGCCATGCTGGTCCGATGTAGTTTGAGCACAAAATGAGTTTTATCAAGACAATGTTTATATAGACACATAATATTTCTAATATTTAATTCGAGTAATTTAAGAACAAATTATTAAAATTAAATAAAATTAAATGCCATTTTTTTTATCTTTAATTGTTTATAACTTTTGCAATTTTTTATGTGCTAATACACGCTTTTGGCACATTTTTCTAGATGTCATTCCGGATCCAATGAGCTATCGCACATAATCTTAAGAGCAGTATCTATATTTTGTACCATTTTCAACTTGTCGACTAGACTATTGTAGTTGTGAAGAAGAAGCAGCGCAAGAAACTCCCTCAGCAACACGAACTGTCTTCTTTTTTTCTTTTTTTTTATATCGCCATTTACAAATATAATATAAATCAACACCGCACTTAAATACTACGTCGGGTGAGTTTTTTATACAGCGCATACTTCACCTATTTTCAGGTAAGTACATTGCAGCAGAATTCAAAAACTCAGAATCAGAACAAAATTCTAGAGCATTATTTTAAAGATTTGTTTTAACATATTCATACCATCTAGTTTTGGTATAATAATACATACTTGTATCTAACCTAGCTATAGAGGCTCTAGCTTTCATTATTAAAAGGCCGTAACCGAGACTAATGACAAAGATATTGTACAGAGGAGAGAACACGAGATCCTGGCTCCACTCCAGTTCGGGATTAGAGGAATGTGTTTTACTAACCATAGAGCCTCGTTACTTTGACTGTTATGTTCTTGAGTTTATTGTGCAGGCTTACTGAGGATTGGATCGAAAAGTAATACTACAAGTGACGGCATGATTTGTAGGGTTCCGAAACATAAGATACTGCTTCGATTTCCGGTTTAAGCATTTTATGTAAGAATTTTCTTTTTTAAGTTTGCCCGAATAATACGAAAGTGTAACTATTTTGTATTACGGTACAATTGCAAAGCCGAGGTCTTGGGTTCGAATCCCAGGTCGGAGAATGTGATGTTGAATTTTACTATTCATTATCAGTCGGACGTATTAAGGCGAAATGTAGGTGTCCTAGTTGCACCTCTGTCTACCCCTTGTGGGATGGAGGCGTGAGTTTATGTATGTATGTAACTTTATGACGTATCAAAAAAAACATGATAAAGCATTTTCTTTATTATTTAAAATAAACCCGAAATCCCTTTCATCACAAAATTGTATGTCAATAAATATTCTTATTAATGAGGCTTGGTATTGTCACACAGAAACGCAAATAACCTCTACGGACTATTAACAACTCTGCCTATCCTTTCAAAATACAAGCGTGAGACTATACCGGGTATATCAAGACTGCTACCGAAAACGAAGCCGGGTGATAGTTTAAGCGACTTCAGACACAATGCAACAGAAAAAGTTGCAAAAAAAAGCAACAATTTTTTTTTGTTATTTTTTTTTCTATGGCCATATTTGGGTGGTAAATACATATTTTCCTAAAATAATAGTGTATATCATTTTATTTATAAATACTCTAAGGTATAAAAGAGTTTAAATTATTATTTTAGCAAAAACTATGGATTTACCACCCAAAATTGACGATATTTAAAAAATCATAAAAAATAATTGTCGCGTTTCTATGCGAAATTTTTAATTGCATTGTGTTTGTAGCCACTAAAACTACCACCCGGCTTCGTTTTCGGTAGCAGTCTTGAGATACCCTGTATACATAACTACGTATATATCCTACTGAATACATTAGAACGCTTCTCGATTTGACCATGACAGTCCGCTGGCTTGTGTCCACAAGTAGTTCGGCTGTGCATACTTAACTAAAATATTCAGGGGATTCGGGGATTCGACGATGCAATTTACACTAACTTCCGTTTTTGTGGTGCAAAATGTTGATTCTGTTTTAATAGTTTTCTGCCTTTTGCCTCGCTTAATCTATTATGGATCGAGTAGAATTTCATGTAACAATGCATAATTTTCCTATTAATTTAGTACAGTTTCATTTTTTTTTTGTTTTTTTTTTTTGTGGTAATAAGTATTAAGCCAGTTCTGGATTCTGAAGATCACAATTTGTGATTTAGATTTTGAGTACTATATAGTGACTGAAGATATTTTTCATACATACATAAACTAACGCCCTTTTTCCAGAAAGAGTAGGTAGAGGTGCCAGGACATCCACATTTCGCCTTGTATATTCCCTCCCATGTGATAGGTGGTATGTCCATATCGAGCACAAATCCAATATAACTTTGCACAACCCGGGACTCGAACCCGAGATCTCAGCTTTGTAACCATACTCTAGTACAACTACGCCACCGAGGCAGTCTTCAGTTACAATTCTTATCACGTTTTTCAATCAAGTAAATAAAATTGCGGAAACGAAAAATAATCCTCAGTAAAAATTTAATTGTACATTGTTATTGTTCGAAAGTAACAAACAATGAATAGCCAACGATTGCAATTAATTATACAGGGTATATCAAGACTGCTACCGAAAACGAAGCTGGGTGGTAGTTTAAGCGACTTCAGACACAATGCAACAGAAAAAGTTGCAAAAAAAAGCGACAATTTTTTTTTTGTTATTTTTTTCCTATATTTGGGTGGTAAATACATTTTTTCCTAAAATAATAGTATATACCCTTTTATTTATAAATACTCTAAGGTATAAAAGAGTTTAAATTATAATTTTAGCAAAAACTATGGATTTACCACCCAAAAATGACGATATTTAAAAAATCATAAAAAAAAATTGTCGCGTTTCTAGGCGAAATTTTTAATTGCATTGTGTTTGTAGCCACTAAAACTACCACCCGGCTTCGTTTTCGGTAGCAGTCTTGAGATACCCGGTATGTAAATAAAAGCCGTGCAACTCAAATTTTCTCTAATTGCGTTAATATAATTCTGAATGCCGTTACAAATTTCTAATTACTATTTATTACTTCTTATTCAATAGAAGATATTTTTCACATGATCAGAATCAAAATATTACTTATTACTACTACTGCTATCACCACGACATTTCACTATTTTATTCACATAATAATAAATGCAATACCATGGAAATTAAAAAGCAGATTATCAACCTAAAATGATTATTACATAGTTGTAATAAAAATATAACTGTAAAACTGTATCAGAACACATACGTCCCACTGCAGGGCACGGGCCTCCTCTACAATCGAGAGTACGATTGAGAGTGGTAAGGCCATATAGTTCAATAATAAAAATATATCTCCTTATAATTAGACAAGCACAACTTGTGCTATAAATATCAGTCAATCCTCCATATAACATGTTGAAATAGCCATAATATGTTTATTTTTTAATACTAATTAGTAAGTAAAATGCACCCCGCGCCCGGTGTGTCGCCGCGGCAGAACCTATTTTAGTGTGTGCGGGGTTCACGCGGCGACCGCCCGCGTAGTGAATGTGTTGTGAAGGCCCCTCTTTGGATGTCCTGGGATTGATCTTTATAGTAAGTGCTTTGTGAAATTATAACCTGCAGATGATGATTTAAGGTTGATTTTTCAATCGAAATCAAATCAAGAATTATTATCAAAGAAAAGTACAAAAATTGGAGGAGTTAAAAAGGATTTTACTGAGAAAAAATATAATTATGTTATTTTTGCATTCAGTCACGTCATTTATTTGATGGATTCTTTTTTGACGATTGAAAAACCAGCTTTAAAGATTTTTTTTTGTGGGATTTGTTTGGTTAAAATGGATTTTTGAATGTTGATGTTTTTTCAACAGTTATTACATGGATATGTTAATAAAATATAACCCTTCTATTTAAAAACCACGTTCCTAACAGTGTATGTTTATAGATTATTAAGTTTATTCATATTTGGGTAATAGAGTACAAATTAGGAATTCATATCAATTTTGTATCTTAATCTCTTTGTTATATGATAGAATTTCTAATGACCAATGTTAAAACAGGTGTTGTTGAAGCTTATAAATATGTACATAAACTTACATTTTACAACCATCTATAAGTCAAAATTCAAGGGTATAAGAGGCAGAATTTCATAAATATATGCAATTTCAATTAAAACATTACATAAATAATTTTTAAAACAATCTTGATAATGACTCCGTTTTTTATCGTCTATGTTTCTTAAATACATTCACAAGCACAATAATCTAAAGAACACACAACTTAACAAGTATGTACATCTTTCAAAGTATTTAAGCGAACAAATGAACAACAACAAAGCCAAATTACTCAGTAAATATTTAATCATAATTAACATTCCTTAATCGAGGCAAAGGAAAGTGGAATTAACCGTGTATTTATTTAAAATTCATCGTCTTGGGAAATTTATTAATATTCTTATAAAATTAATCATTTTGTAGAAAGAGAATACTCTGTTTTCATTGGTGTTTTAAGGGTATAGTTATCCGCCCTTTCGAATGATTGAAAATTCATTATAGTAATCAATAAAGGTAGCAAATATGCTTTGCGATTTCAGCTTAAGTGAATCTGACTTCAATCAAAATGAGGCTAGTGTCAACAATTTTTATTATTTGTATCGAAAAGTTATGTTTATTTATTCAGATTTTTGTACTGTACAGAGAAACAACAAAAAAATCACATAATAATAGTTCAAGTGGCTGCCTGCTAAGCGTAATTTCTTACAGGCAACCATGGAATGGATATTTAAATAGGAGAACGTTATGTTACGTTATGCGTAATCATAATCCAGAAGAATTTTTAAAATTCTTGTAGTAATAAGCAAGTTACAAATATAATATAAAAATGGTAGGAGTAATAGAAAAGGATGCAGCATGCACCACGTGACGTCATCCTCCATTAGGTGCATGTGTGCGAAAGAGAAAAAGAGTGTTCCCACCGCACCATTAAAAATATGAATATCTCAGTGCTTACAATTAATTTTGATGCTCTGTCAAATTCATGTAACATGTTTTTTTATAAGCGATACTTTTTAGGAACCATTACATACTGCTCAAAATCAAACCTAGGACACAACTCTAATGTATCATTTGGTAATTGATACAAATAATCTTTCGCACTTAAGGAAATTATTCGAGAAATCCTACATCCCAAATTAACCAATTTGGTACGTATACCATAGATATTCTTGTTGATTAACAAGAATAACAGTGGAGTAACAGTGTACAAGGTCGGAAGGGGAAGAACATATATAAGGGTTAAGAACGTAAACTCATATAAAATATAGAAGTTCCTATATTTTATATGAGTTTACGTTCTTAACCCTTACTCACTACTATTACGGTGCCATCCCTCGCACCTTATTTCTATTATAAGTGAAGTTTATCAACCCTTACTTGTAGTGTTTCTTTTTTATTCAATAAATGGCGACACTAGCGTGCCATTTGCCCGATGGTAAGCGTCAAAACCAAGCACTATGACTTACAAAGCAATGCTTTGCGTTTGCGCTCGCCATTCTTAGAGTTTCGCCATTCGTAAGTCTCAATAATAATAATGTTTGACCTAACAACTCCCCATAATGGAACTGTCTATAGTAAAGGAGGCCCTTTCTTACCAGTAGGAGATTATCTTTCGCCTGAAGGATAATCTATATGAAGTGCGATGGTCTTATCAATAGGTAAATTTTAGTCACAGAGTACTAATTATATTGTCGCGTCTATTTAAAAAAATTGGCTGAGACATCTGTGACCAAAAGTTTGTATTGTTTTTCTCACTATCATTCATGAGTATTATTTGTAAATTGTACACGATGTCTTAGTTGGCGCAGTTGTGATACTGTATGATTATAACGCTGAGGTCTCAGGTTCAAATCTGGAGTCGGGTAGAGTGATATTGGATTTATTTATGGAATGTTAGCCATGTGTGTAATGTGTGCGTACATGCACTTTATGCCTCGTACCGCGCGGACATTAACAAGTATTTATAATTATACCTATATTATTATTGTTTTTTTTTCTCCTCGTTCAGCGCCACGCGGCACTACGATACACATACACATTCACAACCACAGCCACACACCCACACATAATACACAAAGTTGTTGTTCTTTTTTTACTTACTCGTAATATTTATCGTTGTCTAAGTTTGAATATATATATTATTTTTGATTCTATTCAATCTGAATACTATAGTCATTTTTTTTTCTTTGTTAAGTCCTCTTTAAGGTTACTGTGTCATTTGTTTAGTATTAGTATTCACTGTAGTTTTAGTATTAATTGTATCATTAACGACTGAACGTCCGCACGTCATGAAGGTCTCTCATCGAAAATCAGCGTTGCAGTGCTGCTTAAGTGGTGCTGCAGCATACTAGCTGAATGAGAGCTACCTTTGCTGGCGCAATATTTATTTGTTTTTATTTTACCTTAACTGTTTTTTGTCAACTCCTCTGTTATTTACTGTGCCAGCAATAAATATTCTTTCTTTCTTTCTTCTTTCTTAGCCCGGAGTCAGAAATTGTGATGGATATCAAAATAGGTTCGCCCCTTATCAAGTGAGGCGGAAAACACCAGGCAAAACGTGGGTGTCCTGGTTGCACGTCTGCCTACCCCTTCAGAAATATGGTCATATGTTTTAATATTACGTCTAAAGTTTGCTCTGTATCACCGTCACAAAACATTTTAACACAAACATTGCAAATTCTAAAATAAAGAGTCACATATTTTTTAATCGTCAAATCATTCCGTGGACGATATAAAGGCATTTTTAATTTAAAAATTGTGTGTTGAAAATGTCGGCTATTTTTTTTAAAATCTCTTTTGTTAGTGTCCCCGGGTTTGTGTCCGCGCGGCTGAACTCAAACAGAATAAAAAGTATCTTATGTGTTGGACGTTTGTATAGTATTTTTCAATAATAGAACGCTCTACTTGGGATTGTTAGGCCTCGATTACACTGGCGTTTTATGAGCGTTGCGTTTCACCCATTTTTTTAACATCGACGCTGCGTTGACGCGACGTTAACGTCGCGGTTGCTTCAGGAATTCCGGCGATAAATACTACTGTTAGCTTTGCTCCTTCAACGAATATTACATAAAAGAATAGAAAGCATCATATTTCACATATTTTGCCAGCCTCAGGTTAGGCCGCCTGTGAAACTAGAGACCGAGTGTTCGATCCCAGCACCGAGAGAATTGTTTGTGTGGCCCACAGATATTTATTTCGGGTCTGGGTGCTTGTGTGACCGAAAAGTCTCTTGTTGTTCCTGATACCCACGAGACAAGACTGGATGGACTGGAGTTAGAACTATGTAAGTGACTGTTGGGTGTTATTTATTTATTATAGATATATATTCTTATATTGTCATATGCCTTAACGAGGTCACAGCGTGAACGCTTGCTGGCAGACAACGTCGCGTCGACGCTGTACAGGCGTCGGAGAAACGCAAACGCTTGTAAAGCGCCAGTATGATAGGGGCCTTAGAAGTGCACGTATGGTCTATATTAAAGCGTGTCATATTTAGTTTCTATTTTCTAGGGAGATTATTTAAACCATTGCTATGCAAATCTAGATATGTATTTGAGCTTAATAAAGATGTTATGTTCTCCTTTGTATATCAACGACTACAAAAGAGATCATCTAAGAAAACTAGTGAAGATTTCACGAATACACGTCTCCTTCACGTCTACAATATGTTCGAAGCGATGGCAGCTTTATTAAAAATATTGTATAAAGTATTTTACATGCTCGGGCGTGATCTAACGAAAGCAGTTAGTCAAATAGGAATTATTATTAGGTACGAAAGTTTTATTTATTTGTTTATTTATACTTTACTGCACATACCTAGAAAAATCTAGATATAACAATTACAAAATTTTAAGAGATTTCTTACTGACAACTTTGTTAACCAAAATTTATGTAGAATTAGAGTACTAGAGATTTTGCTATTGATGTTAAAACTTATTCTAAATCTCTATGCCATCGTAGTAATAGCAATTTTTAAATGTTGTAAGGGTCTTTGATTTTGGTGCACAAAAATACATATACAGGGTGATATTTACACATTGTACTTATTTTAATCCACGTGTTTCTCATCACCCCAGGTGACATTCTATATAATTTTAGAAAAAATATGATAACATTTTTTTGTCAAAAGTTGTGATTTTAGTTCTTATTATTTTTGGTCATCCCATATAGATACGAGATTTTTTACCGCTTAGCTGAACTTCAGTTCAGTTCGGATACTTATCTAAGCTGTAAGAGACTCGGTATCTTTAATTTTTTTCATTATACACCCTAGACTGCCCTTTCTCTCTCCTGTGTCTTATCTCCATCCAAAGGTTGCCTAGTGCAATAAAGCCGCCGATTGTACTTATTTTTAATATTGTTTTAATTTCTGTTATTGTATTTTTATATTTTTTTCTTTATATTTTTTCTGGTTTACAATAAAGTTTATAAATAAATAAATAAATAATATCTATAGGGGTTGATCCTCAGGGTTGATCAATAGCCTTGAAACCTAAAATAGCGATTGACAAAACTATCAGGCAGTTTTTGTTCAAACTTGGTACAATGTTACCTGGGATGGTTAGGAGCATGTGGTTTAAATTATAATAATAATATATAATAATACTAGATGTCAATATCAGGCTGTGTAAATAAATAATAGGTAGTAGATACTGTAACGTTGGTACTACATATTTTCTTCTTACTGATTCCAGTATAAATAACCTATAAAAGTACCAAGTCGGTTCAAAACACTGGAGCAACATTTTATCTGAAAGTTTGTAAATCGTAGTAAGCTATTTCGCAAGTATTAAAATAGATTTGAGGGAATATTTCACACTTTACGACATGTTTACGTTCTGAATACATTACAAAACAAAAACAAAACGGTAATTATTTAGTAAACGTGCCTCGAACGTAAATATGAATGATAAAATTTATTGGAACTATGTCAAGCACGTATGAATAATTTTAAAACTGCTTATAATATTTCAATGCATGGTTTGTTCGCGTTACATTATTTTATCAACACCTTTACAGATTGCTGTAAATCATACCATCCTTTAATATTTTTTTTAAGTGTACTCTTACATTCTTTGCAGCAAGAATGGAAATAACCGGCTTGGAAAATAATGTTTGAAAGAAAACCAATTTAAAGAACCAGCATTGCTGAATGCTGTCGCGTTTCGTTGCGTCATTTGTATTTTCCAGTTCACAAGTATGGAGGATTATATTATATTAATGAAGAATATTTTTATATATTTTTTAAATTTATTTATCATGATTACTAAAAAAAAAGTTACAGATTGAGTAGGTATTTTAGCATTTATAAACCACAAAGGTTTGTCCATAATGCTATCTATCTACAACAAGTGAACGCAATGCATATACATAAATAAATAAATAACACCCAACAGTCACATACATAGTCCTGACCCTACAGTAAGACCGAGTCTTGTGTCGCAGGTATCAGGAACTACGAGAGACTTTTCGGTCTCACAAACACCCAGACCCGAAAGAAATATTTGTGGGCCGCACAAACATTTCTCTCGGTGCGGGAATCGAATCCGCGACCTCTCGTTTCACAGGCGGCGTCTAACCGACTGCGCCACGGAGGCAATCAAAATACATAGGCAAGCAATCAATATCCACACCATCCCGGCGCGAACCAAACGGTTCTCGAATTCGTTTTTGTGCCGCACCGTCAGGCTGTGGAATTATTTGCCGTCTCACGTGTTCCCTCCTTCCTACAATCCTGGGTCCTTCCGCCGTGGTGGGAAGAGGCACCTTAGCAGGCCGGCATAATTGTTTCCATTGGCATGGGACTGCCGTCTGATGCCAATCGATACTCTGTCTGGGCGGCATTGGCACTTACCTTCAGGTGCAATGCCGCCACTAAGCCAGGACATTATAAAAAAAATATATACCGGGTATCTCAAGACTGCTACCGAAAACGAAGCCGGGTGGTAGTTTTAGCGACTACAAACATAATGCAACTAAAAATTTCGCAAAGAAACGCGACAATTATTTTTTATGTTTTTTAAATATCGTCATTTTTGGGTGGTAAGTCCATAGTTTTTGCTAAAATAATAATTTAAACTCTTTTATACCTTAGATTATTTATAAATAAAAGGGTATACACTATTATTTTAGGAAAAAATGTATTTACCACCCAAATATGGTCATAGGAAAAAAATAACCATAAAAAATATGTCACTTTTTTTTGCAACTTTTTCTGTTGCATTGTGTCTGAAGTCGCTTAAACTACCACCCGGCTTCGTTTTCGGTAGCAGTCTTGAGATACCCCTGTATATACAAGTGTCTATACTTGACATGCATGTAGTGGAAATGGAATGAAATGGATATCTATTATCTTTGCTCTGTCCTACAGGATATGTTTGACTCTTATGTATTTATGTAAAATCATAGGCCATATGTTTATTTATTGACTTTAAAAACCTAATACGACGATATGTGACAATTTAAAGCCTTGCATAAAAAACTGTAATCAATGTGCCTACTTGTCCAGGTGCCCCGGATATTCATAATGACACCCTTTCGAAAATCATTGTCAGTCTGCCCCGTTTCAACGAAAGCTGTATGTAAAGTAATCGAAACGTCGCGTTGGGAAGTTAAAAATTAAACCAAATCAAAACCAACAATAAATTTATTTCAATGTGTAACATTTGCGCAAATCTAAGAAAAGATTATCATTGTCCATTACTAAAAAGAAAACTTAATTGTAGTAGGAGTTATTTTAGATTTTTGCAAAGCCATATTTTTAAAATAAAATGATATGTGAGAGGCCATCTGGGTAGGTACCACCGCAATGTCTATTTCTCCCGTGAAACAACACTGCTTAAATGCACTGTTGTGTTTCGGATTGAAGGACATTGTAGCCAGAGCAACTACTGGACATATTGAGACTTAACATCTTATGTCTCAGGATGGCGAGCGCAGTGGAATATTGCTACTGTTCATGAGCGGTCGTATCGCTTACCATCAGGCGAACGGCTTGCTCGTCTCGCCATTCAATGCAATAAAAAAAAAAAAATAGGATTTTTCAAGTAAACGTGGTTGGTGGCCTGGTATTAAGCGGGCCAAATGTGGCTGCCAACATTTTCACGGTGGTCTCCGACTTTTCAGAGTCATGTATGTTTTTTTTTTTTTTTTTGTTTTGTATCAGCCCATATACGTCCCACTGCAGGGCACGGGCCTACTCTACAATTGTAATCGATTGAGAGTGGTTAGGCCATATTGTCCACCACGCTGGCCTAGTGCGGGTTGGCGGACTTACATACCATAGAAATTTTTATAAATCGCTATGGTATGCAGGTTTCCTCACGATGTTTTCCTTCACCGTATTAGTGCGTGGTGATTGACTGTCAATACACACATGGCTTCGAAAAGTCAGAGGTGTGCCCTGGGATTCGAACCCGCGACCACCGTGAACATGTTGGCAGTCGCGTCTAGTCCGTTTACCAACAGGCCACCACGCACTTCATGTATGTATTGATAGTCAATCACCTCAAATCATAGCGGTGAAGGAAAACACCGTGAAGAAACCTACAAACCATAGCAATTTGTAAAAAAACATTTGGTATGTAAAGTCCGCCAACCTGCACTAGCTCAGCGTGGTGGCCTAACCACTCTCAATCGTACTCTAGTTAGTAGAGGAGGCACGTGCGCTTCAGTGGGATGTATGTGGGCTGATGCATATTATTTTAACTACGGGACCTCATACGCTTATTTCCCATTTGTACTTGACGAGTCCTTAGTGTGATATTTTCGGTCTAGAACCCACAGGAATATCTTTATAATTTACTTATGAAAAGATACGCGACTGACATAAAACATTTTTATTACCTACAAAACTGACATAAATGTATACATACATTACACTTAGTTAGAGACATATATTTTTCTACACAATCGCTTTGTGTCCCTGTATTGATTTCAAGGTTATCGTCTTCAAACAAAGAGGAAGGTAAAATGGTTGTGTTATTGTTGCTCCTAAGTTACATAGATGGGGTGTGTTTTAAAAGCCCAAACAGTAATATGATGGTGGTAGATCTCTCCACGCCAAACTGTAGTAGTGTCTAAATGAACTGTTGTGTTCCGGTTTAAAGAACATTGCAGCCAGAGTAAATATATAAATAATAATATTTAATAAATAAAAAATACACACAACATACACAACACCCCACATACATGATCCTGACTCCACATGAAGATCAGTGAAGTCTAGTGTCGCGGGTAGTAGGAACTGCGAGAGTTTTCGGTCTCACAAACACCCAGCCCCGAGACAAATATTTGGAGGCCTCACAAACATTTGCCTGGATGCGGGGATCGAACCCGTGGCCTTACGTTTCATAGTCACCGTCTAACACCAAGCCACGGAGCCTGCCAAAATGTGTAAATATTTCGAATCACGCATTAGCATGGCTGAAAACTTAGACTTTGGTCTGTCTGTCTGTCTCTCTCTCTTGTCTGTCTGGACGTGCCGGGAAATAGAAATGTCACTATTACGCAACTGGTTTATTTTAATAATAATAAATGGGGATCTACACGTTTTTCGCTGCAACCGGTGGGAGAGAGCACTATTCACAACATTTTAAAGAGCATCACGACTAATGCGCAAGGAACTGATGGCATATCTAGAGAAATGATTTGGCTCACGATACCTCAAACATTACGTGCTATTACTACTATTATTAACAAATCAATTTGCTCGCATACGTTTCCTAGTCTCTGGCGTTGCGCAATAGTTAAACCTTTTCCTAAAAACAACAATCCCTTAAATTACAATGACCTGCGCCCAATTAGCATACTGCCGTTTTTGTCTAAAATACTGGAAAGGGTGGTTTATGTTCGGGTAGCTAAGTACCTTGAAGATAATAATATTCTTCCAGATCTGCAGTCTGGGTTTCGGAAGGGCCTCGGTACTGCAACCGCTTTATGTGATGTTGTTAGTAACATCCTAGAGGCGCGGGATCGGGGGGAGGGGACTATCCTTACTCTGCTTGACTACTCGCGAGCGTTTGACACTATCAATATTGACTTGCTATTATCAAAACTCCACTATTATGGGTTTGATAATGACACTGTTAACTGGTTCAATAGTTACTTGACCAACCGCTCGCAATTCGTGGAAATTCAGAGAGACGACGGGTCCACCTTGTCCTCTTCCCTCCGAACAGTGACCAGCGGTGTACCACAGGGGTCAATTCTGGGCCCATTACTATATATTCTATATAGTGCGGACATCGTCAATTGTATACAAGATTGCAACTACCATATGTATGCCGATGACACCCAACTGTATATGTCATTTAGGGCTGAAGATACACTTGCTGCTGTAGATAAAATTAATAAGGATTTAGCTAGGTTGATTTCCTGGTCAGAGAGTAATTGCCTGCTCCTTAACCCCACCAAGACGAAGTTCATGATCCTAGGCAGTAGAGCGCAGGTGAGTTCTATCCTTTCTGCTAAGCCGGTTATAAGAATTAAAGGGATTGATATTGAAAGGGTGGACTCGGCACGTAACCTGGGCCTTATTTTTGATCCTGAACTTCGTTTTGAAGCGCACATGAGCAATGTGGTCAGGAACTGCTTCTACAGGCTTAAACTTTTATATAGGTTTCGAAAATATCTCAGTGTTCCTATAAGAAAGAGGCTAGTGGACAGTCTGGTTCTTTCTAGACTTAACTACTGTGACACTGTCTACGGCCCCTGCTTACTTTCGCGAACGAATCACCTTATTCAGCGGGTACAGAATGCTTGTGCCAGGTTTTCCTTTAATATTCCACGCCGTAGCCACGTCACACCATATCTTAACGATGCCAACATTTTGAAAATGGAAGCCAGAAGGAAATTGCATTTAGCCACACTACTGTTTGGTATATTTCATAACAATAGACCTAAGTACCTAGTAGATAAACTAACATTCAGACAGGATAACCTCAAGTATGGTACACGTTCTATTTCGAATCCACTATCGATACCGCAACACAGGACTGCTACTTTTAGAGGATCTTTCAAATATGCCGCCACTCACTGCTGGAACAACATTCCACCGCCATGCAGATCTAAAAAGAGTAAACTTAGTTTTAAATATAATTACAAGAACAATTTATTACAAGTACAGAAACAACAAAACATTACGTACATAGTTTAATTATTTGTTTATTTATTTTTTATCTACATATACTATCCATTATTATTTACTATCATACCTGCAAGTTTTCGATCGAACAAGTGAAGTGGGCCGTTTTCCAGTTTCGTTGAAGGTGGCGGCAAAAAAACACACTTCTTCTTTTACATTAATATCACACTCAATATTTGCGAGCAGTTTCTACATAATTAATACTTGTTAACTATCTACTGGTTTATTTTCTTATTTCCACTGACCGGAGCGATATGCGTTTCGACTGCCCGTGTCGAGGAGAATGATGGCGGATACCAGTCCGAGTGCGCGTGCGCCTCCGCCTACCCAAGGCCATTGCGGTGTTGTCGAGATTTTTTGTTGTTGTAATAATTTAATAATTATTACTTTATCGGTTTTAAATTATTGTGTATTTGCAGATACTCGGTCTTAGTCGCCCTCTGTCGGCGCCGGCGAATTTTTGCCGATTACTTAATACCTTTCTGAATTTGTAATCTTCGTTATATTTTTATTTTTTGTTTCTAAATGTTTTATGTTTCCTGTTTATATTGTATAAATTATCAATGTTTTTCTAAAATACATGTACAAGTACCTATATCTGCACACCGACGTAGTGCCCGGATGTCACTAAGGTCCCTCATTGAAAATCAGCGCTGTGGTACTGCTTATGCTGTACTGCAGTAATAAGCTGAATGAGGGTTCCTGTTGTTGGCACAAGTAGTAATGGAGAATATTATTGTCTTTTGTTATCTTTATATAACTAACACTTCTTTGTTTTATTGTAAATACTTTATATCTTTTAGTTTCTAGGGTTGGATTATTTTTATTATTAATATTAATTTCTTTGTATTTGTACCAACAATAAACTTTTCTTTCTTTCTTTCTTTCTTTCTGTATCAGTTTGTATCAGCCCATATACGTCCCACTGCAGGGCACGGGTCTTCTCTACAATCGAGAGTTCGATTGAGAGTGGTTAGGCCATATAGTCCACCACGCTGGCCTAGTGCGGGTTGGCGGACTTACATACCATAGAAATTCTTATAAATCGCTATGGCATGCAGGTTTCCTCACGATGTTTTCCTTCACCGTTTTAATGCGTAGTGATTGACTTTCAATACACACAGGACTCCCAAAAGTCAGAGGTGTGCCCTGGGATTCGAACCCGCGACCACCGTGAACATGTTGGCAGCCGCGTCTAGTCCGTTTACCAACAGGCCACCACGCACTTAGACTTTGGTCTCTTGATAAAAATGCCCAGGGCTATGTATATGACTGTTAGATGTATTTACTTATTTACTCTCTCTTGATACATTCATGTAAGAACCGTTGCAGTTTTTAGTCTCCGTGAGAACTAACTGCGTTACTAACCGTTCCGGTAAACGCATTGCATTAATTGCTTTTAACATCTGAGAACGCTTGTTAATTATTGGGAAAGAATGGGGAAGGATGGGAACTGATGGAGTCTTGTGGGAATTATGAAGTTCTCACAGGTGATATATAAATATAATTAAGGTTTTATGATTCATAAATAAAATCAACTTTATAAATATTATACAAGTAGTAAAATTCCGTAGGACTAAAATTCTAGATTTAGTTTTCTAAATTTTTTTTCAGATAATCATAAAAGCCAATGTATGACCATATTATGTTTCCTCAGACCGAGTTAAAGACGTTCATTAGTGGTTGATAACATAAGAACCACACCAAATATATGCCAATAATTGTCAAATATCACAACGCATAGATAATATTTTTCAAATAAAATTCCTTCCAGTAATTATTTTATCCTAATATTACTTAAAGTGGCTTAAGTATTTTTCCGATAGCATACGCTTGTACAGTCAGCAACATAAGTCGCCACACATTCACGAGATTTGGAATTGTCTTATAATCTTAAATAATAATTATTTTCAATATCGTATGGCGTTTCTCGATATAGATGACTTTAATTGGTTATATTTTACGACTGCAAATTTTAATTCATAAAAAGGTTATAAAAAGTGTGAAGTGTGCAGCGACTTATATTGCTGACTGTACTTAGCCTCATTCAATAATATGCTATATCATTATGTGGTAAAACAAATCTAAATAATGAGCATGCGACACTTCACATCGGTTTGTTATTACATTGTAACCAGCTAACCTGATATTGTGGTTGTATATCGATTAGCGGACAGGCAAATGCTCATTAATATTACTGTACTGTATAGTTAGGAGCAGATGGTAGTGCCGAGTAGGTCATTAATTTAAACCTAGGTCTCACGTTACTTACTAAGAATGTGTTGGAGAACTCCTACTTAGATACTGGTTAATGTAACTTAATTCATCTTGAGGAGAAATAAATGGCTAAGACGTTTTCACTAAAATTTTAACGGTATGTACTCATATTTGGGTTGACTTCGTGATCTGAGGTCTAAAGCGTTTCCGTCAATAAGGAGACCATTGCTATAAAAATTGATGCCTATAAATTTCTCCCAAATGGATTCGTCTTATTTTGTCGCTCCGGCAAGGATCAAATACAAAGCATTATTAAGCATAACACGGTTGTTCGAAGATTTCAGTTTAGTAACATAGACAAGCTATGCCTATAAACCCATTGTAAGTCTATCTAATTTCCATTCCAACACTTAATAGAGCCTATCATCACACCGAGTCCACTTTTCTTTCCAAAGGTTTGAAAATAAAGTATCAAATTTCGCAACATATTCGTAGCCCTATGGCGAATGTTTAGCAGATTTTCATCGATCTATTTAGCATCTCAGAGCTCCACGACGTCGACGATGCAAATCAGCCCGTATAAAGACGTTACATAGCTATTAGAAATGTCATTTGAATAATGCACAATTGTTCCCGTTTGTAGCAGACAGCTACTTGCATAACCCACTTCCTTCTTCGATGTTTTTATTCATTTCTATTATTTATACTTGAATGTTTATTTCAAATAGGTTTTAAGATGCTATTTATGTTTCAGGACGTTGTTTTCATGTAAGCATTATACAAAATGTTATGGACATTTATTAATACTGCTATTGCTACAGAATTTAACATCATTTAAACATCATAAACTTAATGAAAAACATCGTTTATTAAGAATGTTCAAGTAAGAATCCATAATGTTTAATAGCACATAAGACCGCCCTCTGTATATACTTTTATTAAATCCATCCCATGGCTATCTGTAAGACGTTCCCTTTGAGCGACAAGACTTCTTAATTGTACTCTTATATATGAAAATTCGCAATGTATTTGTTTCTTTTTTGTATAAAATAAAGTTTTTATAAATATGTATTATACATATTATGGGTAGTGAAGATAAACTTTGAAGTGTTTTATATTTTGTATGTAAAGCGTCTTCTCACAGAAGCCGATAAGGGTCAGTGGTGTCTCTAACTTGCGATTCAGTGCGGGCTATTCCACTAACGCCTCGTCAAAATCCTTTGATCTGAGTTAAAAATTAAAACCGTTCGATTAAAGCCAAGCAAGCTAATTTGTTGGCCAACACACCAATGCTTGAATGGACGATCATCACACAAGAAGGGTTTATAAAAGATTAGATCGGCAAGTAAACTGCAAACATAGACTTGTAATCATTTAGTCCATGTATGGATAACAATGTTATGGCATCCGAATGCCAAAAGTTGTTGTCTTGCTGTTGTCAGAATCATCTTCATATTATTAGATTACGTGTACAAATGCTTTTTGTGTATACATATCTCAAATAATGCTGTAAATATATATTTTTAAATGTATTAGTAGTTCCAAAATACTCCACATGCCAATAGAATATAGTGAAGTATTAAGATTATTTCAACTCGACATTTACATTCATTCGCAAGGCTGTCTCCAAAATGCTGCTAACGGAATAGAAATTAATATATGTAATATGAATAATATATTTGAACTCAAATATATTGAAATCCGAACTAACGTTTATGAAAGGATATTAAATAAACTTCATCCACCAAGCGAAACCGCGAGCAGTGTTGAAATTAAATTAAAGCGAAATTATTTTGTAACTATCTCGGCGCCGTGGTTTCACTCGCGCTTAATTTGGATTATACAGGCAAGACTCGCGATAACCTATAAACTTAGATTAAACTAGGTTGGTTTCAATTTTTGGAACTGTTCATCATTCATGTATCATTTAAGTCTGCTGGAGTGGTATTATATAGTAGTATATAAGCTTCTTTAATAAACAGGCTAAATATTGCCGTAATTATAATAACCTTTCTCTCTGCCTCTTTTATGCCACAGGAAGTCCACTGCTGAACATAGGCCTTCCCTAAGGATCTCCAAATCGACCTGTAGAAAACGGCCTGCATCCTGCAACATATCATATTCGCGTAAATAATAGTTTTAGTTCACTCTTTAATAACTAGCTCCTCCTAGTTATAGTAGTCTATTCTAATAAGAGTCACTAACTACTATAATAACCCTTACAAAAACTAACTTAATGTACTTACTTATAATTATGACTGTATTAATGTAATTTATCTAATATTTTATTGAAAAGTGGTACAGCCACGCTATTGATGACTCAGCATGAACGATCAACTTAACTGACGCGTTTCGTAAAGTGAGTGAAATTGCAGGATATCCAAAACCCTTTTTCTGTTCCCATTTTATTTCGTTCTCGCTCCTCTCCCAATTAAAATACATATACGGAAATACATATATAATCCCAGCATGTATGTCTATGGGTAGCATTAATCTTTTACTATTAGGTGACAAGTTTGCTGTATCTAATATCTATTGTATAAAAAAAAACATTAGTATCTTCGCCAGGTGTTATTTTAAGCGGTATATTCCTCAAATACAAGAGTCAGTCTAGATAGGTTCCATCGCTTTGTGTATTTCTGCCACAAAGCAATAGGTTGAAAGCCTTACTGTATTTCAATTAGAACGAAATTTAAGTGCAGGATTATTGGAAATAAAAAATACTTAATACCTAATAGAGCTTGAGGCATTGAGTGCAGTCCTACGCAGTGCTCAATAATGAGTTCGCTGTATTGCACCTGTCTACAGGCAGCCGTTCACCATCAGACAGACAGGGCAGGTGGCCCTTCGCATGTGGCAAATAATAAAGACGATAATACTGAACCCAGACTATCTTTTTTTTATTGCTGTGAATGGCGAGACGAGCATGCGTTTGCCTGATGGAAACCGATACGACCGTTCATGAACTGTAGCAAAATCAAACAGCACCTTGAATTACAAATCAATATTTGGCATTCCACTGCGCTCGCAATCCTGAGACATAAGACATAACATGTTAAGTCTCAATATGTCCAGTAGTTACTCTGGCTACAATATCCTTCAAACCGAAACACGATAGTGCATTTACACTGCTGTTTGACGGGAGATATAGACATTGCGGTGGCCTACCCAGGCGGCCTCTCACATATGAGAGACCTACCACCAGTGAAGTATCTACATTTATTTCAATTTTACCAACATTCCAATAAGATCAATAGCGTTGTTGCGACGAAACAGAGCACTTGCTGTCGGGCGTCCGGTCTGCGAGTTGTTACCGGAGGCAAATAAATTAACTGCAATTATACATAAATAAATACTAAATCGCGCCATTGGCAGACTTGCCGTACAGGTGGGGAGTTGAAATGTCATGGGGGAGCTAAAATTGATACTTTAACTATCATTAAGATCAAGGCTTATCCAAGGTGTAGATAGTTATTACAACATGGTAGGATGGTTTGGTTCGGGTAGTTATTTTGTCTCATAGAAAATTGTATTGTATTAACAGCTGTTGTGTATTTAATTTCTTAAATTTTCTATATGCTTAGACCCATAAACGTACTATTAAATTGTCTACGGTTTATAATTTATGGTTATAAGTTGACCAGTTTTATCTTTAGCCTTTTCTTTGCTTTAGAAAATAAAGATGCATTAATCGAGCGGTAAGAAACGATTGAACATTGTAGTATTGAATGCCGTGAGATAATTGTCGCCAATCGATGCTTAACTAAACAATTGGATTCTTAAACTGCATAGAAAGTTGAAGTCGAACCGATTCACAAGGAATGTTTTAATTGTCAAATTGCCTTCTTTGCCCCTCATAATGTACAAAACTTACATCGATCATTGTTTTTTTTTTTAATTCAAGAACAAATATGATCATCCTTGAATTTTATTTAATGTGCTTCACATGTCGGCACGAAATTGACCATTCCCCTTTACTCTCAAACACCTATAGCTGCTATAAAGAGGGGGGCACGCCCCCACACCGCTTGCCAACTCCACACCCGTGCATTTACGTTTAGTAGCACTAAAATAGACTTATTTACAACTTGCGAACAATATTCCGCGGGTTGTTTGGCTCGCAAACGATCGGGTCCCTCAACGTGTGAGTTTAACGATGTTTGGCTCTGCATGAAAGACACCTTACTGTTTCCAAATGTATTCGTAATATTCAGAGGAATATAATAACCTAGTTGGCGGAATAATGCATACTGAGGTCGTATCTGAGTTCAACATTTAAGTGTGTTAGCATCAATTACAATTAACAGATTTCAACAGTTCAAATTTTCGAAGTGGGCTGCAATCAACGGTCTTTTATGGGCTGGATTTTCTTAAATTTATCATTGTTAATGATCGCCCAATTTAAAATCGAAAGAAATTTGAGAAAAGCTGCATGCTTAAAAGTTTTTGCTTAAGAATTTCTAACGTCCAAATACTGGAACGCAACTTAAATATAAATGGCGCTTAACTACGTTAATCCCGATTAAATGTACTGGCTAAGTAGGCCGTGCGCTGTTAAGAGCAACTTATTATTTGAATGGCGTTCCAGTATTCGGGCGTTAGATGTACAAAGTTTACCAACCCGCATTATAGCAGCTTTGTTGATTAGTAGTAGAAGTGTTTTCGATATAATGTTCTTTAAAGAAATCAGTATAACTTTACTGGCTATGAAAATGTATTGTTATACATGTATTACCAAGAACAGAATGAAATATTATAATCAGGTACATGTTAATAAAATATTCTGGGTCAGTATAATTACAAAGTGAAGCCCATAAGATTGATTATCCAAAAAAAGTATTTTTCGAAGTGGTGGAGCCATGCTATTGTCAGTCACTACTCAGTATTAAGCATGCTCGTCCGGAGTACCACAGTCTCACATGAGATGAGATCAACGTAAAGTGGCAGCTTTACTGTCGCCTTTCATTCGGTGAGTGAGATCGCCGGATGCCCAATAACCTTTTCCTCTTCCCTTTCTTTTTTTTACCGCTCCCCTCCAAAAATCATGGGCCAGTAACACATTTGTGGTTCAAGCGTGGATCTATGATTCATTGTGGACGTTCATGGATCAGGTGATCTGTTTTCTCGTTTGCTGCACCTAATGTATAAAGGAATAATACATCTAATACACAAAGTTCAATATTTTCATAGTAGAAAAGTAGTGAGACCAACATAGTTTATCGAATATATTACACGAAAGAATTTTACTACGACGTGTCTAGTTTTTCTACACTCCAATTTAGACTTTATTGCGATAGTAAAAAGCATGATGTTTTTACCAAAATATTTCATTTCAGAATACACAACCGTCACAGTGATTGAGTTATAAACGTACAGACACGTAAACAACCAACTTAATATGTTGCAGTCAGAGTACAGTCAGGATTATTGGTAATAGTCTAGACATTTTATGAACTACTGACTACAGAGATTCATTTTGTGTTAAGGAATATTTCCTACGTTTTATCCAGTTTATAAAAATAGGTAGTATTACACATTGGTTACGAAGTAACATTGTGTCTTTGTAATAGTAGTGGATTTGATATATATGATTACATAATTATAAATCATAGTAGCCACACATAATAGCCAACCCGCACTAGACCAGCGTGGTAGGCTATACGGCTTAACCCATCTTAATCGTACTTTCGATTGTAGAGGAGACTCGTGCCCTGCAGTGGAACGTATATGGGCTAATATAGATATGATAGAAGAAGAAATGATAGTACATAAATACATCAACTCACGCCTGTATCCCAGAAAGGATATGCAGAGGTGTAAACATGATACCTACGTTTTGCCCCGTATTTCCCCTCCCATGATGATTATAAGAAATGATAATTTAAAGCAAAAATAAGAAAATATAGTGCTATTCGTATTTTCTTCACCGAAAGTGAACCTAAAAAATACTAATCTATTTATAACTTAACAACAAACTCCCTCTATCTTATCAATAATAATTGCCTAGAAATTTCACAAAATAAAACTTTATCCTACATTCCTCCTGCATATGCTCGTAAAACAAACCCGGATCTATTGAGAAAAGAATTCCTAACGTACTGGTTAACATCGCGCGTGTTAGAATACTGTCACAAAATACTGCAACAATTTCTATAAATTTCATTAAAACTACCCATCGTATGATTCACAAGTAGTGGGGAATCGGTAATATAAAGCGTTGTCTCACTTGGATCGCGACTTTTCGAGTGACAACGATAGGAAGGACCTTATCCTCGCCGGTAGCTACATAAGTTTGAGAAAGGAGACATATTTCGATCGTGAGTCGTTGCACTGAGCGGAAGCTCTGAGATTGAGCAGTGTAGTACTAGGATTGGCAAGTTAAGTTATTAATATTATGTTTTGTTGCTTATTGTTCAGAATATTTAAATATTATTCTGTAACATTTTAATTGTCGATTGTGGTTGAATTAAACCATATAATTATAAATATAAATAACATTTAATATAATTGATAATTTTGTAACGTTATAATAATATTGACCATTATGTCAAGTGATAAATGTTAAAGTATATGGTTAAAAAATATAATTAAAATAAATAAATAAATACACCCAACAGTCACATACATAGTCCTGATCCCACACTAAGATCGAGTCTTGTATAGATAAATCTATTGAAATACCCATGTTTATATTATTTTATATACCTTTTCCCACGACAATTCTAACACGCGCGTATCACGGATTTACTACCGCAAAACTTATCTTCTTTGTGTGCCCTTATATAACACCTTGTGGGTTTAGTCATTCATGATTTTTCTAGCGTGGTTCAAAACAATAAATAAACCCAACAGTCACATACGCAGTCCTGACCCCACATTAAGAGCGTTTATACCCTGTGCGCGCTTTTTGGCTTAAAAACAGGACTTTTCAAATGAGTTAATAGCCACGAATAAACAATTTAAAGGAAAAATAATTAGTACTAATTTTAGAAAAGGTTGTCATCTAGTGATTTTGGTAGAAAACATTATAGATTGATGGATAATTTGTGAGTACTATAAGGATTACTGAACACAAGTTTCGTTATTTAGGTTTTAAATGGCAATTTAGAAGCTTAAGATATCCGAAACCACTAAATATAAGATGAAAATAAAAATATTATCAGACTAATAAGACCCTTATGGAGGGATTTTGCTCAGAAAAATAATATTTTTGTGTTTAGTTCCTGAAAAATAAAAATTTAAACAATGCGAAATTATTCAGAAACTCTTGTCAAGAACATATTTTTTTTCACCAACTTATCGAACATAATTTTTTATAGCAATTGCATATTACAATAGAAGAACATCTTATCAATAAATTACCATTTTTATATTTCAACAAAATTAGTTTTCATGTTTTCTACAAATATTTTAAAAACCACTATAAAACACGCTGTCCGACGTGGATCAAATCAGACCGCCGCAAGGCCTTCTACAGGGAGGACGTATCGCTCGTCGCTCCAGCCTGGCTGCAGTCGATTTTTGCCGTGCGTAGTAAAAATAGCCACGCGCGGACCGCGATTACCACATCTTAGTACTTTGGTAGTAAAATATTTAATTATTTTTATTACCTACAATGATTTTGTAGTGAGTATACATTATGTTTCAGGTAATATAATGGGATGTAATTCCGAGGCTAAATTATGTTATGTATTGTAATATAAAATTAAATATATTTCGTAAGTGTAAGGGGTTGTAAGCCCCCTAACACTATTTATGTGTTCGAACACGAAATGATTAATAAAACGTCCGTAGTGTATACTGATTGAACACTGATTTGAATGCAACTTAACAATGTAATAATAACGAAAATATGATTAGTATCCAAAATTAGTATTATTCTTTGTTTGCATAGTAATATTTGTCTACTTATAATGCAAATAAAATATTTTTAGGATATTATATTACAGTTACATTTCAATTGAATATTTGAAGCGCACGGATCAAAGTTGTTTGAGCCGATTGTATAGCGAGCCGACGCGGCAGCTCTACGCACACAGCTTTGGTCGCTTATGTGTGCGTGAAATTAACGAAGAAATACCTATAGTTGACTTTGCGCGCAAGGTGTATACACTCTTAAGATCTAGTCTTGTTTCGTGGGTATCAGGAACTACGGGAGACTTGTCTCACAAACATGTAGTCGCGATCCAAATAATAGGTATTTTGTTAGTGAACGAATATTCGTAGCTATCATATAAATAAATAATTATTATACCCAGTGTTTAGGCGTTTGTTAAGGTTTTTAAACTTCGATACTAGAGATTTATTTTCGGAAAATTGCACATCACACGCACTTTGTTTTAATGACTTATTAACATAGATGAACATAGACAACAAAAAAAAGAATATATACCAAAAACAACTAAACTACTGAACGGCAGTGGCGACATTTCACTATCGTGCTCCTGCGCCGCTAGTGTTGTGGCACGATCGTGAGATGTCGCCATACACAATCTGGTCGTCTTCAACACCCAGCACTCATGGTTACATTTTGCCTATGAAGAGAAAATAAAAAGTATTTGTTGTCATTAAATAAAAAAGAAGACAATATATGTATTGCTTTGTGATTCTCTCGCGTTATTTCTTTTAATAATGATCCAATGGAACCTCTAAAATATCTATTTTAATTTTATTTTATATTCTAAAAGCAAAGCACGATAAACAATCTCCCAAAAAAAAAAAGTTTAAAAAGTACACATCAACCAAAAAATCTCTACGATTTTAAAAAAGCTGCGTTTTATTAACACAAAAAATGATAAACAAATATAACCCGAACTGAAGTTAACTTCACAGTTAAACCTCTCGCAAACGCGCCGCTAACAAGTAACAGTTTCGTTTTACCAAAACGTTGTTCCGTCTAATTAAAATTTTCGTTTGTACGGCTGAAAAGATTTTGTAATTAGTACTTCAATAAGATACCGCCAGTTTTAGTCTAGATTAACTTTTATTGTTTCAGTGCCTCGTTTTTTTTTTAAATTACTATAGACCGTTCATAAAGACAAACCCAAACAACACCTTGAATTACAAATCAATGCTTGGCGTTCCACTACCTTCGCCATCCTGAGACATAAGTTGTTAAGTCTATTGAGACTTAACATCTTGTCAATGTTATCAATGTGTGTGTTAGTTAATCTGGCTACAATGTCCATCAAACGGAAACACAACGGTGCATTTACACAGTTGTTTGGGTGTTTGTATGTGGAAAAATATAAAGAGATTAAGATATGTTCAAGATTATGGTTTCTTAGATTTACGCGAATGTTACACTGTATCTGTATCAGCCCATATACGTCCCACTGCAGGGCACGGGCCTCCTCTAAAATCGATAGTACGATTGAGAGTGGTTAGTCCATATAGTCTACCACGCTGGCCTAGTGCGGGTTGGCGGACTTACATACCATAGAAATTTTTATAAATCGCTATGGTATGCAGGTTTCCTCACGATGTTTTCCTTCACCGTTTTAGTGCGTGGTGATTGACTATCAATACACACATGATTCCGAAAAGTCAGAGGCGTGCCCTGGGATTCGAACCCGCGACCACCGTGAACATGTTGGTAGTCGCGTCTAGTCCGTTTTTACCAACAGACCACCACGCACTTTTTGAATGTTACACATTGAAATAAAACTATTATTTACGGATTTTATCGCGGATTTGGTGTTTGGACTGTTGGGTGTTATTTATTTATTTATTTATTAGTCTTGGAAATTGGTACGTTTTCGCGTGACGAAGCATTTATATAAATAAAAAATTATGAAATGGGTATCCCATTACTCTTATTGACTATTTTAAGTCATGTCGCTTTTTAAAAACCAAAACTTCCATCCATTCCACCTGTACTTTTATTTAGAACACCAAGTTGTATTTTAATGTTTGAAGTCATCGATGGAGCACATTTCTGAGAGTTTATATGTATTTCATTTATTTATAATAATTATACTAAAATTAAGAAAAAACTTGAACTACGAACACTTCAAAGATCTTAGTTCTAAAAGAAACAACAAAACAAATCTTTGGTAACTTAAAAGAGAAAGCCCTGAAAAGTAATAAATAATAAGCAATACATTTACATTACTTTTCATTTGAGAACTTAACTGTTTAGGTTGGTAAAACATAAAGAAATAGGTCTGTGATTTCTAATCAAATATTCTTTTACTAAAACGGCGTATGATAGTGAATATTTTCTAAATCATATGATATCAAATATGGTTTGAACCTCAGATTATTATTAACATAGATACTACATCTAATATTTTAGAATAGGATATGATTAACGCTCATGAATTGACTTTTATGCTAGTCGTAACAAGGCGCTTAGACCAGTTATAGGGTTTGTAATGAAACATTAAATTGCAGCAATAAATGATTTATAATACACGCCGAATTTCTTACAGAATTCCTATATATCTATGTTTTTTTCGTTCCTAATTACAATTAACATGGTTGTATTATGTATTTGCTAAGTTGATAGACAATTTTATAAATATATTTTATTTATTTTTTTATTGAAATATGCACATCAACGACAAGTATATTAAACATTTTCTAATAATAATAAATCTTGGACAATCTACTGATATACATATCAATTAATCAAAATTAATCACAACATTTGTAATAAATTGTACAACATCAAATTAAACTAAACTGTAGTAACTATGACAAAAAAATAGTATGTCAAAAATAGTATGTCAAGAGAATAATTTTCCATTACGTACGTACGATCCCACCTCAAAGGCCGGCAAAGCGTCTCCATGTCCTACGGTGTTGCAGATGTTCATGGGAGGCTGTGATAACTTACCATCAGGTGAACCACATGCTCGTTTGCACCCTGTAACAAAAGAAAACAGTTTAGATTTTATAGGAATTTAACTAATGAAAAATACGGTACATAGTTTCCAGTAAATGAGAAAAATATCGTTTAATATTACAAGCAGACAGTCGTAGTAATGCCCTCATAATAGGCGAGAGAGGAAAGAAATCAATATTAAATAATATTTAACCTGGACGAAGCCACACCGACTTATTACACAGAATATTGAAAATCAGCGCTGCAGTGCAGTCTAAATTGCAGCACAAAACTGAATGGGGGGTTTTGTTACTGGCCATCTCTAACATATTTTTCTCTTTTTTTATATGTTTATAGTGGTACATACATACCTACATACTTAAAAAGTGATGCCTTCTTCGCAGAAGGGTTAGGGCAGAGGTGCTGGAGATTGTCCCGTCCTTACATCCACCACTGTAACTCCTGTGAGCCAGGATCAACAGTGGCACGCAGTGTAATGACACCGAGCATTGAAACTCGGCGAGTCTCTGAGAATGTCTAACTTGTCTTTAACCCGCAACGAAATTAATCAGAAAGTTACGATGATAGGAGGAGTTGGAAATAAATTATTGTCCACTTCCCTCCGTGCAAAGCGGGTGACAAAACATTGAACTAAAGATCTAAATAACCTCGCAAAAAGATTTTTACAGCCGGAGAAGCCAGCCTTAAAGCACCATGGATCAAATCATTATTACTTTTAAATTGAGAGAGGTGCTACCAGGACTTCCACGTTTCGCCTTGTGTCTTCCGTCCCACGATGTGATAGGGAGCGAGCCTATCGCCATATTGAGCACAAATCTCGACTCCGGGCTGATAATGAATAGATAAATCCACTTTCACTTTTCCCGACTCGGGATTCGAACCGTCTCGGGTTCGAATCCCAGCGTAACTGTCCCGTAGTACACCTGCTATTTATTCAGTAGTAATAGTAGTTGTCTTGCTGTAATAGTGTTAAGTACTTATAAGAACACCATAAGTAGCATTTAGACTTATAACAGAAACAGCCAATAATAATATTGTCTTTCTTTCATTCAAAAATATTATTATATATAAAAAATTTAAGATATGATCAAACAATAAAAGGAAAAATCTAAAAGCTAATGGAGAAAATAGTTCTATATTAGATGAAAAACCTTTATGTTTAAAGATCGATGCTAGAAAAATGGCGCGATCAATATTCTTACACGTGCAAACTATCTTTCAACAGACACTATACATCGTTGTTGAGAATATTTTTTATTATAAACGGTACATGAGCAAGCAGCTTATGAAAAAACATCGTACAAAAGGAATCGTAAGTGCTCAAGATTTTTGTAAACATTTGTATTTTAGATTCGGGCACTTGTCAATTGTAATAAAATTCGACAAGTTCTTACTTTATTAACTACGAGTACTGAAACTCAAGATTTACATACTCGTATTTTGACAAACCCGTTAATTTCTTAAATAAATATTAATTACTTTAGGCCATAAGTGTCACAAATGTAAAAAAATTAAAAAATATTTGTAAAAGTACCAAAATTTTATTTACGTATTTGAATACAGCAAAACTTTGTATTTACGAAACATCTGTATAAATTCCTGTATTATGTATTCCTGGAATTTTGTAACCTGTATTCCTCAAATAACAAATTGAATCTTAAAGGGGAAAATTCGATTTATTTTGATAATAATGAAACTGAAGTTATGAAAGTATGTCGACACATTAACTTAGGTAGAAATTGAAAATCAATATTCCTTTGCATATTATAGCACTTTCAACAATGCCTATTATAATGAGTTGTATGCACGCGGCGGAAGTTTCTTGTACGCTGAACATTGTTACTGAATGAAGGTTAATGAACAAAATAGGTAATGGAGACACGAACTTCATTGATAATGACGTCATTTAGACAGGTATTGAGAAAGTATATTGTCAACTTATTGAGCAAGCATATAAAAAGTTACAATGTGCATTGAAATATGATATGATATCGATATTTTTGTTGAATCAGTTCAAGTAATGGGTATGCGTGATAGTGATCTTAATAAATAAAAAAAAACACGCCTAACAGTCACATACATAGTCCTGACCACACATTAAAGCCGTTCTTAATAATCTATCTATCTTTAACAAGAGATTTTGTTGGATATTTATATGCATTTTATGTTTCAGTTAACAAAGATAAAGAGGTAGAAACATTTTGCATATATTTATAGATATCTAAATTATATAAATATATGAGTCTATTTTTATTTCATGAAGCGTAGTATTGTACCGACATAGCCATGGTAGCTATTTTAACCCCGTGTTAAAGATAGATAGGATATTGAGAACGGCCGTAAGTCTCTAAGATCAAATCTTGTGTCGTGGGTATCGGAAACTACAAGAGACTAGTCGCTATTTGTGTCGGGTCTGGGTGTTTAGGGGATCGAAAACTCTCTTGTAGTTCCTGATATTCACGACACAAGACTCGATCTTAGTGTGGGGTCTGGACTATGTATGTGGCCGTTGGATTTATTCTTGGATGTATTTTTAGAAGCAGATAGTAATAGATATAGCTTACTTCGGACGCCGAACGTTTGAATATTCGGACTTCGTTTCAGATCAAGAGTAACCAGCTAGATACGTAAGTACTATTACCTAAAGACTACATACATACTAAATACTAAATACACCCAACAGTGACATACATACTATATAAACAGATATAAAATAAATAACACCCAACAGTCACTTACATTGTCCTGACCACACACTAAGATCGAGTCTTATGTCGTGGGTATCAGGAACTACGAGAGCCTTTTGGGTCTTCAACATCCAAACCCGAAAGAAATATACGGTCTCCCTATTCCGTACAATCACGAAAGCTTTGCTAATTTAAATGCAATATGTTTTTTAAGTTTATACACCCGTTTATCCCACTATGATCGGTACAAAACACATGCTTGTTGTATCTAAAATCACTTCAATACCAAGGAAGTTTACATTAAACACGTTTATTTTTAATATGAACGCGAGTCGTAAAGTTCTTTTTTTGTTAAACGGTGTACGAATAGTTCGTCTTGTGCCATGGTTGGTCAGTATTAGATAGTCATTCTTACATATTATTTTATTTTATATACATCGATACAAATAAATAACTATATTTATGACCTAAATAAACTCATTTGCAAAAAAAACGGGCACCTAAGCAATGAACCATTTCAACTGTTACTATTGGTTTGTTTGATAATTATAGGTAGTTTTACTTTCACAATTTTGTAAATTAATAAGCAAATAATCGTTTTCGTCAGTATTATCATAATATTTTGATAAAATTTATGGGTTTTAATGCTAAAGTTCACTAGTAGTGTATGCTCGCTAGTAGTGCATATGCTCGTGAAGTAAAAGTTAACAAAGATTTTTGTTTGTTTTTTCTTTAATAAAGTAAAAGCAGATAAATGTTTAGTATCGAGTGTGACCCCCTGTAGCTGAAATCACCGCTTGAATTCGTCTGGGTATGCTAGTGAGGATATCCCGGATACTTGCTTGCGGAATACGTTCCCACTCCGCTGTAATCACATTCTTCAGCTCTCTGATGGTCTGCGGAGCCGGTTGTATTGATCTCACGCGTCGTTTCAGAACGTCCCAGACATGCTCTATAGGATTGAGGTCGGGACTTCGAGCTGGCCAATCCAAACGACGAATGCCGACCTCTTGCACATACGCTTCCACATCGCCAGACCGGTGGGCGCGAGGGTTGTCGTCCATAAAAATTGAGTCTTGGCCTAAAGCGGCCAATGCGAGTTGTGCATGAGGAATTAGAACTTCCGTTATGTATCGATGTCTAGTCAGTGAGCCGTTTTCAATGAAGACTAACTCTGTACGATCCATTGAATTTATTCCTGCCCAAAACATAACAGAGCCCCCACCATGAGGTGTGATTTCTTCAAAACAAGCTTCTGCAAAGCGTTCTCCTCGTCTTCGTAGCACTCGCCGCGTCGATCTTCACCGAACAGAGATATCCTGGCTTCATCGGAGAACAATACCTTATTCCAGTCTTCTTGAGTCCATGACTCACAATTTCGAGCAAACCTAAGCCTGGCAACTCTGTGCTCACGGAGTAACTTAGGGCCGCGGGCCGGGCGATGACTGCGTATATTGGCCGCGAGAAGCCTCCTCCTGACCGTCCATAGACTAATATGCACATTTCTTACTTCTTCGAGGTTGTTCTTAAGGTCCACATACGAAGACTTGCGATTTCTCAATGCGCGACTCACAAGAAAACGATCATCCCGTGGTTGGGTACATGGTTTTCTTCCAGAACCAGGCTCAATCCTATAGAGCATGTCTGGGACGTTCTGAAACGACGCGTGAGATCAGTACAACCGGCTCCGCAGACCATCAGAGAGCTGAAGAATGTGATTACTGCGGAGTGGGAACGTATTCCGCAAGCAAGTATCCGGGATATCCTCGCTAGCATACCCAGACGAATTCAAGCTGTGATTTCAGCTAGAGGGGGTCACACTCGATACTAAACATTTATCTGCTTTTACTTTATTAAAGAAAAAACAAACAAAAATCTTCGTTAACTTTTACTTCACGAGCATATGCACTACTAGCGAGCATACACTACTAGTGAACTTTAGCATTAAAACCCATAAATTTTATCAAAATATTATGATAATACTGACGAAAACGATTATTTGCTTATTAATTTAATTAATTATTTATTTGTGAAAGTACAACTACCTATAATTATCAAACAAACCAATAGTAACATTTGAAATGGTTCATTGCTTAGGTGCCCGTTTTTTTTGCAAATGAGTTTATATAAATTAGTATTTGTGACCTAAAATTTGACTGAAACAAATTAATTGTTGGTAGATGATCCTATTTTATGTTCAATAAATGCTTTGATAATAACCTACAATTTAATTATAATTTCATGGCATTCAGATTTATTTATTTAAAATATCAGGCAATTTTCAAACAGCATTATTAACAGTTGAATTCTCAGGAAAATTAATTTTATTCCGCAATGAATTTCCTTCGAATATTAAACAATAGTTCTAGTAATAAATATTATTACGTGTAGTCAAAACGTATTCAGACAAGACAAAAGGGACGTGCTTAGCAATGGAACGTAATTAATTATCGGGCAGTGACAGAATGCCGGTGGAAAATATACAGATACTTCGGTACTTCCAGTACTTATGTAGTTTAAACGCAAGGTTTACCTGATGGAAGACCTCGTTTGTAACAATAATTAATTACATTAAATACATTTTTGCAAGCCAATTTACCAAGGGTTGGCAACCTTTAGTGTCGGAAGAGTAAATAATTGACATTTCAAAGTTTTCAAAGAGCCACATTTTTTTTCTGACGCCAGCGACGACGCTTCTCACGGGGAAAGGGTGAAGTAAATAGCAAGTATAAGCGGCTGATGGATAGAAATGAAGCGAGTACAAGTGGCTGATAGATAGAAAGATTGCCTAATCCTCGTTAATCGATCCACAATGATTTTTACACGTTTATTTTTTTAATAAATAATAATGGCGTATGGAACTAAAGAGCTGAAGGTTGCAGACCCCTGCCCTAGACTAATTACAAAAAATATACAGGGTATATCTGACTGGTCTGACTTCTCGACAAACCATACCTATGTTATGTGATATGGTATGTACCATGTACCTACATGTTAGAAAATAACCACCGTTTACTTTTTGAAGGCACAAAACAAAAACCTACAGCGCAACGAAAATTAATATTAATCTCGGCGGTCGATGAAGTTCACTTTTCGGAACAATTGCCTGAACTTTCTGTACAAGATTGAAGTGTCAGTACAAACTATAAAGGGTTAAAATAACATTATTACAACCTGTACAAATTTCAAATAGCATATCAGTAGACAGAACGGCCTCGTGTTTTAACCCTTTATATCGTCATCATCATCATCATATCAGCCACAGGAAGTCCACTGCTGAACATAGGCCTCCCCCAATGATTTCCACAATGACCTGTTGGAAGCGGCCTGCATCCAGCGACTTCCTGCGACCTTAGTCAGATCGTCCGTCCACCTTGTAGGTGGGCGTCCAACACTTCGCTTGCCTGTACGTGGCCTCCACTCGAGAACCTTTTGGCCCCAACGGCCATCGGTTCTACGAGCTATGTGCCCGGCCCAGTGCCACTTCAACTTGCCAATCCTATGGGCTATGTCGGTAACCTTGGTTCTCCTACGGATCTCCTCATTTCTGATTCGATCTCGTAGGGAAACACCGAGCATAGCCCGCTCCATGGCTCGTTGAGTGACTTTGAGCCTTTTAATGAGGCCCACAGTGAGAGGCCACGTCTCGGTGCCGTATGTCATCACTGGTAACACACAACTATCGAAGACTTTCGATTTTAGGCACTGAGGTATTTTGGACGAGAAGATGTCGCGAAGTTTCCCGAATGCTGCCCAACCGAGTTGGATTCGCCGATTGACCTCTCTCTCGAAGTTGGACCTGCCAAACCGGACCACTTGTCCTAAATAGACATATTCGTCTACAACTTCGAGAGTCGAGCCCCCAACTCCAATGGGGGTGGGCACAACATGGATATTCGACATGATCTTCGTTTTATCCATGTTCATTTTAAGACCCACCTGTTGGGAAACTCGATTAAGGTCTTCGAGCATAGTGCTAAGGTCTTCCAGCGATTGTGCCAAGACTACAATATCGTCGGCAATTCGAAGGTGAGTAATATACTCGCCGTTGATGTTGATGCCTAATCCTTTCCACTGCAAGAGCTTGAAGGTATTTTCCAGCGCGGCAGTGAACAGTTTCGGAGATATGACATCTCCCTGTCTCACGCCTCTCTGTAGTGGAATAGCCTTCGTGCTCTGATCCTGTACTCGGACCGACATGGTGGCGTTGTTGTATATACACTCAACACTTCCATGTACCGATAGTCTATGTGGCACCGCTGAAGAGACTGTAGCACAGCCCAGGTCTCGATCGAATCAAAGGCTTTCTCATAGTCCACAAACGCTAAACAAAGCGGCAAGTTATACTCCTCGGTTTTTTGTATAACCTGCCGTAGCGTATGAATATGGTCTATGGTACTAAAGCCTTTTCGGAAACCGGCTTGTTCGGGAGGCTGGAAGTCATCAAACCTGCGTTCGAGACGATTTGTGATGACCCTTGAAAACAACTTATAGACATGGCTCAGGAGCGAGATGGGCCTGTAGTTCTTCAGCAAAGTGTTATCACCTTTTTTGAAGAACAGTACCACCACGCTCCTGCTCCATGCCTCGGGCGTTGAGCCCTCGAGGAGAACGGAATTGAAGAGCTTCTGAAGGACTTTCAGTACCGGCGTTCCGCCCGCTTTCAGAAGCTCTGAAGTGATTCCGTCCTCACCCGGCGCCTTGTTGTTTTTAAGTTGTTTGAGGGCCATCTCAATCTCACACAGGCTGATGTCCGGGATATCATCGCTAAAGTGTCGGATTAACTCGGCTCTCGGGTCTTCGGCCGAGCTAACAGTAGGTTCGGCAACCGAGGTGTAAAGCTGTCCGTAGAACCTCTCGATCTCCCTTAATACCTCTGCCCTCGTCGATACCACGCGGCCGTCTTCCGTCTTCAGCCTAGACAACTGGCTTTGCCCAATAGACAAGTCTCTTGCAAACACTTTGGAGCCTCCGTTCCGCTCAATTGTCTCCTTAATGCTCACAGTATTGTGAGCACGGACATCGTGTCGCAAGGACTTCCAGATCCGTCTATTGAGCCGCTGATATGTTTCGGCGTCAACGGAAGACTGCAGCGTCAAAGATCGACGTTCGGCCATGAGGTCAAGAGTGTGGATCGAGAGTTTTTGTGGTCTATCTCTACGGCGAGGTCTAAAATACTTAGATCCCACCGTATGGACAGCTTCTACCAAACCGCTGTTTAACTCGTCCACTGCAAGGTTTTCTTTTAGACAATCAAAGCGATTTGTCAACTCGAGTTGAAAGCTCTCGGGGTTTTGGATATGGGCGCGAGTAGGTCGGAGCGTTCATCAAGCGGCGCCTTTCTAATTGGACGTTGATATTCAATGTGCCCCTAACCATTCGGTGATCACTACCGGTTTTCACCCTGTTGATTACAGAGACATCACTGAACATCCGTCTATTCGTCGTCAAGATGAAATCTATCTCGTTTCTCGTAGAACCGTCAGGACTCAACCAGGTCCATTTCCTGTGAGGCGGCTTCTGGAAAAAAGAGTTCATCGCGAAGAGTCCCTCTTTTTCCAGAAAGTCGGCCAGCCTCTGACCCCTGAGGTTCCGTTGCCCATGTCCAAATTGCCCCACTTTCAACTCTGCATCGCTTCTCTTGCCCAACTTTGCGTTGAAGTCCCCCATAACAACATTGAAGTAGGTTTTGGAAGTATGTATGGCCCGACTAATGTCCTCATACATCTCCTCTACTTCTTCATCTGGGTGTGTCGAGGTCGGCGCGTATACCTGTATGACCTTCAACGAATATCTTTTGGATATTCTGAGTATAAGGTATACTACCCTGCTCGACACACTTTCGATGGATACGATGTTGTTGATGAGAGACCTTTATATCGTACCTAAGTGAAACCCATTCAGGGAAACACGTTGGCTTTGCGTTGCGCCTTTATATCTCAATTATTGTGAGGGTTAAACCCGGCTTTGCAAGATAACGCTTTTTAATTTGTAATAAATATGGAGTTATTGCGATATGCAACTGGGTGTTTGATTGGATTGCTTTTGGTTTAAACGGGCCTTTCAGACCATTAACGTTGCTTCAGGATGTAAAAAGGCTTACATTTTTGGTGGATTCAAAACTGAATTAGTTTTTTTTTTATACTATTATACAGTTTTTAAAATAAGATACATAAAAAGACAATAAGCAAAAAACGGTCTCACTAAGACCATTATTATAATTTCGGCGAACTAAACCATCTCTAGTTCTCTCGGCAATACAAACTATATTTACGACTATATTGTAGCGCTATTACCCATAAAACGAATTGTAGTGGCTCTCTTTCTCTCTCTCTCTCTCTCTCTCTCTCTCTCTCTCTCTCTCTCTATTTCTCTCTCTCTTATGCCACAGGAAGTAACATAGGCTTACCTCATGGATCGCCAGAAAGACCTGGAAGCGGTACTCACTTTGGCAAGTCAAAGCCATTATAAAAATCCGTAAAATAACATGCTCCTTTGTCTAAATCATACTCGTAATTCTGGATAAATTCCGATTAATATCACATCCTTCCATTTCCACATTAAAACTGGTTAAAGGAAGTAATCTTTACATCGAATATAAATCTTAAAAATTATATTATCCGAGCTAACGTAGCCGCAAAATGAATTCGTAATGTTATTTCTGTTCACTTCATAAATCTGTCATGGAGGTAGGATAATCTCTTTGAGTATGACATGGGCCAAATGTTTGAGAAAATGTTATTCTATATTAAGAATGTTGGCAATGTGTTGGAACCCTTTACAACAAACATTTTGTGTCGGACAGATTTTTTTAGGAAATCTGTCAGTTTCTATTCGTTAAAAACTAGACTGTGTTTGAAGGTAAGCCTTTGCAGAGCAGTACCGCCTGGTTTGTGGCGTGTGATAAAAGACATAAGACTCTTATTAATCGACACAGTTTTGCCGGCTTTCAAAATTGTCACTTCACCGCTTATCGAACTCAAAAACTGACTTTTACACCCACTTGAACGTATTACAAGAAAAAATAACAAAAAATCACAGCAGTTATTATGCAAAATTTTTACTTGTATTATTCCTGAAGTCGCCAAAACTACCACCCGGCTTTGTTTTCGGCAGCAGTACTGATTTACCCTGTATGTGTAATTCAGATAAACACTTAGCTTTTGCAGTACTTATGTGGGCTTAGCACGGCTTAATACGTGATTTTTTTATGAATGATGTAGACCCGCTTAAAATTTTACGATCCGCCGCTCGCCTAACTCAACATTTTCGGGAACGGAATTCGGGCTCAGTGTAGCACTTTGGCCTATTTTCCTGTATAGACTTGTAAACATAGCCTCTATAGGTTTGTTGAGAGTCAGGAATGCCTGCTTACCTTTTGGTTTTTTTTGTTTATAACAAAAAAAAACTTGTGTTTTGTTATCTATGAATACTCATTAGAAAGATGAGGATAAATTCCGTAAATAATAGTTTATTTTAATTTCTAAGAAACCTTGATATATTCCGTATTATCACACCTAATACGTTTGACCTACCAATCCTTTATCATGAAAAACACTAGAGTTCTGTTATGTATGAATACTCATTAGGTGAAGATATATTCCGTCGCACCAAACCTTACATGTGAAACATAATAAATAAATAAAAAATAGCAGGGCAAATCTGATCTCCAATATATTTCATATGAATAATTTAAAAGCCGTTTGAATTAACACTGGGAAGTGTATTGTGTTCCGTGATTAAACAGTGCATATCCGATTTCAAACCAACAAGTTTAATTTGTATCCATATAACGATATTTTTACAAGGGATACACTATTTAGATGACCTAGCATTTAAAATCAAGTGCACTTTCTACATAAACAAATATACAAACAAACTCACGCCTTGTTCCCAGAAGGGGTAGGTAGAAGTGCTGGTAGCAACCAGTACACGCGTTTCGCCTCGTGCGTTACGTCTCACGATGTGGCGAACCTATCGTCATAACAGGCACAAATTCCTAACTCCGAGCTAGCAATAAATTGAAGAATTCACTATCATTTCGTCTGAACCGGAATTAGAACCCGAGACCTCAGCTTTGGAATTATACCATACTACATCTACGTCACTCTGTCATATAAGGATTTATCATTTTATAACTCAGGATAATATGCCAAGCATTGCTTTGTAATTCGTGGTATTGTTTAGTTTTGCTACTGTCCATGAGCGATCGTATCTCTATCAGCCAAACGGCATGCTTATCTCGCCATTCAATGCAAAAAAAAAACTATGATGTCAATATAAAAAATGTATCAAAAATACTTTTCCAAACAGCAAAATAAGAAAGTTATTTCACCCAACCCCTCGAAGAGTATAAACGCAAGACAGCAATTTAATTGAATATTGTAATAAATTCCACTCAATATCGAAGACCATTAAAAGTTGAAGGAAAAAACGATATCTGCAATTCATACTTTTAAAATTCCTTTGCACCGCTATGAAATTACCAATTTACTCCGTTTTCACAGCGATGGCACGGTGTGTAAATTTGATTACTGGGCTACTGAGGAAAGCGATGAAATTTCAGTAGAAATGTGTAAAAATTTCCTTATAAAATATATTTTTTGTCTGAGATGGACGGAACTTTTTGAATCGGCTTTTGAGAGCTCGCGAGTGATTCTTGACTAAACCCAATTTCTCTTTGCTATGGAACGTGTTTTGGGAATGTACACGAAACATGCGATCAAACAGGAAAAATCATTTGCGGACTTATTTATCATGTAATAGACGTATATATTATTTGGGTCGATTTTTATAGTTCCTAGAATCAATTTTAGGCGTGTTTTATAGTCAGTATTGTTTAGTTTTTAAACATCAACTAGGTGTGAATGTCTTCAACGACTGTATTCAAAAGCTCACGCCTATATTCCAATAGAGTAAGTAGAAGTGATATTTTTTCCCAGCTCTTTAAGTGAGAAGATCTCAAGAATCACAAAACATGTCTTATACATAGACAAAAGAATAAAAATAATGACACAATTGAGTAAATGCTCCGAATTGATATTGTGTGTAATTTCATGACAATTTATTTCGCCAACTACAGCACAAATTACTTTCTTTACGAGTACAAAAATGAAATTTCTCCTTACATTTAGATTGATATTCTTCGTGCTTCACGATTTCATAGCGTTTCTGAGATAACTTTTGAAAGGTTTTCACGGGAGCTTGTTGTTTTTTAATATTATATTATTTTAGTTCATGAGTTTCATTAAGTCAAATAATACATTTTGTCGGAAAATTATAATGTTTTGTATTTTTTATTTTACATTTTTGTTAGTACAAATGTTTGTAAAAATCATTACGATTAAAAGCAACATAGAAAACGAAAAAAACTTACATGAACCATTAATATAATATATTGTTTATACTATTTCATATCTAAATCGCAATCTAGCGTTGTTAATAAACGTATTATCTTTAGAGAAATCACATGAATTTGCGAACATTGATAAAATCATTGTTATGCCATTCTTAAGCGTCTATAAATTTAATTTATAAAAATATTAATAATTAATTTTCTCAGTAATTTTGGTGCCTAGCTTACGGCAAAACTAAGCCTGAATTACAAAAACACAGTTTTCGTACAACTCTATTGATATTTGCTTTATTTTAATTGGAGAGGCGTTATGTCATTCCAATGTTGCCATTTTAAAAATATAAGCTTCACTGGCTTTCTTTCATTATCTTTCTCAGATAATTAATATAAGAAATAACGCAAAGAACTAAGAACAGCAAAATTGATTAATTAATTAAGTTATAACAATTTACTTCTGTCGCCCAAAAGCGCTATTGTGCAACTAATCATACATAGTTGTCCTTTCTTTACCGTTTCATCATCATCATCATATCAGCCACAGGAAGTCCACTGCTGAACATAGGCCTCCCCCAAGGATCTCCACAATGACCTGTTGGAAGCGGCCTGCATCCAGCGACTTCCTGCGACCTTAGTCAGATCGTCCGTCCACCTTGTAGGCGGGCGTCCGACATTTCGCTTGCCTGTACGTGGCCTCCACTCGAGAACCTTTCGGCCCCAACGGCCATCGGTTCTACGAGCTATGTGCCCGGCCCATTGCCACTTCAACTTGCCAATCCTATGGGCTATGTCGGTAACCTTGGTTCTCCTACGGATCTCCTCATTTCTGATTCGATCTCGTAGGGAAACACCGAGCATAGCCCGCTCCATGGTTCGTTGAGTGACTTTGAGCTTCCTAATAAGGCCCATAGTGAGAGGCCACGTCTCGGTGCCGTATGTCATCACTGGTAACACACAACTATCGAAGACTTTCGATTTTAGGCACTGAGGTATTTTGGACGAGAAGACGTCGCGAAGTTTCCCGAACGCTGCCCAACCGAGTTGGATTCGACGATTGACCTCTCTCTCGAAGTTGGACCTGCCTAACCGGACCACTTGTCCTAAATAGACATATTCGTCTACAACTTCGAGAGTCGAGCCCCCAACTCCAATGGGGGTGGGCACAACATGGATATTCGACATGATCTTCGTTTTATCCATGTTCATTTTAAGACCCACCTGTTGGGAGACTCGATTAAGGTCTTCGAGCATAGTGCTAAGGTCTTCCAGCGATTCTGCCAAGACTACAATATCGTCGGCAAATCGAAGGTGAGTAATATACTCGCCGTTGATGTTGATGCCGAATCCTTTCCACTGCAAGAGCTTGAAGGCATTTTCCAGCGCGGCAGTGAAGAGTTTCGGAGATATGACATCTCCCTGTCTCACGCCTCTCTGTAGTGGAATAGCCTTCGTGCTTTGATCTTGTACTCGGACCGACATGGTGGCGTTGTTGTATATACACCTCAGCACTTCGATGTACCGACAGTCTATGTGGCACCGCTGAAGAGACTGTAGCACTGCCCAGGTCTCGATCGAATCAAAGGCTTTCTCATAGTCCACAAACGCTAAACAAAGCGGCAAGTTATACTCCTCGGTTTTTTGTATAACCTGCCGTAGCGTATGAATATGGTCTATGGTACTAAAGCCTTTTCGGAAACCGGCTTGTTCGGGAGGCTGGAAGTCATCAAACCTGCCTTCGAGACGATTTGTGATGACCCTTGAAAACAACTTATAGACATGGCTCAGGAGCGAGATGGGCCTGTAGTTCTTCAGCAAAGTGTTATCACCTTTTTTGAAGAACAGTACCACCACGCTCCTGCTCCATGCCTCGGGCGTTGAGCCCTCGAGGAGAACGGAATTGAAGAGCTTCTGAAGGACTTTCAGTATCGGCATTCCGCCCGCTTTCAGAAGCTCTGGAGTGATTCCATCCTCACCCGGCTCCTTGTTGTTTTTAAGTTGTTTGAGGGCCATCTCAATCTCACACAGGCTGATGTCCGGGATATCATCGCTAAAGTGTCGGATCAACTCGGCTCTCGGGTCTTCGGCCGAGCTAACAGTAGGTTTGGCAACCGAGGTGTAAAGCTGTCCGTAGAACCTCTCGATTTCCCTTAATACCTCTGCCCTCGTCGATACCACGCGGCCGTCTTCCGTCTTCAGCCTAGACAACTGGCTTTGCCCAATAGACAAGTCTCTTGCAAATACTTTGGAGCCTCCGTTCCGCTCAATTGTCTCCTTAATGCTCACAGTATTGTGAGCACGGACATCGTGTCGCAAGGACTTCCAGATCCGTCTATTGAGCCGCTGATATGTTTCGGCGTCAACGGAAGACTGCAGCGTCAAAGATCGACGTTCGGCCATGAGGTCAAGAGTCTGGATCGAGAGTTTTTGTGGTCTATCTCTACGGCGAGGTCTAAAATACTTAGATCCCACCATATGGACAGCTTCTACCAAACCGCTGTTTAGCTCGTCCACTGCAAGGTTTTCTCCTAGACAATCAAAGCGATTTGTCAGCTCGAGTTGAAAGCTCTCGGGGTTTTGGATATGGGCGCGAGTAGGTCGGAGCGTAGACTTCATCAAGCGACGCCTTTCTAATTGGACGTTGATGTTCAATGTGCCCCTAACCATTCGGTGATCACTTCCGGTTTTCACCCTGTTGATCACAGAGACATCACTGAACATCCGTCTATTCGTCGTCAAGATGAAATCTATCTCATTTCTCGTAGAACCGTCAGGACTCAGCCAGGTCCATTTCCTGTGAGGCGGCTTCTGGAAAAAAGAGTTCATCGCGAAGAGTCCCTCTTTTTCCAGAAAGTCGGCCAGCCTCTGACCCCTGAGGTTCCGTTGCCCATGTCCAAATTGCCCCACTTTCAACTCTGCATCGCTTCTCTTGCCCAACTTTGCGTTGAAGTCCCCCATAACAACATTGAAGTAGGTTTTGGAAGTATGTATGGCCCGACTAATGTCCTCATACATCTCCTCTACTTCTTCATCTGGGTGTGTCGAGGTCGGCGCGTATACCTGTATGACCTTCAACGAATATCTTTTTGATATTCTGAGTATAAGGTATACTACCCTGCTCGACACACTTTCGATGGATACGATGTTGTTGATGAGAGACCTGTGGACGAGAAATCCGACACCTCCTCGGGACTGTTGGTCGTCCCCCCGGTAGAAGAGCAGGTTACCAGACTTCAGGGTTATCGTATCCTCCCCGATTCTTCGGACTTCCGATAACCCCAGAATATCCCAGTGTAACCCGCTCAATTCTTCTTCCAGTTCGACAATTTTCTCGTCTGTCCTCAAAGTGCGTATGTTGTGTGTTACCAGGGCCAGTCGTCGTCGGGGGTGGTAGCCGGGGCCAACCCGGGGATTCTTAGCACCCCCTGCCCCACCGTAACCATGGCTGCTACCAACTACCGTTTACCGTTTACTTCATTAGAAATTATATCACTATTACATTTGTAAAATAAATAAGTAATCGATGTTAAAATTGCGTGAAAAATATTTTTTTTTTATTTTTATTTGCCTTACGCCAAATTAAATGAAACAAAATAAAATGAACTACCTACAGAGTTTGACAAGATATAGGAAATCTGTAAACCTTTAAAATGGAATAACTTTGTTCCCAAGCTTGCTACAATAGTAAACCTTAAGAAATAATTGTTAAGAAATTTGAAATCTGTATTTTAAAATATTTTTCATCTCAATACACTTAAAAAAATATACAACAAAAAAATGTATGGAGGATTATCATTGTTCTTTAAAATGCTCCTAATTAAATTTACTTTGTTTGTACTGTTTACTTTTAATTTCAAAATATTCTTATCATTCAAATTAAATTGCAAATGCATAATTTAATATGAAACAAAATGGAATCTGTTTAAGCCTATCTTGGTGTCTTTCATATTCTAAGAATCACCATCGTTTGATTTTTTAAAATTATATTAATGTTCACTGAACACAAATTTTCATCATTAAAATCATATTATTATCTTATATAAGACTTATTCATAGAAAGTTTTATAAGCTATTTTAGTAAGCGAATGATCTGTCTGACTTTTGAATTCAATTTGAGCGAAAAAGACAAAACATTCATTAACTCATCTTGAGACATAAGATTTTATAATATATCATAAGCCTCAATATATCCAGCAGTTACTCTGGCTACAATGTCCTTCAGACCGAAACACAACAGTGCATTTACACTCCTGTTTGGCGGAAGAAATATACATTGTGGTAGTACCTACCCAGGTGGTCTCTCACATATGAGAGACCTACCACTAGTAAAAGTAAGAGTTTGTTTTATTCCTCCGTTTGATTTGAATCAACTGTCCGTGCCGTTGGAGCTATAAGATCGCTAACTGCACACAACATTTCAAGTAGCAGCATTTCAGCGTACGTGCTCTTAAAGCTGATGCTTGCTTTCGATCCTAAGCCAAAGATAAAGCCATTTTTAGAGCGAAAAATGGTACCACCAAATCATATTCAATGTATACCAATACTGCAACAGAAAAGGAAGCCGGGCGGTTGTTTTAGTGACAACAAACACAATGAAACAATTTTTGGGCGGTAAATCAATAGTTTTTGCCAAAATTATAATAAAAACATAGCATACGGCATGCCATCGCTTCTTTAAAAGGCTATAAATTATGATTCAAGGAAAAATGATCTATTTACTACCCAAGTAGTTAATACGCCCAAAGTAAAAAAAATTATCGCTGTTTTTGGCAACATTTTAGTTGCAATGTGTCTTAAGAGCGTTTACACCTTGCGCGCAATGTCAACTATAGGTATTTCTTCGTTAATTTCAGCGACCAAAACTGTGTGCGTAGAGCTGCCGCGTCGGCTCGCTATACAGTCAGCTGAACCAACTTTGATCCGTGCGCTTCAAAATTCTAATATTCAATTGAAATGCAACTTATGATTTATATATTGGTAATATTATATCATAAAAATATTTTATTTGCATTACAAGTAGACAAATATTACTGTGCAAGCAATGAACAATACAAATTTAGATACTAATCATATTTTCGTTATTATTACTTTGTTAAGTTGCATTCAAATCAGTAGACACTACGGACGTTTTATTAATCATTTCGTGTTCGAACACATGAATAGATTTAGGGGCCTTACAACCCCTTACAATTACGAAATATATTTAATTTTATATTAGAATACATAACATAATTTAGCCTCGGAATTACATCCCATTATACATATTATCTGAAACATAATTTATACTCACTACAAAATCACTGTAGGTAATTAAAAAAATAAAATTACTACCAAAGTACTAAGATGTGGCAATCGCAGTCCGCGCGTGGCTATTTTTACTACGCACGGCAAAAATCGACTGCAGCCAGGCCGGAGCGACGAACGATACGTCCTCCCGCTAGAAGGCCTTGCGGCGGTCTGACTTGATGCACGTCGGACAGCGTGTTTTATAGTGGTTTTTAAAATATTTGTAGAAAACATGAAAATTAATTTTGTTGAAATATAAAAATGGTAATTTATTGATAAGATGTTCTTCTATTATAATATGCAATTGCCATAAAAAATTATTTCGATAAGTTGGTGAAAAAAAAAAAAAATGTTCTTGACGAGAGTTTCTAAATAATTTCGCATTATTTAAATTTTTATGTTTCAGGAACTAAACCAAAAAGATTATTTTTCTCAGCAAAATCCCTCTATAATGGTCTTAAAAGTCTGATAATATTTTTATTTTCATCTTATATTTAGTGATTTCGGATATCTTAAGCTTCTAAATTGCCATTTAAAGCCTAAATAACGAAACTTGTGTTCAGTAACCCTTATAGTACTCACAAAGTATCGATCAATCTATAATAGTACAGGCAACGAAGCATTATTTCCTGCATAATTTGCCAGGAGTTTTTTGTTTTCATGAAGTGGTGGCATATGACCCCACTAAGTTAAAAACCCAAAATACTTACAAAAATGGCGTCCGCTAGAGCCGCCATTTTGGAAAACGCGTTTGAAGCCATATCTCCGGAACCGTCCACTTTAGGCCCATCATGCTAAGGACCTTTCTTGTAGATAATTAAATTTCCCATCTTTTTTGTTCAATATTTTTTTTGTACCATTAACCGTTCGCGATTTACAATGTTATTAATTTTCATTTTATACCTTTTTTACAATAAATTTTACATGGATTTTTAACAAAATTTACTATTTCCTCATTGCTTTGTTCCCTTATGCCATCAGTATTTAATTAATTACGTGATAATCATGGAGAAATCATTGGATTTCATAATTAAGCTATGCATCCTTCGTTTCCATTGACCTTGATTCGGTAGTACACCATTCAACGCGCGATAACTTCTAAAATATTGATTTTAGAGAAAAAAAGTATGGGTGAAAAGTTGTTAAGAATTTATTGATTTACAAGTTTAGTCATTAACAATTTTTTGTTTAAACAATTATTAACAAAGATATCGGCAAAAAGGCATGAAACGAATATTAATAACATTGTACATCGCGAACGGTTAATGGTACAAAAAAAAATTACTGAACAAAAAAGATGGTAAATTTAATTATCTACAAGAAAAGTCCTTAGCATGATGGGCCTAAAGTAGACGGTTCCGGAGATATGGCTTCAAACGCGTTTTCCAAAATGGCGGCTCTAGCGGACGCCATTTTTGTAAGTATTTTGGGTTTTTAACTTAGTGGGGTCATATGCCACCTCTTCATGAAAACAACAAACTCCTGGCAAATTATGCATTGCGGACCAGAGTAACTCGTTGCTTCGTTGACTGTACTATAATGTTTTCCACCAAAATCCCTTGATGACAATCGTTTCTAAAATAAGTACTAATTATTTTTCTTTAAATTGTTTATTGGTGTCTATTAACTCGTTTGAAAAGTCCTGTTTTTAAGCCAAAAAGCGCGCGGAAGGTATAAACGCTCTTAAGTCATTAAATTACCACCTTCGTTTCAGGTTGTAGTCTAGATATAACCTGTATGGAGCACAGTGAGCATAATATTTTTGAAATAAATGTAACAGTTGGTTTAATATACATGCCAACAACAGGCGAACACAACATTTGTTTTAACATTTATACCTACCCAAGGTCCTCTTAGAAGAAATGAAATGAAAAGTCGAGTACAAAGCCGCGCTCCTTACTAGTTTTTACGTCACTTTATTCAAACATAAAGAGGGATGAAGGCTTTGTTTTCCTTCAGCCCTTTTGTTTAGCTTGCAAATTGCGGCTATTAAAATTTATGGCCGCGAAGATACTTAAAACGTTTTTCAAATGTAATCCTTGCAACTGTTTTTATTTTATCGGTAATGTCTTGGAAGTATTTGGTTTATTGTTGTTCAATTTTATTGGGTTATACAATTAGGCTCAGTTGTACAAACTAACATTGCCTATAACTTTGATTTTGATGTCATTGCCATACATTTGAGACGTTTTTGACGTTGCTAATTTATAGGATTGACATTTTCAAAGTCAAAGTTATGGACAAAGTCAGTTTGTTCAATTGAGCCTTAATCTTCATAGTTTGTGGGCTATAGAAATTACAGAGGCCAATAGCTTAAAATCATTGGTAGTCTCATAAAAGGGAACACAACAACATTGCTCCACATCGAAATTACATAAGACCAAAGTAACAACTTCTACAATTTATTCAAGAGACAAGGCTAGCTCAAAATTGCATATTTATAGTATGAGACGACAACTGCAGTCTGCCATATCTAATGGAAATATCGTGCCCACAATATTTATTTAACTTATTGCAATAGTTACATGGATGTCTCCCAAAACCAATGACGGTCAACCGCAAAATCATGTATCTTTTACAACAAATGACGAACGTGATAAAAGATAAGTAGTATTAATATATTACCATGAATCAAGTCTCAGCTAACAAATAAATAAAACGCAATAATGCCTACATCATACATGCATACTGGTCTCTCATATGTGAGAGGCCTCCTGGATAGGGTACTCGCAATGTCTATTTCTATCGCCCAAACAGCAGTCTAAATGCACTGTTATATTCCGATTTTAAGTTCATGTTGGCTGTGGCTGTACTGGATATATTGTGACTTAACATCTTATATCTCAGGATGGCGAGCGCAGTGGAATGCCAAACATTGGTTTATAATTCATGGTGATGTTTGGTATTGCTACTGTCCATGAGCGGTCAAAATCTCACTGCAATATTATATAATTAAAAAGTAGTACTATTATGATAGTAGTTATCTGATTGTATAACGACCATAATACATATATAATTTCACTCCTTTTTCCCAGAATGTCTAGAAAGAATGAGTAGGACCGCCAACTATGTTCCAACTAGCATTTCCGTCCCACGATGTTATAGGGGTCAATCTTATAGTCATGTCGGCTCAAATTCCTGACTACGGTTTATTTAGTTATGTTGCAACATTTTTGTTGCCTGTGGATACTAAACTGAACTGCATAGCACCTAGAGTTAGAGGCATCCACATTGCTTTGGCATACCAGTTAATTTACCACCTTAACCCTTACGCAATACAACTTGAGGATCGAATGTCTTTGAAAATGGATGGAGAATGAACGAGGAAATATATATTATACCGGGTATCTCAAGACTGTTACCGAAAACGAAGCCGGGTGGTAGTTTAAGCGACTTCAGACACAATGCAACAGAAAAAGTTGCAAAAAAGCGACAATTTTTTTTTGTTATTTTTTTCCTATGACCATATTTGGGTGGTAAATACATTTTTTTCCAAAAGTAATAGTGTATACCCTATTATTTATAAATAATCTAAGGTATAAAAGTGTTTAAATTATTATTTTAGCAATAACTATGGATTTACCACCCAAAAATGACGATATTTAAAAAATCATAAAAAATAATTGTCGCGTTTCTTTGCGAAATTTTTAGTTGCATAGTATTTGTAATCACTAAAACTACCGCCTGGCTTCGTTTTCGGTAGCAGTCTTGAGATACCCGGTATACTAAGTATCCTTAACTTGATTTACCAATGTATACTTACATATTACTTACTTACTATATGGCCTAACCACTCTCAATCGTACTGTCGGTTGTAGAGGAGGCCCGTGCCCTGCATTGGGACGTATATGGGCTGATACAGACTTACATATATCTTCTAGATATTGCACCAAAAATACAAAATAAACAGGCAGAGTCACAAACCAAAGCTAGTGAAATGACTTGTTGCAACACAAATACTGTCACACAATACAAACCAATATTGTAAATATTTAAATAGTACACAAATTATGAGCAAATTAATTCGGTTTCAGCACTCGCCTTGAGAAGTTCACACATTTCCCGCCTGCCTACGTCAATCGTTTAGGTGCGCGATGGAGCGGGACCGACATATTGGAACACACGCGTGCCATAGAGAGACACGATCGAAGCCTTAGCAAAGAGTATGCGAATTGTAAGGTTTGTCGTGCCTTCATGAAACGTGTCTCTCAGAGGATGCAGGAGTTTTGTGCATGTGATGCATGAGGAAACAAACTCAATTATACTCACCAGAAAAAAGTCAAAGGAAAGAATCAAAATGCAGTTAATTTTGAGGGTAATTTGAAAGTTTCATAATAAGGATGGTGTCACAAAAGAATTACGCGAAATATGCACAGTACTATTATTGTTTCTCCAAGTGCTGAATACTACAAAATCCTCAAATAATTGCAGCAATAATTGCTGTAGTAGTCACGCAAACCGATTGTTTGTTTGCAAGCTGTCTACATAAAAATAACAAACTAATAAACCCAGACATCTCAGGCATTGTAACTTCTCGTTATGTCATAATAAACTTCCACGATTGTAGAATGGAAAAATAACCATAAAGCAAGACATTAATTAGTTAATTAGTGTGAGAATTCATTCGCACTTTTGTTTATGAACTCTGTAAAACAATGGTAATGATTGGGCTGTAAAATTATTTACGTTCATGTTTTGTTTATAACGCGGTTTGTGTTGCTCGTTTCATTGTGCCGAAGTGAAAGGACCGTTTACGATTAGAAATAGTTAAAAAATCTTTCTCTATTGTTTCGTTAAATACATTCGCACGGTCTCTCATTGGATGGTTCAGACTGTTGCTTTCATATTTTATTAATCGTTTTTAATATGTTTCACCCGGCTATAATTTCACAGCTCATGATCCATTGATTTTGAAGCGTGAGATTTGGAACCAGCCGGTTGTAAAAGGAAATCTTGAGATTTTAGAGGCTGGACTTATATTTCTACACAAATTATTTATTATTGGGTATATTTTTAATTTATACCATTACCAGGTATAAATTAATCATCATTAAACCAAAAGATGTTAATCAAGCAACATAAATTTCACAGTCGTGTATTCTAAATATGTTATTTTTATAACCCTTTTAAAATATTAAACGGTAGCGCGTTATAAACATGCAGTTATAACGGATGCATCAATTTAATTGTCAAGAAACACAAAATTAGATCTCAAAGTTTATGTCAGTACCTAATTAAAAAGTTTAAACTAATAAATTACCTTCTGAATATGTGAGGCGTAGGAATAAATCAGTACCAACATTTATAATGCTATTAATATAGTTTGTAGCGATAATATTTATAACATCTCTATGGTATGCAGGTTTCATTGTCATGTTTTCGCTTACCGTTAAAGTGCCTGATAATTAGTGATATGGAGAAGTCGTCTGAGTAGGTACCACCGCAATGTCTTTTTTTCCCGCCAAACAACAATGTAAATGCACTGTTGTATTCCATTTTGCAGTGCATTGTAGCCAGAGTAATTACTAGAAATACTGACAATTAACATCTTATTTCTCAGGATGGCGAGCGCAATAGAATGCCAAGCATTTTTTGTAATTCATGGTGTTATTTGTATTTGCTATTGTCTATGAGCGGTTCATCGGGGGGTTGTTCATCAAGCGAATGGCGCTATTCATTGAAATACAAAATTTACTGATTTATAAGAATTTCTATTGTATGAAATCCCGTCAAACCGAAGTAGGCCAACAAATGGGACTGTATCCTGAGGCCTTTCATTTATTGTTTTCGATGTAAACAATAATTATGTATATTACGAATATTCCGTATAAACATAATAATTTGTCCTCAATGTGACATATTATTGCTTAAACATAAAGCCCATTAAATATCAGAATCAAATATTACAAAGGCACCAACTAAATAAAAAGCAATCTCAAGCAATCTTTACCAAAATGCCGTTATAATTCAACTTGAAAATTTCATTAAAAATACTGAAACTCAATTCACATTTAAACGCAAAAATTATTCAAACTTAAAATCCTACTTTATCTGTTAAAATAAATTAAATTTGCATAACGTCGACTCTGCGAGCTGAGTGCGTTTAATCTTTGCCATTATCAGAGCGGAGTGGGCAGTCTGGGTCGGCTCTCGCTACGTAGCTGTAGCCTCGGGAAACACATGAAAAACTGAAAAATACGTACGTTAGTGTATTTGTGAGTGATATACATGGATTAAGCATAAATTGTGTAAGTATTTTATGTAATTTTATTTTTTTATGGCACAAAAATATGGGAGATAAGGCAAGACATGTGCGGCCTTGAATGCTTCAGATTTTCGATAACAGTTTACCTTTGTGACGAAATGCGTAGCGGGAAAAAATCCGGTTTTCCATTCTATTTAGTTCCGGAAACGCTTCTTTGTGAATATTTCGCTATGATTTATGACGTTTATGGCGGATAAATGTGACGCAATTTCGTTTCGGGAGATAATATTTTACGTGCTGTTTCGAAGTTGATATATTGTGGTGGGTTTATCATAGTTTATAAATAATGGCATTTTTATATGGAGATTTATTTATTCTTGTTTATGAAATTAGTTCTTTACGACACTCGATTGATTCTTCTGTCACACAAATACGTCGATTTTTGATGAGTTCATCTTTTATTCATCATTTTACATCGAGTTTTTCCTATGGTTATATGATATCGAAAAACATAAAATAAAACACAATATTTGCTTATGTTATTATATTTTTTAAAGCAGAAAATATGTTAGAATAGAATTAGGTATATAATTTTAATAAATTAGTACTTTGGAAAATATATTTTATAATAATGAATGATTGGAAAATTCTGCATTTCTCAACCCAGCCGATATTTACCAGTGTTTTTGTTTTTAAATATTAATAAAAGTCCCGGATTCGATTCATTCTGCCTCAGACAGGTGTTAGTTCTTCATTTTGCTTATTTGTGAACGCCACCCACGGTGGAACACTGGGTGCGCGTAAATATTTATTTATATAGACATCAAAGAAGTATTTCAACCATGACGAATTCTTTAAAACATTGAACATTACAAGATAGAAAACGTATCCTTGATTCTCCACCTGTTATTCCAGTGTCGGGATTGAGATTCAACATGGATTCGAGCAAGAACGTTTTAAAAATAGTTTCCATTATATGACGGTCAGAATTTTATAATTTATCAGCCTAATACAGCGCATGGGTCTTTTCTTTACTTGAGATATGTTTAGATCTAGGACCATGATACTAACTTAAGATGGGTTGATGGACTTTATATGCCAATCATTTTATTGTCAAGATTTTTTCAATTTATAATTAAGTTAGGTTTTATTTCCTTGGTAATTGAAGTTTGCGAAAATTCACCACAAAATAAAGATATTTCGAAAAGTCAGATACTGCTATAGAATAAAATCTCTGATGTCTTATTTATCAGTTCGCTGGTACTTAGGGTGTCACTGAAATGTTTCATTGGAACTGAAAATAATTTATATAATCCAACAATTTCCATGATTTTACATGGCTTAAGATCCTGTCTCAAAATGGCGAAGGCGAATGACAAACCAAGCATTGCTTTATAATTCATGGTTTTGTTTAGTTTTGCTTCTGTCCATGAGCGGTCGTATTGCTTAGCATCAGCCAGTAGCAGGTTCATCTCACTATTCGTAGTAATTACAAAAAAACTTCAAACATGTATGTTCCTCATTCAAATAGGTCACTCTTGCAGTCTCTTGTTTTGGATGTCCCAATTTACTAACATAGATGGATTAACGGCGAACCACAGTACATTGTAGTAACTGGAGCGATTTCATACTCCAATATATAGATGCCATGTCTGATAGATGCACAGTTATGTTACATGATCGTGGTATGTCAGTAACTGTCTAAAAATTGCATTTCGAGTTCGATAACTGTACGTCACGTGACCGTTACAATTCACTGCACAATTTAGAATTTTTTTATTGATTTGAAATTGTTATTGGTTGTTTCAATGGTTTAGTGACAATGGGTTGTGAGCTTGACATCTAAGTGGAGCAATCTACTTTGAGTTTTTCGATTTGGGAGATGACAAATTATTTTGCGTAAGACTGGATTTTGCGCCCAGTATTTTTAAATAATAAAGTGAGTGCAGATAAGTGGTCACTGAATCTAAAATGCGATGAACTTCCAACATTTCGTTTGGTTGTGTCTTATTCAAATTCGAAATATACGTGAATCAAATACCACCTTTTCTTACCCTTCGGGGATACTCATAAAGCTATATAATATTTATATATTATTATTATTATTTATTACCATATACATGTATAATTAATAAGTATGCTTGTAATTTGTTTACTCAATTAATTACTCCTTACCGCCAGCCCCAAATACCCCGGTCTTGTACAGCTCACCAACTATAGTAGTTAGCATACATGCCCTACTAGGTTCCTTCTACCTACCTAGATATTCAAGTCTAAGAGGCACAACTAGTTTAAGAACACTTTGCGAGATTCGGGGCGCAGTATATACATATATATTATACAGAAATACAACACGTATAGTCTGTGTGGTTTGAGGCGGCAAGTTATTTTGAATCTATTATTTTGTTAGGTTTTATGAGTAGGTGTAGTGTGTGGGTGTGATTGAAATAAAATGAAATTGGTTTATTATATGTAGGCTAAAATAGCTCTCATGACAAGTAAATCTATATATATTTACTTAATCTCTGTTAACAAAATATGTATTGATTATAAAGACTAATTATTTACTTGGCCGGAAGGAAACTATTTGAATTGAAATATAAAAAATCAAGAAGCATGTCGCAATTTTTGTTTTCAAATATTTTTCGTCTTTAGTTTCAGTAGTTCAAAATATACAAGAAATAAATAAAATTGAAAATTGGTTGTGAAATGTGCATGAATGGAAGCAATAATTGTAGGAAAAAAGGACGCACTAAACAGCTGTGACGTCACTAACGTTAAGACGTAAGCATGCGAGAGAGATGGTGAATGCCCCAACTATGCCCCTCGTCCTCTCTGCTTTTTAAAATGTATACAAAAAAAATCTCCATCACTATTATACCGTTCCCAATAAAAAATAAAAAGATTTTAGTCTGCGGCATAAAACAAAAATAAAATTAAACATACAAAACGTCCCTCCTTATTCTGCGCCGTTGAAATTTTCGACTAGTCTCGGCTAGTCAACCAATTCCGTGGCAACAAAATATTCTTTTTTCACGCAGAGCATCAGTTGGCAAACTGTAGGAATTTTATCTGACTCGCTATACTGTTTCCATTCGTTTATTTTATTTTTGACAGTTCACGCCTATAAAGTACGACATTACAGTAGAACAATATTTTGAAATAAAAGTAGATACTTTCTTGACGGGTAACGCCCACTTAGAGTTGTGCCATTCGTAACGAATGACCACAGATAACAAAAACGATTTTGAATAGAATCAATCAATCGGAATCATTTGAAATAAAATTACATTAAAATGCTAATGAAAACAGTTAAACGTAATATAGTACCCAATATTAGGATCGAATGTATTTGCTGCAAATTAATTAATATGAATAAAGGTATACGTATTGAAGTGACTTTTAATAAGAGTTTAATTTAAAATAATTACAATGATTACAACGAAAATAAATGTTTAGTACCTACTTGTAATAAACAGTTAAACCATGTTGGAATTCATAGTACTTTAAGGATTAAATAATTAAAACAACTAAAAGGTAATTTGTTAATATTTTTATTTATAAACAATCGTCTGTTTCGTCGGAATCGGCGTCGTCGTCACTCGTATCCCCAGTAACACTAATTATTAATGAGTGCATGGGTAAGTTGTCAAATGCGACATCGCGATCCCAATCAGACATTATTTCTTTCTTCGTCTTATCTACGACACTCGCCCAGTTATGAGGCGTCACATTTTCACACGCATTTTTAAGCAACTCCAGCATTTTGTTTGCGGTGAAAGGAGGAGTTGTATTTATTCTCGCAGCATATCCTTTCACTTGCGCCCATATTAGCTCTATGGCATTATACTAGCAATGATATGGAGGAATTCTAAGGACGGTGTGCCCATGTTCTGCAGCCATTTCATCTATAACGTATCGTTTAGGCTGCTTCCTCATTTTTAATATTTTAAGTAACTCTACTTTTAATAGGGACTCGTCCACCTCCTCGCCATTGTTACGGAGCCAGTTTATTATTTCATTTTTTTTACTGGCTTGCGTTGGCATTTTGTTAATTTGCCGAGAGTGATAGGACGCATTATCTATAAATATTGTTGATGGCTGTTCGAGTGACAATAACATTTCCCGAAACCATTTTTCATATACTTCGGAATTCATTTCTTCGTGGTAATCCCCTGTTTTCTTTGATTTAAAAGCTAACATAGCATCTTGCACAAATCCTTTTGCGGTTCCTGCATGACAAATTATAATTCTTTCACCTTTTCCCATTGGCACTGCGGTCGAGGAGCTAGCAGTGTTGTCAGTCCAAGTTTTTGATACCGTGTGATTCGCATTGAGCCAAGTTTCATCGGTGAAAACAACATTCGACCAGTCTTCTATTTTTTTAGCTTGTCTTAAAAATTCGCATCGATACAAAGCAACATCATTGCATTCCATCAATATTTTTCTTTTGTCACATTTTTTGTATTGGAATCCAATCCTATTCAATACCTTCGCCAAAGAAGACTTTTGACCACGGAACAAGCCACTAGTTTTCAGAGATTGTACTAGGTTATGTAAAGTAGGAATCTCTTTTCTTTGGTAATAATCGTATATATGACGACGAATAGCATCACCATCAAAACTGTCAATTGCTGTCACTTTAAAGGGCTGACGTTTTTTCTTAGGTGTAGATGGCTTGTTTTGTTCCATGCCACTACTGCCGTAGCCTTCTTTAGTTATTTTTGAAACTGTTGGAGCAGTAATACCTAATGCTGCTGAAACACGGTCTCTGATTTGAGTCACTGGTATAAGAGGTCCACCATTACGGCTTTCCCTTTCAAAGTACTCATGAAGTCGCAACACAAACTCCCTTGTTTGTCCTTTAAGCACCTTTCCTTTAGGCATTTTGAAAGTGATGAAGGCAGGTACGATGTTCTCAATTCAACCAAATGTAGGAATTCACGGGTAAAACAATACGGAGGAATATAAATACTCAACTCGACGTATGAAAAATGTGAATTAAAATTCAGCGAACGGAAAACACTAGCACGGGCGCGGGCGTCTCGTTGTGAGTGACCACAAAATGGCGGCGCGCGTCACCTGTCTGCCCAGTGTTGCCGTTTCACAATTTGTTTTTAACAACATTACTATTGCCGACGGAAGTGATAAGAATATTAACTTAACACGAGTAAATGGTTTATTTTAATATAATTATTAAATCAAGTAACTTAAATATCCCTGAAGTTTTATAAAACAATGCATGGAGCAAAAAATAAAATATGTATTAAATCGATTAAAACTTGTTCAAAAATAAAATCGTTTGTTATAAAAAATTGATTCGATAACGCATCAGGCCATCACTATTTGATTCAGTACTCGATGTGTCAAAAATAAAATAAACGAATGGAAACAGTATAGTCCCTACACAAACTAACTGGTCAAAGTTTACCCAACGCATTTGAAATTCACCAAATTCATATTTAGCCAAACCGAAATGTTTTTCATGCCCACTGAGCAAACGCGCGCAAATTCATTTGTAGTATTTGAGCTTACATTATTGAATTATACCGGGTATCTCAAGACTGCTACCGAAAACGCAGCCGGGTGGTAGTTTTAGTGACTACAAACACAATGCAACTAAAAATTTCGCAAAGAAACGCGACAATGATTTTTTATGATTTTTTAAATATCGTCATTTTTGGGTGGTAAATCCATAGTTTTTGCTAAAATAATAATTTAAACTCTTTTATACCTTAGAGTATTTATAAATGAAAGGGTATACACTATTATTTTAGGAAAAAATGTATTTACCACCCAAATATGGCCATAGGAAAAAAAATAACAAAAAAAATTGTCGCTTTTTTTTGCAACTTTTTCTGTTGCATTGTGTCTGAAGTCGCTTAAACTACCACCCGGCTTCGTTTTCGGTAGCAGTCTTGATATACCCTGTAGTTTAGACACATACATAAACTCACACGTTTTACCCAGAAGGGGTAGGTAGGGGTGATGACAGGACACCCGCATTTCACCTTGTATATTCCGTCGAGCCTATCGCCATTTCGGGCACAAACTTCTGACTTCGGGCTGATAATGAATACAAAAATCCAATATCACTTTTATTTTTTATCGTTTTTATTTTATTTATTTTTATTGTGATTCAAGACAAGCATGCAATTTAGCTGATATTAAGCGATACGACCATCTGTGGACAGTAGAAAAACAAGACCATGAATTACAAAGCAATGCATGGCACTCCACTGTGCTCGATATCCTGAAACATGAGATGTTACGTCTCCGTATATGTGTTAGTTAGCCTGGCTACAATACCCTTCAAACCGCAACTCAGCAGTGCATATAAATAAATAAATAAATAACACCCAACAGTCACATACATAGTCCTGACCCCACACTAAGATCGAGTCTTGTGTCGTGGGTATCAAGAACTACGAGAGACTTTTCGGTCTCACAAACACCCAGACCCGAGAGAAATATTTGTGGGCCGCACAAACATTTCTCTCGGTGCGGGGATCGAACCCGCGGCCTCTCGTTTCACAGGCGGCTTCTAACCGCCTGCGCCACGGAGGCTGTCAAACATACTATATACACGGTTGTTTGGCGGAAAACATTGACATCGCGATGGTACCTACCCAGACAGCCTCTCGTAAATAAGAGACCTACCAGCAGTAAAAAAATAATAGCCAATTATTTAACTCAAAAATCGCTCCGCTCATATCTCTACCACGCCCCATACTTAATATATTCGTTAGAGTATCTTACGTTGAAATGCGGCCGTCGACGAATTTTCATTGTTGCATTTACATAGGAACAACAATTGAATTGTTCGCGGGAACGTAGTCGTCGGTTGTCACGCCGTTTCTAACAGATTTACACGGCTTTTTAGACTTGTTTGATGTTTGTTTTTACTTTTTGAAACGTAAGAACATGTATCTGAAGACGGGGATTTGCCTAAATTTTACTGGTGGTAGGTATCTTAAATGTGAAGAGGCCGCCTGGGTAGGTGCCGCCCCAAAATATATTTATCCCGCCAAACAGCAGTGTAAATATATATAATAGTATAAATATTGCTGTGGTCCGGTTTGAAGAACATTGCAGCCAGAGTAACTACTGGACATATTAGGACTTAACATCTTACGTCTCAGGTAGGCGAGCGCTGTGAAATGCCAAGTATGGTTTTGCCACTGTCCATGAGCGGTCGTATATCTTATTATCAGGCGAATCTTACATCTTTTTTATGAAAAGGAATTCCGAATTTATTTTCATTTAAGCTTATATTCCAAATTCTGTTAGCCAGGGTCAAGAGCGGTGCGCAAAAAAATCACAGTAAGCACTGAAGTTGATGAATATTACGAGACCACTGGAGCGTCCAACTAGAAACGAAATTAACCACAAAGAAAAATAGGGGGCGTTGGAACCAAACAATTGCCCACTTCCCGCTTCGCTAAAGTCTATAATAAATCTTTGTATCAGCTCCAATTTGATCCACATACATAGGATGGTATCCAGAAATAAACCGAGAAACTAAAACGGTGAAGGAAAACATCGTCAGGAAACCTGTATACCGTAGTGATTTAGAATTTCTATGGTATGTAAGTCCACAAACCCGCCTTAGGCCAGTGTGGGTTGACCTCATTAACCAAGCAGCTTATACACAAAGTTTTTTTGGGTATATAACTTCACATACAGACCATCTAAAAACTAATAGGGTATGGTGGAAATTGGAACTATAAATAAAGTTTAAATATTATAATATCTATTTTTAACGTATTATTTAAATTAATTCTGTTTTCACAGTGTTTAAAAGAACAGACATTTATTATAATAAATATACCCAACAATCTGATACATAGTCTTGACTCCACACTAAGATCGAGTCTTGTGTCATGGGTATCAAGCGCTACGAGAGACATTTCGGTCTCACAAACACCCAATTTATACTTGTAATCAAATAGTATTAATATGCCAATGTAAAAATATGTGAAGGGAGAGAAAACTATTTTTATTTTAGCAACAGCGCTCTCAGCAACCGAAGATCGTAAACGACCCGTACTTTTGAAATTCTTGTTAAAGTGTACGGCACAGTTTTTTATTGCTATGCTGCTCATGTACAGATACATAACCAAACAAATGACTTACAAATCAATGCTTGGCATTCCTCTGCGCTCGCCATCCTGAGACATAAGATGTTAAGTCTCAATACGTCCAGTAGTTACTGTGGCTACAATACCCTTGAAACCGGAAATTGCATTTATACTGCTGCTTGGGAGGAGAAATAGACATTGCGGTGGTACCAACCCAGGCGGCCACTGGCATATGAGAGTCCTGCCACCGGCAAAGATTTCCTCACAATATATTCATAATACGTTCGAACGTAAGTAACGCAAGGAATAATTAAGATGCGTCATTGTATTTTATCTGTCACAAACAGGACAACCGATGGGCCGATGGGGGTAATTTATTGTAAAGATTTATTATTTTTTATTCTATCACTATTTTTAAACTTTGAACAGATATATCAAAATTATTGCGTACATAATATATTATTGTTGCTACATTCTGTGGCGTTTGAAGTGAACTCATTTATGGATCTATCAAATATATTATGATGGTCAGAATTCCGAAATATATCAAACGAAAATGGATATCATATAAATTCCTTGGAATATTTTAGTATTCTTTACAAAATATCCAACTGAACATAAAAAAACGAGAAGATAACTTCATAAAACCCTCGCCTTTTGATCGGATTATAATTTTAAATCCGAGGTTAATGTATAAAAATATGAAAATCTACTGAAATTACGACTTCCAAATCTCAGTTTCGGAGAAACATATCTTTTATCTAATAATAAAAAACATGAAAAGTAGGATTATGGGCCCTTTAACTTAATAACGACTTAACGTACAAAATAAGGTTGGAATTCGTTCAAATGGTAGTTACAGGGTTTACCAAGAGTATTCGTTTGGAGTGTGTTTGTCGCCAGATTTCTTCGTTCATTTGGAAGGGTCGAGTGTGTTCTTAATTACAAGTCATAATTATCAACCGCGTTTGAGTTCACTCTGCCTTAAGCCATCAAAAGACTTGCTTACAAACGGCTCAACGATAAATACTCTATTCAGTACATTATTAACGAAATAAGTGACTTTTCTATGAGATGGGTTTTTGCTCGAGTTAAAAGACTTTTAATATTTCTGACTTCGTAAGCTGACAAAATATTCAGAATAATAATTTTTACACTACTACTACTGGGACTGAAAAACATAAAAATTTGAGGCGTTTATTGGGGAGACCGCTTCTGGAAGAAGCTAGTTCCTTTATCTTCATAAAGATGAGGATACATACTTTGGGATTGCAGTCTTTGGCAGAATGAGGACAACCAAGCTGAATAGTATGCAAATAACACCTAAAGTTGTGTACTACATGGACCTTGTTGAGACTAGGAAGAACTTCCTTGCTTTCCGGCGTTTTTGTCATACCTATTACTGCAATTAAGTATAACAGCTCACATAATAGGTCCCATTTAAAATAATAAATGAAAACTTGTGAATTGAAGACAATAACTCAAGATAAGACAAAGATAGTAAGAAATGTTCATACGCGAGGTAGAGCAAAGACCTTCAGAGGTGGCCCAATTATCTTTACGCCTTCCTCTTTAACTGTCCATCCTCAAAGGTCTACGTAATAAAAAGACCATTGATCTGTTTTTAGCCGGTATCAAGGCAGATTTATGCATCCCAGCGCGTCGAATACCGGTCATACGCGATGCAAATAGGCTTCCCGCTTTAAAATATAACAGCTCTGGTTTTAAAGGTGGTGTGAAAACTATCTTCTATGAAACACAGTTGAAAAATTACCAGCATTTTTCAAGCGAAAGTCTATGATTGTAGAACACTAATGTGAAGGAACAGGTATACTGTTACATAATTTATGACGATGTCGAGTTGAATTCATTCCATGTTTTAAATATCTTGTTGCAAGGAGTCAGCCAAATTGTGTCACATGATGAGAAATCATTGTAATCTTCTACAGCTTACAGGTATTCTTATACAAGATATATCAAGACTGCTACTGAAAACGAAGCCGGGTTGTAATTTTAATGAATACAAACAATGCAAATAAAACTTTTGCAGAATAACGCGACACATTTTTTGTGATGTTTCTCTGGCGTATTACAACGTCATTAAAAAGGGTGTACATCATTAATTTAGGAAAAAATATGTATTTAACACCCAAATACGACTATAGGAAAAAATATATCGTCACATTTTTTGCAAAAGTTTTATTTGCATTGTGCCTTAAGAGCGTTTATACCCTGCACGTGCTTTTTGGCTTAAAAACAGGACTTTTCAAATGAGTTAATAGCCACCAATAAACAATTTAAAGGAAAAATAATTATTACTAATTTTAGAAAAGGTTGTCATCTAGGGATTTTGGTGGAAAACATTATAGATTGATGGATAATTTGTGAGTACTATACGGATTACTGAACACAAGTTTCGTTATTTAGGCTTTAAATGGCCATTTAGAAGCTTAAGATATCCGAAACCACTAAATATAAGATGAAAATAAAAATATTATCAGACTAATAAGACCCTTATGGAGGGATTTTGCTGAGAAAAATAATCTTTTTGTGTTTAGTTCCTGAAAAATAAAAATTTAAACAATGCGAAATTATTCAGAAACTCTCGTCAAGAACATATTTTTTTCACCAACTTATCATACATAATTTTTTATAGCAATTGCATATTACAATAGAAGAACATCTTATCAATAAATTACCATTTTTATATTTCAACAAAATTAGTTTTCATTTTTTCTACAAATATTTTAAATACCACTATAAAACACGCTGTCTGAATGGATCAAATCAAGACCGCCGCAAGGCCTTCTAGAGGGAGGACGTATCGCTCGTCGCTCCGGCCTGGCTGCAGTCGATTATGCCGCGCGTAGTAAAAATAGCCACGCGCGGAATGCGATTACCACATCTTAGTACTTTGGTAGTAAAATATTTAATTATTTTTATTACCTACAATGATTTTGTAGTGAGTATAAATTATGTTTCAGGTAATATAATGGGACGTAATTCCGAGGCTAAATTATGTTATGTATTGTAATATAAAATTAAATATATTTCGTAATTGTAAGGGGTTGTAAGGCCCCTAACACTATTTATGTGTTCGAACACTAAATGATTAATAAAACGTCCGTAGTGTCTACTGATTGAATACTGATTTGAATGCAACTTAACAATGTAATAATAACGAAAATATGATTAGTATCCAAAATTTTTATTATTCTTTGCTTGCACAGTAATATTTGTCTACTTATAATGCAAATAAAATATTTTTATGATATTATATTACAGTTACATTTCAATTGAATATTTGAATCGCACGGATCAAAGTTGTTTGAGCCGATTGTATAGCGAGCCGACGCGGCAGCTCTACGCACACAGCTTTGGTCGCTTATGTGTGCGTGAAATTAACGAAGAAATACCTATAGTTGACTTTGCGCGCAAGGTGTATACGCTCTTAAGTCACTAAAACTACCACCCAGCTTCGTTTTCGGTAGCAGTCTTAACATACCCTGTATTTAAATCAAGTATCATGACATGATCTTACCGTATCATAAAAATCCAAGCCATCAGTCACCAATACCTTCAATAAGATCAAACATCATAAAACTTAACTCGAGACGGAACTCCGAAGTCTTAATTACAGTGACGTAATTTTACGGTGAACTCGGGACTCCCCGAATTTGTGGTTTGATAAACTCCATATAATATCTGTTTATATTTGCACTTGATACAAGACGAGTTTTTGCTTCGTGGACTTCTCGAAGTTTGTGAAGATTTGTGTTTTGATGTTGCCAATTGATTTATTTATGTTATGGAGTTGGGTAATGGTTATTTTGTAGAAATTTTAACCTTGCAATAAGTGTAACGTAACGCGGTGGTTGACTAACAATACACACATAATTCCGAAAATCCAGTAGTGTGCTCTAGGATTTGAACCACCTACACCGTGAACATATAAGCCACCACGCACTTTCAAGCAATGTATTAGAAAAATAATTTTAATTGCATCATATTATTATATTTTAATTCGAATGTTCGTACGTTTGACGACTACTTATAAAATAAGAAATTCCATTTCTAAACATCAATACTATTCTCTATGAAACTTATGATTCACTTCGAACTTAGTCCATTACGATGTACGGTAGAGGACTTGGACATTTTGTACAGTATTTAGAAGTATTCTCACAGTTTTACGTACGACGTTCGAACATTCGTCGTCGTGTCGCAGTATATATATTTATTTATTTAAAGACAATAGAAGTCCAATTACTTTGTAAGTTACTTATTCTATGTGTTATTTTACAATATACATACACTAATCTGTATCTGTATCAGCCCATATACGTCCCACTGCAGGGCACGGGCCTCCTCTACAATCGAGAGTACGATTGAGAGTGGTTAGACCATTTAGTCCACCACGCTGGCCTAGTGCGGGTTGGCAGACTTACATACCATAGAAATTCTTGTAAATCGCTATGGTATGCAGGTTTCCTCACGATGTTTTCCTTCACCGTTTTAGTGCGTGGTGATTGACTTTCAATACACACATGACTCCGGAAAGTCAGAGGTGTGCCCTGGGATTCGAACCCGCGACCACCGTGAACATATTGGTCTAATGTTATTTTATAAGGATACTTATCCAGTATTTTAAGATAGGAAAATCCATTCTCTCAGCAATGACATTCAGGACGCTGTTGGAGCTGGCCCTCCAGTATAGAGTAGTAACCCTCTGGTTCTTTAGCAGCAGGCCACAACCTACTTCAGATATCATCAACATCATCATCATCTCAGCCACAGGTAGTCCATCGTTAAACATAGGCCTCCCCCAAGGATCTCAACATCGATCTGTTGGAAGTTGCCTGCATCCAGCGACTTCCTGCAACTTTTGCCAGGTCGTCCGTCCACCTTGTAGGCGGGCGTTTGACATTTCAATTTCAGGTATAAGAGTTACTTATTAATACAATTGTGGGCAAACCAATTTTATATATCTAACTATATACGGTAAATGTTTCCATATGCAAATATCCTAAATAATCATTCGAAGTGTGAGTGGGAAAATTACATTCCCCAAAACTTATTAACATATGCAAATGAAATAATCATTATACGGTAATAAGTTTAGTAGACGCGCGTATCTGGCTTCAGTACAATTTTGAATTTTACATATTTAATGGACTAGGTAATAAGTCCTTAAATTGTTATCTGCGGTATCCTGTGTATTTACGTATTAAATTTAACGCGGATTTTAATTTACATAATTTGAGTAAAAGGCAAAACATTTTTGTTTTTTTTTTTGCCATCCTGTCACTTACAACCCATATATAAGCTACCACTATAGAACATTTTGATAATCTGTTACAAATTATCAAGATTTAATTTTAAATCGTTGGTTTATCACGTCATGTATTCAACCAAGATAAATCTGTAAATAAATTTAAAAAAAAATACAGTTAAACCTCAAACAAAACCCAAAATCATAATACATTATTCCATTACGCCGAAATCATTGTTTCGGCGACTATTGTACTAAACAACCCTCGTTTATTCATAAGTACGCAGTATTCACATCATCTTCCAGTTAAAGCGTAAAGCGCTATCTAAATACACCACCTGGCAGAACCTCGAAATAGCAGACAAGCCCGACACTGCACATTTTAAAATGTGTACAGCGGAATATCTTGAATAATGCAGCGCGAACTTTATTTTTACGCGAAATGTAAATGTGGAGGTTGGTTGTGTTTGTTTGTGTTATGGGTCACATTTTAGTTTAATCTGGAGTTGTGGAATTTTATGTTTAATCATTACCAATCAGTGAAACAGAAAGACTTATCCCATCAAAAACATCCTGTAAAAAAATTCCAAGTCTCGCAGCTCAGTTTTTCTACCGCAAAAAGTTGTGAGATCCATGTAATACCAAGTCGATTAATTTATTTAGTCCTTGATTAAGGGACGTTCTGTATAAAGTTATTACGTAAGTTATTATCATATCAATATTAAAAATTCTTTACGTTGTAAATAAATAGATCGACTTGGCCATCGCATAAAAACATAATGTATCGTACAATTTATGCATAATGCTACTGGCCAAGTCTATCTATTTATTTAAAACGTAAAGAATTTTTAATATTGATATGATAATAACTTACGTAATAACTTTATACAGAACGTCCCTTAATCAAGGACTAAATAAATTAATCGACTTGGTATTACATGGATCTCACAACTTTTTGCGGTAGAAAAACTGAGCTGCGAGACTTGGAATTTTTTTACAGGATGTTTTTGATGGGATCTCACGTCTTTTTGTAGAGTCCTACTTTATTCCTTTTCGGTACTTTTTATTTCTAGAATATATATAATGATTTTTCTTAAAGCCTCTGTCTTATGGTTTTTTCTTATTTTTGTAGGTATCAATTTATCACAAGTATAGCGGATTTGATTATTAGTGTTCTATCTTTCATGGTGATTGTTTTCGAGCTATTTAGTCTATTTATTTGCAAGGTTATCTTTGTCATGTTTTTCTAGAGGAATGTTGTACAGTTTGATGGGCTGAATACACCCTTTCCCTCTTTATACCCCCCTCCTGTTATGCCTCATATATAATATATATAGATACCAATCTACAACTATTATTCCATTATATACGGGTACAACGAATCATTAACTGCAAATGTATCTTTGTAATCCTATACATTTATATGAGATTACAAAGTTATTCACGCAGTTGGTGTATCTAGAAAACTAGACAGAAATTATAAAATGTTTGAATTTTTCCTTACTTTAGACACTAAACACTAATTATATTCTAAATTTGAAAGTTCTATGTCTGCTAGAAGTGCCTTAGACTTTTAATGATCGGTCAGTCAGTCGGTGAGTGACAAAATTGGGAAAGTTTGACAAGTTATAATTCTTAAACTACTGGTTCAAATTGAATGAAATTTTAAATATACCGTGTTTACACAATGCCTAATTAGTAACTGAAAATTCAGGCTTTTTGCTTTAACCACAACGAAGTTATGAGGGGTTGAAAATGGTCTGAATTGCTTCGAGAAAAGGATAGTACGGCTGTGCCGCTTTTTAGCTCGACTTGGAGGGGGCACTGCCGTGCCCCCAGAGACTTTAGACTTAGCGTAATAATATATTCGTAAATTGTTGGACAAATCATTCGGCATAATACAGGGTATATCAAGACTGCTACCGAAAACGAAGCCGGGTGGTAGTTTAAGCGACTTCAGACACAATGCAACAGAAAAAGTTGCAAAAAAAAGCGACAATTTTTTTTTTGTTATTTTTTTCCTATGGCCATATTGGGTGGTAAATACATTTTTTCCTAAAATAATAGTATATACCCTTTTATTTATAAATACTCTAAGGTATAAAAGAGTTTAAATTATTATTTTAGCAAAAACTATGGATTTACCACCCAAAAATGACGATATTTAAAAAATCATAAAAAATCATTGTCGCGTTTCTTTGCGAAATTTTTAGTTGCATTGTGTTTGTAATCACTAAAACTACCACCCAGCTTCGTTTTCGGTAGCAGTCTTGAGATACCCGGTATATAGGTTAAAGTTTATGTTGCAATGCCATTTAAGTGTGACACATGGACAAGCAAAAGAAGATGAGTATTATTAATGTTATTATTTTTATCAAAATCAATATTGAATACAAGAAACATCTTACCTCAAGCAATTCATGTCTCTAATGTTAAAAATCTCATTGAAAATACATTTCCCAAGCGGGCAACCAAACCCAAGAGCTTAGACTTCGAGCCCATATAACCTGCTACAATCTCACCAATTCCTGTAATAACATTTCTCAGACAAAATGAAAAAAATCTCTTAAAATAATAATATGCACGTTTCGTCTGAGATAAAATGTATAAATGCATAAGTATAAAAGCTTCTTACAATTTATTCCTGCCGCGTACACTCAGAATGCGCACTGCTTTATTTTCCCTCCACAATTGTTATGAATTTAGATTGTTCTAGTGTTGTTACCATTTGTTTGAGAAATGTTTTAAAAGTATGTTGGTGCGTCGACGCCTTAAGTAATCAAAACCAAAGAACAAAAACATATATTTTTTAATACATTGTGTATTTTAGAAATTACCATTGCAACTACTTCTGTAAATTTCTACATCACAGACTAGTGAAATAACTTCGGATAAATTTTGAAAAGAGATTTTAGGTGATATGGCATTGCTGTTGGTCATTAAATTTATTACAAGCTTATGGATAAGGCCAAGGACTATTATTTGAGAGAAAACCAACGTAAAATAGCTGTGGTGCTTGCTTATTACGAGTAGAAATGCTAACCTCTTCCTGATATATATTTAAATAATTTTCACTATGCGTTAAACAGTATTATTCTCATGAGTCCAATAAAAAAAATGTGCAGTCTTTGAAAAATAACCCTGTATAAATTACAACACAATTGTCCATCCCTATAAAATGAATAATTTATGAACTGTGACACATCTAGATCCATTCTCACGCGTCACTGACAGCCGGACAATCCCTCTTACTTACTGCTCAAGGACCTTTCTGCGTAATGGCATTCGGATCGACACATTTGGGAATACCTGAAAAACTTTTTTATTTATGTAGTTTTGGCTGTATAATTCGGGGTATGGTTTCGATATTCTTATAGGCGTAGGCTCGTAGCTTATTTGGTAGATATTTGTGATAACAGTACAATTTTATTTTGGTTTTAAACCTCGATTTTAGTTAGAGTTAGAAATAAGAGTTTGGTACTAAAAATCTTTGGTCACCCGTTTAAGAGTTTTGTATCTTTTTGATGATTGTCATTTGAATTATTACTTTATTTAACTAACATTAGAAATTAAAACCATAAATTACATCCTACTATGTGTGACACAATATGCATTTAAGAATTTAGTTTGTGTTGTACATTAAATTTCTATATTATGTTAATCAGTTACTTATTACTCAATTAAATGAATTGGTTTTATGAATTAAAAATTTGCTTTTTCTTCTGTAACCTCAATAACGGGACACATTAAATAAAATATTAGTAATAAATCCTACTCATGGCTTAAAAAACTCATACAATATTAAGAGTATAATAAAGAACAATAATATATCACTCAGCCATGAAAAGGGCAGCGAACTAAAGCTTACATTTATCCTGAATTTCTTTGCACTAATAAAATGCATATTCTAAAAAACATACAAAAAGTAAATACAAATCCTTAACTAGTTCTACGCAATATTACCATTTTTATAAAGAAAATATCCACATTAACGTTTAAAAAGTAGCTAAACGCAATTATTATTATCATTAAAAGTAACTGCGCTTTGGAATCTTTTATCTTATAAAATGAATAAAAGTTCTAAGCATCGCACGACGTACAATTATTATTTCTTGTTGCATTTTCTTATAATTACATTAGGTAGCTCGGGTTATAGCTTTCCCAAGGAGAGAGATGCGATAACGACCAGGGGAGAATGGATGGAAAATATAATTACTGTTTTATTTTATATTTTGTGCCTGTAACACCATCTGTTGCTTAGGACTAATAAACTAGCCGTGGAAAGTTGTTTTAATGATCATAAAGCATGAAATTACTGCGCTGTTAAATTAAAAAGAATAGTATTCCATTGTTTTATATCAGTCTAAATTTTCTAGATTTATTTAAAACTAACTGCCCGGTCCGGCCTTGCACGGATGCAGATATATTTATTTGGAAATATTATATCGCCCATGTGCATCAAGGACAATGTAGATATCTAATAGTGATATAATTTTTCAAACCAACCCATTAGTTTCAAAACCTATTCAATACATACAATTAAATCTTTCGTTTTCATAATATTCGTTGAAATTACAGTAGGATTTCCAAAGCCCTGGCTTCTCTTTTTCTTATTCCCTATCTCCAAACCTTCAAAAGCAGCTTACATATATCCCAGCCTCAAAAATAACGCGTCTTTACGAGTCCAAATGCTACCATTAAATAGCCCATTTGTCTAGCCCCAATCTCTTAAAAACTATTCATTGTACTGCATACAAATTAAAGCTATTTATAACATGTTAACACCGCATACTGTCAAAATAACAATTATTTATGAAGTGTGCTTGTATGACGGCACTCGTCGGTTCATAATCGCGATAAGCTATCGCTGGCTTATTGTGCTGATAAGTTATCTCGGATTACCTCGGGCCCATCAAAAAATAGCTACGAGGACCGTCATTATGCTACTGGTTATTTAGTTGTTTTTGGTAGATTTTGTTGGTGCACTCTATGACGCTGTCTCTTTTCCTCTTCTATTCTCTATCTCCTTTACTAACTCCAATCTTTATGGTAGCTACATAAGCGAGATTGTAGGTAGTCTATCAAATTAAACGTGGAAAACAACAGTGCATAGACATTAGCTGTGCAGCGAAAATAAAAATCTCTGATACTTTTCTAGATAATCTTTTAAAAGGTGATATATATTCTATTTTTTCTTAGTTTAGCTAAGTTATTAAAAACGTGTTAATTTAGAAATATAACAATCAAACACCAGACCCTATTTCTCCCTATAACCACTACGCCAATCACGTGACCAAATATTTCATCTGACCATAATTCCGAGCGGACATTTTTGCCTGTAAAGCCTGCCACGTCCCGCAAACGTCAACAAGATTGATCGACACTCCCCGTCAAAATGATGGATTAGATAAATAAGTTTTCATTTTGTTACTGCTACATCCGCTGCTCATGTGAGATAATTCTACAAAAGGGTAAACAAATATATCAATGGAAGCCATTTCCGGGGTGTCAATGTAAATCAATTATGAGATTACTATAGGAGGGAATGCAAACATAAATAATAACTGATCTTTCACGTTGAAATATAACTATTATTTACGGATTTTATCGCGGATTTGGTTTAATTTTTACATTAATTGAGTTCCCGACGTTTCTGATCTTTCGCGCTTGGGTAGTCACAATATCTTCTTTCTTATTCTACTGGTTTCCTAAGGATTTAGTTGGCATAATATAATGCCTCAACAGTATTCTCGGTGTTAGGTCGACCGATGATTGATGATTGATCAAAATGATCAATTTAGAATATCAACCAATCGGACTACGAAAAACAAATCAATTTTCCTTGTATTTGTTATATTTTTCTCTACTGTTTCCTTCGTATATGTAATAACGTGATGATTTATTGCCTATAGCACTCCTCAATAATGACCTATCCAAAACATTTTTTTTAATTCGAATCAGTAGTTTATCAGATTAGAAGTAACAAACAAACAAACTCTCTTTTTATATTTGTATAGATTCGCGTAAATCTAAGACCATTGTACATCTAGTATCCAAATTCCTAAAACTTTCAACACTAATGAGGCAACTGGCAAGCAAACAGCGTCAAGCACAATGTACTGGCCTTCAGAGGAGTTTTCATTTGATGTTACTAATTTCCTTATACGTCATAAATCATGTGTCAATACTCTCAGCCTTAGTGGATATTGGGAACACATGACTTGCTAACTCTCGGTATAGGAATGTTGATAATATTTTATAATTACAACGAATGATGAGACGAGCATGTCATTCGCGTGATGGTAAGCGATAGGACCGCTCAGCAGCATAAATCACAAAGCAAAACTTGCCATTCCACTAAGCTCGCCATCCTGAGACATAAGATTTGAAGTCTCAATATGTTCAGTTACTCTAGGTGCAATTTTCTAACACCACCGTGCATTTACACTGCAGTACAAAGTCAAAATACAGAGATAGGATTAGGTTTATTTGTAGTAGGATTAGAATTATGTTTATACAATTTTATGTGTAATTGTTGGTTTGTTCCTGAAATAAAGTTATATACAAATCGCTTAAATCCATTACTTTTCGTATCACACAAGTCCTTCATTTCATTAAGAAGAGCCTCTGATACACCAATAATCTGAGCAAGGCCAGACACCCTTAATAAATACTGATCTAATATATTCCGTCCTTTCCGCTAAATTGGCCCAACCAAGTTAGACAATGAGTAGATACCCCTTGAGTATAAATTACATCCTCAAGGCTGTATAACCACATTATTTGTTACTGGAAAATGGAATTAATATGGGTAAGGTATGGATAAATATGATTAAGGTAAAACATGAAATAGGAGTGGAATACACGGCTGGGATAAAGGCTTTTGGATTTATTGAAATAAAAACGATTATTTACGGATTTATTTTGCTTTCGTAGTCCGCCCCGTGACCACGAAAGCTGCAAAGTAATCGAAACGTCGGAAGTTGAAACATGTAAAAATTTAACCATGTACGCAATAAAATCCGTAATTAATAGTTTTATTTCAGTGAGTAACATTCGCATGATGATCGATGATCATAAGAAACCATTATGCTTTTGGACTTAATTCTAGTTCTTTTATTTAATTCAAAACCAATTATTTGAATAACGCCATAGTTAATTGTTACACTTTTAATTGTTGCAATGGTATGCCATAGCCATGCATCGCTTTGTAATTTATGGTATTGTTGGTTTATGCGTGTCTATGAGTGGTCGCATCGCCTACCATCAAGCGAACGGTATGCCCCTTTCGCCATGTATTGCAATAAAAAAGTCGAAACCATTCCTACTGTGTAGTGCAAGACGAGCAATTTGAAATCTGTGTTTGAAATGATAATAAACTATTAGTTTGTGCAAAAAATTGTCTGCATCTCAGATTTTACACGAACTTCTCAGAATATTGCATTTCTCCAACTCATTTTGCTCACAAATATAATTGTAGCGGGAATATTAAATTGAAAAATTCTTTTTGAAAGCTCAGTGGCGCTTTCAAAGAATATAGTCAGTTTATTTTCCACTACTGGAACTTATGAGACTTGAACAAGTGCCATTTGCATGCCCGATTAATTAAATTGATTCTTTTGACGTTATGTAATCTTGTTATTTTTAAATAGTACTTACTACTCGCGTAAGACTTTTTGGAAACTAAAAATGAATATAAACTTTTTTTTCTAGTAGACATGTAAGTATTTAGAATCTAGCTGGCGTCTGAATGTCAGTCGAGGTGACCACTGAAAATCAGCGTTGTTTGGTTGGGTTTGGGTTGTGGTTTCATGCCACAGCTTGCAACACAATGTTGACTCACCTACATGTTACAGCCAATACTTTTTTTTTATTATCTGATTAGATGTACGTCTTAATTTTAAGGTTTGTGAGAAATAACTTTCATTTCAATCAAAGTGATCGATCGAAAAAATTCACGAAATAATATTTATTTTGTCTTACAGTTTCATTTGTCGAGACATTACCAAGGTTGGTTGCATGAAGGATTTTTTAATGATATGTGAGGTTCGTCACCATGCACTAGGCCAGCGTGGTGCACTGTGACCTAACTCATATTTATCGAACTCTCGATCTTGTCACAATGAAATAAATTTAAATTCAAAAACACAGCCCTGATTGTTCAAACCGCACATCTAAACCAAGATCTCCCAGCTCCTAAACCCTACAACTACGTAATGTGGCTACACTGCTTACCTTTTTAGATACTAGCGCGAGTTCATTATATGTAAAACATCTAGCAAGCATTGCTTCCCAGTTTTTAATAAATTATATTCGTCATAGCTTACACATAGCAACTGTTTATTGTTCTTCCTCCACTCTCCATTATGAATATGTTTTGTCTGTGTTTTGTTTGGCAGCTCCCTGATGATTGATTGCTGATTTTTACAATCTAATTTAAACAAAGAAAGTTGCGCTTAACATCAGGCCAATATTTTAACGCTAAGACATTAACTACGCGTGAAATTTAAACCTTTCTGTCTAAGCATTAGAGCTGTGTAGCTATTTTCTTAATTCATGCTGGTATGTCAGTCAAAATTTATTTTAATGCGCCAATATTTTAAACTTGCAAGAAATTTACATCAATACATCGATGTCAATGTTACACTAGATAAGACATCACAGCGCTTTCGACCTTTCGATCGCGAGAAAACTAAACCCTGAAAACGGTACAGCGCTGCATGGTTTCACTTTTTGATCAGACGACTAATTATTTGTTTCACGCTGCAGCGATTTAGTTATACTTTTACCAAAATCAATCAAAAAATTTGTATGGGATAAATTCTGTATACGTAGTAATTTATCTCAATGCACCAATATTTTACAACAAAATTAACACCTATTTAAAGTTTTTGCACTAAATTACGTATGGTACAAAATTTTCCTATAACTTAAAAAAACAAAAACATCAAAAACTAATAACAATCCTCTATTAATTCCTAAATCTAACTAAATAAATGAATTTACGAGTATCTAGCACCTATTCGGCTACTAAGCTAAATAAATTACATATTTAGTCAGATGTAGCACAAAACATTCTCGATTTCAAGGCATATATTGGAGAGCTATCAAAAAATCCCAAGTCAGCTATACGTGGCGTCTTGAAAAATGATCAACCTTGAAGCTATTAAGGGCGGCAGATATCGGATGAAACATCTGTATCAGCGCTAAGAAAATATCTTAGTATTAAAAACAAATTCTATAAATGTAATTATGAGTAAATTGGAATTGGATTTATTGGTCATAAAACCTAAAAGATATCGTAGGTACTTTTATAAATGCATATAACTTTTATATTATTCATTTATTGGTGATATAAGTATATAGGTCTCTCATATGGGAGAGGCCACCTGGGTAGGTTCCACCACAATGTCTATTTCCACCGCCAAACGGCACTGTAAATGCACTGTTATATTTCCGATTTAAGGACATTGCAGCCAAAGTAGCTACTGAACGTATTGGGACTTAAGATCTTATGTCCCAGGATGGCGAGCGAAATGTTATACTAAGCTTTGAAATTCAAGGTCCTTTGGTTTGTTATTGTTCATGAGTGGTCATATCGCTTGCCATCAGGTGAACGATATGCTCATCTCATCGACTAACTCATTGATCATTTCTTATCTTATCGCCTAATCTAATGAAAGATTTATAATTAGGTACTCATTACGTAACAACCAAAACATATAAGGTTCTATAGCCACGTAAGATAGCAATTTTTATACATTTTAAAATCTCTATATCAGAATCACGTCATTCCAAAGCAATAGACAAAAAAAGAAAATTTTCATGAAACAAAAACATTGCATAATTTCACCAACACTTCTACAGTGCTATAAAATAAAATTGAGACGAACAAACAAACATCCTGCCGATTCAGTCAATCTTCACGTGGAGTTTGCGTTCCATCATTCAATAGTTGAAACGCCCACGCAACACATCTCAACTCACGAAGAAATAAAGGAAAATTACAGCAAATCTGTATATGTATCGGTCCATATACGTGCCACTGCAGGGCACGGGCCTTCTCTACAATCGAGAGTACGATTGAGAGTAGTTAGGAGATATAGTCCACAACGATTGCTTAATGCGGGTTGGCAGACTTTACAAATAGAATTCTTGTAAATCGCTATGGTATGCAGGTTTCTTCACGATGTTTTCCTTCACCGTTTTAGTGCGTGGTGAGTGACTGTCAATACACACATGGCTTTTCCCTTCACCACCAAACAACAACTTAAATTACAAAGCAATGCTGGCATTCCAGTGCGCTCGCCATTTTGAGACATAAGATGTTAAGTCCAGTACTTTGGCTGCAATGTCCTTAAAGACAAATTATAACTTCAATAAACATAAATAGTAGATGTGATATTAGCTAAACGTATCTAAACACACTAACTATATTACCTTTTCTAAAACATTATATTCTAACTCGAAACAAAATACGCAAGGGTTTTTCGAAACCTTTCAGTTTATTTTCAGCGGAGGCATTTCCGACCCAGTGCGGATTCATTTTTGGCGGTCCGAATGGCCGATAATGGGAAATGTTTCACTTCAGTTCCACTGATGAAGGATCAATATGAAAAGTAAAGAACTGTGTTTTGATTCCTTGGGACTTTTCGAGATTTTTTGACGAGAGAGATTTTCGACGAGGAAGTTTTCGTTCATTCGCAAGAAATTATTGAAACATATAGGTAATTCTCCCTCTTGCTTTTTTACGCAACTATGTTTTATTTGAAGATTTCTTGACAGATTTATATAATTGTGTTCATATTAGAAATGAGACGTTGAATCTTATATCTTTAAACGAGAAAATCTTCTATATATATAAATATATTTTCTGAATCTCGGAAACGGCTCCAACGATTTTCATGAAATTTTGTACGCCTACCCCTTTTTCCCTCAACCACTGTAGCCTAGCTTTTTTACTGAACCCAATGCAAAAAGAACCGTTGAAATCCTATTAATTTTGAGGAGTTCTACTCTCCAGGTCCGAACATGATAATCAGGTCTTAATGTTGTGTTCCTGGGATCAACCTGTTAATACGTTTTTTCCAATGAAAAAGAAATCACTAAAATCGGTTATAAGCTGGTGAAGATATTAGTATTTACGTGTATTTTAACGTTAACACCCCCCCCCCTCACCCCTACCCCTTTCTCCCTCCCTCACTGTAGCTTAACTTTTATAATAAACCTAATGCAAAAAGAACCATTGGAATCCTACTAAATTTTGAAGAGTTCTATTCTCCAGGTCCGAACATAATCATCAGGTCTTCATGTTGTATTCCTGGGATCAACCTGTCAATATGTTTTTTCCAATGAAAAAGAAATCACTAAAATCGGTTAAAAGCTGCCGAAAATATTAGAATTTACGTGTATTTTAATTTTATCAATGATACTTGGCGGATTTTACTCCGGCTTCCCATATGCCGCCGAAATGAGGAGCGTAAGTTGGAATAAATTTAAAACACGAGACTTGCAAAATCAAACAGTGGTTCTTCATTTTGCTCAATAAATTTCCCTATATCTTTGGCTGCTGCTACAAAATTACGACCATTGTCGCAGTGTATTTCTATGGGTTACCTCTACTTCGCGATGAATCGCCTAAGCGTCATTATAAAAGCCTCTTTGGTTAATTCACTAACCGCTTCGAGATGCACGCATTTATATCGCAAGCATACAAATATACATAAATACATTTAATTAAGCGACTTCCACGATCCTTGCGATTTAAAATAAAAAAGGGCCGGCAAAGTCCAACCAACAAATAAGAAAGGGAAATCAGGATTAACGCGCTGAGATGGTAGGTCACCCATTTTAGGGCATAACGTTGCACCTCTTAAACGTCTACATCGCACGCAATTATTGACTACACGTCTCGCTAGATGCCTAGCATTGACTGGCCATACCACTTCTCTTACTGATGATAGAAGTAGCTGCGGCCCTGCGTGCATCAGGTTAATGTGCTCTCTTTCGAAATAAAGCTTGGTTAACCTATGACTGGCATGTAGCAAAATAGGATGTTTCTTTTCATAAGGGTAAATCGAATTGTCTATGCGTCCACCGACGCGGATTAAACATTCCTTGTCCAGAAACGGGGAGAGAGGTAAAATCTTACTTTTACTAGGCAGAGGTTTATGTTTTAAAAGCAAATTATATTCTATATTAAATGACTGTCGTTGAGCCATAATGCAAAGCGAATGAAAAGTATCGCGTAACTCATCCACTGATAATATGCCTATGCATTTATTTTTAAGGATTTTTTAAATTAAAAATTATCTTTTCACGTAGCAAGTACCCTTTGTAGTTTAATTAGTGATGAATATTATCAAATGTAATTATAGGCTCATCAGTGACAGCTGCAAGCGCTTTTAGTTCCGGTATGCCATTATGTATATTATTGGCATGTAAAGTTGGCCATTCTGTTTCACATTTAGTTAAGAAATTAGGGCCATTCCACCATAAGTTCTTAGAGGCCAAAACGTTTGCGTTTTCACCCCTAGAAATAATATCAGCAGGATTCAAATCTGTGGGTACGTACCGGCGAAGATGATTGTTCTGTTAATTCCAGTACTTCGCTGATGCGGTTAGCTACAAATATTTTTAACCTTGCTGGGTCAGTGTTGATCCAGCTCAATACTACACTAGAATCACACCAATGTACAATTTTATTTGGCTTGTATCTTAATGCTTCCAGTACAGTCTTACAAAGCTTAGCCGAGAGTAACGCGGCGCACAGCTCAAGGCGGTGGAATGGTCATTGGTTTAGAGGTGAAATTTTAGACTTAGCGCATAATAGTTTAATAGAACATATATTGTTGTTGTCACGGATTTTAAATAAATACATGTTCCGTAAGCACTCTGCGATGCGTCACTAAAAGTATGTAACTCGACGCCTCTTGACGAGTCACACAGAACCCATCTAGGATTTTTTAGATCAAACAACTGAGACAAATTACTCGTGAATTTTAGCCACTCGGCCTTTATCTCTGCCGGGACAGGTTCATCCAATCTAACCGTAGTTGCCAGATTTTTTGTAATATAATCTTTGGTTGAATTACAACCGGACTTAGAAGCCCTAACGGATCAAAGATTTTGAATGCGTTAGACATGATAAATCGCTTTGTTACTGCTGTATCATTATCACATGACAAACCTTTAACTGAAAATTGTAACATGTCACTGAGGGCGTCCATCCAAGACCAAGTGTGCTTGATGACTCGCTTATAGTTAAATTGTCTTGGATGTTCATATCGATATTTTCAAATATTTCCGGATTATTACTTTTGTATTTTCTTAAGTTAAAACAACTACCTTGGAAGGCTTTACACACAGAGCGCTGGATATAACGCAGGTCTAGCTCGTTATCCGCGCCTGTGATGAGGTCATCAACGTAAAAATCCTTTTGAATGATTTCCTTGATACGCTAATCGCTTTGTTCTTCCCCTACTTGCCACAGACAACGAGTACTTAGATAACTGGCACTCGCAGTACCATAGGTAAGAATTTAACGTGAATGTTTTGATAGGCTGTGACTCATCATCCCGCCATAGAATGCATTGCAAATTACGGTCTCTTTCGTCTACCATACTTGGCGATACATTTTTCTATATCGCCCCGTTAGTAGGAATTTGTACTGCCAACCGCGTATTAAAATGGCAAAATGGATTCACTATCTTGCTTAGAACGGCGTGATGGCATAAGTAATATAGTACATTGTGCTCATCAGCTGTTGGGGCGAGGTGTCCTAATTGGGCATACTCATGAATAAAATTTGTATAATCAACTTTTAGTGACTGGTTTCTTTTTAAATCGTTTTTTCCAAATAATGAAAACGTCTTTTGGCTACTTTAAATATATCACCCAGACAATCTGGTGTGTCTACCAAAGGTAACCTAACAATAAACCTACCAGAATCATTTTTACGCATATGTTTGACAAAATGACTTTCACAAGCCTTGTCGTTTTTGCTCATAATTTTATTTGCGGGTACTTCTTCTAAGTCCCAAATTTTTTAAGTGAGTTTTCAAAGTCACTATCTATAGTAGTACTAACGATTGCATGATTGCAACGTGTGTGCCTTTTTTTAATTTTCGTATATGTAGGACCAGCTATTAACCAGCCTAACTGGGAGCTCCGCAATTTTGGATTTTGTGGACCCAGAGAATACCTGTTCATTCCCTAGGAAGTCCCAGAATATGTCAGCTCCTATTAAATCTATAGAAGCTGGCTCATAAAACTTGGGATCGGCTAATATTATATTTTTAGGAATACATACAAGCTTAATATCAATCGGACACTTTGGTAATTGCCCAGGTAATTTTTTTTTTTTTTTTTATTGCCTTGAATGGCGAGACGAGCAAGCCGTTCGCCTGATGGTAAGCGATACGACCGCTCATAAACAGTAGCAACATTCCACTGCGCTCGCCATCCTGAGACATAAGATGTTAAGTCTCAATATGTCCAGTAGTTGCTCTGGCTACAATGTCCTTCAATCCGAAACACAACAGTGCATTTAAGCAGTGTTGTTTCACGGGAGAAATAGACACTGCAGTGGTACCTACCCAGATGGCATCTCACATATGAGAGACCTACCACCAGTCAAGAACTAAACAAGAGAACCTTACCTGAAAATTGCTATTTAGTGATCTCATGTGTATATTGCAACTCTCATCAACACTATGAGAAGATGTATTGCCAATGCCAATGATCTTTAGAGGATCAATTGGTTTTGATTTCAATGAAATTTTGTCCTTTAGCGCTTTGGAGATAAAAGACGATTGACTAGCAGAGTCTAATAATGCACGAAACTTGCCCTTTTGTTGGGTCAATGGATTCGAAATTTCAACAATGGCAGTAGACAACAATATTTGACTGGTTTGCTGACTTGAAAGATAAGTTACTGATTCATTATATTCGCCATGATCAAACTGAGATTCTTCCACGTTTACATGATTATTGACGGAAGAAGTCACCTCGTGAAGCAAACTGTTGTGACGTTTCTTGCATTCACGGCATGGACCCATTCGACATTCGCTAACAGGGTGTCCTTGTCTAAGGCAGTTTGCACATAACTAAAATTTTGAAACATCTTTCTTTCTTTCATCAACCCCCTTTGCCTTAAACGTGGTGATTGCTTCCACAAATTACGCATATAATTTTTTTTGTATATATCAACTTTCGCATGTGACTTGGCATTTACACTAGAAAATGATTTTATTGAAGGGGATGGATCCTTTTTTATACTATTTGATCCAGGAAAGCTACGCACATTACCTTTAGGAGTATTATTGTCATATACTTTATTCGCACGATTTAATGACTCTAATACATCTGCGCGGTCAGTCATAAATTTATAGAATTGATCTAAACTAGCAGTGTCACTATCTAAATTGCTACGATACTCTTCCCATTTTGTTAAAGTATTGCTATCTAATTTGGAAGACAGCATAAAAATAATTAAAACGTCCCACTTATCTGTTGGTTGGCCTAAGCTAGTTAATGCTCGCAAGTTTTTTATAACGTGATCAACCATAGACCTCAAGGACTTTTCTGATTCGCGTGAAAGTGGCTTAATATTAAATAATGAAGTTAAATGATAATTAATCAATATTCTTTTGTTGTCGTAACGACCACATAGTAATTGCCCAGCTTTTAAATAGTTATTTGACGAAACTTCAAGATTTGAAATTATTCTGGCTGCGTCTCCTTCTAGGTAAGATATCAAATAATGAAATTTATGAATGGGCGAGAGAAGCGTACTATTATGAATTAAACTTTCAAATGTATCCTTGAACTCAATCCAATGAAAATACGAACCATCAAACTTTGCGATTTGTATTTGAGGATGTTTTAAATTATTTTTCATAGAATCTGAGCAACAGGATACGTCATGAACTGAGTATCGTCTATTTTCGATTTCTAATTTCCTATTGCATTTTCTATAATAGTTTTAGCTGTGGCAATGTTGACTATAATGTCACGCTCGATATTATCACGCTCTTCGATCTCTTTATCAATATTTTCCGAGTTCAAAACATCTATTTCATCTTGCAAGTCATCAACGCGGCCTGCCAACGTTTCGAATTTCACAAGTTTAAGGTTCAACTCGGTTATTTGAATATTTGTAAGTTCATCTGTATCATCAATAGTAGTTAGATAATTCCGAAATTTCGTGATCTGTCCCTTAGCAGACGACCGCTTAGTGATTAATTCTCTTAAACGAGCTTTATTCTCAACGTCGAAAGGCATGGCAATAAAAAATAATTAAATTACAAATTAACGTAACAAACAGATTAAATCAATAAATGTGTGAAAAGAATTATCGCTCACGCTCCTCGTTTCGTCGCCGGAGTCCGGGCGCGCTGATAAGAAACCGGTTTGCCCCCAGCAATCAGCTGACGAATATGCAATGCCACTGCGCAGTGATTGTATGCGCCGTGGAATGGTAATGTAACCTGGAATGTTTGGTTTGATAGTTATAAATATGGGCTAAAACTCGACGGATATATATTTTTATTTTTACATGTGGGTAAGTAGGACCAACGGACAATGAAAAAAAGAAAGTTCTCGAAAATCGTTTGAATTCTACGTATATGTTGTTTAAATGTTAAAACAAACACTGTTCACACAACTGGTATGCAATTACTTATTAAAAATTGGATAATGATTATTAGGATAGTTGGTGAGTAGGCAATTTGGAAGTCAAGGAAGGCACTTATCTTTTGTAGATTTTGTTGCTCGAGGTGATGCTTTAGCCTGCACACTGCTTAGAGAGATGTCGACTGCAAGATTTGGATGATGCAAGGCCGATCTTCTTCCGTCCTTTAATCTTCAAATAGCTCGGCGTCGGTTATTCGACAGAATTTTCAATCGCCGATGTACGTCGAAATCTTCTATATTTTCTGGTTCGATACTTTAGTTCCCCTCATGGGCCACCAACTATGTATACTTTGGTATACACTGGGGCAAAATTAAACACCCAAAAAAGGTAATACAAAATATATTTCAACTGAAGATGTTAACAGTCCGCTAGTTTATAAGGTTGTGTATTTGACAGCTACAGTTACGTTAAAATGTTTGACAGATAAAGAATAGCAACACTGATTTATGATAAAATTGCTACTAGAATAAAATATAGGCGTTATGCGCCGCATCACTATGTCAAATAATGATAATCACAACAAGTAATAAATCATAGATCATGGATAAGTAATAGTTAGTAATAGATCATGTATTATTATAGATATACTGCGCGATTGAGCGAGTATTGGATCGAGAGAGAATACATATAAAGTACGGTATGTTCCGCGGAGCGGTACTAGGAATAATTTGTAAAACATCGTGAGGAAACCTGCATACCATAGCGATTCATAAGAATTTCTATGGCATTTTAAAATACATTTCATGAATATTTTGTAGAAATTATTTTTGGACTCGATTTATTATTTTATGATAAAATCGAAATCTTAAGTTCAAAAAAATTTCTACAAAATTTTTACACATGTCTTATATACTTCAATACAAATTATATAATAAAGAGAAAAGATTTGTTTGTGTCCATTGAATACGCTCTGAAACTACTGGACCGTTAATAAAAATTCTTTCACCATTAGAATCCTGCATTATCCCTGATAAACATAGGCGATAAAATAAATATAAATTTTCATCAAATAATTTTGCACCCGGATGGAGTCGGGCTGGTCCACTAGTATTTAATCCACCAAAAACGAAACTATTCCATATAGACATCACAGATTAATACGTCAATATGCATGTCGTAATACGCGCCTGTGTAAACGTTCCCCATATGCCAAACATCGGCCAGTCCAGAGATTGCGTCCGAAATAGTCACTGAACAAACACTGCAAATTGAATACAAACCTCATATTATAAAAACAAACAGGGGATCAAAACAAATGAAACGATTGATCAATTGGAAAATGCGTGGGAAATGCACGGAGTGGTTTTTATGATTGAAGTATTGACGTGTTTTAATTGACGAATTACTTTTATATTCTTATACTGGTATGCCATCTTATTTAGAATATAAATACACATACAACAAAATATATAATATAATATAATATCTAATCGCGGGAACAGATGCCTAAAAATAAATAAATATATCCTTATTTATTTATAATAATTATACAGGGTATATCAAGACTGCTACCGAAAACGAAGCCGGGTGGTAGTCTAAGCGACTTCAGACACAATGCAACAGAAAAAGTTGCAAAAAAAAGCGACATTTTTTTTTGTTATTTTTTTCCTATGGCCATATTTGGGTGGTAAATACATTTTTCCTAAAATAATAGTGTATACCCTTTTATTTATAAATACTCTAAGGTATAAAAGAGTTTAAATTATTATTTTAGCAAAACTATGGATTTACCACCCAAAAATGACGATATTTAAAAAATCATAAAAAATAATTGTCGCGTTTCTATGCGAAATTTTTAATTGCATTGTGTTTGTAGCCACTAAAACTACCACCCGGCTTCGTTTTCGGTAGCAGTCTTGAGATACCCGGTATAAACAGTCATAAGCCTAGTCTCGACACATTAAGATCAATTAAATCTTGTGTCGCTCATGGATAGTAGCAATGCTTGGCATTCCACTGCGCCCACTATCCTGAGACATGAGATGTTATACTGGAACGCCATTCAACTAATAAGTTGTTCTTAACAGCGCACGGCCCACTTAGCCAGTACATTTAATCGGGATTAACGTAGTTAAGCGCCATTTATATTTAAGTTGCGTTCCAGTATTTGGGCGCTAGTCTCTAAAATGTCCAATAGTTACTCTGGCTACAATTTCCTTCAAATAGGACCACAACATTGCCTTTACACTGCTGGGAGAGAAAGAAACATTGCGGTGATAGGCGGCCTTTCACATAATATGAGAGACTTACCTTGTAGGCGGACGTCCGATACAGCGCTAAATAATATTAATGTAGGTGTTTGTGCGTATCAACTTACCATCGTGTAAACGTATCCCGAATTGTAAACATGATGTTAAAATATATGTCTTTGTTTCCCATCGTACAACACTTCTCCACATAAAGTGTTTTTAAATAGTTACACGGAATCAATATGTTTTGTACGGAGTCTGCTTCAAGGGCCAGCGCAAACAAACCTGTGAATCAACAAGAGCGCTGACAGATTTAGTGTAATTAGAAAGACATTAATTCCAATAACACTTTGTAGAGTAACAACATGTTTGGACAGCAAATTTGTTTATTTATCGAGCTTCGGTGTAATTAAAGTTACAAGTCTGGCATTTATTTAGATATTTTATTCTGTGATAAATGATGAGTTTCAGATGAATTCACTGTAAATACATTTTTTGCGAGACGAGCATGCCGTCTGCCTGACGGTAAACAATACGACCCTTCATGGTCGGTAGCAAAACCAAACAACACCTAGAATTACAAGTAATGCTTGGCACTTAACTGCGCTCGCCATCCTGAGACGTAAGATTATCATTATCATAATCATCAGCCTTTTGCTGTCCACGGCCTCCTCCAACTCGCACCATTTTACCCTGCCTTCGGCTTGCCACATCCACCTGAGATGTTAAGTCTGAATATGTCAAGTTATTTTGTTTGTATTATCCAATTGAAAAAATATCAAAGTTTGAAAGATCAAAAATCATCTTAAATGATACAGCAACTTTTGTCAAATAATTAATACTTTCAACGTTTACCCGCTAAAAATAACTACATTGTCACGCCTCTTCCAAAAACTCAAAAATGTCTGGTGAATAATGGAATAAGGCAAGGCCAAACAGACCTAAAGCTCGTGCTCAGCCCAGCGAGAAATCTTTCACATACACACACATACACTAGACAACCCATCATAACACGCCATAAAAGCATATATTTCAGGTTCAATCTGTGTAAAATGAGTGTGTGTGAGCAGGTCGACATAAAATGTGTGACAACTTTTTCGGGACTATAGTTATTATTGAATGCATTGCAGTCACTGTCGCAACCGAACAAAAAACCTTGCACTACTTACTCTACTTATATGAAACGGAATAAACCATAACATATTTTCTTTTCTTCTGTTCTTTTGACAGCCTCCGTAGTAAAATTGGTTAGACGTCGCCTATGAAACGAAAGGCCGCGGGTTCGATCCCCGCTCTCAGACGATTTTTGAGGCCAAGTGTTTGTCCCGGGGTCTGAGTATTTGTGAGACGGAAAGACTCTCGTATTGTCTAATATCCAGGACACAATATTTAACTGATCTTAGAGTGGGGTCAGGATTCTTGGGTGTATTTACTTAATATTTGTTTGCTGTTCTACTATTTCAAATTTATATACGAAAACTAATTACACCAAAGGCATAACATAATATCCCCATTGCAAATATTTACATATTTACGCAACCTTAAAAATAGCCCACGAAAAAAGTATTCCCTGAACCAAAAAAATATATAATTTGGAAATATACCGATTCGAAATTCTAATCACGTTCGCTTATTTTTTTATTCCGCCGATCTCTTCTTCTTATTATTTATCACTTCTCCAAAAAGTCTCAAGTTATTTTAACTCATCTCATTAAACACGAGAATAAATCGTCTGAATTAATCTTGTTACACTATTTGTCATCGGCAAAAAGGCTCATTATTTCTCAGTAATTAAGGCAGGCTTAATTGTGCGTTGCTAGGCAACGAGTCCTTCGACCTCTGTCCCGTCCCTTTACGTATTTGCTACACTTCGAAAGTTATTAACTTTGATATGGGATCATAGGAATTTCCTTTGTTGTTCTTATTGATTGATTTTAATAGTTCATGTAAAGGTGGGCCTTTTAAGCGACATCAAAACAGGTCTGTTTGAGGTGTATGTTTAATCGCGGATATTTAAACTGATACTATACATATTTCAATGCGGTTTTTACTAATCGATAGAGAAAATTTCTTCAATGATTCGTATTAATAAATAAATGATATAACTTTTATAAATTAATAAAAAAACAACTTTCCACTTAACATAAGTATTTCATCATCCCAATTTAAAACTGAAATAAAATTAAAAGCTTAAACCAATTACCATACACTAGCCAGAATAAAAATATAAAAAATATCTACAATTTTAAAAAAGTATTTTTACGGATATTTACGTATTTCAAAGTGGAGCTGGGCTTAATGTGAAAATAAATTACGATTTAATTTCTTATTACTCAGAGAGTTTTACGAATAAAATGCTTTCTATTTATTGTATATTTGAGAACGGCCGATAACGTGGTTAATTTCGATAATTTACTCGAGTTTTTACCATTCAAATCTTATAAAAGGGAACAAGAATCTATATTAACCAAGACGTGAATTGTTTCATAACTTCTTTAAAGGTTGATCAAGTCATTAACGGGCCTCATAAATTACGGGCCATTACCGAATAATACTAAAACTTCAATAAATCATTAATTTCATAAAATTATACTAATATATTAATTTAACATTAAAGGTATTGGACCTCCTTAGGAAAATATGAATAATAAATACACCCAACAGTCACAAAAATAGTCCTAGCCCCACATTGAGATCGATTAAGTCTTGTGTCGTGGGTATCATAAACTACGGGAGACTTCTCGGTCTCACAAACACCCAGACCCACAAATATATAAACGAACCTTTTGTGTTCATACGATAATATTCAAATATACAGAAATAGCTAGAATAAATGTTACAAAGGGATTTCAATAATAATATTACTTCTATTCTTTTTAAAAAGCTGATATTCAGAAAAACTAAAGCAGCGCTGCTATTATGGAAATTGTTACGTTAAAAGCATGAATTAATCCGTGTAATGTTGAAAAAATCTAATCGGATTACACCACTCCGCTTGGTTGGACGCAATACAATACTCGGTGTGTGCAGTACGGTTTACCGGACTCGTGTGTTTCACAATCAGTGGAACAGCTTACAGTCTGTAATCTCCTAAGTAGGTACGGGTGAAGTATCGATTGAACGCTAGGCGGTCGCGTAATCGATTCTTTAGCCCTACTAAGGAGCAACTCGTTCTATTATCGCTTCGTGAATGGATCGGCTTGACTATGGCAGCACTGGTTCACAAATATTGAAGTAACAGCTTTGCTTCCACGTTTTGTTTAATAAGGGCAAATTCTGAAATGTTAGTAGCCTCTACTATTGTAAGTCTTTTTTATTTTCTCAACAACTGGTCAAGCATATTTCAATATCCAAAGAACGAAATTAGAGCTGAATTCAAATGTGCTTTTAAGTGACTTGCATATCAGTCAATTTAGATCTAGTTCTAATCGAATAATAATTTACTAGATTTTGATAACAATGACGCTATGCCTCGGTGGCGTAGTTGTACTAAAGTACGGTTACAAAGCTTAGATCTCAGGTTCAAATCCCGAGCTGGGCAAAATGATATCGGATTTTTCAATTCATTATCAGCCCAGAGTCAAAAATTTATGCCTTAAATGGCGATAGGCTCCCCACCTATCGTGGAACGGAACATACAAGGGGAAATGTGGGTGTATTGGCGTCTTTGCCTACCCCTTCTGGGAAAAAAGGCGTGCGTTTATGTATGTATGTATGATAACAAAGCCTCAGTAGCGCTCGATCGATGGCACTTACCGTAGTAATTAATTATAATTTAATCAATTATAAAAAATCCACAAAGTACGGAAAACGTAAAATCCAGTAGTGATGTAGTTTGCACCACTTCATAACATAAATCTGAGTGGCCACCTACCGGTCACAGACGCGATCAGCCATTTTTTATTATTAAGTTTTATAATACTGTGTGTTTATGTACGTTGCGTCTGTGTATCAATAAATAGTTTTTCTTTCTTTCTTTCAGTATCAAACTAAACCCTGTCAATGTGGAGCGAGCGATATGCCGAGGGTAGTAAATAATTATAACTCAACACGAGAGCGTTATCGCTGCAACCAGCTCTATGGCACAAGTTTTAATTAAACGCTACTGCACTTCTTGTACACGTGTTAATGTTAAAAAAAATGGTGTTGTGCCCTTTAATGACCTTTTATATGATTGTTATGTCTAACTTGTTACATATTTAAACTAATATTATAAAAAGGAAAGATATGATTGTTTGATTCCATTGAATAGTGCGGCGTGTTAAGGTCACCCGCAGATAGGGGTAGGTAGAAAATTAATAACGCAGGGTATTTACGTGGTTCAGGCTTTAATAATTCGCATTACCGTCTTACACTCGGCACTGATGCTGTATATTGTCCCTGATGAGCAAACTCGATAGAATCCCTTTCCGCCCCCCACCTACCCATTCCCGTCCCTTCCTGTTGCTTCCTATCCAACCCCCCTCCTCCGCCTTCCCGTCACCTACCATCCATTCCTTTCCCATCCCATATTTGCAAAGTATAATGGAAAATGTTTGATTTTTGTACTTTAACACTTATTCTGTACTGTTAGTTATAAGATTCACGGGTATCCCACAGGCAAATTGCAATAAATATATATATATATATTTATTTTTTCAAAAAGAGTACGGGCAGAGCCGGGTCTGTCTCCTAGTTAAATATATAGACGATATCATAGATTGTCCCTCAGTAATATGTATATCCCAAACAAAAACAGAAAGCATCATAAAAACGAACATAAATACCAGGATAAGTTCATAATTATTATAACTCGAGGCAAGGGCGTTATCACTGCAAACCTATTACAAAAGTTTTGATAAACGCTAATGCACTTCATTAAATAGAAACACATGATTAAACACGTGTTTATTTAAAAATAATGAACAAAGTGCCGTTATATTACCATTTATATTTTATATTGTTAGCTGCACATAAAAAGGAAAAACACATAAATATATTACAAATTTAAAAATGTACAGATGTGGACATAGTGACGGCATTGCACCTGATGGTAAGTGCCAATGCCACCCAGGCAGAGTATCCATTGGCATCGGACGGCAGTCCCATGCCAATGGAAACAATTATGCCGGCCTGCTAAGGTGCCTCTTCACACCACCCCGGAAGGACCCAGGATTGTAGGAAGGAGGGAACACGTGAGACGGCAAACAATTCCACAGCCTGACGGTGTGGCACAAAAACGAATTCGAGAACCGTTTGGTTCGCGCCGGGATGGTGTGGACCGTCAAGCTATGGCTTCGCAAGCCAGCACACGTGGTTCTGGTTAGGAATGGAGAGGAAGGGATAAAGTTGAACAATTCTTCAGAGCACTCACCGTGATACAGGTGGTAGAACACGCTTAGAGAGGCGACATCTCTCCGGAGTTGTAGCGACTCTAAGCTGCTCGTAACCTCTGCATCATTCACAATGCGGATGGCCCGCCGCTGCAATCCATCCAAGGCATCGAGCAGGTACTGGGCGGATCCATCCAAGAGGTGCGAGCAGTACTCCATACCCGGCCGGACCTGCGCTTTATATAACGACAAAGCTAACCGGGCGTGAAAAATCGACGCACCCTGTTTAGGACTCAAACCCTGCGTGATGTGGCAGTTATTACGCCCTCGATGTGATTCCTTGGATTGAGATCACAGCGGATATCCACACCAAGGATATTTAGGTCATTCCGCATTGAGAGGGGAGCATTCTGAAGAATGGGGAGGGGAGAGAACGGGAATTTTTTGCACGTGAACGCACACACCTGGGTTTTCTTGGCATTGAACTCAACCATATTCCAGGAACCCTATGTAGAAATGAGGTCCAAGGTCCGGTTGAGCTCAATGACAAGATCGTCGCGTCCCTTCACAGTTTCGACTCGGCAACCTGGAGGCCCGCAGTGGTATCGCCCATGAACCGTGCTGTCATCTGCATAGCAATGAATGTTGCCAGTCTTATCGCTCTCCGCGATTTATTAAGGCAAACTTTGGATGATGAGAAAAGGAAACGAAGAGATTAATAAAGTTTAATGATTTTTTATTGTTTTTATAGAAAGTTAGTTGCATAGCAAATGTAAAGTAATATATTATACTAACTAAAGCATTATGAAATCGAGTAGCAAACGTTAAATGTTGTAAAATGTGAAGCGATATAATAAGCTGAGCTCACAATTATAACTCTACGCGAGAGCATTATCGCTGCAAACAGTTCTATCGTACCAATTTTAATTAACGCGCTGCACTTAAATAACTCGAAACATGTTATAGTTTACGTGTAGTTAAATAACATTAAATGATTATACACGTGTTTATATAAAAATAACAATGAATTAGAGGGTTGTTATATTGGTCTTAAAGCATTTAGGTGAACGCTATATCCAACTTGTTACATATTAAATATACTTACGATGTAAAAAAAAAGATGGGAAGGGTTATAAAATCGAGTAGCAAATATTAAGAGCGCATTTGCACGGACGCTTAAAAAACGTCGACTTTGACGGTTTCTTACTGTTCCCAATAATTATGTTCATATGAAAATTTTACTTCAACGGTCAACGTCAAAAATCCGACAGCGCTCGATAAAAAAGCGTCGCTTTTTAAAATAGCCTTCGTGTGAACAAACTTATGAATTTATATTTGTTTCATTGCAACTTTTTATTTGAATTTTAGGTTAAATTTAAATAACTCATTAGTCATAAGACTAGATGGTAGATCGTCATTAAACGATGTATTAAATATTAAAAACATTTTATATATGAAAATGCAACGTTATTTTAACGCGCGTTGAAATAGCGCCCGTGCGAATGGGGCCTTATGCCTAGCTGAGTTCACAATTATAACTCGAGGCGAGCGTTATCGCTGCGAACAGAACTATCGCACAAGTTTTGATTAAACACGCTGCACTTCATTACGAATGGAAACACATAGGTGCATGGGTTACTCTGTACCTCGACACGACGTCGAATGTTCGAACATCGCACGCAAAACTGTAAGAATACTCGTATACCTAAATACTTCACAAAATGTTCGTATCCTGTATCGTACGTCATAACCTTTTAATTTAACTTAGTCTAAACTAAGTTAAATTAAAAGGTTAAAACTCATATTGTAATAGAAACACAGTAGTAGTAGTAGACTTACAGTATATAGCTTCGTTGCTTTATTTTAATATGTGTGGTAATCTGTGGACAATGGTGTGGGTTATATGTGTGTAAACGCGATTAGTTTTTATTTTATTTTTTTATGTTTGTTATTAGCATACAGGGTATATCAAGACTGCTACCGAAAACGAAGCTGGGTGGTAGTTTTAGTGTGCATAAAATTGTGACGTTTTTTTTTATTTTTTTTCTATCTTCGTATTAGGATGGTAAACACATAGCTTTTATCTTAAATAATAGTGTACATCCTTTTATTTTTAAAGGCGCTATGGTACGCAACGCTTTAAGTTATTATTTTAGTACAAACTATGGATTTACCACTCAAATTCGACGATATATACAAGACCATAAAAAAAAATTGTCGCGTTTTTTTGCGAATTTTTTAGTTACATTATGTTTGTAGTCACTAAAACTACCACTAGGCTTCGTTTTCGGTAGCACTCTTGATATACCCGGTATAACCGTTTATTGCACCTTGTAAATAAAATTAAAAAAAAAATGCGAAGTGAATGTTTTCATCACAAGTTTCATAGGGAATAATATTGATTTTTATATTGGAAAACTTTTATCTTTTGTTGACGTTCAACGTCCGAACATTCGTACTTCGTGTCCGAGTATAGAGTATCCCCCCAGAGCCCGTGTAACCGTGTTAGATGTGAATACCTAATCACCAGTTGTTAGTTCTATGGAAAATGCTTGCTTATTCATTTGTTTTTACAATAAACGTTTTGCTGCTGGTAAAATTAATGCACGTATGTAAGATATTTTTTATGTTGCAAAGAGACCTCAAAAACGGTGAAGGAAAACATCGGGAGGAAACCTGCATACCATAGCGATTATAAAATTCTATGGTATGTAAGTCCGCCAACCCGCACTAGGTCAGCGTGGTGGACTATATGGCCTAACCACTCTCAATCGTTAGTCGATTGTAGAGGAGGCCCGTGCCCTGCAGTGGGACGTATATGGGCTGATACAGAAAAAAGAGACCTCATTGTACCTGGTTCCTTTCTGTTACAGCTGTTTATTTTAACCTATTTTGTACACCAAAAACATCTTTAACTAAATTATATTTATCATAAGAGGACAAAAGGCGGTAGTATCGCGCAAGGCAATCTCGGGCATAAGATAAAGAAAATAAAGGAAGGGCAGTGTATTTTTAAGACTCTTATATTTACTAATATTAAGCTTCTTTTACAGAAGTCATGATAGAGATCCATGGTAGAAATTTCATAGGCAGCGTCCATATATCATATTTGGGTGCTTCATTTTAGGAACAAACGACTATAGAACTCCGCTTTGTCAAAAGACTACGTCTGTTTTTACGATTATTGATTGTACGGTTACTCTGATCAGCCCAAGCGTTTTACTAATTCAAGGGTGTGAAACAACTCTATTTTTTAATGTTAATTTCTAAAATTAAATTACTGCACTATACATTTATAAACTCCCATAATTTGCTAGGTAGGCAGAAGTGCAAACAGGATAAACCAATTTGCGTCTTGTGTATTCTGTCCTAAAATGTAACAGATGTGCAAGCCTATAGCCACACGGTCCACAAATTCTTAATTCCTGGCTGATTTTCAAAATTAAAATTCAATAGATCTTTTCTCGACCCGAGATTCGAAACTCAGACCTCAGCACCTTAATCATATCCTAGTAAAATTGTGTGAACAAGGCAGCTAATAGACGGATTTGGCCATTTAATACCAGTAAAATGTTTTAACAACGTTAAGACTTCTAATTAAAAGGTACAAAATTTGTACCCTCAATTCAGGATTTCAATTTGCTTCCAACGAGTTATCATATTACCAAACAACCGTGCTACGTACACACCAATTTCTAATTCAAACAACAAAGACCAAGGATTCCACATTTCCGTTAAGCAAATAAGACAATGTGCGATAGTAGAGATAGCACTCAAAACACGGCAGACCACCGTATTTACCCAGCAATAATATTAAACAATAATACACATTAAGTCTTGAAGCAGAAGGTGTATTATCGAGTGGGTTGTAGTATTCGATATAGGTTTAAAAGACCTTTCCACATCGTCTTTATAAAAATCGACTAATGGATGTAAATGTAACGTTTTAGCTTTCTGTCAGCTTAACTGTCGATTGTGGTTTAAAGATCTCTACTATAATAAGATAATATTTAGAGACTTTGGATCTTAGTACTCAGGCCAACTTGAATCTAGGTGGATGAATAAATTTACATAATGTCTAATGTGGATTAATTGCCATTGAAATTGCACAATTTGTTCTCAAAAGGCCCAAGAGGACCAGCAGGCAAGATCACTCCCTACCCAAGTAGATCTAAATCTAATTTGACCACTTTCATATTAAAATTTATGATTACAGAAAGTTCCCTGTCGAACATGAGTCTGCTAATTACATCCAGGAAATTCATATTACCAAATGAGAAACATGTCTATTAGAGAATTAAATACGTATATATTTACTGGTGGTAAGTCTCTCACATGTGAGAGGCCATCTGGGTAGGTACCACCGCAATGTCTATTTCTCCCGTGAAACAACACTGCTTAAATGCGCTGTTGTGTTTCCGATTGAAGGACATTGTAGCCAGAGCAACTACTGGACATATTGAGACTTAACATCTTATGTCTCAGGATGGCGAGCGCAGTGGAATGTTGCTACTGTATATGAGCGGTCGTATCGCTTACCATCAGGCGAACGGCTTGCTCGTCTCGCCATTCACTGCAATAAAAAAAAAAATATTCCTCCAATTCAGTATCGTGTTAATCTGACTAGTTATTTAAACCTTTACCCTGAACCTCTTTAACACAAATTAGTCAATCCATTTCTTGTTAGCCTTCCGCTTCGTAAAATGTAATTTGTTCATAATTAAGTAATTTACTGAGTGGTTGACATTAGCCGAGCCCTTGTAAGCTAATATTTCATTGACATTGGATAAAGCCCTTCCGATGAATTTGAGTAGGCGTTTGAAAAGCGAGATGAGTTCAAATATTTAATACTAGCAGTGTGGTTCGGTTTTTGGCCGAATTATTTTAGGCCTATGCGTTACTCCAATGTTTAATCTATCATACAATGAAGTTTTACTAAAAACCAATCAATAGATTTTGCATGAAACAAAAACAAACATACATCACCATCATATCTAAACTAATATAATAAAAGGAAAGATTTGATTGTATGTTTGCACAGAATATACTCTGAATCTACTGAACCGATTTGAAAATTTCTTTCACCATTAGACCCATACATTATCCGTGTTGGACATAGGTGATAATAATATAACATTTTCAAAAAAATATATCAGCTCTCGGGCGGGCCGGACCGCTATGTATGATATTAGTAAGATTCATATCAAGTTCATAACACTTGAAATTCACTAACCCGGTATTAATTAACATCAAAAGTATCGCAAAGGATCCCCAAGTAAACACAAAGTGAAAATTAAGTGAAGACTAAGTTGCGATAAAACTTCGATAGCGCAAAGTTAGTGTCGTAATTTGAAAACTTGACGCCCATAAAGTAATGGTAACTTGTTGAGTTGCTGATGTTCCGCGCTATGGTAAGTTAGGGTCCTCATTTGATTTTATGCTTGTTCTTTTAGTGTCTAGTCTGTTTGTTTTCATTAGTTAACCCATACATACTGCTTTGAAGGTCTCTTAAATACATTGACTATGAACTTGGTTACATAAAAATTGTGGGATATCCTGAGGAAAGTTCAGTAACAATAAAACGTTGGACCTTAGTATACCTATCTTTATGAACTATAATTACAATAATTACATAGGTCACAGACTTTACGATTGTGACTCTAATTATTATTGTTCTACACAATTTATTTTTGTACTATATGGATAGAGTATTAACTAAAACGGTGAAGGAAAACATCGTGAGGAAACCTGCATACCATAGCGATTCATAAGAATTTCTATGGTATGTAAGTCCGCCAACCCGCACTAGGCCAGCGTGGTGGACTATATGGCCTAAGCACTCTCAATCGTAGTCTCGATTGTAGAGTAAGCCCGTGCCCTGCAGTGGGACGTATATGGGCTGATACAGATACAGATACAGATTGACTGTCCCGGTAGACAGAATAAAGTTTTTTTTTGTAATTTGTAATTCATGGTGTTCTTAGCTACTGTTCATGAGCAGTCATATCGCTTACCATCAGGCGAATAGCACATGCTCTTTTTACCATAAATCGCAAAAAAAAAACAACACACCTTTTGTTACTCTCTTTTTCTCCACTTCAGACGTAAAACAATACGTACATTACCAAAAAACCCGGTGAATATTTAAAAGGGCGATAACAATCCGTGCATTTAGCCCAGAGCGGCCAAACCGCACGTGTGCCCATTACCCCTATGAATTATTCAATCGATCACTTCTCCAACGTAATGTTCACACTAAATTTAGCTCCTCGTCTGCGAACTTTGTAACGTACACTCGTCACATGCTGGAAAATCAGTGGAAAATTGATAAGCTGTGTTATCGAATGAAATATCGCAGTTCAAGATTAGTTGATTTCTTAGTATTTTTAGCAATAGATCTGGTTAAGAAGCAACAGGCAAAGAAGTCACCTGATGACATTGATTTGAAAACTAAGGATAGGCCCTTCATTACATTAAGAGTATATTATTTTTATTTTATTTATTAAGGACAGCCAGTGGTTGTTACAATATAACTTAGACTAATGAAGATACACAGAAATAACTTAAAAGTAACCCTTTGAAGGCGGTCACAACTTGCACCGTATGTGATAAAACAATATACATGGTACATATTATTATATACTCGTATTTAAGTTTGTTTAAATGTTAAAAGGATCATAAAAAAGGATCATAGGTAAAACAATGTTAGAATTATCCGAAATATAAGTATAAGTAGAACGCCATCTAGAAAGAACAATAACTCTTCATCTAGAAAAATAACTATATAGAAATAAAATTGTTAAATAAAAATTGTATGTATGTAATAAATAGATTTTGTCTTAGAAGGGACAAGAGTTATTATATTTTTTTTTATAATTAAAGCTCCACTAGCGATGCGCTCTTTGCCCTGTAAATACATATATTTATTTCATTGCTTGATGGTAAAAGATCATTGCTACTCATGAATATCCACAACGTTTGGAGCATAAATGTGTTGCGGGCCCATAAAATCGTAAGAACGTCGGGAAGCAATAGAAAACGCGTACTGCAAAAACTTCCGACAATTTCACTCTCGTTGTTTGAGGTTTTTTGTTGTTTAGTCCTATTATTTTATCTCTCAATAATCAGCAGTCAGGGTCGACTTGTATATACTCGAATAAACTTAACGTATTGAAATGTTCTGTTAACAGATATCGGTCTATTTTACTACGCAACTAAAACTTTTCTGCGAATGTAAAACTATAAATTGTAAAATAAATAACTATAATAATACATTGATACATATATGTACGACCGCGACAAAACACGATATTTCTCTACAATGAATCTTGGGCTATAGTTCTCCCAACATAATTGTAAATAGAAGCATGAAGCATAATTTAAATTCCCGAAAAAACTAATTTACATGCCAATTAGCTTCTCTAAACGTAGACATATTTATTTACAAAATCACAAGAACGTATTGTATGCATCTGAATTTCAGTTCAATAACAGTGTAAAAATAATGTCTGTCATGTTTACACAATGGTATTGACAATTGTTATGTTAAGTGTTTAGTAATGCCTTATAGATGGAATTTTAAAACGTACAAGTTAAGGAAAAAGTGTTCTAAGTATTTTTGGACGACTTAGGTAACCCGAATGACTTAAGATGCGTTGGGGTAACACTGATATAATAGTGCGTAAAGGGTAAGAATGAAAACCATGTATGCAACATGCGAAAATGCAGCCAGGTGGTAACTTTAGTGACTTTAGACAACATTTTTTTTCTTGTAATTATTTTTCAGCCGTTTTGTCGCGTCCTCTAATATTAACAATTTCACTTGGCATTATTTGGAATCAAAAATGTTCCAATATTCACACACATCAAAAATATTACAGTCCCCACACTTTTTCACTCACTGTCCTGTCAATTTCAGCTTTATGTAAGTTTTAATAAAGACACTATATAAAATACGCACACTCACCACAAGTGACCATCAATTTCGCTACCATAAAACACACACACCACGCTATGCCCGACTGTACGTAATGATATTACCTTCGAGCTGTCACGACTCGGCGCGTCATTCACAAACATTGGCACAAATTGAGATCTCCACGTTTTGTGTTGGGTAAATACAGCCAACATTTGTGGTCAGTTTACATAACACTTACAGGGCACATAAATACATTTTCAGTTTTAATATTTAAGGCTATATTTTTGGTCTAGTGTCCAATGGATTATGAATTATGAGGTTCGAGTTAGGTATTATGTTCTTCGACATTTGAAAATACTACAAAGAGTTAAATTCATTATTTTTAAAGAAATACAACATAAAATATGCACAATATATCTTATTGGGTTAATAAACACGTGTTTTAAATAAATTAATAATGTATTATTTACTTAACTCACTGAATTTCTATCTTAACTATTAAACGATGTAAATAAATAGAATTACCTTTAATAAACGGAGTAGGGACCTTTCGAAAGTTTATTTTGTAATTTCATTCCAATTTCAGCAGACAACATTTAAACACGTACAAAATATTATTATTTTCGTCGATGGACAATGTTCTGCAATTTGTAACTCTTTGTGTGTTTCGTTTTTAACACGCTTTTATTAGCTTCACCTGTATGTTTGTATGTATGTATGTATGTAACCGACTCATTTGAGCTCGATTTTGCCCTACTTAGAACGGTCAGATTTAAACGTTGCATACTTATCCAGGACCGATGACTACGCAATAATTTAAACAGTATATGACATTATCTTATCCAGAAACATTAAAAAATATATATATTTTTTAAATAAAAATTTGGTAATTTGCGCGCAGCTGTCTTTCTTCGATAAGACAGCCGTAGATAATATTTTAGTGCAAGCAATTAAATTATAGATTAAAAAACTAAAAAACACGCTTGCATAAAAGATCCAACTAAAAAATAATTGATAATGAGTTTAAGATTCGAAAGAAAATGGAGTAAAATACATGAATTTTCTTGCTATAAAGCGTGGGGTGATGTAGGATAAGTAATTGTTGTAAACACCCCACGGTTTGTAACGCTTATTATGCAAGCGTGTCTTTTTATTTTTTTTATTTCCTAATAGCATTTGCTGAAAATTACTTTTAATATACTAATACAAACATAGTAGACACGAAATCGAATCTACAACATTCTACCACCCGCCTATAGAGTATTATAGTAATTGATACGAAGGTTCCTTTCGCTTATATTTTCATAGAAGTGTAATAGTATGCAATGTTATAGTGGGCAGAAACTCTTATTCATTTAAAAGATAAGGTCTTTGACAACGATATATATTTTGTAAGAAGCTATATCCTTTAGATATAAAATGAATGTGAAATAATAACCTTGAGCATCAAATATCCTTTCACCTCCACCATAAAATCACCATAATAATCTCTTTAGCATTCCTTTTATATTCGTCACGTGAAATAAACTGATCCAAAGAGACAAGATTTAATTATATAAAATTTACTTACAGGTACCGGGGTTCCCTCGGATTAGATAAGAAGCAAGGCGCCTGAAACGAACATAAAACACAAATAAAGCATCGTAAAAATGTATCCGACGTTTTGCGAAAACATATTCAGATAAAGTGGTAAAATTATCATCAGTATGATAACATAGCTTACACAGTACACGTAAAATAAAATGACAAATAAATAAACATATATAAACAATAAATAAATATACAATTTCAGTGCTTAAATAATGTTAAACAGTGAAATAAAGGATTAAGTTGTGTGTGTGTAATGGTGTGTTAGTGCCAATAGCCATGGGTTGCCAGCTGGGTAAGTTGGCAGCGTCAGAACGGCGTGCCAATAACGCTGGTGCGGCCTTGACTGATGGGCCCCCGCCAGCCACCGACCCTCGACTGCCTCTCACCGCCAAGCAGAAGTACTCCATGCTGGCGTCTTGGAAAGGCATCTCCAGAGCCATGGAGAAGACCGGCATTTGTATGTTTATAAAGTGAGTACTATTATATATAGATAACACTGGCTTAGGTTTATGAGTAGTAATTATGGTGTGAAATAGGGATTATTGTGATTATAGGTTGTGCAAAACCTGAATGTAGCATCAGCCGATGACGACTATTAAGAAATTTTAATGTGTATAAGACAATTATGTTATGGGGCAATTCCTGCTAGGAAAACTATTAAAAAATGCTAAATATTATCACTCGTGGACTTATGAAGCTTGTAGCCTTTTCTCTTCTCAGTGGACCAATTTAAGCAACATTGATGCATCCTGGTTCTAGGCTATCTCTGTTATTTTTTTATTACGAGTAATTTAGGTGACTCAGAGCTTCTTCCACATTTATAACTTTATTTTCCTCTGGAACAGTATTTATTTCTAAATGTAGTGTTGTCTACACCATTTTCTGTACCACAGATAAAGTTTTTGAAATATTAATTAAGTAGCAAATGCTTGGGCGCGTAACGAATATCAATTTGTATTAAAATTAGTATTTATTCCTAAAAACGTCTTCCAACAAGCAATTATACAGTGAAATTAAAGGTAAGCGCAACGAGCAGAGACCGCAGCTGTAATATGCACGCGCCACCGCAGGGAATAGAAGGACAGCTCCGGGGAAATTACATAGTCTAACACTACAAACAAACAATTAGTGCATAATAAGTTAGATCGTAGCTTCATTTACGCTTGTTAAATATTTTTCCTCGGTGTCTGTAAGATCAAAAGAGGAGATTGTTTGAACAAAGGTTTCTAATAGTAATAGAATGACCAAAAAAATGGGATTGATAAGGCCATATTTTTCTATTTTCTAGACTACTATAGGCAAGTACAGTCAGAACTAAGGAAGTTGCTTAGAGCAAGCCGCTTTCACCAGGTCTCTGTGGAAATATGGCCAGTTAGTCGAACAAATACACAGTTGATTATCGCGAAATTATTTCGGGACACTGACTACTGAGTTCAATACTAAGAAATGAAATGAACAGTTCTTGTGTATCAGTGGTTGATACTCCCGGTTTGATGCGTTCCAATTAGAAGAACATTGTGTACCATTATCGTACGCCTGCCCACAAGTTGGACGGATGGATATGGCAAGAAATAACTAGATGCAGGCCGATTCCAACAGGTTTATGTGACGATCTATGGGGCCTATATTCAGCAGTGGACTTCCTGAACACAAGTTAGAAGTTAAGAGTTTGATCAGTGGTGCTTTACAGCTGGCTGTAAATGTCTTTAGGAGACGTAATTTACCTCTTTAGTCCATTGATTTGTCACCCGCATTGCTACGGAGGGAAGTGGACGAAAATATTTCCAACTCCTCCTATTATTTTCTTTATGATTAATTTTGTTGTGGGTTAAAGATAAATTAGACAGACATTCCTGGAGACTCGCAGGGCTTCAATGCTCGGTGTCATTACTTTGCGTGCCACTGTTGATCCTGGCTTACAGGAGTTACAGTGGCGTGTGTGAGGGCGGGACAGTCTCCAGTGGACTTTCTGTGGGTAAAAAGAGCGAGAGAGAGAAAGTATGCAGTTATTGCGTGGCATTAAGAGATTTAACATCTAATATCCTGTACAATGCTGTGCTTAGTAATAAATTCTGAGTGGTTTTGCTCCTTTATAGCCAGGCAGGTTGTTATAATGGCTAATAAAAAATATAGGAACATTAGCCCCCTGGCGCTGTTGGTTAGACGCCGCCTGTGAAACGAGAGGCCTCGGGATTGATCCCGGTACTGCGGTAAATATGTATGTGAACCACATGCATTTCATTCGAGTATTAATTGTTCGTGAGACTGAAAAGTCTTTGTATTATCTGATATCCAAGACATTAGATTCGGTCTTTGTGTGGGGTCAGGACTATGTATGTGACTGTTGGGTGTATTTATTATTTATTTATTGTAATGCTGAACTTCTAAATAACTCAATTTCAACTTTACCAAATTTCGAAAATAATCTTTAAACTTTCGACACGACGCTGTCATTTAAAATTCTTACCTATACGATATTTTCATCTCGTGTCCAGGATATTGACAATCTAAACATGGCGACATAAGCGGATATTAACTAACATTGCCCGGCGGATATTCAATACTGCCTTCAAACGAGACTACCTTGCATACACAAACTTGAAATATGATAGAAGTTTTCATAAAAAAAAATGATTAGATTTTTATACCACAAAAAAGTACCTACACTTTATGGTAACTACAATGTAGAGTAAATTATGTATCAACATAATTATGTCGGCCTGAATCAATCCGGATATAAACAATTAATTACTGAGGCCTGCGTAACAACTGAACATATTAAGACTTAACATCTTATGTCTCAGTATGGCGAGTGCAGTGGAATCACAAGCATTGCTTTATAATTCAAGGCGTTGTTTGGTTTTGCTACTGTTCATAGGCGGTCGTATCGCTTACCATCAGGCGAACGGCATGCTCGTCGCGCCATACATTAGAACAACAAAAAAATTATATGGAACCCATTGATTTATAATGTCTTAATTGATTTTAATGTCAATACTGTACTGTACTGTATCAGACCATATACGTCACACTGTAGCAGGGCGCAGGCCTCTACAATCGAGGGTACGATTGGTTGGCCATATAGTCTACCACGGCCTAGTGCGGGTTAGGTATGTTGACAATGAAACCCTATCCACTCGTGACTAGACTGTTCCGTAAGTAATAAGAGATGTTCCCAAGTAATGAATAGGTACAAAAAACACTTTTTTGTCCAATAAGTTAATAAATAAATAAATAATAATAAATAAGTAACACCCAACAGTCACATACATAGTCCTGACCCCACACTAAGATCGAGTCTTGTGCCGTGGGTATCAGGAACTACGAGAGACTTTTCGGTCTCACAAACACCCAGACCCGAGAGAAATATTTGTGGGCCGCACAAACATTTCTCTCGGTGCGGGGATCGAACCCGCGGCCTCTCGTTTCACAGGCGGCGCCTAACCGCCTGCGCCACGGAGGCTGTCAAAAAAAGTTCGTACTATATTCTCGGTTAGCTACGTTATAATGAGCAAAAACCCTAAAATACATATTCTTGGTTATTAATATAATATGTCTAAAGCCTTAGAACTGACTAATTAAGAATCCTTCTGTACCTTAAAGGGGGTATTAACCATTGTCTTGCCTACTAATTATTTATACTATATATATATATATATATGATATTTCTAAAGCAGCACCAATATTCTTCAAAATAAATAGACGGTTAATAATACCAAGCCATAAATTAAGTTCTGCCGCGCGACAGCCAATTAACTTGAATTATTAAATTTCATCTCACAGGTCGAAAGAATTAATTTAATAAACTCTGTATTTTATGATGAGATACTTTATACGATAAAGCTAGTACAATTAATTAATTAATTATTATTAATTAGTCAAAATGTTGTTCAATTTGTAGGTACGTAATTTATTATATAAACTTTTATACATGTTATTTTTAGGCTTCCGTACCTAAAAAGGAAAAAATATATCCTATAAGGGTTCCCTTATAGGATCACTTTGTTCTGTTGGACTTCCAGTCATTAGTCAACCTATAGTCTTTAAATTTGACATGAAGCAACGTTTTATAGCACACATAAAGCACAAATGGCAAAAACTCATTTTTTTTGTTACATAACATAGGTTTGAACGGAACCTTTGTGGGATCAGAACTAAGTATGTGAGTATTTATTAATTATTATTACTTATACAATTATTATTACTAGTTCCACTTATTACCAAACAGCGAGCTACCGAAATATTCCATAAACAAAACATTTACCTTATAGATTTTCTGTTTATCATAAAATCTACATCCATAAACATAAAATAACGAATTTCATGTCAAACTTTACGCGTAAAAGGGCGGAGGAATATAAAATCGAATCTAACTTATCCCTTCACGAACAAGAATATAATGTTTCAGAAATCGGAAAGTATTTTTTATGTTCTCCCGAAGTTGTTTATGTTGTACGGTGTAATAAAAAATTTACGTTCTTCATTTTTGGAATATTTTTTCAATTTTTTCTATTATAATAATAAAATATTTATTGGAAAATATCAGAGTAATAATAAAAAGCAAGTAACTTAATCAGAAAATTCATGAAAACCTAGACTGCTAAAAACTTTGCCTTTTCTTTTTGCAATATACGTTACCTTACATTTCAATTTTGAAATATACCTTATTTAGTATATTTGAAAAGTGAAATGTGTATGTGAAGTCTTCTAACCCGCACTAGGCCAGCATGGATATATGGTCTATCCCCTCTCAACCGTAATCTCGATTGTAGAGGAGGCCTGTGTCCTGCAGTGGAACGTAATTTATTGTGCTAATACAGTACAGGTCCTACCCGACTAGACTGCTGCAAAAGGAAAGGCAAAGTTTTAAGAAGTACGTATTGGTGGAGTTATAAACGGTAAGCATTTTCACAAATCATATCAATAATTTGGTTTCGAAATGCTTTCATTCATTAAGGTAATTTTGTAAACAAATTATTTACTGAAACAGAACAATATTATCCAGTCTCTTCAAATATCAAACAAATTCATTAAATAATTAAACAATCAGATCCGTAAATAATTGACAACAAAGAAAATTGGATATTATTTTATTTGCCGATAACGATAAGAGCGCCGATTGTTATCCTAATTTTAAACGGTTTTCTTTTTGAATGGTGTTATATTTGTAGTGAATAATAAAGAGTTTATAAATAAATTTTGACAGCCTTCGTGGCGCAGGCGGTTAGACGCCGCCTGTGAAACGAGAGGCCATGAGTTCGATCCCCGCACCGAGAGAAATGTTTAAGCGGCCCACAAATATTTCTTTCAGGTCTGTGTTTGTAAGACCGATAAGTCTCTCGTAGTTCCTGATACCCACGATATAAGACTCGATCTTAGCGTGGGGTCAGGACTATGTATGTGACTGTGGAGCGTTATTCATTTATAGTTAAATTGTGCACAATTCTCTTTTACATTATGATTCATTCGAATAACTTGTGTACAAAACTGTGGAGATTCCTTAAGGGCTCTCGCCGGAAGTGACGGCCTCGGCCTTTCAAAACGCTGCGCCGCCCGATGCGACCCTAACCCACTTTCCTCTTTAATTGAACTGTGAATAACCTTAAATAATAACCAGGAAATGAAACTCGACTTGAATATGAAATTGTATTTTAAGAAAGTCATGATATCCAACAGGTAAAAGGAATATTCAAAAAAACCCTATAACAGTTGAGAGCTTTTGTGGCGCAGTTAGTTGAGATTCAGCTATAAAACGAGAGGCTGCAGGGTCGATTCCGTCTTCGAGAAAAATGTTTTCACGTATCTGTATCAGCCCATATACGTCCCACTGCAGCGCACGAGCCTCCTCTACAATTGAGAGCACGATTGAGAGTGGTTAGGCCATATAGTCCACCACGCTGGCCTAGTGCGGGTTGGCACGTATAGTATTTTGCTATATGTCGAGTATCTTGTAGTTTTTGATACCCACGATACAAGATACATAATTTATTTAGTTATTTTATTAAATTAGTACGGTTGACACCAATTACACTAATTAATAACAATCTAAGAAATATTCTATATAATAATTTTAAATAATGAAATCATAAAACAAAATATTTGACTTATATCTAAGTTATAAAACATAAAGATTAAAAAAAAATGTAGGCATACAAAAGAAAAACTTTACATATTAAAATATCACGTAGACAAAACTACATACATACATCACGCATTTGCTTCACAGTAGCACAAACATTCCGACAGGATCACCTTCCATTCATCTGCGAATAAATCACAGACTTTCGACAGACAAGTCTTGTTACTGTGTGACTGAAAAACATATTTTAATCTATGGAGTGCATTTGTTGGACATAGAGTGGGCAGATACAGAATACTAATTTACACATTCGGAGCCCTGCGAATATATTCATGTCGCGCTATTTAGTAAAGGTCGTACGTCTCCCAGAAGTGCCGTCGAGTTAATTGCTTCCACTATTAGCGATGTAATATGTCTCTTCCCGTTCTGATGAAGCTACACAGATTGTCAGACGTTGACTTTATTGCGTATATGAAAATAATGTTTGTCTGTTCGTGTTTTGTGAATGCGTACTTTTATGAAACTGGTAGTTGATGTACGTAGTCTAATTTTTTTTATGGTACTGAAGTACAAATAAAATAAAATATCCCATCAAAAACATCCTGTAAAAAAATTCCAAGTCTCGCAGCTCAGGTTTTCTACCGCAAAAAGTTGTGAGATGCATGTAATACCAAGTCGATTAATTTATTTAGTCCTTAAGGGACCTTCTATATAAAGTTATTACGTTAGTTATTACCATATCAATATTAAAAATTCTTTACGTTTTAAATAAATGGATCGACTTGGCCATCGCATGAAAACATAATGTATCGTACAAGTTATACATAATGCTGCTGGCCAAGTCGATCTATTTATTTAAAACGTAAAGAATTAGAGAACTAGATACAAATTATGAAATGTTTGAATTTTCCCCTTATTTTAGACACTAAACACTAATTATATTCTAAATTTGAAGGTTCTATGTCTGCTAGAAATGCCTTAGACTTTTGATGATCGGTCAGTCAGTGAGTGACAAAATTAAGAAAGTTTGACTAGTTACAATTCTTAAACTACTGGTTCAAATTGAATGAAATTTTAAATATACCGTGTTTACACAATGCCTGCTTAGTAACTGAAAATTCAGGCTTCATGCTTTAGCCACAACGAAGTTATAGAGGTTTGAAAATGGTCTGAATTGCTTCGAGAAAAGGATGTTACGGCCTATAGCTCGACTTGGAGGGGGCTCGGCCGCGCCCCCAGATAGTTAAGATGCAATAAGATAAACCTTTTTTCTGTTTCAATATTACTCTTTCTCGTGCTTTTCCACAATCACCATTTTGTGAGTAGTTATGAAACCGAGAGAACTTGTAACTAAGCGTAAAAATAAAAAAACCTACGTGATAAGTCAATGCTTTGCCTCAGAAATTGACTTCAAATCTCTTTAAAATACCAATACTATCACGAAAGGATCAACAATGTTTACCTCCTAGCATATTCTCAACACGAAGACCAAAACGTAATTTGAATTTAAAAATTGTATCTTTTATCCTCTCTCTACCTAACCTTCAAAGAACACGAGAAGCATCTTAAAAATATTCCATTGAGTGAAACGAGATCTTTGCTCTCTGTTATTTACTTTCAGCGTTTGTTTCATCAGTCTTACAATATAGCGAACATAAAATGATGCTTAATTTTGTTTCAGAGTACACAAATTACATGTTTCCTTCTAAAATGCGAGATTACGTTTGTTTTGTGGAAATGTTATATACTGGCGGCCTGGCCCGGTTCCGCCCGGGTTCAGATGAACTTTTTTTAAATATTCTATCGCCTATGTTCATTAGGTATAATATGGGATTCTAATGGTGAAATATTTTTTCAAATCGGTCCACTATTTTCAGAACCTATTTAGGGCAAACAAAAATTCTAATCTTTCCTCTTTTTATATTAGTTTAGATTTAAGATGAATGTAGAAGAGTGGGTTGGTATTGACCGCAGTGGCGGTACTTCCATACAAGCCCAAAAGCCCGGCTTGCCCTACTTCGTACATACTCGATACTGAACACAAACCATTTTATTCCACACAATACAATCATATTTTATTAGAAAACATCTGCAATTTTTGAATTTACCGCGTCCTGTCGAGCGCGACAGAGGTCGTCGTCCTGTCGCGCGCCTAAAATCCAAATCTGGGGGCGCGGCCGAGCCCCCTCCAAGTCGAGCTAAAAGTGGCATGGCCGTAACATCCTTTTCTCGAAGCAATTCAGACCATTTTCAACCTATAACTTCGTTGTGGCTAAAGCATGAAGCCTGAATTTTCAGTTACTAAGCAGGCATTGTGTAAACACGGAATATTTAAAATTTCATCCAATTTGAACCAGCAGTTTAAGAATTATAACTTATCAAACTTTTGTAATTTTGTCACTCACTGACTGACTGACCGATTATCAAAAGTCGAAGGCATTTCTAGCAGACATAGAACCTTCAAATTTAGAATATAATTAGTGTTTAGTGTCTTAAGTAAGGGAAAATTCAAACATTTCATAATTTGTGTCTATTTTTCTAGATAGACCAACTGCGTGAATAACTTTGTAATCTCATATAATTGTATAGGATTACAAAGTTACATTTGCAGTTAATGAATCATTGTACCCGTATATAATGGAATAATAGTTGTAGATAGATATCTATATATATGAGGCATAATAGGAGGGGATATAGAGAGGGAAATGGTGTATTCAGCCCATGAAACTGTACAACATTCCTCTAGAAAAACATGACGAAGAAAAACTTGCAAATAAATAGACTAAATTGCTCGAAAATAGCAATTACAATGAAAGAAAGAACATTAATAATCAAATCCGCTATATTTGTGATAAATTGATACCTACAAAAATAAGAAAAATCCATAAGACAGAGGCTTTAAGAAAAATCGTTAGTGATATTCTAGAAGTAAGAAGTACCGAAAAGGAAAAAAGTAGGACTCTACAAAAAGACGTGAGATCCCATCAAAACATCCTGTAAAAAAATTCCAAGTCTCGCAGCTCAGGTTTTCTACCGCAAAAAGTTGTGAGATGCATGTAATACCAATTCGATTAATATATTTAGTCCTTAAGGGACCTTCTATATAAAGGTATTACGTTAGTTATTACCATATTAATATTAAAAATTCTTTGCGTTTTAAATAAATAGATCGACTTGGCCAGCAGCATTATGTATAAATTGTACGATACATTATGTTTTCATGCGATGGCCCTTCCCTTGAAGGTCCCTTAAGGACTAAATATATTAATCGAATTGGTATTACATGCATCTCACAACTTTTGCGGTAGAAAACCTGAGCTGCGAGACTTGGATTTTTTTTACAGGATGTTTTTGATGGGATTAATATTATTAAAAGCGCCTACGACGGTGCACCGCGACGAAGCGCCAGGCGAAATTCATTCAATTGGCAGTGACATTAAAATACGAAGTCCGCTGGCTCCACGCGCGCTCCCGCAGTCGCAACATCGTACAATATATCTATCCCTTTCTGTCTCGTGTGCTTTTACGAGGCTTTTGGCAAAATAGACCAGAGTCGATAATTTTTAAAACCAATAAAAATAATAGTAGGATGAAACCCATTAGAAAAGGAGGGGGATAGTATAAAAATGAAAGGAAAAATAATTTACGGGCGATCTGAGGCCGGGAAGGGGATGGGGGTGGGTTTTTAAGGGTAAAAAACGGTTTTTCCTCGATTTCCGGCAAAACTAAAAGTCCTATCGAAAAAAGTCAAATGGCAAAGTTGTAGGTAATAAAAGATCTAAAACTTTTGTATTTACACTTTTTTCACAAAACCTCAAAGTTTATGTGAAAAATTCAAAAAACCAAGTTTTTGGTTTTTTATTTTTATCTTTTACAAAAAAAATATTTTTTTAACGAAATTTGGTGAAAACTTACCTTTTTATGTCCCAAATACGTTGTAATTTATTTGATTAAAAATATTTAATTTTTCGCCTTATTTTGAATTAATATCGAAAAAGCACCCTAATTTTCAATCGAAAATTCATCTGTCAAAATATCAGCTTTTTTCAAAAAATTTGTATGTTTTCTGTTCGTTGAAATCTCTACTTTCCGATGGTGAAAAAATATATGTAAGTTACTATAGTAAATCTTCTCAGAAAATGCAAAGCAAAGCTGCTTTTTATTTCATACACTTGCTTATCATCTGCCTTATTGCAGATGATACAAACAGATTCATCCATACTGATAATCTGAAACACAAAATCGAATTAATAATGCCTTCACTATGTTATGGTGAGTATATACCCATGAAAAAAAATATATTAAAGAAATAAATGTCAAAATGTATAAAAAATATATTATGAATATATTAAAAAAAGCAGCTTTGCTTTGCATTTTCTGAGAAGATTTACTATAGTAACATATATATATATTTTTTCACCATCGGAAAGAAGAGATTCCAACGAACAGAAAACATACAATTTTTTTGAAAAAAGCTGATATTTTGACATGAGATTTTTCGATTGAAAATTAGGGTGCTTTTTCGATATTAATTCAAAATAAGGCGAAAAAATAAATATTTTTAATCAAATAAATTACAGCGTATTTGGGACATAAAAAGGTAAGTTTTCACCAAATTTCGTTAAAAAAATATTTTTTTTTGTAAAAGATAAAAATAAAAAACCATTAACTTGGTTTTTTTTGAATTTTTCACATAAACTTTGAGGTTTTGTGAAAAAAGTGTAAATACAAAAGTTTTAGATCTTTTTATTACCTACAACTTTGCCATTTGACTTTTTTCGATAGGACTTTTAGTTTTGCCGGAAATCGAGAAAAACCGTTTTTTACCCTTAAAAACCCACCCCCATCCCCTTCCCGACCTCAGATCGCCCGTAAATTATTTTTCCTTTCATTTTTATACTATCCCCCTCCTTTTCTAATGGGTTTCATCCTACTATAATTTTTTTTCACTTTTTATTATTTTTAAAGGCTTCTACCCTGGTCTAAAATCGAAATTTGTATGGGGATCTCACGAGTGAAGTGCACAACAAATGTATAGGTATAGACATTTTATATAGCAATTTGTACTACACCAAATGCCCGGCTTTTTAGAATGAACATCGTACGTTTCATGGTCGGCGCGTTGTTATTTATTATTACGAATTATTAAATTTTATTTTTATTTTTATTAATTTGGTTGGTTTTATAATTTTAGTACAAATAATGAGGTTTTCCTATAGGTACTTTTTAATAAAATATAATTGTATGTCGTAATATTTATGTTACGTTTATGGGCAATACCGTACGAAATGCGATTAACTTCATATGTATTTTGACATTTTGCAATAATTGTTAGTAGTTCTCAAAAATAGTTCTTTTTTGTGATAATGTTTAGTTTTTGATATTATTTAAACTTTTTGATAATATTATGAGTGGTATTGTTTTGCTGTGATGGTGTGAGTGTGACGGTGAAAGTATTCATTGCCGTTAAAAAGGTAAATTTATTCAATTATATTGTGAATAAACTGGCGCGAAAAATACGCCGGGATTGTGAATTTCTCAGTCGTGGTATACAAACAAGAGACATATTATCAACTCGCTTTAAACTATGTGCGTTGTTTAATTTTAACATGCTCTACTTCAAATAGGTTATTGAACAATCGTGTTTCATAAATGTTTATCAAACGCCAAGTTTTGTGTGTTAAATTATTTGGAATATAATGATTTAAATTTAAAATAAATTAGTTCGTCCTTCAATAGAAATTATATCAATTGTATTACAGAAAAACATAACATGAATGTATTAATAACAATTTCTGCCCGCGAAGTTATACACGGCACCGTAGCTGTAGCTATGCTTTTGCTATTAAAATGCAATATAAAGTTACAGATGCATGTCCAAAAGTAATTTAAATTACATATTTATTTTATTAATTGATTTAAAAACGAATGATAAGTAATGCCTTCAGCATATTAGGAATATTAGATGGCTAGGAAAATCGCGCCATCTATTAGGTTTTTACGGAACAACTTATTGTAATAGATGTTTTCATATCGCTGATAAAGATAGCTGTTTATTTTAATGGTTTTCATCCTATTCTTATATAGATTGAATGGTAGGTCTAGGGCTATCTCCGTGCCTGAGGTGTCGGATTCGAATCCCGGGTCGTTTTTATATTTTTTTAAATTCATTAATAATATTAAGTAACATCGCAAAGGCCCGCCCCCTATCACATGATGGCACGGAATATGAAGGCGAAACATGAGTATCCTGGTAGCACCTCTTTCAACATGTGTATGTATAGATGTTGTGTGGTAGGTCTGCCGACTTAATACCATTTTGCTTCTAAATCAATACATATTAAAATATCTAAAAAAAATATTGGGCTTGCCCTAGTCCAGAACCCTAGGCACGCCACTGATTGACCGTTGTTGGAAAAACTTATTTAGAAAAGCTTAGTCATTTGCATCTTTATTAGATTTTCTAGCAATTTTCTTCACTCTAGTCTGCTATGGGAACAGGTTTAATTATTGCCTGTCTGTGATGTATTTCAAGTCAGACAAACATTTTTTTTCTGGACGTAAAGGTTTTAACATGTGTAACTGGGAGAAAACCAACCAAACTTTGTGCGGTAAAAAGCAATCGCGATTCTACCCGCCTGCGGGATACAGGCAGTTTCCACTATTTTACTATAGAAATCTTTATATTTCAGTTATAGTCCAATTCTTGTGGCTCGATTGTTGACGATGAAACGTCATGCACCATATTTAACTGTTTTGTGCGTCATACTCAAGTATTGGGGGTTACTCTATACTCGAAAGTTTAACATCCATGACGAAATGAGTGTACTCTACATTATGCTCTAATCCTCTATTGTACGTCAGAACCATTCGCAATTATTCTAACTAAATTCGAAGTGAATAATAAATGTCATACAGAATAGTATTGATTTTTTAGTTAAGTGATATAGATAATGAAGTGGAATACTCAAACCTTCTACATAATTACAGTTAGACGTCCAACAATCACATCCAAATGTTGTGTCGAAGCATAGAGTAATTCCCCTGTATTCGACCCGAAATCATGAAAACGTTTTTGAATAAAATAATGCATTCTATATGCAAATATACTAGATTCATCTTAATAATAAAATGCTATACATCTACTCGTACTAAACGTCACCGAAAATACCCAACCCTAACAAAAGCTTGGCATTATTGCTCCAAGAAACGGATAGGTTTTAAAATCTAATCTTAAGAAAATCTTCGCAAAAGTTATCCAATCTGGCGCTGGTCCAAGCGTTGGACCGAACACTTATTAAAGTGTTTCCAACATTATCAGGTCTGAAAGTTGGGAGAAATTTAATAGAATACATTAGCAATCGAACTTGGGCCATAGACATAAACATGACGGATTTTGACACACTTCATATTACCTTCACTTGTATATATGTTTGTAAACGACTCCTTTGGGTGCGATTTTGACCCACTTTAAACGTTAAGATTTCATTCAAACTTTTAGATTTGTCGAGGTCCGATGACAATACAATAAAAACTTGAGAGGTGTCAAGGGACACCCGAATAGAACGAAATTTATTTTCCATTAATTAGTGAAGGAATTGTAATAAATATAATATATTAACAAATATAATGTTATATAAACTTAATCAGTAAGCTAAATTTTAGTAATAATTGGCAAAGATACATTTTAGTAATAATTTGCAAAGATACAAGTCAAATGAAGGGTTTGATGATTGACAGCAGGATAACAAACTAAAATTGTAAATAATAATAAATTTATTAAGGAGGATCGAAAATCAATGTATTACGGTTTTATACATAATAAAACCGTAATTTTAATTATATGTCACCATCAAAAGAATCATTTGGGTATCACCATCATTATCTCATATTTATGCAATTTATGTTTCTTTTGTATCAATTTGATTTATGACATTTGATGAAAATTAGAAATTATCGCAACGTTTCCCACTTAATTTTGGGCTTCATCGTATTCTTAGTTTTTACTATAGCCATTATATATTTAACATATTAATATGTATTTGGATATTTTATTGCCTCTATTAGAGTTAAATAAAATGTATGACATCATTTTCAAATAAAGAAATAAAAAACGATTGTCAAATGTTTTAAATTGTCGTGCCAACTTTTCGTGAGAATTTTTTCCGTCTAGCCCCCTTTCACAACGCGCGATAAGGAACTTCGTTCCAATTACTATTTTCTTTGGCATGACGCTCACAAAAGTGGTTTAGCAAAGAATTTCAATATTTGCGTAAACTATTTTGATGTCCGTAAATGTTTTAGCCTCCGGCTGTAAAACGTGAGGCCGCGGTTTCGATCCCCGCACATGTTGAGGCGGTCCACAAATATTTGTCTATAGGAGTGCTTGTAAGACCTAAAAGTATCACGTAGTTTCTGATATTCACGCAACATTGTTGATCTTAATGTGGGATCAGAACTATGTATGTGGCTTTTGAATTAATTTATTTTGACTATGTTATGAGGAACATACATACATATTATGTGCCCTGGGTAGGTAACACCGCAATGTCTATATCTCCCGCCATACAGCAGTGTAAATGCGCTGTTGTGTTCTGGTTTGAAGGACATTGCAGACAGAGTGACTGCTGGATATATTTAGAGGTAACATCTTGTGTCTTAGGATGGCGAGGGCAGTGGAATATTAAACAATGCTTTGTAATTACTAATGCATGGTGTACGCCCGAATACTGGAACGCTATTCAAATAATAAGTTGCTCTTAACAGCGCACTGCCCACTTAGCCAGTACATTTAAGCGGGATTAACGTAGTTAAGCGCAACTTATATTTAAGTTGCGTTCCAGTATTCGGGCGTTAGTTCAGTATTACTACTGTCCCTAAGCAGTCGTATCACTTACCATTATCATGTCTTGCTAGCTCGTCATTAATTACTATAAAATAAAAGTAAATTAAGCTTTGATAGGATACATAGAGAGTACGTACATCATAATATATCATGATAAGTATATGTATATTAATGTGTGGTTGCGGTCCACATAAACTGCACGTATTACTCCGGCCCCCGAGACACAATCCTTAGATTAAGGCTTTATTGTCCTTTGTGATAGTACGTGATGCTTACTACAGAGTTGGCTAAAATAATTTCTTCGTGTTTTGTTTTTATTGCAATGAATGGCGGGAATTTTTGCCTGTCGTCTAATGGTAAGCGATACGACCGCTCATGAGCAGAAGCAAAACCAAACACCTTGAATTACAAAGTAATGTTTGTCATCCTAAAACATAAGATCTGTCTGTATTAGCCCATATACGTCCCACTGCAGGGCACGGGCCTACTCTACAATCGAGAATACGATTGAGAGTGGTTAGGCCATATAGTCCACCAGGCTGGCCTAGTGCGGGTTGGCGGACTTACATACCATAGAAATTCTTATAAATTACTATGGTATGCAGGTTTCCTCACGATGTTTCCTTCGCTGTTTTAGTGCGTGGTGATTGATTATCAATACAACATGAATAACTGCCTCATTGGCGCAGTTTTGGGACGGTACGATCACAATGCTTAGATCTCGGGTTCGATTCTTGGGTAAATTGATATTGGATTTTCCATTCATTATTAGTCCAGGGTTAATAATTTGTGATAATTTAATTTGTGATCGATATGGCGACAGGAGGAGCCTATCACATTGTGGAAGGGAAAATACAGGTCGAAAAGTTTATTTCCTGGCAGTACCTCTGCCTAAACATTGTGGGTAAAAGGCGTGAGTTTATGCATACATATATGAACAAATTATGTATGTATGTTAAAATATATTGCAAGCAAGTAACAATCTAAAACAAATCGTTTAAATCTTATTATTATTTATTAGTAAGATTTCGAAAATACGTAATCTTGTACTACCGTTGACGATAATACCTTCAGATATGTGTCAAGTGCTTTTCATTTACAGCAAATTCGGTGCTCCGATATGAAGCACTCAAGAGAGTTCTTGATAATATTTAAGTTTGTATCGAACAATAAATTACGTAATAGTTCAGCATTTTTGTCATTATTGCAATGAATGGAGAGACGAGCATGCCGTTTATATTTAGCCAGGCAGTATTTGACAACCTCCAAAGCGCAGTTGGTTAGTTGATACGAGTGACCACGGATTCGATCCCCGCACCGATAAAAATGTTTGTTTCTATGAGTTCTTGTGAACCCAAAATGTATCTCTTAGCTTCTGATACATGTATGTGATTGTTGGGAATGTATTTATTTATGTAGTATTTTATGTAACATAATATCCAATTTGAGAATTCTAAATAAACGTAGTTTAGTTTTTATAAGAGCAACTCATAAAATTGTACGTGATTGTTAAATAAACAAACATCAATAACACCGACAGACGATTCAACTTTATTCTTAAAACACAAAATGACTCTTTTTCCCAAGAAATCCAAGACACTTCCTTAATCGTATCATGACGATACAATGTACCTTTTACCTTAACAATCCCCGAAATCACTGGAAGCCGTAGCTAAACTGGCAACATCGAAGTTAGCAGGTGAGTTGCGTCTTGTAGGGAGATTAAATTGTTGTGGCCCAGTAATCCTTTTGAGAACAAACAGCCATTGCGGACGGCTACACTTGATTACAAACCTTGGAAGCTGTGTATTCAGAATACTGCATTCGGATTTGCAAACGTTTGTAAAGGTATGGAATAGGATAATCAATACTATTTGTAATACTATTAAAGAGAACGTTAGGAACATGTAATCCATAAAGATTTTTACAATCAATTACTATATATTTTACCGGTTTTAAAGTACGTGGTGTTATTGGAAACGGACCAAATGCGGCTGCCAACATGCTCACGGTGGTCGCGGGTTCCAACTTCACAGCACACCTCTGATTTAATAAGTCATGTGTGTATTGATTGTCAATCACCGCACACTTTATCGGTAAAGGAAAACATCGTGAGGAAACCTGCATACTACAGCGATTTGTAAAAAACCTATGGTATATAAAATAAACTATACGCACTAGGCCAGCGTAGTGAACTATATCTGGCCTAATAACCGTACCCTGGATTATAGAGGAAACCCTTTGACAATTTCAATGGTTTGTGATATCCGCTCACAATAGGCAAGGGTGTTGAATGTTCTTAGTTTCTCAATCAAACTCTCAAATGTGCAAAGTATTCAGCAACAGGTTATAGACCTATATAAGTACCATCATAATAATCATTGTACGATATGGAATGGAAATGAAGTGCGTGGTGGCCTGTTGGTAAACGGACTAGACGCGACTGCCAACATGTTCACGGTGGTCGCGGGTTCGAATACCAGGGCACACCTCTGACTTTTCGGAGTCATGTGTGTATTGATAGTCAATCACCACGCACTAAAACAGTGAAGGAAACATCGTGAGGAAACCTGCATACCATAGCGATTTATAAAAATTTCTATGGTATGTAAGTCCGTCAACCCGCACTAGGCCAGCGTGGTGGACTATATGGTCTAACCACTCTTAATCGTACTCTCGATTGTAGAGGAGGCCCGTGCCCTGCAGTGGGACGTATATGGGCTGATACAGACAGATATGGAAATAAACCATGATTAATCTGGTGAGCACAATTGCCATCTTTGCCTCGTCTATCGTCGTTACCACCTTGGTCTTTTTCATAAATACACAAACTTATAAATTTACGCCTTTTCCCCAGAAAGGGTGGGCAGAGGTTCTTCTGGTGGCAACCAGGACACCCATGTTTCGCCTTGTGTGTTCCGTCCCACAAATTGATAGGGGGCGTGCCTATCGTCAAACCCGGTACAAATTACTGACTCCGAGCTGATAATATTAAGAGCGTTTATACCCTGCACGCGCTTTTTGGCTTAAAAACAGGACTTTTCAAATGAGTTAATAGCCACCAATAAACAATTTCAAGGTAAAATAATTAGTACTAATTTTAGAAAAGGTTGTCATCTAGGGATTTTGGTGGAAAACATTATAGATTGATGGATAATTTGTGAGTACTATAAGGATTACTGAACACAAGTTTCGTTATTTAGGCTTTAAATGGCAATTTAAAAGCTTAAGATATCCGAAACCATTAAATATAAGATGAAAATAAAATATTATCAGACTAGTAAGACCCTTATGGAATGATTTTGCTGAGAAAAATAATCATTTTGTGTTTAGTTCCTGAAAAATAAAAATTTAAACAATGCGAAATTATTCAGAAACTCTCGTCAAGAACATATTTTTTTTCACCAACTTATCGTACATATTTTTTTATAGAAATTGCCTATTACAATAGAAGAACATCTTATCAATAAATTACCATTTTTATATTTCAACAAAATTGGTTTTCATGTTTTCTACAAATATTTTAAAAACCACTATAAAACACGCTGTCCGACGTGGATCAAATCAGACCGCATAGAGTATATTTTTCAGACCGCCGCAAGGCCTTCTAGAGGGAGGACGTATCGCTCGTCGCTCCGGCCTGGCTGCAGTCGATTATGCCGCGCGTAGTAAAAATAGCCACGCGCGGAATGCGATTACCACATCTTAGTACTTTGGTAGTAAAATATTTAATTATTTTTATTACTTACAATGATTTTGTAGTGAGTATAAATTATGTTTCAGGTAATATAATGGGATGTAATTCCGAGGCTAAATTATGTTATGTATTGTAATATAAAATTAAATATATTTCGTAATTGTAAGGGGTTGTAAGGCCCCTAACACTATTTATGTTTTCAAACACGAAATGATTAATAAAACGTCCGTAGTGTATACTGATTGAACACTGATTTGAATGCAACTTAACAATGTTATAATAACGAAAATAGGATTAGTATCCAAAATTTGTATTATTCTTTGCTTGCACAGTAATATTTGTCTACTTATAATGCAAATAAAATATTTTTATGATATTATATTACAGTTACATTTCAATTGAATATTTGAAGCGCACGGATCAAAGTTGTTTGAGCCGATTGTATAGCGAGCTGACGCGGCAGCTCTACGCACACAGCTTTGGTCGCTTATGTGTGCGTGAAATTAACGAAGAAATACCTATAGTTGACTTTGCGCGCAAGGTGTATACGCTCTTAACAGGAAACTCCAATGTCACTTTTTCCGACCCGGTATAAGAACCCGAGACCTCAGACTTGCAATCATACTTTAATACAACTGCGCCACCGAGGCAGTCCTTTTCATGTATCTTTAATTTGGATTCATTTGGAACATCAAAGACTTGTGGTTAGTGACCTTGATTTTTATCTGTGTATCCTAATTCAGTATACGGAATGGTTAAACATTTGTTTTTAGCCGGATTCACTGTATTTACAATCTCTGAACTGATTTGATTTTGGAACACTAGAAACTTGTTATCGGAAACTTTGGAATTTCTTATTTATACATAATTTAGAATACGAAATTGACGTACCTGTGTGTCGGAAGCATTGTATTATTTTGATAGATCAAACCAAAGACATTTTTGTGACCCAACCTGACTACTCAGGTGCAGATTTTTAAAAATCCATTCCACATCAGATAATTATTTATTATTTCACTTACTAACTGTTTTATATTTAAGCTCAATCGGTCCTTCATTCTACTTTTCTCGTCCTGTCTCATCGGAGGATCATAGCTACCTGTATCTGTAACATCCCATATACGTCCCACTGCAGGGCACGGGCCTCCTCTACAATCGAGAGTACGATTGAGAGTGGTTAGGCCATATAGTCCACCACGCTGGCCTAGTGCGGGTTGGTGGACTTACATACCATAGAATTTTTATAAATGGCTATGGTATGCAGGTTTCCTCACGATGTTTTCCTTCACCGTTTTAGTGCGTGGTGATTGACTATCAATACACACATGACTCCGAAAAGTCAGAGGTGTGCCCTGGGATTCGAACCCGCGACCACCGTGAACATGGCAGTCGCGTCTAGTCCGTTTACCAACAGGCCACCACGCACTTAGCTACCTACATACCAAATTTCATCACAATTGATCCAGCCGATGCAATGGAGCGAGAATAAGTAACAAACCCATAAACTGTCGCTTTTATAATATAAGTAGTATTTATAGGTATATTTCATAATGTAGTCTCCAGTTAGAAGACAGACCAATGCGGTCTATATTGGGTTAGTCAACATTGAATTGGCAAACGTATCTGAAATTATTATATTATGCTGCCTTTGATATATCTTCATTTGTAATACTAGATATTCTTGATTGCAAACGTTGGAATATCTGCTATAACAACTTTCACTATAGTTTACATGGACTTGGCAAATATGGATGGAAATCCAAAAGCCTTATCGTACATATTCTCTGCATTGCCTTTGATATTCAATTATCATAAATACAGCTCCATATGTACTTTGATTGTAAAAGCTAAATGGTTTAAACCCCAAGTTATAAGTAGATAGTAATCCCCAAGATAGTAGTGAAGACCCGAGCCCTGTAGTGGGACGTATATGGGTTGATATAAACAAGACAGTTACTTTTACCGAACATTAAAACAATGTATACAGATGAAACCGCGAGAAGCTATGATGATTCCTATAGTGCGTATCAGCATGCATAGTCCTAACTCCATACTAAGATCGAGTCGTGGGTATCAGGAACTACGAGAGACTGCGGTCTCACAAACACCCAGACCTGAGACAAATATTTATGGGCTTCACAAACATTTGTCTCAGTGTGGGGATCGTACTCACGGCCTCTCATTTCACAGCCGATGTCAAACTAACTGCGCCACGGAGGCTGTCAATTAGGCTTGGCGAATATCAAATTCAACAAAAATCATCCATAGCAGGACGTATTTAGCATTAAAACACGTCAAATCAAAGCAAATGTGTGCTAATTACATAACTGGTACACTTCCTTGGCAAACAATCAGCGACCCTGTAAAAGCGAGCACTATGCTGTGTTCAGTACGTTGAATGGTGCACTCATCACGAATGACGGCGATTCAAGCTGTCTCAGGCGGACCGGGCTATTGTTAGTGTTTCTATTTTAAAACCCGCTATCTGTACTGTGCATATGGCATTTTGTTCGTCGTACCGGTTAATTAAAACTGGATTTTCGTGTACTGGGCTTTGATTTACGTTTTTTTTGGTGTTACATAGAAGTAGAAAATGAGCATCGTTTTTAGTAATAATATGTATGGGCTGTAAAATGTGAGGTCTTTTTGATTTTTTCTCTGATCTCGTTACAGGAAGCTTTCTTCTCAATATAGTGTGGTTGTTTATTTATTTATTGTATTAAAGTTCTCAAACAGTATACACACTATCAAAATTTCTTTGCTACTTACCTTTTGATGTATATCCCACAAAAAGTTCTAGTGTTAATAAGTAGCTACCACACGTCATTAACCTAGTAACTTATGTCCTTTATTTTTAACATAAAACCAAATGAAATATATAATATATAAAGGATGTGTACACTATGTAACGCGACTAATGACTACAATCCATTTGTAAGAGAAGAAAGGCATGAATCATGGAGGGATACGTGGGTGTTCCTAATGACGACATTTGTTCAGAGGGATTTTTCATCCTCGTGGGAGGGTACCGGATGTGTCGTGTAATTGCTGCTATTCAGCTATTCTTTTTCATTCATGTGTTCATGTTGAGTATCATAAAAATAATTCAGAAGAAATAAGCTATAAATGTTAAGACATATTTACAAATTTAGCGACAGATATTGAGGTATTTTATTTCAATGGTGAGTTGAGCATACCATTCGCTTAGGAGTAAGTGATACGATTGCCCATGGACAGTAGCAAAACCAAATAACACCATTAATTACACCGCAATGCTTGGCATTCCATTGTACTCGCCATCCTGAGACGTAAGATGCTAAGTCTCAATGAGTGATCTGTGGTCTTAATATGGCTGAGTAGTTACTATGGATAGAATGTCCTTCATACCGTAACACAAGAATGCTTTACACTGGCAGGAGAAAAAGACAGTGTGGTGGTACCTACCCAGGCGGCTTCTCACATATGAGAGACCTACTAATAAGCTGGTAGGTAATTGTAGGAGGTGCCAATAATTCCCTACACCGGTATTTTGAGGCATCGACCACATGAGGTGTGTCAAGCCTACAATTCAGGATCACAGAATGAAATAACGATCTATACAACTGTCCACAACTGTCCAACATTTCATTCTTCATTTCATTTCATATCTTATTGTAACATCGTGAAAGAATACAGACCTCAGTCTCCAATATTTTATAGAAAATAACGTTTAATTTGTCATCCGTAAATAAAATATATTGAACCAGTCAGCGCAATTTATTTACCGTATTTACAAAATCAGTGATGGATCTTCAGCGGTGCCACATAGACTATCGGTACATCGAAGTGTTGAGGTGTTATACAACAACGCCACCATGTCGGTCCGAGTACAGGATCAGAGCACGAAGGCTATTCCACTACAGAGAGGCGTGAGACAGGGAGATGTCAAATCTCCGAAACTGTTCACTGCCGCGCTGGAAAATGCCTTCAAGCTCTTGCAGTGAAAAGGATTCGGCATCAACATCAACGGCGAGTATATTACTCACCTTCGATTTGCCGACGATATTGTAGTCTTGGCAGAATCGCTGGAAGACCTTAGCACTATGCTCGAAGACCTTAATCGAGTTTCCCAACAGGTGGGTCTTAAAATGAACATGGATAAAACGAAGATCATGTCGAATATCCATGTTGTGCCCACCCCCATTGGAGTTGGGGGCTCGACTCTCGAAGTTGTAGACGAATATGTCTATTTAGGACAAGTGGTCCGGTTAGGCAGGTCCAACTTCGAGAGAGAGGTCAATCGGCGAATCCAACTCGGTTGGGCAGCGTTCGGGAAACTTCGCGACGTCTTCTCGTCCAAAATACCTCAGTGCCTAAAATCGAAAGTCTTCGATAGTTGTGTGTTACCAGTGATGACATACGGCACCGAGACGTGGCCTCTCACTGTGGGCCTCATTAAAAGGCTCAAAGTCACTCAACGAGCCATGGAGCGGGCTATGCTCGGTGTTTCCCTACGAGATCGAATCAGAAATGAGGAGATCCGTAGGAGAACCAAGGTTACCGACATAGCCCATAGGATTGGCAAGTTGAAGTGGCAGTGGGCCCGGCACATAGCTCGTAGAACCGATGGCCGTTGGGGCCGAAAGGTTCTCGAGTGGAGGCCACGTACAGGCAAGCGAAGTGTTGGACGCCCGCCTACAAGGTGGACGGACGATCTGACTAAGGTCGCAGGAAGTCGCTGGATGCAGGCCGCTTCCAACAGGTCATTGTGGAGATCATTGGGGGAGGCCTATGTTCAGCAGTGGACTTCCTGTGGCTGATATGATGATGATGATGATGATGGATAAAATAAATGACGTTTCGCGTTTACCACTCAATCTCAAATTTCAATTAAGCGTAAATTCCAAAACGAATTTAAAAATAGAAATCGAAACAACTGAGTTAAGAATATCGCTTAACTTTCTAATTTATTTCAATGATTGAATGAAAATGTTTCTCTTGGAACAATGAATGGAATGAGCGGAGGGCCGAGATTTAAAGGACCTTGAAAACGACCTTTTTCACTTCGTATAAAAACATATTTTCACGGAGCGAGTTTGGGCCTAAACAGTTTTCCCTAAATGCTCAAAGTTGGGTAGAAAACCGGTAATTACTTTTGTTTTAATTAATTCTACAAACGAGATAACGATTATTGGTTTTTGTTATTTTAGTAATGGTAATTTTTCGCTGGTGGTCTCTCATATGTGAGATTGCTTTGTAACTCATGGTGTTACGTGGTTTTGCTACTGTCCGTGGGAGGTCGTATCGCTTACCATTATGTGAATAGCATACTTTTCTCGCCATTCTTTGCAATAAAAAAACAAAAAGCCGATAAATTGTACGTAAGTTTATTCCATATTAATTTAGCAATGCCCAATAATTTTATCTTTATTGATACATTGTTTCTTTAGCTAGTCTTCCAAAAGTAAATATTTATTCTCTTTCTAAGCTTGTTGAACTTGGACCGCCGTGCACTTAGCATTAAGTGCAATGTGTAGTTTACTTCGCTTCACTTCGGCGTTCCATAAAAATACAAAAGTAATATTAAAGTCTCGATATTAATCTGATGAAAGCGGGTTTTGTATTTAAACCGTATAATCCTAGTTTCTGTCCCCAGGTTATGCAATCTAAATTGTTTGAGTTTTTATTTTGAAAACATTTACTGTCGCAAGTTATTCATCAAATTGCTATTTGACAACATCCTCAGATACAGAAACGTTAGTATAATATATGTACCTAGGTAAAAAATAGCACATAATTAAACAACGAAAATTAGTTTCGAGCCTTCAACTATGAAACTATTATAAAAATATTTGTATAAGTTAAGAGGATTATTATATTATGAAATACCCTTAATTTCGGCTACATTCCATCGCAAAATATCCCAACAGTTATGACAAAGGTAGGGCTTAATATTTCGGGAGCAATGCACGATGCGGCCTACAAAGTAAATATTGGATGTATGGCGGAAAATTATACCATATACTGAAAGTAGAGCCAAGTTTGCTTTTAATTTCAATTTAGATTAATAATTATGGGATAATTTTCATATTTGTTTTATCACTATTTACGGGTGGTAGCTCTTATATGTAAGAGGCTGCCTCGGTAGATAACAATGTCTATTTCTCCCGTCAAACAGCATTGTAAATATACTGTTATGTTTCCTTTGGAAGGATATTGTAGTCAGAGACTGGATATATTGAGACTTAACATCTTATGTCTCAGGATGGCGAGCGCAGTAGAATGCCAAGCATTGCATTGTAATTCAAGGTGCTGTTTGGTTTTGCTACTATTCAAGAGAAGTCGTACCGCTTACCATCAGGCGAATGGCGTCCTGGTCTCGCCATTCACTGCAATAAATAAAAAAAATAAAAAAACTAGTGGTCCCTGATGGTCCTCCATTTGAGATGCCTTGCTGGAAAGCTAGGAAGCTTTCGCATAGTTCCGAACCGATTGGACTATACCCCAAAGAATTTACGGACCGCTCGGATCGACATAAGGACTATCGTCCTGGACCATTTACCACAACGCGGGCCTATTGCAATCCCAGACGACCCGTGTTAGTGAAGACCTAAACAATGGTCCGCGGGGCCATCCTAAGGCCATCCTTAATATAGTTTTGCAGATATATTATTTTAAATTATTATTATTTTATTTAAAATTTACATAAATACTTCATGCACAGATCCCACGAAACCGTATTTCGGTTTGACCGTGGAATCATTCAGCATCATCATATAGAAAGACCCTTTATATATATATACATTTCGTTACTATATTAACATGCAAACCAGGTCTGTGACTGGGTGGTCAATGGCTGGACGGTTTCCTCAAATGGTCGTGAATCAAAGCTTGAGAACCACTGCTCTAGAATCTAGAATCCTAAAGAGACATCCAGATGTTAAACATATTTTTTCGCAATCGTACCTGGTTGCTTTGCGGGTATATAAACATATCACACCACTATGTTTGGGTCTCCGGAAAACTCTCTATTACTGGCAGTGTTATTTACAACTTAATAATATTTTTGCCAATTTGATTATAGTTATACAACAATGATTTACACAGTACAAGAGTTCAGTAGCTTTGAGAATTCTAATTTTAAACCCGTCTTACAACTTACGAGATTAGTCTAGATCTAATATACGTACATTAGTTTTCTTTCCCTGCTTTATTCTATCCAAAATCACAAGCCCACGCCAAACTAGTATTAACTATTATTATTTATTATTATTATTAAAACGCTTTAAAGCTAGTATAATTAATTAAGACTAACGCTTTATGCCCATTCTATTTGCTTACTTCGAACAATAATCCAGACTCAGCGCCTACAAATATTCTTTTAGCAATGTTGTATTGGAGGGAAATTTTACGAGCCGGGCAGGCGGTAACCTAGTTCTTTCAATTACGGCTACTGTTTGTACATTTCACCGGATTTAGCCTAGTTCTAAAGGCTGACGGATGTGTAAGTTAAAAATGACTGAATTTAGTTTCAAACACTACGCTTTCACGACTTTTAAGCGCATAATACTGTTATGCGTTAAGTGAGGTTTGAGCAGCGAATATATCGTTTTTTAAAGGCTAAAGGCGTCTATTACTGAAACAGAGGTATTTTTTAAATGTTAAGCTAATTATTACTGGGTAGATCATCGATACAAACATTTGATAAAAGTCTAGTGACGTCTTAAATAGCCAGTGAACCATAAAGTGCTAGTTTAGATTCTCAAGTTGGCTAATTTATTTTCTGTTAATTTTTCTGTGGGCGAGATCTCATATTTTAAGTTGCCGGGAGTAACTGCTTTTTGGGACGCAGAAGAACATTTTTTACCGTGTAGATACAAGAAACAATTTAAAAAAAATAGAAATATATTTTCGAGCTGTGTTTGGTATTAGTGCAAACTTTTGATTAGCCCTAATCTAATATAGCCATGAACGTAAATATTTAGTTGTCCTTATACTTTATAGTTTTCCGTCCCCAACACCACTTATTGCAACAAGTATAAAAATTATCGCGGTGCATTAAGCTTTGATGCGCGATAAACATTTTATGGCAGACGTTACAATAACCTCCTCGGGGAGAGGGTTGAATATTTTAAAGATATTTTACCCCAGTTTTAAGGATGCCGCCGGACATTTCTGTTGATACTGTTTCTATTTTGATGTGTTTTGTTGTGTTGTAATGTGTGTGTGAATATAAATCTGAAATAGTTTGATATTGTATGAGGATTTTTTAAAATTGTGATCATGTCTAAATGACGTAATTTTTTTAGACTATAATAAATACATAATTACAATCCCTTATACCCAAAACGCATATGAATACTGGGTCTACCAACGATCACTGAATTTATATCTATTTCAATATGTTAAGCTCCCTAAACACCAAGCGCAGCGTCAACGTTGCGGTTGGAAAAACTTCACTGCTCGTTAAACCCCAGTGTGATAGAGGCCTAATGACCCTCACCTTTGGACTTATAATATGTAAGTTTGTACAAGGAATGATTGTTATAACAATAACAGTAAATATAGGCCGGTGTCTTCTCCTGCGACGCAGCTAAAGCCTATTTATTTGCCGTCACAGATATGGGTCAAGAACACGCTGTCTTGACACCATGATTTTGCATTATTTAGGACATTTTTGATTATATTTTCAATGGAAATTTCAATTCAAAAATGTTTTCAATTAAAATAGAGCTAGAGTGATTTTCCTATTAAGTACTCTTGGGTCGTAGATATTATACATGATGGGACCTTTGAAACTTACAACGCCCACACCCGAAATAAATAACATCAACGCATATTGTTTTGTTACTTTTTGTCCTACATTTGATATATTATTTCTTATTACATGACGAAATGAATCCAATTTCATTTCATCGTATGATCTAGATTATATTTCACCGTGTAACGTGTTATGGTTATGTTTGTGCCGATATGGTGATAGTCTCGCCCGTTATAACATCTTGGGATGAAAGGCACAAAGCAAAACGTGAGTCTGCGTATAGCACCTCCGCTTACTCCTTATGAAAGTGAGTTTATGTGTGTATGTATTAAGGTTATGCATTTAAATGTTCATCGCATTTATTATTATTTACTTCTATTTATTTACAATACACTTAAGAACTGTAAAATATTTTACATTACGATGGGTACTTAAAATGTCTCTACTTTTTTTTTTAAATCCATGCCACTCTACACCCCGCTTAGTAGCGCAGGTAGGGCCGAGGAATTATCGACTCCGTTGTAAAAATAGCCCAAAGGACCCCAGCAAAATGCTCAGTCAATCTTTGTAGGGTAAACGTAGGGACTGAAACTTGCAAATAGCCCTTTGTGTTACCCAATTAATGCCTTTTAATATAGGGCAGGAAAATCGTTTAAGTTCATGGGAAAAATGTAGATTTTCTGTGTTTATTTGGAGGTATTCTTATCTTAGTTGCAAGTGAAATGAACTGTCAATACAGCGGTTGTATTTTCAAGCTAAAACAGTCTCTATCTGTTTTAGTTCTTAAATAAATAAATAACACCCAACAGTCACATACATAGTCCTGACCCCACACTAAGATCGTGTCTTGTGTCGTGGGTATCAAGAACTACGAGAGACTTTTCGGTCTCACAAACACCCAGACCCGGAAGAAATATTTGTGCGCTGCACAAACATTTCTCTCGGTGCGGGGATCGAATCCGCGGCCTCTCGTTTTACAGGCGGCGTCTAACCGACTGCGCCACGGAGGCTGGCTTGTTTTATAGGAAGTGCTTTTTAGCCTGTTGGTAATAGACCAGATGTGAATGCCAACCTGTTCACATTGGTTGCAAGTTCAAATCCCAGGGTACACCTTTGACGTTTCGGAGTAATGTGTGTATTGATAATAATCGATCACCACGCACTAAAACGGTGAAGGAAAATATCGTGAACCTGCATACCATAACGATTAGTATGAATTTTTATGGTATGTAAAGTCCGCCATCCTGCACTAAGCCAGCATGGTAGACTATAGACTAACCCCTCTCAATCGTACCCTCGATTGTAAAGGAGCCCCGTGCCCTGCAGTTGTACGTACGTATATGGGCTGATATACATAGATACCGATACATATTCGTTTTTATCCTTAGCTTACTTTCACGTGAGGGGAAAATATAACAAAACCTTGGATTTCTACACAATAAATTCAAAGGTATGTGAAGTCAAGCCGCAGTACTAAGCTAACGTAGAGCAAAATCTAAACCCCTATCAACGCTAAATGGTTATAATCTCTAATCTAAAACTGTAATATTACTTATTCATTGAGTAATCTGCATCAACGCGTACACGACCAACATTAACACCTTCATGCAAATATTCTATCTCCCTCTTTCCTACCCTAACAGAGTGAAACGGAACATTTTGACTAGCAACCCATTTACATATGATAAATTATAAGCCGGGATTGGCTTACTTAGCCCTTAAGCCGCCTTACGGTGACAATTACAGGCTTATATGGCTCTCGGAATTCAGGCTTCGTATTTGGCCACGAATAAGCGGCGAATATATTATTTGTAGATAATAATACATTATAAATGCTGTTTGTGGTGTGTGTTTGACATAACGAGGTATAATGGGTCGATTTGATTTAAATACATAATTAAAATGTATGAATAAGAGAGTTAAATAAAATAAATAACGCCCAACAATCACATACATAGTCCGAATCTCATACTAAGATCAAGTCTTGCGTCGTGGGTATCAGGAACTACGAGAGACTTTTAGGTCCCACAAACACCTAGGACGGAAAAAAATATTTGTGTGCCGCATAAACATTTCTGCTGCGGGGATCGAACCCGTGGAATCTCGTTTTAAGACGTCTAACCATCTGCGCCACGGAGGCTGCAAAGTCATGTGCAGGTTCATTTGTCATTGGGAAAATACACTTTTAACTCGCTTTTATTAGCTTCGCCTGTATTATGTATGTAACGGAATCTTAGAAGTCGATTTTCGAACACCACGAAATGTTGGATTGATATGACTGTAATTTTGCATACAAGCGAGAACCGATAACAATACAATAAAATTGGTAATTTCCTCGCTTCTAGGCAGAAGGCTATCTTATAAAAGGAAGGCTCCTTTTATAAGATAGCCTTAAATAGATGCTTATAGGGAAAATTAATAATATTAAAAAATAAAACTAAATGTCACGCATTAGTAGAAGATCCGACTAAAAAAATAAACAATAAGTTTAAGATTAGAAAAAAATTCGTGAAATACATTCTCATTTTATTGTTACAAAGCGTGGGGTGCTTACGACAATTATTTATCCTCAAACACTGATATATATAAAATTAGATGGTAATTGTACGCAGAATAAGATTAAATTCAAATGGCATTGTTCCGCACGTTTTTATATTACATTTACATATTTTTTTCATTGACATAAATATTATATGGACAGGGCGGAAAGCGTGTAAAGTGTTATTAAGAGGGTACAGTGTGAAATTATGAAGGTACAATTTTGAAAATGTTTTCTTGTATTATGATATAAAAATGAAGATTTTTAATCACCGTTTAGACATATGTACATACATAAAGTCACGACCTCTTACCAGAAGTGATATGTAGAGGTGCCATAACACCCACATTTTATCCCTGTATGTTCCGTCCCACGATGTGATAGATGGGGAGCCTATCACCATATTGGGCTCAAATTCCTGACTCTAGGCTGATAATGAATAGAAAAATCCAATATCAACCCGGGATTCGAACCCGAGACCTCAGCTTTGTAACCGTACAACTACGCCACCGTGGCAGTTTAGACGAAATCTATTAAATTAAGTTACTTATTTATTTTAGCGCGATTTTCACTGTCGTCTCTTTGAATCTCCTAATAACATATCCCTAGTTTTCAAATCAATGGTTTTGGTGTGTGTGGCGCATACACAGTACATAAAATTGTTTACACGACGTTTCAACTGCAAAAATACGAATACAGCTAATTTTATTGAGCTGGCCGAAGACGTTTTATTTAGTCTACGACGCAGGCCTAAAACAATTGTTGGACTTCGCATACCTGCGAAATTCTTGTAGAAATATTTCAAATACTACTTTTTTGTAGCTATATACTATATTGAATAAAATAAATGTATAGGTAGCAATCGAAATTAATATTGTTTTGGTTTTCGAAGTAACTATGATTTAAAATTAGAAACATGTAAGTGTCTTGTATTGTACAATCTAGAAATCTTAGGACAATTTTATTACTCGATCCTAAACCTTTATCATATTAATACCTTAACACAGGGAATAATTTGACGGCCTCCATGGCGTAGTTGGTTAGACACCGGCTGTAAACAAGAGGTCGCGGGTTCAATCCTCGCACCAACAAATGTTTGTAATTCACAGGTACCTATATTGTTTTCGGGTCTGGGTGTTTGTGAGACTGAAAAGTCTGTCGCAGTTTCCAATATCGGTGATATAAGATTTTTCTCTTAACGTGGGACCTAGACTAAGTATGTAATTGTTCCGTGTATTCATTTATTTATAATATTAATGAATATAACCTTTTTAAATTTAATTATAAATATACAAAATATAGTTCGGTCACAAAATTGTGTAAAAAATCAGCGCGTTTACAAAACAAAAACACAATACTACGTTAGAGGCAATAAGAAAAATATTTCTGGCATCAGAAGTGGTCGTAAAAGCGTGTCGTGGGCGGGAGTACTATCAGCTGTTACGTAAAACGCCCAGAAGGTTTGCGCCATACATTTTTATTACATTACCCGGTTTTATGGGTTACGTCAATTTCGCATAATTTATTAACTTTACCCTTATAGACGGAATTAAATTGATAGGCGTTGATAAATTGATATTGTATAATTTTTCTGGGAATCTTATTTATAGGTTTTGAAGGGTAAATAAATCATTTTGAGCTTTCGTTTTGACTCGGTGGCGCAACTCTATTACAGTTACAACATGAAGGTCTCGGGTTCGAATACCAGGTCGAGAAGCGTGATTTTGGTTTTTTCTATTACTCAACAGTGCCGCCAATGCCATTCCTACCAGTTTAAAAGAGTATCAAATATATTTCAATTTCGTGAAAATTCGACGTAACACTACATTTTATTGGGATATAAATTAGCCTATATAACCCAGGGTATCAGCTTTCTCCATACCAAATTTCATTAAAATTGGTCCAGTGGTTTAAGTGTAAAGAAGTAACAAACATATAAACTTTTGCATTGATAATGTTAGTAGGAAGTAGGGTATACTGATAGTTAATCACCACGCAATAAAACAGTGAGACCTGCATATTATAGCGATTTATAAGAATTCCTATGGCATGTAAGCCCGCCAACCTGCACTAGGCCAGCGTGGTGGACTATATGGCCTAACCACTCTCAATCGTACTTCCGATTGTAGACGAGCCCCGTGACCTGCAGAAGGACGTATATGGGCTGATACAGATACAGGATATATTCCTACTTGAAAACGTGTTGAATAGCATTTAACTAATGTTGATACTTAGTGGTGGTAGGTCTCTCATATGTGAGAGGCCATCTGGGTAGGTACCACCGCAATGTCTATTTCTCCCGTGAAACAACACTGCTTAAATGCACTGTTGTGTTTCGGATTGAAGGACATTGTAGCCAGAGCAACTACTGGACATATTGAGACTTAACATCTTATGTCTCAGGATGGCGAGCGCAGTGGAATATTGCTACTGTTCATGAGCGGTCGTATCGCTTACCATCAGGCGAACGGCTTGCTCGTCTCGCCATTCAATGCAATAAAAAAAAAAAAAAAAAAAAAACTTAGTAGACTCCTTAACGTTTCTCGCATCCTATTACGTCACTACATCCACCCTCCATTACGGTAAGGGTTGTTAGGACAACTAGATTACCGAGGGGTTCTTTCCACACTAGCATTTTCATAAAGTGAGTGCTTAAGGAGGAACCAAATTGTTTGTTATTTGTTAAGTGAGAAACTGCGTGGACTAATGAATACTATTTCCTCTGATTATTGTAATGAATGGCGAGACGTGTTTGTCGTTTTCTATACATAATACCGGGTATCTCAAGACTGCTACCGAAAACGAAGTCGGGTGGTAGTTTTAGTGACTACAAACACAATGCAACTAAAAATTTTGCTAACAAACGCGACAATTTTTTTTTTTATCATATATTAAATATCGACATTTTTGGGTGGTAAATCCATAGTTTTTGCTAAAATAATAATTGAAACTCTTTTATACCTTAGTGTCTTTATAAATAAAAGGGTATACACTATTATTTTACGAAAAAATGTATTTACCACCCAAATACGACCATATAAAAAAATGACGCTTTTTTTTCCAACATTTTCTGTTGCATTGTGTCTGAAGTCGCTTCAACTACCACCCGGCTTCGTTTTCGGTAACAGTCTTGATATACCCGGTATACATAATACTTATCTTTAATCGGAATAATCTACGAACTACCTGTGGCTTTTGTGACACGTCTGTCTGTTCCTTTGGAAATATATTATGTATAAACGTATATCTTGCTTGCCGACAATCGCAACACTAATCAACTCTGACTATTATAATAGCAACACAAAAAAAAATCAGTGTATTACTTTATAATGTATTGTTTAACTATTATTTCAATGAAATTACTTACTTAATTTAAGATTCAAAGTATAAATAAATTATTAATTTTTGCCAGTGTATACATATTTAAATCTTGTGGTCTCATATAATTGTAGAACGTAAACTGTTAAAATGTTACACCACTCTTCATTATATGTCGGGTATCCCTCGCTGGACTGCTTAAATAAATAAAATAAGTAACTTTGACACCCGAAATACTATTACTATATTTAATACCGCCGAATAAAATTACTATATTTAATACCGCCACACTCTGTCGAGGCACGAAATCGATGAATTTATTCCATCAAATAAAAACCTTGTGGCGTGCAAATTTTGCCGGTAACAATATTTGCAGCGGCCCGTCAGATCCGTCGTAATTTCCCCTAAACCAATATGTATGGCTCACTGCACTTTATTGGGTTATGCTCCGTAGATTTTGGTGTTTTCTCCAAGAGCTCTTACAGCGATAAAAGTTTTACTCGACGGCCTTTTGCGCTCTAGATTCGTCATTTCATAAATGGGGCAAAGATTTTGAGTGCTGTTAGGAAAGCTAAGTAGGTATTGATAATCTTAACATTAACTCAATCTTTTTCTCAGAAGGAGTAGGCAGAAGTGCAACCAGGACACCCACGTTTTGCCTTATATTTTCCGTCCTAAGATGTCATAGGGTGCGAGCTTACCGCCATATCGGGCCCAAATTCCTAACTAACCTTAAATTAGGAACAAATAAATTATATTTTTACCAATAGTACAAGGATAAATTACAATGCTTTCTAGTAGTTAAGAACTGTTGATGGATCAAACCAAATCAATATTTCGAGATTGTATGTATGTATATCCATAGTTAGTTGAGTACCTTTATGAAGAAGAAAAATAATATAAGGATACCTGAGTCCCTCACATGTATTTCAATTTGCAATAAGTCGGCGTATTTAGTCTTCCTAATGGTCTTAATTCCTACCCTTCGTGTTTTTCAAATGTTGAAGTGAAAAACAATTGCTCATATTAATTTTCCTAACACTCTAACCACTACATAAGACGCCAAATTAATTCTGTAATAAACATAATAAAGCCTCAATGTTATTGTGCAATTACTCAATATTTTCATTATCAACTTGTCTATAATGAACCATGAATTCATAATGAGATTAAAATTCGTATCTCAAAATTTCTGAAGTGTTATTGGAAAACTCTTAGGAACGCTCGCCATTTTTTGAGATTTCTTCCCATAATTGGTGGTCTGATGTAATTAGGGAATGTTCAACATTATTATTAAAAAAATATAGCGGAGATATCGCTGTGGAAATCCTTGGGGAGGGGTGGCGGTAATCTTGACAATGCACTCTCTTGGCTCTTCGCATAAAATGTTGAAGATGATTTCAATGCTGGGTAATAGAGAAGACGTGCCTATAACTAACAGATGAAATAAAGATTCACTATCGAATCCTAGACAAATCATATCGTACAAACCGATAAACTTACACAAATACATTGCTAGACCCTGGCATTTAAAATGAACCCTCAGGTTTGCAGCCTCTGTATCAACTTGTTATAGGACAATGCTACCTTTCTGGTCGATCAAAATAGTATGATCAGCATTATGCTGAGTGGTCACCTAAGTGTCACATCGATGCGGCGCGCACTCCAACATTTTTATTCTTTAGTTATTTTTTATGTTAATTTATTTTGTGTGAGTATGTGCGTTCTATTGTTGTGACATTTAAAACTGTTTTTATTTTTTTCTTTCTTTATCTATATTTTAACAAGCAATAATAAGACCACCATTTTCTATATAATAATTAATGGATCCATCATAATAAGAGAAGTCCCTTCAATCACGCTTTGATCAGAATCAGGCACAAAATGGCGCCTAATTGCTATGTCAATAGAGCTTTTGTACAATACAATTGTTCTGAGAAATGCACAACAGAACAGACGAAAGGTTTAATAACGACTGTTCCGGTACGTAGTTCCGTCAATTCTGCTAACAATATGGATACAGTTGCAATTAGCAGTTCCCGCTCTGTTAATTAATCAAAAGGTTGTACTGTTTCATTTGCGTTTAGACTAATTACAGAAGTAATAAAAAATAATGCCACCTTTAGAGTAATTATAAGAAATAATACGCTGTTTTAAAGATTAGTTGATGTAGACTAAAGATGTTAATTCCTAATTTAGTGAGGCTTGTTAGGTTTGTAAGAAATTTTCGAAATCCAATTGCTTGTGAGTGGTACCAATGGTTTAACCAGCACTACCACTGTCTTACAGAAAACTTTTAACTTGTAAAATATTGACGATGATATCCCGTCATTTATGATGTAGGCGACCCGCATTCAACCTGCATTTATCAAATTTCAAGCGACCTGTTGAAAACGGCTTACATAATTTGAATAAAGAACAGTGTTATTTAATTTGCTAGAAATTACATTGTCGTTTAAACAATTATGACTTTTTAGCTATATTTGCAATCCAATGCGTGTAAACAGAACAAAACCACACAAACCGCGGAAATAAATCGCGCGTGCCTCATTAAAAACGGACCATTGAACGCAGATTGATTTCAACCATTTCCGTCCGTTTACCAACGAAGAATGATCACATTTATTTCTGTTTATATGAACGTTTATTGTACGATACGAAAGGTTGTAAAGTTGTCAGTGTTTAAATGAAAAACAATGGATAAATAAGTGCACATTTGTTATTTTCTTTCTGTCGGCCGAGCATCTATGTCTCTATAAAATTGCATGAGTTACTTCTATCACATTGAATTCATTCAATTATTTTTCCTGTATAACTAAATATTAGTAAAAAGTACGGATTTTTCATCAAATCAGTATCAAAACCTGCATACAGACACTATATATTAATAAATAATAAATAACACTCAACAGTCACATACATAGTCCTGACCCCACACTAAGATCGAGTCTTGTGTCGTGGGTATCAGGAACTACGAGAGACTTTTCGGTCTCACAAACACCCAGACCCGAAAGAAATATTTGTGGACCACACAAACATTTCTCTCGGTGCGGGGATCGAACCCGCGTCCTCTCGTTTCACAGGCGGTGTCTAACCGTCAGCGCCACGGAGGTTATCATATTAAATTGTCTATAGTCCATACGTACTCCGCTTAACACATTCTATTGTTTGAAAACAATACAAAGGTAAATTGAAAGCAAATGCACAAGACAAGAACGAAATCACTGCAAACAGCCGTGCTCTGTAACAACTCACGACCAGTTTACATTTACCAGTATTTACTGATGTTCCACCGTTCACAATCAGGGAACGACGGGATTACATCCCGGTCTCCCGGATTATTGTTCTACAATTAAACCGGAGCAAGCTACAATGCTTCGGAATACAATGCGCAGTACATCAGCCAAATGCCGATATTGTTACATTTGTTCTTAGAAACGATGCTGAGAATATGCTTTTGCGTTCTGAATAAAATTAATACAGAAATGCTGGCGTATGTAAATTAAAATACAAATCAACTGTTTTTGGTATTGCTAAAGCATTAATACTCGTAGTAGGTTTTACTAAATACCCTGTACCTGTATCAGCCCATATACGTCCCAATGCAGGGCACTGGTCTCCTCTATTATATAGAATACAATTAAGAGGGTTTAAGTCATATGGTTCACCTTTTTTATGAGACTGTTGATGCAAGTGGACAGCATTGTATTTGATGGTTATTACGATGACGTAAAGAAAGAGGGTCCATTAGCGACAGAATTATCCTTTAGCACTCGACAACGACAACTTTCTCAAAGTTTAATGCCTTAAAATGATTAGTTACCGAATATTTAATAATTTATCAGATAAAGGTCCCTCAGATGTTACTCAGATACTGAGTTCTGTCATACAGGGCTTCCTAGTTATGGAGTCAGGGTGTTAATAAATAAGAGCACGGTGTAATTAAAATAAAAATTATAATCACTATTCACATAAATATAAAGAAATTCCATTAATACATATCTAAATTAATTATAACAATCCAAACCACCTTTAACGAACCATAAAATGTCTTAAAGTAAACATAAACGAAACACGTACTCGAATATTTATCGCGTAAATAATTACGAATGTAAATATCCACGGCCTCACAAATGGGTAGTATTGTAAACAAATTGAACCGTTCATCGTTATTATAAACGCTCCCGGTAATGTTTTAACTAAAGATACAATTAGTACAACCTTAGATTATATACTCGTCTAGATTGAGCAATGTCAACAAACGATGCGCTAAAAGTGTCCTCACTTTCGTTGATATGTGTGAGTACCGGTCGTGTAATTATTGTAATCCAACTGTCAAGGTGTGTGTGTTTAGGGATGCCTACTCCAGATTATTAACTTAACTTTTCCCCATTATTTGATATACAAAATAGGTTAAATAAAATATTTTTTATTTATTTAAAGTAGTCATACTATTAATTATATTTATAACGCATTTTAGTAAAAACAATAAAGATCTAAACCCATCTCCTAGTGTTTGTTTCCGAATAGAATTAACTCTTTGGATTTATTGCCTGGGCTGTTATCTGATTTCTGTATTTATGTAAAATATAAATCATCATAAGTAAAATGTTCGGAACACACAACTGAAGTCATGTGAGGCTACGAATGGTCTTCTTTTCGTTTCCGCTGTGTAATGTCTCTCCAGCAATTTGCTAGTACGGAATCCGTAGTCTAAAAATATTATTAGGACCTTGAATAAGTTCTCGCTGTTTCTTCAAAGATGACAATAGCAGTACCCCGTTTGTGAAATTTTGAATGGTAATACACATGCAAGGCAAAGAATTAATAAAATTACTATGAAGTGCATGTCGTCGTGGGTTTCATTAATATCGTGTAGGTAAGTATTATTTACTCATTAAATAAATAATGCCATTCTTCTTGTTGTTATTCTGATCGAAATATTATGTAATCCCATCAAAAACATCCTGTAAAAAAATTCAAAGTCTCGCAGCTCAGGTTTTCTACCGCAAAAAGTTGTGAGATGCATGTAATACCAAGTCGATTAATTTATTTAGTCCTTAAGGGACCTTCTATATAAAGTTATTACGTTAGTTATTACCATATCAATATTAAACATTCTTTACGTTTTAAATAAATGGATCGACTTGGCCATCGCATGAAAACATAATGTATCGTACAATTTATACATAATGCTGCTGGCCAAGTCGATCTATTTATTTAAAACGTAAAGAATTTTTAATATTGATATGGTAATACCTAACGTAATAACTTTATATAGAAGATCCCTTAAGGACTAAATAAATTAATCGATTTGGTATTACATGCATCTCACAACTTTTTGCGGTAGAAAACCTGAGCTGCGAGACTTGGAAATTTTTTACAGGATGTTTTGATGGGATCTCACGTCTTTTGTAGAGTCCTACTTTTTTCCTTTTCGGTACTTCTTACTTCTAGAATATCACTAACGATTTTTCTTAAAGCCTCTGTCTTATGGATTTTTCTTATTTTTGTAGGTATCAATTTATCACAAATATAGCGGATTTGATTATTAGTGTTCTATCTTTCATGGTGATTGTTTTCGAGCTATTTAGTCTATTTATTTGCAAGGTTATCTTTGTCATGTTTTTCTAGAGGAATGTTGTAAAGTTTAATGGGCTGAATACACCACTTCCCTCTCTATACCCCTCCTGTTATGCCTCATGTATATAGATATCTATCTACAACTATTATTCCATTATATACGGGTACAATGATTCATTAACTGCAAATGTAACTTTGTAATCCTATACATTTATATGGGATTACAAAGTTATTCACGCAGTTGGTCTATCTAGAAAACTAGATACAAATTATGAAATATTTGAATTTTCCCTTACTTTAGACACTAAACACTAATTATATTCTAAATTTGAAGGTTCTATGTCTGCTAGAAATGCCTTAGACTTTTGATGATCGGTCAGTCAGTCAGTGAGTGACAAAATTAAGAAAGTTTGACATGCTACAATTCTTAAACTACTGGTTCAAAGTGAATGAAATTTTAAATATACCGTGTTTACACAATGCCTGCTTAGTAACTGAAAATTCAAGCTTCATGCTTTAGCCACAACAAAGTTATAGGGGGTTGAAAATGGTCTGAATTGCTTCGAGAAAAGGATGTTACGGCCTTTAGCTCGACTTGGAGGGGGCTCGGCCGCGCCCCCAGATGATATTTGTGTTTTATAGTTTCTCCCATAGTTTCAACAAATCTTCCTAGTAATAAATTGACAACACTGGCCAATGAAACTCATCTTCAAAATAATGAATTAAAAGTTCATGTTTTCTTCAAATAATAGTGGTTTAACAATAATGTTACCGATAGAAAGTGATATTGGTATTATTATACAGTTTTCCCACACAATTGCGATACAATTCGACAGCACAAACCGGCATAATTATTTTTCGGGAGCACGTTATCCATATGTAGTTCAAATGACACTGACGTACGTGAGAAGCGAGTCTACCAAATTTGGTAGACTTTTTTTGAGCCGCGCGGTGAGGTGTGATGTGTCATCTAGACGAGTATATAATCTAAGTAGTACAACATTGTATTTATATTATAAATGTGAAATTTAGAGGTGATATATGTAGGATTTGAATGTTTGATGAAAGATGAGTAGAATGGAACGTTAGACGAATGACTGATATGAAACGAGGTTTATGTGAAAGAGATGACTTATGAAAGTATTTAAGGTGGAAAGAGTTAGAGTATGAACGATTAAGATATTGAAGTATGGAAGGACGCAATAAGAGAGAACAGTCTGGAAATAAGAGAGAACTGTCTGGAAGACGACGTAAGACGTGAAGATAGATGAAAACGGTCAAACACGATTTTTAAGACTTAATAAAGAAGACGGTAATATATCTGAACAATCTTTGTTTCAATTGTCCCGAAACGGAATGGTACCCAAATATAATATGTATGTTTGTTCCTCTTTTACACTGAAACTACGAAATAGGTTTTAATGAAATTTAACTGTATTAGCATTAAAACTTAGAATAATATATCGATTATATTCACCGTACAATACTCTGATCAAAGTCACTTTAGGCCGTTAAAAATTAAATTTGTCTTGCCATCACCGAAAATACACGGTTAAATTCATGATCGTTAGTATACCTATCTGATATATAACAAGCTATAGAATGAACTTTAGTTCACGGTTGTGTAACCTACTGAATATGCCTGCGGTACGTTTTGTGAAACTTGAGTTTCCAACTTTTGATTTCCTCAACTTCATTATGTTTTGGTATACATAAGTCAAATACTAGGGTTCAAATACTCTGGGTTTTTAGAGATGTTATAGTTAGGTATTAAAATGCTGGTTTCGTCTAAAAAAGAAGCAATAGGGAACTATAGGCAATAGGCAAACAAGCTTGGGACCCGCCTGATGGTAAGGCAACCGTACCGAACAAACATCTGCAATACCATTGTTTGAAAGAAGTCATCCTATGATACGATTGGAACTTGGAAGACTGTGCTCAATGCAAAAATTTATGATTTGGCTTTAATTTGAAACTATTTTTTGAGTTATCAATTAATTTAGGTTTTAAGGAAAGCTTTAAAGTTTAGACAATGACTATGTCCAGTTTAATCGACAGCTAATAAAAGGCGTCGGTAACACTATCAAACATTAGGTAGGAACCAAATAACATAATACATCAAGCAGTTTTGAGATCATTCCTGTCGTTCGCACATCGTCCTTAATAACACAAACATTCTTACAACTTATAAAAATAAGCACTGCAAAATGAACTTCCAATAAAGCATATCGTAAATGATACCGAGAGCCCAAATACTAATATTCATTTACCATCCATCCATCCATCAGCCAAAGGAAGTCCACTGCTGAACATAGGCCTCCCCCAATGATTTCCACAGAGACCTGTTGGAGGCAGCCTGCATCCAGCGACGTCCCGCGACCTTTATCAGGTCGTCTGACCACCTTGTGGGTGAACGTCCCACGCTGCGCTTTCCGATACGTGCCCCCATATTCATTTACGCAACCTATAAAATGGGCGCAGCAACAAACTGCAATGATGTTATCTTAAATAAATTAAAGTTACAATACTAAGTCAATGATAATACCACAGACATTTCAATAAACAAACCCATCTCCCAACAGATTGTTCGAAGAGAACCAAGATCTACTGAACATGTTCGAGAAATTCCGCCAGTGTCGGACGAAAGAGGAGCAGATCAACTCCATGGAGCTGGCGGAACACGCCAACAACGTCATGAACACACTGGATGAAGGCATCAAGGGGCTTGACGATCTGGACAACTTCTTCGAGTATATACACCAGATCGGAGCCAGCCATAGGAGAATACCTGGCTTCAAAGTCGAGTATTTTTGGGTGAGTAGTTTAAGGTCTAATGCTTGTCATACCTGTAGAAAGTCGTTTTTGTTCTGGTTTGGATAGTTATGTCATTGTACATGTAAAAGCAGTTCCATCTAAAGCTTATATTTGGTAAAGTGTCGATAGGTAATAGGCAATAATTATTTCTCACCATTTCACATTTTTGTAATCAGTATATTTGGTGTTTTATTTTTATATAAAGTAATGTAATTGATTAATATGCGTAAATATCCACCGTAAAGGGTCAAACAACGTAAAGAAACTTTAATTTCATACTGAACGGTTTCATCTATAAACATTTTGTGTAAACTAAACCGCAAGAAATAGGCCAATTCTAATATTATTCTTAAATATTTTAGTTTTTTAACTAAATTGCCTTTCATAAACACATTAGTTCACATTTAAGCAAATATAATTTAAGGTCAAAATAGTAGAAATATTGAGGCTTCACAACAATCACAAAGAAACACGTATCACAATTGTACAAAATCTAGAAATATATTCGGTACATGAGTTGAAATATAAGAAAAACCATCTAATATCTGATATCTGTCCCCGTTCGGATATATGAGACGTGACACGCGTCCTAGCCGAAATGTGGACATATTGCGATCCCGACAACATAGCAGCTGATTGTCTACTTAATAGGTGATCTTTTTAAAATTGCATTGCAGAAAATCGAGGCGCCATTCCTAGCTGCGGTGGAATCGACTCTCGGAGACCGCTACACGCCCAACGTGGAAAATATCTACAAAATAACTATTAAATTTATATTAGAGACACTGATTGAAGGATACGAAATGGCTGGCAACAAACCCAATTCGACGTGAGCGTTAGATGGCAGATTGTAAACCCCTAACGGGATCTGTATGAAATTCAGCTAAAGCAAGATCGGATTTCTACTGCGCGCCCGAAACCGGAACAAATCGATTTACACTTCGCGAACCGCCAGTGTCAGATTGAATAAATGATGTCAATTGCAAAGAGTGGAATACAGACGTTCGTAAATGCATCATCAAACTTTTGTGTGTATAATGTGAATATTTTAAATAGTTGTGTCGGTTCATTTGGCTCGTCCGTACTTTTGGGACGGCTCGCGTTTCTGAAATGGAGCTATTTCTTTAGAATGCTTGTTAGTTACTATTATTTTTAATAGCGTCAAATGTAGATATAGTACATGAAAATGTGAACGTGTATTTATGAAATAAGTGGTAAAATAACTTTTTTAAATGATATGTCACAAAGCTTGTTAACTAATTAATTCTTTGCTTCTAATCGTATTGGCTGGTCCATGTAAAAATCACTACATTTTGGCAGTGTTAAATCTAAATTGCGTCTTCCGTGTAAATATTTGTTGAAGCTATTGATATTTTACGATATCTTTAATTTTACGTAAGCACATTAATGTTTTAGATATAGATATTATAAAGTGAAATTCTTTTAGCTTCTCTCAAAAGTGTCGACTGTTTTTCTCCCTGGCAACATTTTGGAATGTCAAAAGAAATATTTATCTGGTCACACCACGTAGCCTGTCATCTGTCGCACGACGAGTGCATTTATTTTTCTGCATCCTATACGAAACCAAAGATGGTAGAGTTAATATTTTTAAAGGGATATTTTTTACTATACATAATGTCTTTACATGTCAATTCCTATTTATAGAACATTTGTCGGGAATCTATTTTGCGTTCCTTTTAGAAAGTTTTACCTGTACTTACAACAAAGTGAGTGTCCAACTTTTCACTTTCTTGGACAAAATGTAAGTCTAATTAAAAGACGTGAAGTTTCCATTCAAACTTGCCACTTAGACAACTGAAAATGACTTTGTGATGTAATTTTCATTATTAGAGGGGTTCTTTCGTTTCAATTTACGACAAAAACAAGAATACTTTAAGGCCCCATTCACACGTGCGCTTAAAAAGCGTCGACTTTGACGATTTCTTACCGTTCCCAATATTTATGTTCAAATGAAATGAAAATTTTACATCCAACGCTAATGTTGAAAATCCAACAACGCTGCTTATAAAAGCGTCGCGTTTTAATATCGCCTTCATGTGAACAAAATGTGTGAATTTTTTTTAACGCCCGTGTGAATGATTCTAATGTTGATTAAATTATACTATGTGTTAAGATTGGAAGGTCTGTCTTTAAATTAAAGTAATTGTCAGCAAAGTTTGGAAGCCGGCTTAATAGAAATCGATTGAGGTTGTTGGAGTGATGACCCACGTAGGATTACTCTGGATTCAAAGTTCAGGAAATGTTTTCAAACTAATTGAAACTATATAACATTATCATTTTGTGTCTGTTCCATTTAATGATAAACTCACGTCTGCCTATGAATACAACTGCATACCAAAACAGTAGATGTTTATCGGAAAGATAACTGCCTCGGTGGCGTAGTTGTACAACAGTACGATTACAGAGCTGAGATCTCAGGTTCGAATCCTGGGTCGGGCAAAGTGATATTGGATTTTTCTATTCATTACTAGCCTGGAGTCAGAAATTTGTGCCCGATATGGCGATAGACTCGCCCCTTATCACATCGTGGGACGGAACATACAAAGCGAAATGTGGGTGTTCTGGCACCTCTCTGTATCAGCCCATATACGTCCCACTGCAGGGCACGGGCCTACTCTACAATCGAGAGTACGATTGAGAGTGGTTAGGCCATATAGTCCACCTCTGCCTACTCTTAATGGACAAAGGGGTGAGTTTATGTATGTAAGTATAAACTTAAAAAAATATCTTAATTTACAAAAAAACATTGTATTTTAAATTATCTGATTAAATAAACAAATGCTCGTAAATTGCGGAGATAAATAAATGATAACAAGAACTAATAGTCTCGCTATTGTTGTCGAAACTTCGCTACCATGTTCGCAAGTCGTATGTTTAAAACACGTGCTATCTAAACTATCGAACTAAAAGCATACGTGATTTCATGAGAAGCCACGTGTGTCTACACTCGGTAAACTATATCTTTGTATAACTAAATGTATTCGTTGCTTCGATAAATAAAGAAAAGAGATAACTACACTTAGATTTTTACTAAAAAAATCGACTTCGGTTTTCTATTATCAGAGAAAATTTTATTTCCTTTACTTCATTGGACAGGTATTTTAACGATATCACTATATACATAACGAATTTCAGGTCGATATCACTTAGGGCTCTCGAAGAAAGAAGCCTTCATTTTCCTTCAAGTCCAAAAATACACTGAAAATTCCTTTTGAATAGTTGGTTTTCATAGTGTAAAGTGACTTACATTCACTTATTCTACATACAATAATTATTATTATTGTTATAAACTGGTGGTAGGTCTCTCAAATGTGAGAGGCCCCCTGGGTAGGTACCACTGCAATGTCTATTTCTCCTGCCAAATAGCAGTGTAAATACCCTGTTATGTTGCCTTAAGGATACTGTAGCCAGAATAACTAGAGGACATTATGAGATTAACATCTTGTGTCTCAGGATAGCGAGCGTAGTGGAATGCCAGGCATTGCTATTGTCCATGAGATTTCTTATCACTTACTAACACAGGAATGGCAAGCTCGACGTACCATTTCATAAAAAACATGTTCATATTGCGTAGAGTTGAATAGTCCTGCGGTCATGGACGCAATAATTCGCACTCATTCGGTTATTTCCCAACATCACAGTTAATATTTGAATGATACAAACAATTATAAACACTTAGAGATATATTGACCGCCCACTCGATACCGGCTGTTTCATAAACAAACAACACGGGCGGTATTTTATGGTGAATTGTGAGCAATTTAGCCGTGGAGGTAATAAGCGAAAGAAATATCTTACTGAAGTTCAAAACGTCGACGTCATAGTACCGAGATTTATTTACCTAACATTTTGTAGAAGTATTTTTAAACAATGATACTGACGGAAAATATTTACATCTGTTTAAAATAATAATTAGCTAAAAAACAACATAACTATTAAGACCCCTAACAGGTATTTTACATGATAGGTTTAGGAAAAAGAAGTCCCCAGAAGAGTTTCATACATAATTCCTTTGCTTAGTACAAAGTTTAAACTAAAATTAACATTTAGAGCGCACAAAGATACATACAAAGATTGCCTGGAAGAAATTGCCAAGTGCGTTAAGGAAACCTTTTTTATTTTATAATTTCTGTAGTATAACTAGTTCTATGTATGAAGCAAACATTGATAATTAAATAACTTAGAGTATTTATATATAGAGGGAGCGCTGTCATACATTCGCGCCATAAAAAACGCGCTCCCTCTATATATATAATATACTCTAAGTTAAATAAAGATATCAGGACAAAAATAATGAATAATAATAACAAAAATGTGGTTATACAACTGACTTAAATAAAGTCAATTCTAGCCAAAAGAAAGAGAAGAATATATTTCAAACTGAATTTAACTAATGATTTATTTTAACTATTATGCACATGAAACCAAATTTTAACTATTATGCACATGAAACCAAATTTTAACTATTATGCACATGAAACCAAATTTTAACTATTATGCACATGAAACCAAATTTTAACTATTATGCACATGAAACCAAATTTTAACTATTATGCACATGAAACCAAATTTTAACTATTATGCACATGAAACCAAATTTAACTATTATGCACATGAAACCAAATTTTAACTATTATGCACATGAAACCAAATTTTAACTATTATGCACATGAAACCAAATTTTCGTATTGTTTATTTGACCCAGGTCCTAGGGAATAGATCAATTCAGATTAAGATTCAGATATGGAAGTAATGAAAAAGACCAGAATACGGAAAATATTGGATTTCTAAACCAATAACAGTCACAACACCTGGATCGAATCTAAGTAGGGAAAATATGGAGAAAGATATTAAACCTACAACAAACTTGTTTAAAAGCGACAGCTAGGGTTTACAGTATCGCTTCAACCCTTATATAAAGTGTTGCATCGAAAGCAGTTCTTTAAAACGCCACAAAGAGGACATAAAAAGTTTTATAGGACATAAACCTGGCATCGTTAACACATCATGATACATAAACGCCACGTTATAGATATTACGATGACATGGATTTACGAATTATAATTAATGAACTTGTAACACGAAAATAGTATCCCAAGAGTTACGAATATAACTACAGCCTAATAACAGAAACATTTTTATTTAAATCAAAATGTTAAAATCAATTAACATTATTGTTTAAAAGGCTTAAATTCAGTGTTAATATATCTACGAGTTACTTGGTTACAATTTTCTTCAATCCGAAACACAACAGTGCATTTACACTGCTGTTTAACGGGAGTAAATAGACATTGCGGTGATACCTACCTAGGCGGCCTCACATATATAAGAGACCTACCGACCGTTAGATTGAATTTTCTAAAACCTTACAATGTATGCCACGATATTCACACAGAATTTAACAACGTATAAGATACGTAAGGCCGTATAATCCGTGCTCAAGTGTAGCTCAAATTCAAACGGCTCAAATATAAAGCCTTTTCAGCGAATCCAAAAACCTTTGATACGAGCATTAAGAAGACTGACATGTAAACCTCAGTCGAATTCTCTAGAAGCCAGTTTAACATTCTACATTTATGCCCTGTATTTGCAAGATTGTATTTGAAAAGTAGTAAGGATAAGTAAAATTGAAACGAAAGAACTTCCCGTTAAAATTGTAACCAAATGTACGTATGTTAACAGTTTGTAATTTAAAAAAAACATGATAAATTAACAATGTATTTATATAAATAATTTTATGATAAACGATGGATGTGTTATACGTAAAATATATAAGATCTGTGTAATTAAATATGGCATTTTTATTTCCAGCGATATTTAAACCCTATTGTTGATGTTACCACCTTGTAATTGATTCGATTCTTTTAAAACTGGAGAGGCCATAGGCGAGGTAGTAACTGTAAAAACTTGATCGTAAGGGTAATATAATCTTATTATGCCTCCTCTACACATCAACAGATGCATTTGCAGACGTTGTCTTCGGATGAGTGTTGTGATCGTCAACTGGAACGCACGGCGTGTGTCATTAGATTTTATTATAATTATTACGAGCCTCGATGCAAAATAGTTCGTCGTAGTAATAGAAAATTTCTTCAGGATTCTGTTTTCTACTGTACTTGTGATGCATGGTCGACCAGTTTTCTTCAAATAAGAAGTCGTTCTATTCTTTTTACAATGCCGAATGATAGATTGAACTGTAGATCTGGGAAGTATCAAGTCTTCAGATATTTGGTAACTTGATTGGCCAGCATCGACCCCACAAACTATTCGCTTTCGAACCTTTTCACACACGGGTTTGCCACGACCCATTGTTATTTGAAAACTAATGAAAAAAACTGATATTTTCAGAATTTATACTGTCTCACTTAACAAATGACACAGAATTACTTTTAGAAATTTAAATTATGCAACATAATTGTACAAAGAAGGAATAATCTTATTTAACTCAACGATAGACGAACTCTTTTGCATCGATAAACAATTGGACGAACTATTTTGCTTATAATTTCTACGAATTTAAAACAGGATATGTATAAATTTAAAAAGCTAAAATAGTTTATTGGTTCATAATTAAAGAAAGGCATAAGTAAATGTGATAGTAGAACAGCTTAATATTTTATATAGATATACAAAAATAATGAAGTTAGAAAAAATCTTACAGAGAAAATTTCACACTTGACGAACTATTCTGCATCAGGGCTCGTATTATAATTATTTTATTTTAACCATGCATTCCACTTGACGATCGTAACCCCCATCCCAAGATGACGTCTCCAGATGAATCTGTTGAGGTGTAGAGCAGTCATTAGATTATCCACCGACATGTTGTAACAGTCATACATACTGTTAAACTCATGACACACATGTGTCAACTTAATCGTTAACTCAGTGCTGAGTTTCGTGACCCCTTTATTATAAAGTGGTATGATTCTTCATGCCACATTATTTACCAGTAATTTAAAAAGAGCAACCTCAATTATGTGTCAAATTCAACCAAAATAAATTGATGATAGACCACCAAAACTTCACGTCAGATCTTTCAAATAAAAGACAGTAAAACAAAACCCAAATTATCATTTAGAGTCAAGCTATTTTAGATGTACAGATGAAAACAAAGTCGCAACTGAAATTGGGTCTAGTGATTTAGGTCTCCAATTTAACTTCAAACGAAAAGCAAAGGAAATAGGTCTGCAAGCCGCAGCTCGATTTTACATTTGACTCAAGTAATATGGCCTAACCACGCCCAATCGTACTCTTGATTGTAAACGAAACCCGGGACTTCAGTGGGACGTATCTACATATCTAAATAGCCTCCATGGCTCAGGCGGTTAGACGCCCTCTGTGAAACGAGCGGCCGCGGGTTCGATCCCTGCACCGAGAGCAATGTTTGTAAGGTCCACAAATATTTCTTTCAGGTCTGGGTGTTAGTGAGACCGAAAACTGACACAATACCAGATCTTAGTGTTTATTTTAATAATAAATAATGCCCAAAAGTCACATATGTACATAGTCTTGACCACACACAAAGATCAAGTCTTGTGTCGTAGTATCGGGAACTATGAAAGACATTTCGGTTTCACAAACACCCAGACCGGAAAATAATACTTGTGGATTACACAAAAAAAAATCTTAATTCGGGGATCGAACCCGCGGCCTTTTCACAATCCGCGTCTAACCAAATGTGCCACGGAGGCGTTTATAGATTTATAGAGGACAGTACTAGTAACAACTGTATCATAACACGAATGTTCCGCATAATGTTATTGGCAAACATTGTAAATTCACTTTAACGCTGGACTTTCAGTGTTGATACCGTAAATTTCAGCGGTATACGTGAAATACGGTTAGAAATTTCGCCAGTACGTGTTATAATGCATTTAACAGGTAACCAACCGAAAATCTATTGGGGCCTTGCTGTATGAAACGATACGAACTTCAAATGTTCAGATGTTCGATGTCTGGAGTAAGATATAAGTATTCCACTTCTAAAATGATTGTATCATATTTGTCCTTTTGTCCTATCTTAGTCTATAGTTGCGACGTAGGATAGAGGATTCCAACATTTTGTGTAGTATCTAGGAACATTGGTGAACTTTTACGAAGGCATCCGAATATTCGAAGTCGTATGGTATCATAGTGTAGCCCCCAGGTGCAACACTCACACAGGCAAATGTTTGGGTGACGTATAACCATTGGTTTGGTTTGATTTTTAGTATTATGAAAATGAAGAGTCTCTAATAGTTTCTGACGCCCACGACACAAGGTTTGATATCTTACTGAGTCAAATTGGGCCTCTCTTATAATCTTCGACTTCAAGAACTCTACAACTGAAGATAAGCCTGTCTGAATGGTTTCAGGGAGGTAAGTATGATGTACATTATTGCTAAAATACCAATCTAAGCACTTGCGTACCGTTGCGACTTAAAAAAATGAAGGGTGTACATTATTATTTTAGGAAAACTATATATTTAACGTCAACATACCATTTTAGACAGAAATTCAAAACAAAAATGTCGCTTTTTTTTTCTACAAAACTTATAGTTGCATTGTATAAAAAGTCTTTAAAACTACCGCCTGGCTTAGTTTGTTGTAAAAGTCTGTAAGTATGAACATTTTAAAATAGCACACCTTTGCTAAAATATAACCCAATTCAACAAACTAAATCTACACGTATGCAAATCGCTGACTGAATGAGGTCACAAATTCACATTTAAATTTCCGTTGGACGGAACGGTACCCAAAATTAACTCACTCCATTAACTTGAAATATGGATATAATAATTGTATGACGTACGCAGTCCATAGTTTCATAAAAGGCATGCAATATTATCATACAATTGCAAACGACAATGATAGTGATGCGTTTAAACTAATGGATGGGAAACCGTTATAACAATAGCAATTTTATTACCGATGAACTGTTATTGTTGCTATTTCTTAACGTTTTATGATAACTTTTATCGGATGCTTGTTGACTGTTGAGGCTTAATGCTTTTGTTTTGATTCATAATGGAAATAATAGTGGGGATATGTAAAAGATATTTATATATGACGGGGAATCAGACTGATAGCCTAAATCATCCGCCATCAGTTCATGTGAGTCGTCCATAGCTATGTATCGCCGGCGGTCTCCAGTAGTCTATTGCAGCATAATAAACACGTTGTTCTATTTCCACGATTAGTTTTATTGTTTCAACATAATTTGAAATTCGAAGGTACAGAGATTTTTCAGTATGATAACAGATTTAAAGTCAACGGGTTCGCACGAGTATGCTTCCGCCTTGCTTTCCAAAATGGGATAACGTTTTTCTCTACACTGTCAAAGTCATCCTTTCATTTTGAGACAAGTAAGCAGTGTTGCCGCGTGCGACTCCATTTGGGTGTTGCCCACTTGAAATCTTATTTTCCAAATACAAATCTATTTCCATCTACAAAGATCAAACAAATAAATCAACACTATTGCCATGTATCCAAATTAAATAAGCCATCTTGCCCCGTCATATACTTTCAAATACATAAGTTTTTAATGTATGTATTTGTATTGCTTTTGAGAAGCTCCAGCTATTATTATTTTTTTTTTGTTTTGTATCAGCCCATATACGTCCCACTGCAGGGCACGGGCCTACTCTACAATTGTAATCGATTGAGAGTGGTTAGGCCATATAGTCCACCACGCTGCGATTTATAAAAATTTTTATGGTATGTAAGTCCGCCAACCCGCACTAGACCTATTATTTAATTGGTGTCTATTCTTAAATTTGGATTCAATTAGTAATTAAATTTATTTCTATGTAAGGTTACTTACACTTTGTTTCCCGCCACGGATACAAGTTGGGTTTAGTATTTTCGGATTACTTGATATATTATGACTAAATGAATAAGTAATACTGATTGCGGTTTAGATTTTATTGTCATATATATCGATTTTTATTGTTATGTCCAGCAAAAACCCAGTTATCAAACTGCGTGAAAATCTCTAAAGATATTAGATAGCTTAAAAATATTGATGTATTAGATATTTTTCCAGCCCCTTGGAGTTATCCGTATGAATAATATGTGGCTCATCTTGTTTGGCTCCTATTCTATACACAAATATTTGGAAAACTTTTTATTCTACTCATATTGTCCGAATTTGGAATAAAGGTCAATGAATACTGCCCATGGGTTATTTAGTTATGTCTATTTTCAGCCATACAAAGTCAACTGCCGAGCATGTGCCTTCCCCAAGGAACTCCACATTGAACTGTAGGAAACACGTCAAATAATTTTATTTTATTGCTACGTCATTAATCTAAAAATTAAACATTTGAATGTAAAAATGTCAGGATGTAAAATGCATATCAGAGACTGTAAAATCAATATCTATACTGTGTTCACTAAATACAAACTCATGATTCCAGAATGTACTCTACAAAATATAGTCCTCTATCATTACGCCATAACACATTTTTATGACAGAGCACGAGGCAATTTGTCCTAGGCCCGGCCACCGGCCGTCTTGTGATCAAATTATATTGGCGAGTCGAGCCGGCTGAATTGCGTTTCACCCATAACAAAAGGATATAGTCAGAAAACATTTCGTTTATTGACAAGCATGGTTTATTCTGGCATTTTAAGAGCATAATAACTGTTATTGGTGCCTTAAGTTTTTTTTAGTTATATAAATGATAAATAGTAAAGCATAATTATTCTTTATCGTCCAGAGAAGATTTTATAGATTCATTGGAAATTATCAAATGAATGAATACAGCCAACTGTTGTGTGCAAAATATTGAGCATAGATTAATATTTGGCCTTTTCAATAATGCATAAATATAATAAATTAGCTAAATTTTGGCTCATATTTTGTTGTTGTGTCCATGATAATGTCCAATACTTATGCCATAGGTGTTAGGTATGTTCACTTACCATAAGAATATGAATTTGTTATCTAGTTAAAATAGAATTTTTCAAAGTATAGAAAGATGGGAAGTTGAAGAAATACATAAGGCATAACGTCATCACTTAGAAATCCATAGAGTAGCAGGTGGAGAGAATGACTCACAGTAATTTTATATTTAGAATATTGTTTATTTTATATTTCGTTTTATTGGTCTACTGGCAGCGAACTCGCACTGTTAAACGTAAATGTTGGGTTCGATACCCAAGTTGGTAAATATATTGTTTTCGTAATATTTTAAATGCATTTCTCAAACATAACCTAGACCAAATTCTTGTTAGCTGAATCAATTAATAATATCATTACCAACACGCCGTAATAGCAGCTAAAATAGCAGGTAAACTTACGTTATAACAGTCATCAAAATAACCGTTTGTCTACCCACACCATTGGCAAGGCGTGTCCCATCATCATTAGTTCAGTAACGAAACATTAATCGATCGATTCACTTGTTTAAAATAAGTAAAATAAAATAAGCAGTGATAAAATATAAATTAAAATTTGTTATAGTGATTAGTGATAAAAAATTTTTTAATAATTGTTAATAACGCCATCTAGTCTTTTGTTTGTGTATTTTATGTAATTTTTTTTTAGGAAATACGGTAAATATAGATTTAAATAATATTCTCTGTAATCAATATTCGCTATTACTATTACATTGATAAATCATACATATAGACAATCAAAAATATTTACAAAATAATTCTCAAAACACAGTCATTTTCAATTCAATTTCATAGAATTTCAATTTCATTCAAATCATTCTAACCAAAACCACTAGGCATATTTTAGTAATATACAATTGATGGTTAAATGAATTAGTAAACTAAATCATTAGTTAATTATAAAACGCATGAAACTAGATGAACCGGTAAATCAAAGTTTTTACAAGCGCATAAACGTCTGCAGATCATTAGCAAATCATTCCATAGCCAATAAAAATCTTAACAAGTATTTACGAAAACCAAAACACACAAACAGCCCCTGCAATAAATAAAATTCCGTAAAACAGTTCTAGATATTGAATATTAACCACACTGCATGCCGGCCAAACATTATTTCGTCTAATAATAGACTAGAAGAAAGATTTATCTGTGTGATTTTTAAGTCGTGCGGTTTTCAATACGAAATCCAGTATGCGCCACTCATTTTAGCGAACAGTCGCAAGCCGACTCTCGAATACAAAAACAATAAAACTATTAATAAAAAGTGAAAATACGAAAAACTGTAATCAAAAATTTCGAAGTGTGTAAGTGATAAGTGAGCAAAAGTCAGCTTTGAAAGTTCGTGAGATCCACCATGGGTTGTGAGCTGACGAAGCTGGCTGCGTCAGAGGTGAACCATGAACTGATGGATCGGCCGCCGCCCCCCGCTGACCCTCGGTCGCCGCTGACCACCAAGCAACAGTACTGTATGCTGGCATCTTGGAAGGGCATCTTCAGACAGATTGAAAAGACCGGGATATTATTGTTTATCAAGTAAGTATTACATACTACTGTTTTTACTTGTGTATCGATCCATAGACGTCCCACTGCAGGGCACGGGCCTCCACAATCGAGAGTACGATTGAGAGTGGTTAGGCCATATAGTTTTTACTTCCTTCTGTAGAAATTCTTCTGCTAATGACATTTTACGAGCTATCATTTTGGTGAATGGCAAGATGATGATGATGAATTTTTTTATTTAATAATTGTTTTTATATCTTAACGACATTGCGCTACCGCATTTTTATGTGTCTATTTAATTTAACCCATGCAGTATAAAAAATCTTTGATTTTAATACGATTGACCTTTTATCTAAATTGATAAAATCATATCCGTGTTATTTATTTCTTATTATTATTATTTATTTACTAAAGACTATGAGGTGCCAAACCCACCAATGTCTCATGCGAATATGTAGAACCCAGGATTAGGCAGTAAACATCCAGTATAAGTCAATATCATTGTGATGATTTATTGTGAAAGAACGATTATATATTTACGAGAATACGCCGCCATTTACCCTATTGTATCTAAAAAAACAAAAAAGAACAGTACAATTGTTTAAGAAAACACTCAAATAAAATTTTTGCGTATCATATTTTGAAACTAGTTTTGCTATAACCTAGTCTTAAAGAGACAGTTGGGCACCTAAAAGGAGCTATTCACTAATTTGGGTACAATACCTAGGTATAGGTGATCAAAAAATAATTTCATAACGGGAAGAATTTACATTAAAATTCATACATAACATTGGTCAAAAATATCGATAAATTCCCATAGGAAATACCTCCGGGCGAGCCAATTTAAATGTTTCAATAAATGCGATGCGAGTTTTATGGCAGTATTATATTTGTACGCGGTTTTATCTGGTAATTCATAATTTTAATGCTGGCTATTTGCGTATTGAGTTAGTTTTGAAAATCAACGAAAAAATCAACAAATGGTAATTTACATTAAAGTGAGCAACAACGCACTAACTTTATTATTCATTTGTTTGTGTCCTACGCTGTTTAGAATAAAATTAAAGTGTTTTAGGACTTAATGTTAATATATCAGTTCAATCTTACTCCTTACATGCATGCTTTCAATAATCCAAACCTAGCTATGTACATTACGATAATTATGCAGAATGTTAAAAATTAAGCATTTTTATTGATTGCCATTTTGTTTCCACTAAACATATTTTTGCCTACCATTATGTGGAAAACTATGTGAATAGACCTTCTAAACTTGAATTTAACTTTACAGTTGAATCTTGAGCTATCATTACAACTAGATTTTAAATAAACAAGTTTCCAATTTAATATACTATTCCACGCCCCAGTTTCAAAGCCGACTTTTCTAAAATCCATTCGAGTGAAAACGTCTCGTACAAATATCGGTGAATTCCACCAGTTCTCAAATCGGAAACATTTTACTCGGTCAGTATTAATTCACGACGTCACCGAGGACCGCTCTGAACATTTAAGAAACCGATTGACTAGGGACGAGCAATCTTAGTTTTTAGACAAACTTCTATTAACGATAGTTGATGTTGATTATGAGTTTGCAAACTAAAGACAAGTTAGACATTCCCATTAGCAGAGCTTCAATGCTCGGTGTTATTACATTGCGAGCCACTGATGACCCTGGCTTACAGAAGTTACAGTGGTGGGTGTGAGAGTAGGACAGCCTCCTAACGATAGTTGATACATTTTCGGATAAGGAATTGAGAATTCTTGTAATTTCGTATTCCATATATGATAGAAAGTTGTGCCCAGTCTGGCGAACGCTTTATTCATGTCTACATATATGATAATTTGATGAATATAAATCATAATAACTTACACACACAGGAAGAATAGGAAGCCAGCAATATTTGAAATATGCACAGCATATTCTAGACTTTACTATATATCAAACGAAATGCGGTAGCAAAATTATCACCTTTTTGGCGATTGTATTTTATGAGAATATAATACAACATAACAGCGGAGATCTGCTATTAAAAAAACTGTGGGCAAAAATATGTTAATCATTACAAAACCTAAAACAAGAACATGCAATTCGATACAAATATTAATAGTAATTACTTCTGAAAGCTCCCATTAAAAAAACATTCCATACATTATACAACGTCTGGCAAATTTACCAACGTCAACAAAATTTGCATTGAAAGCCACAGTATTGGAAAGCATTGATTTTTACGTAACACAAAGGGTTTCAGTGGAAAATCTGCAGTCGAGTGTAGCTGGGTTCACTGTATTATGTTTAAACAATAAAAACATTGTCGGATTGCTATGGGAACAATTCAATTATATTAGGTATATGAGAGCTTTAAATGTTTTATGCGAGAAAATAGAACATTTTCCCCAAATTATTGATGCTCGGCACGCAGTACGTAAAATCGTTAGGAAAATGAATTTACAACATTGCTATATTTTTCTGCTTTAAAACTCTAGCACGAATTAAGCCTCATTTACACCGGGTTCCTCTTCTCGAAGATACAATTATTGTCAATACAGAAAACAGCATCATGGTGTACATATATGCCAGAATATAATAGTCATTAGCAATTGAAGCATGCGACAATGTTATTCTCTGAAATCGGGCGAGAAACTCTCTTTGAGTTAATGTGGCTTAAGAACGGCGTTGTACTAAGTCGGTCAAGTAATTTGCATAGTAGCTTCAGCAAGCTAGATAAATATTCTATCAACTAATTTAAACTTTATTTAGTGAGCACCAGTGGTGCGCGGTAATATATTTTCTTAAAGGTGATATATAAGCTGCTTACAAGCCTTAGTTGTTTCGCGTATAAGTTATTTAACCGTGCACAATTTCCTCATAGTCAGATTTTTTTCCCATTCATTCGTCATAAGTCAGTCGAATTCTTTAAACGCACGCTGTTATATCAGGAAGGCTTTCTATCAAAATGGCTTTTATTCGGGGACAATTCAATTAAATGTTCCTTCGGTACGTATTTTATTTAATTAATACAATACCGCTAGCTGTGAGCTGTGACAGCTAACACTATAGGATCTTTAAATGATTGAGGAACTCCTCCAATAAAAATTATGTTTCAATGTGGTAGCGTACCTGAGACATTTTGATGTCCCAGATGATTTTTTGGGTTTGATTTGATGGGGATTTGTCCCCAAGACATGCATTTCGTCATGGTGAGTCTAATGGGCATTATTGCCCGTCCACATCACCTGTCGCCCGTAATGCGTGTAAGGGCCACCGAGAGGCTTAGTCAGTATGCTGGCTAATATCTTAGGTCCCGATAGGGACTCAGCCTGGCAGCAACATCTGTGCGGTGCGAACACTCGTTCCCGCGCGCCAGGCTGGAAGGCCGGAGACCTCCACAACGATCGCCCTCAAGGTGTCGTTAGGACGGATTGCATACCTATCGTTAAAGAAAAAGAAGTGTATTTCTTAATAGCAAACCTTATAGATAGTCTATTACTGATCATATTCTGCCAGCTCTCATAGTTGGGCTTGGGTCAATTTGGTTCGATGAGAAACAAGTGGCCGCGGATTCGATCCCCGCAAGCAAACCAGAGGAGGCAGCAAGCAAGCAGGCATTTTCAACCGGGTTATGTGCCTATTGAAAGTTGTTCGGTGTTTTATAAGCACTTAAGTATGTAGAGTATTTTTCTTCTTTTAATATACTGCATATTTTCTTCAGTTTTCTTCATTGTCTACCGCCACCTACTGATACTATCTATACAATAGTTGTCTGGGAGAGATCACTCTAATCGATAAGCCCGCTACTTGTATATACCATAATACCATTAAGTTGTTTGATTTATATTTGTATTTTGTTTTTCTTTTATATATTGGTTTACAATAAATAATATTGTATTGCGTATTGTGTAGAGAATTCCCCTTTTTATAACTATCAAATATAAATTTGTAAGTTTTACCTAAAATATATTCAGTATTCGGAAAAAAAAAACATGACTGCCTGTATTGGTCGCGCCTTAACTATTAATTAATTAACGAGGGAACCAATAATTTATCATCCGCTGATAGCATCGCTGACAATGTTAATCTGGATACATCGTATTTTAATAACAGGAAATGTTAAGCCACTCTGCATTTACCAAATTAATATTAAAACATGAATAGGCTGAGTCGCCCGGGCAACTATGGCAGCTTTCCAAAAAAATAAATCATGAATAGAAAATCCATAATTGTCTATGGCTTAAGCCTAGGGTTGCTTCAAGCTTACAAAAGTTTTTATTTTTGGTACCGTAGTTTTCCCAAGCTTTAACAAAGCTATAGCAGTAGTACCAAAGCAAACAAATTGTTCATATGTTTTTTATAATACATACATACATATAATGGTAAGTAACACGACCGCTTCTGGACAGTAGCAAAACAATACCACGAATTACAAAGCAATGCTTGGTATTCCACTACGCTCACCATCTTAAGATATATAAGATGTTAAGTCTAAATATGTCCAGTAGAACACACAGTATACTTATGTCCTTATAATATAAAATTATTATGCAATTCATCCGAATTTATTCCATCTTCCACACCTCTTAAAATAGAAATGATTCATTACTATTACTACGTTGACGTCACCAGTTATGTAAACTGTGAAATTATAATTAGAACATCAAAGTGAAAAATAAAATTTCACGCATCAACGAATAGGCGTGTTGTTTTGTTTTCTTTAATATTTTTCTTTAATAAATAAACTTTCTTCCGTTTACCGTCTTTGCTTTATTGTTTGTGAAATGTGATTTTTTATGATGCGATTTTGCGTATCAAATAAGCTATTCTCCTAATACATTTTGAAATACTTACAATACACTAGAAAATATTATTTTAAGATTAGTAATGAAGAATTCAGTGCGTGGTGGCCTGTTGGTAAACGGACTAGACGCGACTGCCAACATGTTCACGGTGGCCGCGGGTTCGAATCCCAGGGCACACCTCTGACTTTTCGGAGTCATGTGTGTATTGATAGTCAATCACCACGCACTAAAACGGTGAAGGAAAACATCGTGAGGAAACCTGCATACCATAGGGATTCATAAGAATTTCTATGGTATGTAAGTCCGCCAACCCGCACTAGGCCAGCGTGGTGGACTATATGGCCTAACCACTCTCAATCGTATTCTCGATTGTAGAGTAGGCCCGTGCCCTGCAGTGGGACGTATATGGGCTGATACAGATACAATGAAGAATGAGACTTCAAGACTGGTGGTAAGGTCTCTCTTATATGAGAGGCCGTCTGGGTAGATACCATCGCAATATAGATTTCTCCCACTAAACAGTAATGTAAATGCACTGTTCAGATTTTTTGTTTGAAGAATATTGTAGCCAGCGTAAGGTCCTATGAGACAGCCCCCGTGGCGCAGTTGGTTAGACGCCGCCTGTGAAACGAGAGGCCGCGGGTTCGATCCCCGCACCGAGAGAAATGTTTGTGCGGCCCACAAATATTTCTTCCGGGTCTGGGTGTTTGTGAGACCGAAAAGTCTCTCGTAGTTCCTGATACCCACGACACAAGACTCGATCTTAGTGTGGGGTCAGGACTATGTATGTGACTGTTGGGTGTTATTTATTATTTATTATTATGCGGCAGGATGGCGAACGCAGTCTAATGTCACATTGCTTTGTAATTCATGGTATTGTTCGGTTTTGCTACTGTCCATGAGTGGTCGTATCACTTACCATCAGGCAAATGGTATGCTCGTCGCACCATTCATGTCAATAAAAAAAAAAACAAGACAGTAGCATCACCAGCTGTAGTGGAGAAGACTCGGAAGTTAGGTAGAACAATAATCTTCTCAGAACAACTGGGTCTAGATAAGACACGTAAAAGCTAATGAGAGAGCTAAGTCCAAGGAAAGTTGATAGTATGAATAATGATCTAAGTAAACTGCAAGGACAATACAAGAACATACACAAGAAAAGCGAAAAAATCGTTCTGAAATAGACCGTCGAAATACCGAATAGAAAGGATTTTACATACGATTCTCAGTCAAAACAAACTAATTAAAATCTGAAAGAAAGTTCGAGAGACAATAGAAATTCTATAAAATCACCGTCAGGAATATTGTGGACGAATGAAGGATTTGGTGAGTGATGTGATGTAACTCTGTCCTAAATTGTTTAAAAAAGCCGGATAAAAATTTTCAACATAATATAACCCCTTACTTTAAACCGCTATTTCATGCAATCCATTACACCGAAGTATTTAAAATATCTTTAGGCGTAAAATATATGATTTATGAGATGTTACGCATTTAAATTACACATAGGCATTTCTTTGCGGCTGCTAATAGCTCAGTAATTGATGTTGAGATATCATCCCAGAAATATCGATGTATGTTATAATCCAACTAAAGTTATAGGCACCGTTTGACATTTCATACTTTCAAACTGCTTTTAAATCCATAGAATTGGTTTTATGGAACATTTTATTTATTTATTTATTTAAATCTTTATTGTACACAGACTTAACAATACAAACAAACAGAAATTATAATAACAAAGAGTACAAATGGCGGTCTTATCGCTCAACAGTAAAATCTTACAGACAACCATGGGATGGATTTAAATGAAGGAGAGGGAGAGAGGGCAGTGTAACAAATAAAGAATTACTTAAAGCTAAATAATACTAATTAAACATAACTACTAATATACATATACATATCCATAAAAAATACATACATATATATATATATATATATATACATACATAAAAATAAATAATACAAAATCAACATAAATTATAATATACTACAGTTTCCAAATGATTTAATAAAAAGAAGTAATAGTGAAGTCTGCTTTAAAGGGAAAGGTAGTGCTCTTATAAGGTATTTTATTGAAATTGTGTGAGCTACGCCTGTACTTAAACTTGAACAGTATAAAACGTTAAACGTTAATTATTTTATTTTGATAGTTATTTTATTTTTATAAGGAAATATTATATGTATTTTACTGAGGTTTATGCGCTTCAATAATTTTTTTGTATCTACAAAAATACAAAGGTTTCATGAAATTGGTTAAAGTACTTTGATATAAAAAATAAGATTTTTATTCCTTGCTCTCGTACATTCTCAATATTATATACAAACAAACATTAACAAAAATCCCCATTTATGTAACACACAGAACAGAACCCGAGCCAGCTAGTTAACAGAAAAAAGCTAAAACAGCACTCAATTACGTGAAATGCGCATAACTTTCGAGTGTAAACACACACTTGATCCATTTAGCCTCTCGACAACGTACGCCCAATAAATGCTCACAATGGTTCCATTTTCACATACACCAGTTCAATTTAAGTGTTCGTTGAGAGAAAAAGTTGTTGAAAAAAATAGTAGTTTTTGGCTGCCATGGTCGTTATTACGTCAAGGAATTTCATGGAAATTAGGCTATACTAAAATATTTCAATTGAACGCCCTTGGGAAATTTTCGTTTTAACATGAAAGAAGATACAAGTTCCTAGGTTTGAGTAATATTGCTATAATGTATAATATAATAAGCATATAAAGTTTCGCTAATGAGTCAAAACACTGAAATTCTCCACAACCACAAATTCGGTTGGAAGATTGGTCCATTACTCAAAATAATGCAGTCTTTTTGAAAAATATGTAATAAAGCGTTTGATTTTAATATACCAGCCATACATAAATACAAAATAAGGGTACTTAGTATATAACTAATCATAGTCCATTCTTAGCAATTCAACAACGCGAAGTGAAGCAGTAGTTCGAGTACATTTATAAGTATTTTCATGGAAACGTCAAAACAGAACTTTGGTTTGAATAATGACCTGTCGACTGACTAACGGGTTACACAAAACTATAGACAATGGAAGTACTTAATGCTAGTGAGACATATTGGCGCACTCGCTGAGAATACTTCCTACGTCAATGTTGCGGGTTCAAATCTGCCTGATTTTTATATTGCTTATAACTGTACAGGCAAGCGAAATGTCGGACGCCCGCCAACAAGGTGGACGGATCTGGCTAAAGTTGAAGGAAGTCGCTAGATGCAGGCCGCTTCCAACAGGTCAATGTGGAGTTCCTTGTTGTTGAGACGCCTATGTTCAGCAGTGGCTCCGCCGTCATTTTAAGTCGATTTCCTATGATATAGTGGTACCGCCCCGGACGAGCCGGCCCATTCATGCTGAGTCATGACTGGCAACATCGTGGCTCTACTTCTATAATGATGACTACTATACATCTGTAATTACAGTACAATCATCATTATCTCAGCCACAGGAAGTCCACTGCTGAACATAGACCTCCTCCAAGGATCTATATATCTTACAGTACGATACAAATCAAATATTCATTGACATGAGATAATAATTATACCTCGGTGTATAACATAATAACATACAGGAAGTATCTGCCACACAATACACTTGCGTGGACCAGCACGGCGCACTCTTAACTACTGTATTTTACTTTTAAGTGCTATTAAATTCCTGTATAAAACCACAGAGTACATTGCTATACATGAAATAAAACTCTAAGATATACAGACGTCCTCACATTTCACCTTTCTTCAGCTATATTTTTCATAAAAATATTAACATTGAAATAAAACTATTAATTAGGGATTTTATCGCGGATTTGGTTTTATTTTTTAGCTTTCCTGAGTTTCGATTACTTTACAGCTTTCGTGGTCAACAATGTTCATAATTCGCGTAAATCTAAGAAACCATTATAAAAATATTAACGTAACTACGAAAATTCAATTATGCCTTAAACTCGAATTTGTACCTATGTACTTATCCAGTAAAACTTCTTCCAAGTAGATAGACTTTCAAATTTCCGTCATATAAAGTAACACTCATAGTTCAACCATTTAGTTTGTCTCCACGATCTAATTTCGTCAGATTCATGTGACTGAATGGCACGACGCGGGGGTTCAGCCAATAATTACGCCTTTGATCTGTCGAGACGTCAAATATTATCAATCTGTTAATAGACTTATTTACTTTTAATACTAACTCGCTAACCCGATTCTGTTTCATACAATTAAGTTGACTTTTTAAAAATAACCATGAAATGGGTTCGGGAAATTTTTATTGCAAAACATGAAGTCTCAGATACAATCCTGGCATTCATATTTGTTAGAATTTTTAGTGTTTGAGGCTACCTTAACCTCCTGTTATAAACTATTTCAATATTATAAACAAATATTAAATAACTATTAAGTACCTACCTATAAAGTTTCTTATAACTAGCACCTCGCCTATTTTCTATACCAACATCACCTCCAATATAGCTCCATCAATGTAGAAACTTTTCCAATTACAATTAATGCAGTGCTTTGATCAAGCGAAACAGGAACACAGTTTCCTCTACAATAGACAGAGAGGTATATTCTTCAGTACCAAGGTATATTTAGCCGTTCATCATTACCGCAGTAAGACTATTGTCTCGACTCAGAGATACAGTCACAGAAATCCTTTGTTGTGCCCGCGTGGGGATTTGAAATTTTATGTGGGGGCTGATAGTGAGAAATAAAAACTGCGATCAATTATTTTATGAAATAATTCACCATGTAATTAGCTATTAAAATTTTGAAACCAGTATTTAAACGATCAAATATTACATGTCATAGGATGATATATTAAATGTACTATAATCATGTTAATATCATGTACAAGTATATAGGGTATATCAAGATTGTACCAAAAACGAAACCGAATGTTACTTTTAGTGACTACAGCCACAATCCAATAAAATTTTCGCAAACAACGCGACAATTTTTTGTGATGTAAATATCCTCCTATAAATGAATGGGTTGTAAATCGATAATTTTGGTAAACTAATAATTTTAACCTTTGCGTTCCATGGCGTCTTAAGCCTTTATAAATAGAAGGATATAATATATTGTTATTTTAGGAAAAAATATGTACCACCCAAATACGGCGATAAGAAAAAATCGTCGCGAATTTTTGCAACATTTTTAGTTGCATTGGGTCTCAAACCATTAAAACTACCAACCGGATTCATTTTCGATAGCAGTCTTGTATATCAACCCTGTATTTTACCATCCTATTTTGCGATTTAATTAAATAAATCGAATAGCGTGCTTGTAAACAATATATGCCCTTATAGGTTTATCCAAGACAAGAAAATTGTACCCAAGCGAAACTAGTAATGTTATAAATCGTGTGCCTAGACGGTTATTTCATTACACTGTTAAAAGTAAGCTCTTTAATTATATTAATGTGTATAATATTTCATAGCTAATTGGTGCCGAAACGTAAACGGCGGAATTTTGCTAATTCTGCCGTTCTGTATGGCAATTTCAACTTCTGTTAATTATTATGAATGCTGTATTTGTCACCGTAATTTTCAGTTTTATTTCATTACTAGCGTTTTTGTAGTCCAACGGATTGAGAGTATATTTGTTATGACGACTTATTGAGAATTTGTTTCCTTTATATCACTGAGATAGACGTTGAGCGTTGTGTAAAATTTATTTGTATCGAGCATAGTTATTGGTGAGCCAGAAAGTTTGTGTGACCTTTTGGATGTAGCTATTTACATTCGCTAACAACAAAGGTAGAAAAATATATTTCCTATCAAACTAAATAAACCTAAATAAAATCACCAGAATTAACGAACCAAAATTATCCTAAAATGACACAATGTACAGTAATTAACAAAGTTGTCACGTTGCTCGACCCATTTTAGGGTTGACAGGTGGGGGTCGCGCCCCGGGTCATTTCCTCACTACGCCCCTGCCCTCGGCTATGACAAGAACAACGTTGACGTAATGTCCATTAAAATAAACATTTTAGATTTAAAATACATTTTACATTTGTAAAATTGTGGTGCGGTTGTATTATATCCCAATGGAGAATCGTATACATGCGTATTATCGTATGATATATCCGCCATAAGATTATGGTGTTCTGACAATGAAATGAAATGAAATGAAATGTATTTTATTGGTCACGTAGGCAATTAAAGAGCTCTTATGACAAGTCAATACACATAGAACTTAATCTCTATATACAATATATTTTCTATACTTAGTATTACTTATTTTAATTTCTTGCTTTTATCAATTTATTTATTGAATTTATTAATTTTTAAATTAATTTTATTATTATTTAGAATTAGTTTTGTTTATTTTTTATTTTATTTAAAGTATTAGTTATTACTTTATGGTAATTTATTTTGTTTCAAAGAAATGCAATATGTACGTTAGTCAAATTAAATTTATTAGTGGAGCATAAATATTATTACAACGGTGCGTAGCGGTTTATTGTTACCACCGGATACAACGCGGCCCTTCCTGAGAAGACCCGGCGAAACAAACTCAGTGGGCTTACACTACCACTGGAACTACGCGACGCGACCCAGTCCTGAGTATATCCAGCGAATAAGACTCAGTGGGCTTGTTTTGGGTCCAACTTATGACAACGACCAAAAGTATTTCCGAAACGTCTCGTATGTTTAGGCTTACTGCCGGATCCAATGCGGCTCTGACTAAGAAGACCCAGCGAACAAACTCAGCGGGCTTTACTTTACCACTGGATACTACGCGGCGCGGCCCATTTCTGAGTAGATCCAGCGAATCAAACTCAGTGGGCTTGGTTTTGGTCAATTTACTAAAATAAGTATTTGTGACTTGTCTTACAAAGATTTGCCATATTTATTATTATTTTTATTTGATTTCTCGATCGGTGAAATGTTTTATATCATCAAGGTAATGGCATCTTCAGTCTCCACTATCATTATCATCATCATCATCAGCCCACCCATGTCCACTGATGGACATAGGCCTCTCCAATGGCACTCCACTAGGCTCGATCTTCAGGTCATCGTCTCTAACCGCTAACAACCATCTTTCGAATATCGGCACTCCACCTGGTTTGAGTTATTGCAGTGTAAATGGGCCTTTACGATACGATTACAACGTTGAGATCTTGAGTTCGAATCCCGGGTCGGGCAAAGTGATATTTATTTTTATTCATTATCAGCTCGCAGTACGTACTTTATAGATCAACAGCCCTTGCTCGCCAGATCTTCGTAATTTTATAAAAGCTGAAAGTTTGTCTGCGCATGCCTCTAACATTCGCATCATACGATCAGCTATTACGAAGTTCCGATCGTGGTTGCTTTGGAAGTTATGAGCTTTAATGTTTCTAGCAAGATGAAAAAATCATCAAAAGTGTCTTGAGACACACATGTCTTGGCACCTTATGTCTCACGATGGCGAGCGCAGAGGAATGCCAAGCATTGCCTTGTAATTCATGGTGTTGTTTGGTTTTCCTACTGTCCAAAAACTGTCGTATACCATCAGGCGAATGGCATTTTAATCTAGCCATTCAATTAAATAAAAAATATATAAAAAAACGTTTAAAATAAAGAAATAAAATAGAGTGTATGTCTTCTAAGATAATGACATTCAGTAGGAGACTACCTACGTAGGGTAAAACTAACAAATTGCCCGGCGCGTGTACCACTAACCCTGTAATTTATCATCTTTACTTCCTTCTATAATTAATAGTGTGGTCTCACGCTCAGCTCAGGGTCTCTTTTGTCAGCTAGTTTTGTGTACTAGATAGCTAACACACAACACAAGATACATATGTATGAAAATTCATGATTACTTAGGTACGGGCCTGAGTCACTTAAATGTAAACGTAATTAATTATATGAATATAGCATGATAAATTAACAAATAAATCAAACAACCACATATTTATTCCTAAATTAAAATTTAATACAAGACTTGTATTGTAAATATTTAAAAGAAAGAGACTTCGATCTCAAAACAACTAAATATTACACAAATATTTGCCGATAAACCTAAAAATTGTTCCAATCGAACCTTCGTTTCATAATTCTGGCTTGGCATCCACCTGTGCCTCGAAAACTGTCGTATTCCTCCCAGATTTCAAATTCCATTTGCGACGTACAGCGAAATTGTAAACATCACTTTATATTCAACTTTTTCAATAAAAAAACGCATTCAAAACTCAAGCGTTTTCGCCTCTTGTCTTTAAATACATGAATATTTAAATAACGTTTGGTTTTAAAAGCACATTAAATCTAAAAGAAAAAATATAGGACTGAGAAATTTGCTTTCAAAGGACTGGAAAGGTTTCGTGTAGAATAATGTTCCCGAACCCAAATTAATTGGTCCTTGCCAGACTACTATGGCTGGCCTGGCCTAGCCTAGACATACTATGGCTAGGCTAGGCCTCAAAATAGGATAGATAACCGGATAGTATCATTATCGATAAGACAATTTCGTATCTATACTAATATTATAAAGCTGCAGAGTTTGTTTGTTTGTTTGTTTGAACGCGCTAATCTCTGGAACTACTGGTCCGATTTGAATGATTCTTTCAGTGTTGGGTAGTCCATTTATCGAGGAAGGCTAAAGACTATATATCATCGCGCTATGACCTATAGGAGGAAAGCAGTAGTGATATTTCTAGCAAATGCGAGGAAATTTTGTTCGTTTTTCGTGGTCCGATTGGTCAATATTTTAAACTGATAGTCAGAATTAAACATTTTGACCGCCATTTTAAAACGTGTATGCACCCGGGCGGAGCTAGGCCCGACCGCTAGTTTCGTATAATTATCATGCATGTAGGATAGGTCATAGGTTTACATATGTAGCGAGCTATTTGCTAAAATATAAATATTTTCAAGAAATTGAAATCGCTCTATCGAATCTAGCAACAGTTTAAAGATGATTTGCAGACAAATAATGTTTAATAGATACTGTATTTATCGCATATAGAGGTAAAACTATCGATATGTTTATACATACCCGATTTTTTTAAATCAAAATGTAAAGTGCCTGTGGAATCGAATCCAAAGACTCCAAACTCACCGATCATACATGCTGCCTTGGTATAAATATTTATACACAAGGATAAAAACACAATATGAAATAGTTAGGCCACGTAACGATGAGCAACTGGAACGAAATCCAATGATGTCACACGACCAAACGCGATCACAATGGTGTTCCGACGATTGTCTGCCCATACGTGGGCAGTGGGCATACGTGACGAGCTGACCAATGACCCCGATGACAATTACAACGCCCAGTCATAATATGGTATGGGTATATTTGTCAAAAATATCAATGTTTTTACCGGAAATTACCAAAGGCGAACGACATGATATTTATTTATACTGGTGGTAGGTTTCTCATATGTGAGAGGTGATGATGATGTCTATTTCTTCAGCCAATGAGCAGTGTAAACGCACTGTTGTGTTTCACTTTAAAGGACATTGTAACCAGAATAACTAATGGACATATTGAGATTTAACATCTTATGTCTCATGATGGCGAGCGCAGTGTTGTGCCAAGCTTGCTTTGTAATTCATGGTGACGTTTGGTTTTGTAATTTAGTTACTGTTCATGAGCGGTCGTATCGCTTACTATTAGGCGAACGACATGATATGCTCGTCTCGCCATTCCATGAAATAAAGATTTAAAAAATATTCTTTATTGTTCTCGAAAATAAAAAATAATATACAGAAATATAAAAAATAATCACATGGCGGTCTTAACACTCTAGGCAATGTCTTACAGACAACCAAGGGATGGATTTAAGGGAGAAAGATTTAAGAGAAGGAGAGGGCATGGCATACGCACGTATTGAAGATGCCATCATTTTAAAGTGACTGCCTTGGTAGCGCAGTTGTAAAACGGTATGATTGTAAAGCTGTGGTCTTAGGTTCGAATCCCGGGTCGGACTAAGTTATACTAGATTTTTCTATTCATTATCAGTATGGCGTCAGGAATTTCTGCCCGAAGTGGCGATAGGCTCGCATATCAATCACATCGTGGGACGGATATTATAAGGCGAAACTTGGGTGTCCTGGTTGCACCTATGCCTACCCCTTCTGGCAAAAAGGCGTGAGTTTATGAATGTGTCATTTTAGAAATTACTAAGGGCTTAAAAATGACTAGGCATTTGGAATAAGTATTTTTTATCCCACCTTAGCAAAATGGCTGTAATTCCACAAATTGTAATGCCATTTGTGTAGAATACCGATTGATATTGTCTATTATATCTAGGCTATTATACCTAGTCATATATTATGCTTACTTACTTATTTTATTAACATCTTATTAACTTCTTCACGCTACAGAAAACTGACGCATTATTAAAATTAGGAACGCTTAGGCTGCCGAACTATATCTCAAAAAAACTGTCCTCTATAATAATTGCTACTCGCTGATACACGATGTATTAGAATCATCGCCATTTTAATACCCGTCATTAACAAGACAGTAAAATCTTCAAATTGTGATATTTTACGATCGCTCGAAAATCCTCTTGAAAATAAAACGCTCCGGAAAGTCGCTTTATTGGATTAAGGACGATAAATTCACAATTTCTGTAATCTTATTATCATTTACTTAGAATATTACGTTGTAATAGATATTTTTCATAGGTTTAATGAATATTAGTTATGGACGTTACTGCTGAACCTTGCCCTATTGATATAGCGGTCGTGGCTAATAAATTGATTGTAGGAGTGCTTTAGGTTAGCAGTTGTATGTCCGAATGGATCAATATTTATAGTTAAAAAAATATATATTAAATAAGCGAAGACATATACGTTTAGTACAATTTTATGTTAAGTATTAAGTGGGGAGTTATCAAAGAAACACAAAATTTAAACTTGTGGCCGCCATTTTGAACTTCCGTATTATTTCTCTGATTTCTCTTTCAGGTGCCTATACTTTTTAATCTGAATTATAACCCATTAAATAGGTTCCATGCCACTTCCAACATATCAATGTAGAGATCGTTGGGGAAGGTCTATGTACAGCAGTGGACTTCCTGTGGATGAACGAAGCCATCCATAAATTGCGTCACACCTTAATAGGGAGAGAGGGGGTCGACGAAGTGTGACATTGTGTGACAAAGGGCGAGAGCGGTCCAAAATTTTGTGGCAAAACATTTTTTTTTAAGTATTATTTTATATCTATTATAACACTAAATTTAAATAACATACAAAATATTTAGACTCTGTTTGCCTAAACTTGCAAAATATGTAACGTGACACTAGGTAAGGTCCACAAATGTGCCCAGTCACACCATAATAGGGAGAGAGGGGTTCGACGAAGTGTGACATTGTGTGACAAAGGGCGAGAGGGGTCCAAAATTATGTGGCAAAACATTTTTTTAAAGTATTATTTTATATCTATTATAACACTAAATTTAAATTACATACAAAATATTTAAACTTGCAAAATATATAATGTGACACTAGGTAAGGTCCACAAATGTGCCCAGCTATGACAAGGAGGGGAGACGGACAGAAATATCATGAAATTCGTGTGACATAATTTATAGATGGCCCCAAGAGGAGAGACATAAGTTTAAACGGTATTTCTAAACAAAATGAATAGCATTTAACCCTCCATACCCTCAATAAAGCATTAATCAATGAATAGCGAGTGTGAGAGTTTCTTTATGTTATCGCTGAAACTAATCTAGTTAGTCGTGCGGTTTCCTTCCTCTGGGTTGGTCTTTTATTCCCGCACAAAGCCACTGAACTCATTTATTTACAGTAATTTCCTGAGCCTTTTTATTTACGAGTTTCAATCGGTATATCGTTTGAGATTTCATTAAAAAGAACATTGATGGTATTTTACCAGTGTTTAGATATTTTCGGGGATTGATTGACATTTAATTTTTATTTAATGACGATCTTTGCGGTTTATGATACTTTGGCATACAAATAGAAAGAAAGAAAGAAAGAAAACACATTTATTTGTCACTTATCACAACGCAAACAACAACAAAAATAAATGCTGTTGTCAAAATATTAGCAATATTTTCTCATTTCTTTATTTTTTTTTATTATTATATTTTACTTATAATTACTATTACATTAGGAATATACATATATACATACATAAACTCACGCCTATTTCTCAGAAAGGGTAGGCAGAGGTGCCACCTATATTTCGCCATGTATGTTCCGCGATGTGATGGGTGGCGAGCCTATTACCCTATACTGGGCACAAATTCCTGACTCTGGGCTGATAATGAATAGAAAATCCAGTATCACTATGATATGCCGGTTTCCTTACAATCTTGCCCTTCGCCATTAGTGCCTGACTGACTGCTTGTATCATGCATTTTGAAAATCATTGCGAACGATAATTGATATTAGTACAGTATCGCTCTTCAATTATTTCTCGCCGATGGACATATTTATATCGGCCTACTTATATCTGGATACACAAGCTGAATCCGACTATATAATTGCGTGGGCCATAGGTCTGTTTTTCCGCGTGGTATGCAATTACGATCGCTATCATACACTCGTACGAGTGTAGGTTTTAAGTTCTAGATGAAATGATATGAAATTGTTTTCTTGATCATGTAGGTAATTAAATAGCTCTTATGACAAGTCAATACACAGTAGTTATTCTATAATTACAAAATAATTGGTAACATCATTAAATTTCATTTATTTAGATTTCATTCTTGATATACGTCTTATTTATTATTTATAACTATTCAAAGTCCGTAACATGCTATTCAAGGAAATACATTATTTACGTTAATCCATATTTAGTGGACTATTAGTATGACTAAAACGACGCGTAGCGATTTAGTGTTACCACCGGATCCAACGCGGCTCTGCCTGAGAAGACCCGGCGAAACAAACTCAGATTTCCCAATATTGTCACAACTACTGTCGGTATTTGCCAGTGGGTATCGTACACTCACGGCGCATTCCGTGTTTGCTAGGTACAGTCAGCGACAAAAGTCGTTGAACACATTCAAAACGCCAAAAGTTTTGCACACATGAAGCAACAGAAGTGGTTGACCAGGGACGGCCACAAAAATTCGTGAACACCTTAAGGTTACAAAAATTTCTGAACAACAAAAGCAACAAAATTCCTAAACACGCAAATCGTACATAAGTCGCTGAACACTTTTGAAAAGTAAAACTGCTGTAGATATGTTCATCTACCTTTGTTGCTTTGTTATGCATTCATTGTAATATGTTATTTCACAGTTTATATTTTTTTGGTCTTCTCTACATTTACATATTGTTTTCGGTTTTGTGAAATAATAATTATTTTTGAAGTTATACTTCTTTTGGGACGTTTGGAAATTTATTTGGGTATTTTTTTATATCTTTATATTGCGCACGCCCACCGAATTCGATATGAACAAGTTAGCTGTTAACTGTCTGGCAAATTTCCGTGACAACTCATTACTATATTCAAAGTAGTCTCAAAAATTCATAAAGCCACAACGCGTGTTTTATATCAGTAGAGAAAATAACAAAATATTATTATTAATCAGAATGGAAAATAGTGAGTGAGCAACAAAATACCTGATTAATAATTTATTTAGTTAGTTAGTTAGGTTGGGCTGCCTTCAGAAAGCTTAGGGATGTCTTCCATTCGCGCAAAATACCTCAAAGTCTGAAGACTAAAGTTTTTAACCAATGTTTCCTGCCGACCCTCACTTATGCAGCCGAAACTTGGACGCTCACACAAGAACATGTGCACAACATAAAAGTGGCTCAACGTGCCATGGAGCGATCCATGTTAGGTATATCGCTCAGAGATAGAGTCCGCAACGAGAAGATCCGACAGCAAACAGGAGTGTTTGACGTCGGTCAACGCATTGCTGGACTCAAGTGGAGGTGGGCAGGCCACTTGGCCAGACGAAGCGATAGTCGGTGGACTAAGGCAGTTACGGAGTGGTGGCCTAGAGGGGCCAAGAGAAAGGTAGGCAGACCACCCGCCAGATGGATGGATGACATCGTTAGGTTTCAAGGGAAACGGTGGATGAGACAAGCCCAGGACCGGAAGAAGTGGTGTAATGAAGAAGAGGCCTATGTCCAGCAGTGGATTAATGTGGGCTGATATGATAATAATGATGATGATGAATTTATTTAATAGTGTTACCAAAATTGTTTTTCTTTAATGCCAATTGTCTCCACATCGTACTCTTTTTTGCCAAGCTATACTTTCAGCGTTGCCTGTTGCCTTTGGGATATTCATAAAAGGCGTGGGTACACTCACGAGTCACTTGTTAACGTGCCAAAAGCGCCACGCGCCATTCCTAATTAAACACATCGTTTGTCTATTATGAATGACGTTATGACTGGTCTAATTGTTATTTTAAGGAGTTTCCTAATGAAACTATTCAAACATAAATACACGAATCATAAGCCTTTGACAGCCTCCGTGGCTGGACCCGTGCAATAAAACCTGTCTACTACTTATTTTCCATTTTATTAATCACAACATTAAAATTTTCAGATTATTCGAAGAGAATGAAGAGCTGCTACACTTGTTCGACAAGTTCAGCGAGCTCCGCACAGTTGAGGACCAGGCTCAGTCTGAGGAGTTGGCAGAACACGCCACCAAAGTCATGCACACCCTGGACGAAGGCATCAAGGGGTTGGGAGATATTGATAGCTTCTTCACGTATGTGAGGCACGTGGGCGCCACGCATCATCAGGTCCCGGGGTTTAAGGCTGAGAATTTTTGGGTAAGTGGTTTTGACTTAAGTATAACTATTATTTAATGTTTTTATTTGCCATGAATCGCAAGACGAGCATGCCGTTCGCCTGCGGCCTGATGGTAAGCAATAGGGGCCGCTCATGAACAGTACCAAAACCAAACCACACCTTGAATTAGAAAGCATTGCTTGGCATGCCACTGCAGTCGCCATCCTGAGACATTAGATGTAAAGTCTCAATATGTCCAGTATGTTACTCTGGCTACAATGTCCTTCAATCCGAAACACAACAGCCCATTTAGACAGCTATTTGGCGGGAGAAATAGTTATTACGGTGGTACCTACCCAGGCGGCCTCTCACACATGAGACACCTACCACCAGTAAAAAGTGTTAGGGTAAATATACCGTCGAAGATGTGAAAATCAATACAATACAATGGTATTACAACCGATGGCCGGACGAAATGGCCAAGTTAAAAGCGGATCCTAACACCGTCTGGGAGAACACGACGATGAAAGAAAAAACTGTGTTATGATAAATATCATTGTTGATTGTTCAGTTTTATACCATACAGTCCGCCAACCCGCACTAGGCCAGCGTGGTGGACTATATGGCCTAACCACTCTCAATCGTACTGTCGATAGAAGAGGAGGCTCGTGCCCTGAAGTTGGATGGATATGGGCTGATACAGATACCATATAACTATTCCCATTGTTTGATTTCTAAATAATAATTATGGTTTTATTTAGCGAAAATGATGAAGCAATCGGTTTATGGTAAGCGTGACTATACGAGAAACATCAGTCAAATAGAACGAAAATTGTATGGAATGAAAAGAGACAATATAATCCAATCTCAATCTAATATAGTATAAGTTCATATATTTTTTACATGCAAGCGAATGTAAATTCTTATGGTAAAAAAGTTTTAAAACCAAACAAGAAGTAAGGAAATTGAGAACTCTCACATATGTACATTATAAAATTTTCTTAAATACAGTTGCTAATTATTATTTTCAGTGAGAAGATAAGACTGACGAATGATAAAACTTTCTATTTTGTTACAGAAAATCGAGCAGCCGTTTCTACAAGCAGCTAAGACAACACTGGGGGACCGATATACACCGAATATAGAAAACATATACAAATTAACAATAAGGTTTATATTAGAGAACCTCGTAAAGGGTTACGAGGATTCAGCAGGCAAAGAAAACGGGAACAGCCAAACTTGACACACGGAAATAATAAATATTTAACTAATTTAAATCGTTTTTATTTTTATTTTATACTAATGCACCCTTAAATGATAGGAACCCTTGTTGGTGGAATCAAGTCCCATTTACAAGGAGAGAGTTTCTCGTGACGGGAATCGTATGATTTTCTCGCATGAAATGAAATGAAAATGAAATGAAAATAATTTATTGAATCCATTAAAATGTTCAACATCGTTTAGATTCAGTAATTTTTTATTTACCACCCGGTTCGGAAAGCGGTTTTCACTAGAGAAGAACGGGCAAGAAACTCTAGTGTTGCTCTTTTCAAAACCAGTTTACAATTTAGTGATTATTACATAATTTACAAGTTGGTTTAAATCAGAGCAGTTTATTAAAAATATTTTTAAACGGAATATTATTATATTATAATTACTATGGCTGAGTGAAGCGAAGTCGCCCAGAACGAAGAATCAGTATACTCTTTTTCCCCAAAACAGTGAATAATTGCGAAAGCCTTATGTAATCCATCAATGAATCCGTTACATAACCGCCATAGATTATCGTGTTTGACAATATTTAAACGATGCATTTTTTTAAAATCCATACGATAATCGTAATATCTTCGAGGCGAGAATATTCGTAACTCGCCCCGGGTATGTCATATGTTAGAATCATTATAGCCTAAAAATAATACTTTTTTTTTATTGCTATGAATGACGAGACGAGCAAGCCGTTCGCCTGATGGTAAACGATACGACCGCTCATAAACAGTAGCAACATTTCACTGAGCTCGCCATCCTGAGACATAAGATGTTAAGTCTCAATATGTCCAGTAGTTACTCTGGCTACAATGTCCTTCAATCCGAAACACAACAGTGCACTTACGCAATGTTGTTTCACGGAAGAAATAGACATTGCGGTGGTACCTACCCAGATGGCCTCTCACATATGAGAGACCTACCACCAGTCAAACATAAAAATAAAATAATAGTTTCATTTAAAAGTATTATTATAATTCGTCGGAATCCGATAACATCCAACAATTAATCATAAACTTTGTAATATATCATACCTTAATAAGCAATTCATCAATTAGGGAGGTAACTATATGAACAAAAAATGATTAAGATAGTTTATGCGAAAGGAGAAAGATATCATAAGTATACGCCGCTTTTCTTAAAAAAATCCTCAAATAAATTAATTTCAATAAAATATAAAATTAACATCAAGTGTAGTTCTGTCTCAACAGCTTCATACTCATATCTCTAAAATATTAATAATATTTTCCAGACTCCCTCTCTCTTCAATTGTTCCCTTACTGCTGAGGATCGTAACTCTTTGATTCCGTCAACTAGTTGTCTCCATCGGATCCGTTCTGTAGCTTGGTAGAGAGCATCGCTGACAGGTTTTTTTTTTCCATTCCAATAGTTACTCTGGATACAATGTCCTTCAACCGAAACACAACAGTACATTTACACTGCTGTTTGGCGCGAGAAATAGACATTGCGGTTGTACCTACCCAGGCGGCTTCTCACATATGAGAGACCAGACCAGTAAATTAGGTATTTGGTCCGACCATCGTTTCATTCTTCATATTCTACATATTCCAGAGTAGATATAATTTAATTGTATGACACTAACAGACATAGGGCATATGCCGCCAAAACAAGGAACAGATAAGTGCTCTCAACAATGCACTTAACAATGAAAACGAAGAAAGTGTACCTTTTCCTCTCGTCCTAAACACACACTGTATCAGCCCATATACGTCCCACTGCAGGGCACGGGCCTCCTCTACAAACGAGAGTTCGATTGGGAGTGGTTAGGCCATATAGTCCACCACGCTGGCCTAGTGCGGGTTGGCACAACACTAAACCTAACTAACTAAACTAAACACACACTAAAACATTAAAAACATCCAAAAAAGCTTCACTCGCATCTACGTTTTATATAATATTGATAACTTACTTAAATAGATCTTATATGGGGAAAAAGTCTACATCAATCTATTCATTTCCTGTGTCCAAACGTTGGGCGATAGATACTACCAATATTGGTCTAACAAGTCAAGTAGAACTTACAAGTTTGTATGAACTGTATTAGGATTTTTATTGCAATGAATGGCGAATCGAAAATGCCATTCGCCTGATGGTTGCCGTGACACGACCGCTCATGCACAGTAGCAAAACCAAATAATACCATGAATTACAAAGCGATGCTCGTCATTCCACTGCAATCGGTATCCTGAGATATAAAATATTAAATCTCATGTCCAGTAGTTACTCTGGCTACAATTTCCTTCAAACCGAAACACAACAGTTCATTTACACTGCTATTTGACGGGAGAAATAGTCATCACCTCTCACATTTGAGGGACCAGTAAAACCACCAGAGACGTTCTTGGTTCATTTCCCAAGTCGAGCAATACATTTCATGTGGTATTTATGTTGACATATAACTTTTTTATCACATTATGTATAAAAATGTTGGAGCAGCCGACATAATTGCATATTGGACGGGAAACAGACAGGTGCGAAAACCACGATATCAAACAATTTACACGCCATTTTGTAGATACTTTTCGTTACAAAATTTATCAAACATCGATATCTATAAGCACTGATTTAATCATTTTAATGCAATTTGTATATAATTATACTTTCTGAAGCTAAGCGGTCACCAAAAGATTAATACATATATCAAATAAACACAAGAACTTTTTATGCGGGCCCGACAAAGTGCCGAAATTCGCTTGTTGGTAAGAGCAGTGTGGTAGTTAGTCGTTTCTAGCCGGTTGACACAGTTACGCCGACCCTATTATATCCAAATATATCCAGCATTAACCTTAAGGTTTGATTAAAATATAAATACGTCTAAAACTCACTTGGACGATACGAAGTTAGGTCGGTTTCGACGGGAACAGTAGTAGAATGGAGCACTATACTTGCACTATATTCACAACACAATCAAACCTAGAATTTATTTATTAAAAACACCAAATTAATTAATCTATATTGCATACGTTGCAATATAGATTAATTAATTTCAATTGTTCACTAAACTCGAGAACAAAAGATTGACAAGAAATCAGCGCAGCAACGTACTACGCTTTCCGAAGGTAACATCTTAATATGTAAAATGTACTCTGTGCACGAGACTAAAGTAATTTAAAGAATTAATCCAATGAAGTCATTTCTACCAGCAAACTACCCTCAGTTTGATAATATTTGCGATTTAAATATTAAAACAAAAACATGCCTGTATTGTCTTCACTGTTATCTTCTGAATCAGCCCATATCGTCCCACTGCAGGGCACGGGCCTCCTCTGCAATCGACAGAACGATTGAGAGTGGTTAGGGCATATAGGGCATCTACCACGCTGGCCTAGTGCGGGTTGGCGGACTTACATGCCATAGATTTTTTTTATAAATCGCTATGGTATGCAAGTTTCCTCACGATGTTTTCCTTCACCGTTTTAGTGCGTGGTGATTGACTATCAATATACACATGACTCCTAAAAGTCAGGGTGTATCCTGAGATTCGAACCCGTGACCACCGTGAAAATGTTGGCAGTCGCGTTTACCCCGTTTACCAACAGGCCACCACGCACACACTTCACTGTTATAATAGTATCAAAATGTGAAAATATCTGTAACTATAGTGGAGCCATTCATTATGAAAAATAGGAATGAGAATTGTATAAAATACTAGCGGCCCGGCCCGGCTTCGCCTGGGTGCAGATACTTTTTTATTTTACTCCACACCAAATACGTGTTATTTTTCGTATAAGCTCTTGTATACCTAAACATGAATTAGCTATCCTACTGTCCTGCTCAATTCCGTCCCATCCCGTCTGTTCATTCACTTCCCGATACGTCACGTCCTTTCTCTTAATTAACCATCCCGTCTTATACCGTGCATTTACATTTCGTCCTATTAAATCTGTCAGCTATCCCAGTCTTCTCCCCTACCTCCCACTCTATTATATCCAGTTTCTCTCTACTTTCTAAACACTATCGATTTTGATTATCCATGCAATATCCCATCCCTTATTTCACCCCCACTATGCTGTTTTTCCAAAAATATTACGCCATTACTCTTGTTAGTAATAAATAGATGAAATATTAATTTTCGTAGAAATGCACTCACACACACAATTAACGTAGAAACAATTATATTTAACTGGTTTTTCAAGACACAGGCAACGCCTAATTTGAGAATCCCTGCAATATTCTCCATAATTATATAAAAGTTTTATTTTATTCAGTTCAGTTCAGTTTTTATTTTTATGTGTTATTTTATTAAAGATTTTTCATTTTCAAGTGAAATTCTATCTTGAAAAGAAGTAAAACGTAATACATGTGAATATTATTTATTTAATTGTCCTATATTTATGTAGCATCATAATATACTCTTTAGTTTACAATAAATTCCTGAACGTATGCATAAATATTTGACAATCAATTTAAATGTCAACCACTTTTCATTACTGTCATTAATTTACATCTTTAAAATCTAAAATACGCCATAAATCGAATATTGTGGCTATGTGTTGTCGATTCGAAACCTTTATTTAAATACGTTATTTAATTTTAGGGAAGAGTTTACCGTATCGACGCTATGAACATTAAATCTTTGACAGTTACAAACCCATGAACATTTTGTATGGCAAAATGATTTTTCCTTTTTTTTTATACTTTCGTCAATTCAATAGAGATAAAAACTATCCCACCTTTAAGTTGGAACAAATAACACATATCTACAAAATTTCATTATAATCAGTTGAGTGATTTAGGAGTCCATCGCGGACAAACAACGTGACACGTGAATTATATATATTAAGATAGACTCCATAGTGAAGTTAAAATAGGCTGTGATACAAGAACGAAGAAACCGCGGGATTGTTCGCCGCATTTAGACAAAAATGTTAGTTTAAACTACAAAATATATAATATTTCTGACTTAGTCTTAGCGAACTACACACCAAAGCCACACATCCGGCGACAAAGCCCGCCGTCTCAAACCGGCGCCTTATAAGAAAATAATCATGTCGACAACACGCACCCTTATGTGTTGCCCGCCGGCATGTTGGCGGCATCGCCTCCGGCCTAGGTTCGGTTTCCCGGCGACACTCAACAATGTCATAAAATTATAAAAATAAATAAAATAAAAATAAACACAACAAAGATTGTCGACATGCAATGAGTAAAGCCGCTAACAAAGCCTAGCTGTAGGGACTAGCCCGCAAACAAAATGTGGTCAACATGACCGGCGCGGCGGGTCGGTGGTTACGGTGCATAGAGCTTTACGAAACCCAAAAAAAACGGTAGTCTTTGAAATTGAGGATGAGATGTTTCAGATTGTTTTGTTTATTTATTTAGAGATAGTAGTTATGGCCGAAACATTTCTAACTGAATTTCCGCCGGCAAAAATAATCATAAATGATATGGTTCGTATTCCATGTTAAAAAACTGTGGTGTATTTTTTTCCAACAATTTCATTCAGACATCGACTCGTTTTATTTTCAAACCTCATTTTTTGTGCGCAAATATTTATTTTATTTTGCCGAACAAAATTCCGCACTCGGTATAACAAAGGAATATTTTGTACATACAAGTTCTATCTCTGTGTACGTATTTAATAATTTATAGACGATTCTCATCATATTGAGATTCCCATTAAATCAACCCAGTTTGCGACGACCATAGACTAGACTATAAGGGATGTCTAATCATAGTTGTATAGAAAGAAAGGGAAAAAAAATATCATACCGAGTTCAGTCAGCCTCCGTGGCGCAAGTGGTTAGACGCCGCCTGTGAAACGAGAGGCCGCGGGTTCGATCCCCGCACCGAGAGAAATATTTGTGCGGCCCCCAAATATTTCTTTCGGGTCTGGGCGTTTGTGAGATCGAAAAGTTTCTCGTAGTTCCTAATACCCACGACACAAGATTCTATTTTAGTGTGGGGTCGGGACTATGTATGTGACTGTTGGGTGTATTTATTTATTTATTTAGTTTTCCCGTCGATACGAGTAGGCTGGCATAATAACTTGAACCAATAGGTAGATAGTAATTATACCATCAATAAGTCATTTAACTCTTCCAGCAGTTAAAATAAAAATGATACATTCGCTAAAAACTTTCCTTTACAAAAATATCATTCTAATAATAAAATATTCTACGATGCTTATTTTAATCTAGGTTTTTCAACTCCCATGTTACCTCCTCCTAGCTTTTTATTACAAACCAGCCTTTGTCAATAAAAAAAGTAAAAAACTAGATTCCCCGCGTCTGTGACTTATCAATATGAATAACGCATGAATAGATATGGGATATTTAATTTTATGCTAGATAACAAGGTTTTGTTGAGAGACGTGTGAATTTATGCCGTACTAGGTTTAACCCGGAGTTCGTCTGAGAATTATGCTCTAAGTAGTAGATACATCTCATATATTTAATAACCTTTATGAAACAGTAAGTTAAGTAAGCTAGCAGTGTAACGAGATGCTTCAGGCTTGATGTTCGTGACTGGATCGGGTGTCCCGTGTTACTAGACCTTCGTCGACCTAAAAGTCTTTCGTCATTTGTTGTAGACATAGATGAAGAGTTAGAATCTCACTGGGGGGTAAATATTATAATATGTGTGACCATTATATGTATTTTTGTTATATTTTAAAGATACTTTTTGTATTGCACAGCAACCAAAAGTAACCAATCTGTAATTGTTAATTATGTTAGTATTAATCCTTTACAGTTTTTACAACTTTGCTGCATGGAAGAACGACAAACAAACAAACACTCTCCTAAATTAATGAGCTTAACTTCATAACTTATTCAGTCTTTCTTTATCCAGATAAAATCTGACTCAATACGCAAACTGCTACATTTGTTTGCATTCTCGAATGTATTTTAAAAGAGAGATTTCATAAGAGAATCTATTGAGAAAGTAATTTTAAATAACTGTAATTATAAATAACGAAGAATAAATATTTTGATTTCAAAAGTTTTCGATAAAAACATGTTTCGATCTCTATGAAAAATAGTTTATTTTTTTAAGTTTTCCTGTTCTAAGATTGTGTGTATTGATAGTCAATCACCACGCACTAAAACGGTTAAGGCAAACATCGGGAGGAAACCTGCATACCATAGCGATTTATAACAAAAATCTATGGTATGTTAGTCCGCCAACCCGCACTAGGCCAGCGTGGTGGACTATATGGCCTAACCACTCTCAATCGTACTGTCGATTATAGAGGAGGCCCCTGTCCTGCAGTGGGACGTATATAGACTGATACAGAAAATATTAATGATATCTAAAGAGTAACGACAAAATTAAACAAGTTACAAGTATAGGAATATAAAACTAACATTTATACAATAACTTTCCCTAATTCCCAAACCATCTAGATTAAGAGAGATTTAACAATGTCCACAATCAATATTGACTGAGCTCAACAGTCAACAATGTCTGTGAAACAACTAAAATCATTAATCGGAGTGGATGAAATGAGAAATTTTAAAATACTATTGAAACAATTATTCGCTGAATTCTTAGGGACATTTATGTATTTAGCTCTAGTGTTATTATCAGAAACGACCTTAGGTGCTGGAACTGTGTCGACTGCGTTGGCAAACGGTCTTCTAGTCGCCACGGTGGTACAAGTTTTTGGCTATGTCTCTGGTGGTCATATAAATCCAGCTGTGACCGTTGGTGCATTAGTCTGCGGCCATATCAAGCTTATGAAAGCCATTTGCTATGTCGTGGTTCAGATTTTTGGAGCTATAGGAGGTATTCAATTTCTTATGCATCTGGTTTCACCTCTTAGTTTTACGAAATAAGTGTTAGGTTAAATATTAACGGTCTTATTCTTAGATATTTTTTCCCTTTCAAAGCAAAGAAGACAAAAATTCGTAAGCTAAAATAGGTTTATGAGTTGTAGATTAAGAGCGTAAGGTTTTTATACCAAATTCCAAATTATATGCTATTATTGCTATCCATTATATATATTTTTATGACTCTTGTTATAGCTGACATCTGATTATTTATAAAAATATTTTATGTTAACAATAAAAAGTATATTCGTTCTATCAATTCCATGCTGCTTCTTTATCAAATGTCAGTATAATCAGTCAGAGATGTGGTCATAAAAATATCTATAGAAATTAAGACAAACACACCTATATTTCAGGGTCAGCAGTATCCTACGCAGTCACTACATCAGAAACGAGAAATCTGTTGGGAACAACCACGCCTTACCAAAACCTCAGAGCAGACCAGGTCTTCGCACTAGAATTTTTGATGACTTTCTTACTAGTAGCTGTTTATATCAGCATAGTAGATCTTCGAAGAGGCGCGAGAGGTCTAGGATCGGCTCCTTTAGCTATTGGATTAAGTATCACGGGTTGCCAATGCGCATGTCTGCCGTATACAGGTACTTTAAACCCAGTGAGAAGTCTTGGTCCAGCCGTTGTGATGAACCAATGGAAAAATCACTGGGTTTACTGGGTAGGACCGATTTGTGGCGGTCTGTTTGCTGGCTTGGTTTATAAGTTTGTTTTTTCAGACAATAATGATTATGAAGAAGAAGAATGATTTCTATTAATATTTTAATTTTGTGTTAGATAAAAAAATATCACTTTCTTCACGTTTGTTTAAATATTATATACTTACTTCTAGCCAATCGTGATTTATTTTTTAATTTAGTTCGCAACCAAGTAACATCTTTTCTATGACACTGTATCGAACATATCTACAGGGTATATCAAGACTGCTACCGAAAACGAAGTCAGGTGGTTGTTTAAACGACTTTAGACACAATGCCATAGAAAAGTTTGAAAAAAAAAGCGTCAATTTTTTTTTGTAATTTTTTTCATATGGCCCTATTTGGGTGGTAAATACATTTTTTTCCTAAAATAATAGTGTATAGCCTTTTATTTATAAATACTCTAAGGTATAAAATAGTTTAAATTATTATTTTAGCAAAAACTATAGATTTACCACACAAAAATGAAGATATTTAAAAAATCATTAAAAATTAATGTCCCGGTTCTTTGCGTTTTTAGTAGCATTGTGTTTGTAGTCACTAAAACTACCACCTGGCTTCGTTTTCGGTAGCAGTCTTGATATAAGTACCCGGTATAGAGTATAGACTCTCAACTCTGCTGGTCAATTAATTTATTTACATGAATAAAAATGTACAGTTAATATTCCACTTACCGTGAATTTCTTGTATGAAAATGCGTATCTGTTGAATACGGTTCAGGGTTGCAAATTAATTAATGGATAGTAGGTAATTGAAAAATCGCAACCGCATTCAGAATATTATTAACGCAATTGGAAATAAGTTACGTTGTATGGCTGTTATTTAAAATATAATAAATGCAATCGCTAGTCATTAATTGTTTGTTAATTTCGAACATAATGCTGGGCTCTATACAATAAAATTTTTACTGAAGACTCTTTAATTTATATCCTAGATATTATTTAATTGATTCAAGTGATACAAATTTTAACTGAATACTGCCTCGGTGGCAAAGTTGTGTTACGGTATGATTGCAAAGCTGGGGTCTAGGGTTCGAATCCCGGGTCGGGCAAAGCGATATTGAATTTTGCTATTCATTATCGGCCCAGAGTCAGGAACTTGTTCCCAATATGGCATTAGGTCCGCTCCCTATCACATCAAAGGGAGAACCACATAAGGCAAAACGTGGGTGTCAAGGCATTACCTCTGCCTAGTCCTTTTGGTACCAAAAGCCTAGGTTTATGTATGTACGTAAATGAGTAAAATAATAATAGAAACTCATTTTAATTCTGTTTGTTAACATTTCAGTTTCAAACAATTTACAAATAAATAAATACTCCCAACAGTCACATACGAAGTTCTGACCCCACATTAAGATCCATTAAAACTTGTATCGTGGGTATCAGAAACTACGAGAGACTGTGGTCCCACAAACACAAATATTTGTGGGCCACATAAACATTTGTGTCGATGCGGGGATCGAACCCGCGACCTTTCGTTTCACACTAAGAAACAAAATGCGATCGGAAATAAGCATCTGTACTATATCAGCCTATATATTGTATCCCACAGTAGGGCAGGAGCCTCCTTTACAATCTGGAGTAGGATTGAGCATCTGTCAATCTTTTTTTTCAATGTATGGCGAGATGAGCATTGCATTTGCCTGATGGCAAGCGAGAAGATCGCTAATGGACATTAGCAAAACCCAAAAAAAACTATCTCGCACTCTCGATTGTAGAGGAGGCCCGTGCCCTGCATTGGGATATACCTAATGTACAAATGCAATATATATTTCTATTACATAAATGAATTGAAAAATCATTCTAATCGGATTGTTGGATATTTGTAGCCAGAGCAACTAATGGACATATTGAGACTTAACATCTTATGTCTCAGGATGGCGAGCGCAGTGGAATGTTGCTACTGTTTATGAGCGGTCGTATCGCTTACCATCAGGCGAACGGCTTGCTCGTCTCGCCATTAATTTCAATAAAAAAAAATATATATTTCTATACAGTTTATAAAATTTAACGAGTTAAGCGAAGTAGTCTGTGAAAGTTACTGAACAAAATATTTGTTATAAACTTCGAGCTGTAGGTATGCATCAATTTAAGTTTTCTGAAATGCAGTAGCATCACGTAACTCTTGAGGGAAATATCTGTATTTCCTTCTATGAAGAAACTTTTCCTTATAAAGCAAGTCCCTGTGGACAAACGTCGCGGATTCTGGTTACGCTGTTTGTAAATTCAACATGAACTTTTAAAATGGCCTAATTTACATTTCTCTTTCCATTCATCTACATTAAATAAAATGCTTACATAATGATAAGTGATCTCAGCCGCCCAAAACGAACATAAACATGTAGCTAAAACATAAAATGAGTCATGCGTCGTTAGCCTCACAAAATACGAAGAGAGAGGAAAATGTCATCACTCACAACACGAAGCGAAATACGACAGCAATATATCGTATCTTGTCGATGTTCGACGAAGCAGTGGCATCAAAGGTCTGCTATGTTATGACATTATTCCACACGTTGACTGACCATGTTCCGTCTAACTTAATTAACCTGCCTGACGTTAGCATTTTCAGAAATAGAGTTAGATCTAAAAAAATGTTCAAGCGATGTGTAGTAGACTGAACCTTCGCACCGCTATGACATCCCAACGGAGAATTTATGACTCCTCAGAATTAATCACGATGTGTAATTGTGTAAAATTTAGGTAAATGCAGAATGAATTGAACTCTTACCTTCCACTTCAGCAATTCTGATCGGAACTACATTGCAGTTTTTCTACCGCCAGTATCGGAACGTAAATTTTCCTAATGACCTATTTCGTCGGTAACCTATTAATTAAATATCTAGTTTGAATACGTGGCTTGGACAGCGGTTAGACCCGCCGTATGCAATTACAGGCTAATTTCAGTTTCAATTTTATGCTCAACCACGAGAAGTTTAATAACACAACCGCAAAGTTGACGGTGAGGGATGAATTTGGATAAAGGAGACTACCAAACTGTTTACCGTCGATATTGATTAGATAGAGTTAGGTTAACAAGTTCTGGATCAGTTCTTTGATGAGGCAATGGGATTATTGTAACATTTTCGGATAAAAAAGCTGTTACAACTTACATGTATCTGTTACTTTAGTAATTATGTATGTAATTTCTTACCGACAGTATATTGGTAAATGCAAAGCCCGTCCAGATAGAGTATCGAATGACATCAGACCTCGGTATCATGCCATTCAAGACAATCATGACAGACCGCTGAAATGTCTCTTCATGGTGTGGGGGCAGGACCCAAGATTATAGGAAGAAGAGCAGTGGCGTAACAATAGGGTGGCATAGTGCGCAAAATGCCACGGGCCTCCGACCTTAGGGGCCCCCGGCAGCCCGGCCCCTCAAGCCCGATAGGCCGTAAGCAGAGAAAGAACCTAGCTAATTTATTACCAACAAAATTGATAATCAAAAATTATTTTCGTAATTATTATTAAAGATATCAAGGTTTATTTGTGATACCCTACATAAAAATAAAAATGGTTCTTTAGAGTTACGCGAATTTTACTCATTGAAATAAAACTATTATGTAAACATGATAATGATAATAGCACTGATTTGGTTTTAAAACGAATTAATTTTCAATATTAGGCTTCTGAGGGGGGCCCATCACCATTGCTGCGTTTGGGCTCCGGCCACGTAGTAAAGATATTACGACGACTAATTGGTCTCGTTGTGGAGTTCTTTTTATGGCTTGCAGGCATACAAGCATACAGCCCGCCTCACGGTCAGCGGTCACCGCCGCTCATACACTTGCAGATCCAGGGATCCAGCAAAATGAAGTCGCTTCCTACCGTAAGGAGAGCACTTTCTTAAAGCCTAGTTTAAAGAAGGATAGGTTATAGCGCTTAGGGAATACCGAAGCAGGGAGGTCATTCCAGAGCTTGCTTACTTTCCGGGAAGGGATAGTTTCCAGGTGGTAAGAATGAATTCTACTGCGGTGACGGGAAGTGTTATGGGACAATAGCGATAGCGGCACCATCTTCCTCAAAACACTTTCCGTGGCACAATTGATAGATTACACAGAGAGACCCTAAGTTTCACTGCAATCCCAAAGGCTCCACATTCTCCGTGAGATCGGCATTATGGATGATTCGAAGAGCTCGGCGCTGTAATGAGTCAAGTGGGTTGAGCTGGTATTTTGGGGCTTCTACCCAGAGGTGAGAGCAGAACTCAACGTCGTGCCGGATCGTCGCATTTATAGAGCAATAACCAATGATCCGACGAAAAGTAGGTACCGCTTGGCTTTGTCGAGAATCCTTAACTTTTTGCTGGCTAATTTGCCCTTGCCTTCCAAATGACACCTAAAATGCAATTTTATCAATAATTCGGATCAATGAATACTCTCGGATGCTTAGAGAGGGTGTCTCCATGACAAAAGTTGTCTTCTTGCTTGTAAACGAGCAAATTTATATCTTCGTGGGGTTAAATTGTGCTATGTTCAATGTACGCCATTGAGAGGCTTGCCCCAGAGAGGTCTCGATTTCCGATAAAATTTGAGATCATCTTTCCTTAACGGATCCCCGATAGAGATTTTGTAGTCAGATGTATCTTGCCTTACACTAGCATCTGCATAGCAATGCCAGCTGGTGATAGACAACATGTCATTGATATGCTACAGGATACATACAGGATCGGCGAAAGCAACGAGCCTTATGGAACACCAGAATTAATGGTTTTGGTTTTATGCTGCGACCATCCAGAAAGGTGGCGATGTACTTTCAGAGTTAAAATACCAGGCAGGTAGCTTCCCCAAAACAACGCCATGCCACACTCGATGACAATTTCAAGGCCTACCGTAACCTGATGGTGGGTGAGATAAACGAGAAGATCACCATCCGAACGACCCTCAGGTGGGGATCCTCAAGATACGTGAAGAGCTGCATATTTATAACTCACGCCAAGACCTTGGAGAGTCAGCATGTGACAACAGTCGGCCTGCGATTCAAAGGATCCGACCACCATTCTTGGGGATTGGATGAACATGGGCGATATTCCATGAAGCCGGGTCTAGGTTGTTTTAATAGAAAAGACGCGTGAGTACGGGGGTTATCTCAGGGGCGGATATCTTAAGAACCACTGCAGGGACACATTCCGACCCACGCGACTAGTAGATGCGCAGTACCGCCCGAAATGCGGAGGTCAGGGTTTTATTCGGTATGCTACCGCAGATTTTTGTTAGGGACCCGCCTCGGCCGCAATTAACTGGCAGGCCAGTGACACTAATATATTCCTTTCGGTTTTCTTCGGGGACCGGAAAATAAGCTTAACAGTTTTCCTCTCCATACAAAAAAGGGGGGCCCCCATCCGATGATTTTGCCACGGGCCCCAGATGGATTAGTTACGCCACTGAAGAAGAGAACAGTTGTGATGGCAAACCATTCTATTTGCTTGAAGGTCCGGTAGAGACCAACATGACACCAGTGCCATGTCGTAACATTATTAAGTTCCTCTTTGGACGAAAACTTATATGTATGTTATCTTATTACTTACATAACTGTGTCAACCTACTGTTTAGGCCAAGTTAAGGCGGGTAAAATTCATTAGCTATCTTGAGGCTGGATACCTACAGGCCACTACCGAAATACCATTAATCAAAAATAAAAAATATAATTGATGTTGTTTTCGGTTTGTTATATATCATTAAAGCACTATATTAACTTTGATCGCGTTGATAATGATATCCTTCTGATGAAGCTTAATAACATAGGTTTTACCCCTGGACTTCTGAAGTTAATAGCTCATTATTTAAAGGATCGAAAGCAATATGTTAGACTCGGTATGTACGAATCACAAACCTATCGCACAAAATCAGGTGTGAGTCAGGGCTCTATACTTGGACCCCTCCTTTTTATTTTGATGATTAATCTTCCCTCCGTTATAAGTCACGCGAAATGTCTCCTTTACGCTGACGATTTAAAATTAATGTTCGAAATACGGTCTGTAGACTATTGTTTAAAACTGCAAGATGATGTCAATGCAGTCTATGAATGGTCAATCGCGAACAAAATGGAATTTAATCCATCTAAATGTTACGCCATGACATTCAGTCGAATGTCCCATCCAATAACTTTTAAATACCAATTAAATAGCGATGATGTCACCAGATGTACATCTATGAAAGATCTGGGTGTGACATTCGACCGAAAGATAACATTTCATGACCACATCATTACAGTAGCCAAGGAGTCCTTCTCGAGGCTGGGTTTCGTACTAAGAAACTCCAGGGAATTTAAAAGCGACTGCGTTGTTAGACTCTTGTTTAATGCGCTTGTCCGCAGTAAACTGGAAACAAGTTCTTGTGTATGGCACCCATGTGAAAGCACGTATGCCCTTCTATTGGAAAAGGTGCAAAAGGCTTTTTTGCGGTACAATCATAAATTAAAATATAATACATATCCTTTTATGTACCCAACCAAATTTCTTTTAGGTTGTTTGGGTTACAATAGCCTTGAAGTAAGAAGAACCAGAGATCAAATCATAACCATGTGCAAGATTCTCCTTGGTAGAATTGATGCACCGGATCTGAGCTCTGAGTTGTCACGACTTTATGTCCCTAATAATTATCTGCGTGGCAGAAGTCACAAATTATTTTCCGTACCAGCATGTCGAACAATTGCTCGTGCCAGGTCTCATATTCCGCGTGTTCTTGCAGTGCTAAATGCCCTCCTCGATACAAATTCCAAAGTTGATTTGTTTACTGATGAATGGACAGTTATCTTGTCAGCGTGTGTGGAATACTGTGAGAAGATTTATAAATAGCCTTTCACGGTAGTTAATAAATTATAACTCAGAGGTTTGTTTAATATTTATTAGGATTTAATGTTTTTTTTTATTTTTTGTTTTTTATTTTTCGTGAACTTAGTTACTATAGTTTATATATTTTATTACCACACTCTTTTTGTTCATAAATATTGTTTATATTTTGTTGATTTGTCTAGATTTAATATATTAGATTTACTTAGGTTTAAGAATTTAATTGATGTAATTGGTGTATGCCGTTTTGATTAAATTAAAATAAATAAATTAATTGGTAAAAGCCTTCTTTATAAAATGTGTTTATGTTCGTACCAAGATCACTATTTAGTAATATTACATTTAAAAAAAATTGAAGCGTAGGTATTTGAATCTACAATGCCATCTTCAGTTAACGTAGTAACCACAGTGGCAATTGTGGACTGTGAACATGCGAAGTACACAATATGTATGTAAATTACTAGATGGCAGTGTACGGTACTTATTTTTGAAAAAACATTACAGTGTAATGGTTGGGTTAAAGGAGAAAATTCGTCATTTAAACAATAAATAATAATCACAAATTGGAATTACTTTTTACACAATTTTAAGTCCGTTCATTGAGTCTATTGAAATATATTACGTTTCTTTGAATCTTTCGTTAAATTAGATTATAATTCATATATTAATATCCCAAGCTGTAAGCACTATGCAGTTATTGCTTTGTGAATTCATTTATTTTTTTATTGTCTTGCAAGGAAAAATATCCAGGTGATTTTTTGAAGTATTCAACTCAAATGTAAAAAATATGTTGCACAAGGCTGTATTTATTTCTAACCTTTGACATGATTCAATCTCCAACTTAAAAAAGCAACTGCTATGACGTCACACGAAATGTCATTTTCTTAGTGACGTCTGTAATTCTGCAGCTTTTTATGTGGTGCTTTTGCTTTATAAAAATCGATGAAACAATGTTTTGTTTGCTGCTAACATAGTTTTAATTTAAAAATGGACAATTTTGCTGATTTTGATAGCGAAATTCCTATATGGCAAGAACCGCGGTGCGAGCCTTTAGGCGCGCCCAAAGAAACATGCGACGAAAATGCCCCCGAACAAGTTACAGGCGACAGAATTCATGCTTTGGAAGAAGAACAGGAAATTCTTTCATCATCAGTGTTTTCTTTGACATCACATCTCGCACAAGTCGAGTTTCGGCTTCGGCAAATTCTAAAAGCACCACCAGAGGAGAAAGATGCTATGTTGAAGGCCTTAGAGGAGTTTACTTCGCGCGGAGTTCCTGATTCAAGGGCCACGCCGCAAGGAAGCTCTGGGGAGGCATCGTGTAGTGAATGTGCTGAACTAGAACGGAAGATAAAGCGCCAACGTACCAGGCAAGCCCACTTTATCGAGAGACTAAAGGCTCAGTTAAAAGAACTAGAACGATTCGCGTCTAGTCCTGGAACTCACGGTGATGTGAAACATAGATCACTCATAGAACACTTGCGACATGAAATTGACCAAAGCTTAGAAGAAGGCTGCCACCAACCTCTCACTGCAGATGAACTGAGACATCAGATTAACTGTGCCGTCCGCCAATACGCCGATAAACAACTATCCAAAGATGAAATCATCGGCAAACTCCAAGCACACATAGAAGATATGCAAACATTCATAAAACTAATGAAAAATGAAGATTTGAAAAACAATAAAACAAAACAGGATACACAAAATGTTAAATCAGAAATATTTGAGAAAAATCATGCTAAAACTAAAGCCAGTGACGAACTTCGAGCAGAGACAATAAACCTTATGAGAAGAGCATCCGCACTCATACAGATATTTACTGTGTCTCAGTTTGGTTGTTCTCCAAATACAGACAGGAGATTTGAGAGAAAGTCTTCAACTATAGTCACTCACTGGGGCAACTTGAGAGCTAAATTGGAGATGTCTATTGATGCAGTATTACATTTAGTATCCAGAGAAAGATCCTCGCAAGCTATTGTTGATAGTTACGACAGTGAGTCCGAAGAAGGTGGAGTAGTCATTAATGATGCTCCTCTTACAACAGCAGTCCGTCGACACCTTGCTGTGAATTTACGAGACCTTCTCCAACATGGTCTTATAGGCCCAGAATCAAGCTCCTTGGTACCTATAATTGGCTGTTTTCCTGTCAGAAGATCATCCACTTCCCGTTCTTTACATATATGGGAGCTGATCCTCAGATACTATGATTTGAATGACGGAGATCACTTTAATTCTACCCCAGCTAGGAAGTTGAGCCAAAGTTTTAATTTGGATATTGTTGGAGGCACGGCAATAACTAATAAGCAGAGTTTGCTGAGTGCAATTGGGAGTATACTTGCCTCACACACACCATATAAAAGGAGCTATGATGCTCATTTTAAAGCTTTTGTATGTGCTGCATTAAATGCACATAAACTTGTTATATGGCTGAACATAATTTTAAAATGCCGTTCACTGATAGATTCCTATTATTCAGCCACAAGTTATACTGTTAATACAGGTTTTCAAGATACCTTGCAAAGTTTGGACCGTTTAACACCATACAACTTTGACTTGCCAGTTGATCTTGCCGTGAAGCAATTTCAGAATATCAAAGATGTGTTTATGTAATTTTAAGGATACACTTTTATACATAATCAAATTTTTATAATGCCTTCCTTGTTAGGTCATGCTATTAAATGCTGAATTGTAAATCTAGTCCAATGTATGATTTAGGTATGGCAGGGGAAATCTAGCAGGCTTGTGAGAAAACTTGCAAGCTATGTTAAGTTTTGTTGTAGTGATATGCTGAAGACTATCCTTTCGACACAAATATAAATAAGTAAAGTGGAACCTGCATGTAGACATGGTGAAAAAAAATTGTCACCATGTCAAAGTTGAAAAAAAAAAGTGAACTAATATTTCCCCTACATTTAATTCTTGAAGACTTCTTTTTAAACAGGGGTATTTTTTGTTTACATTTTATTTTAATGTCTTGGATATTGCATAATTTCAAGGGCCTCTTGTATTGCATGCACAATAGTTGACCTAACCTTGTGGTGCTTTTGCCCTTGAGTAAAAAAATACTGATTTACATAGATTGGTACTGAGTAAAGTACAGTGTACTTAATTATAATTAATTTTAGCTCTCTATATTATTTACAAATACATTCCAGTGAAGTATTATTTGAAATAATGTGATACATATGTTTTACCAAAGATCAACCAAAAAATATTGTATAGCTAAGCCATTGCTGAATATAATGTAGTTGAATTATATGAGTTTTGATTTGTCATATCCCATAATCCAAATTATTTTATCATGATTTTAATTGTTAAGCTTTTGAATAACTATTGCCAATCTAATTATTTCACATCCATTTTTGAAGTTTTCAGAGCTTATAAAGGAAAATTGAATAAGTTTGTTAAATTTTAAACAACATTCAAAGCAATTTGATATAAAACTTGTCTATATGAGATAGCTTAAATTATGGCTGAAACAGACTAAATTGTTTATTATTTAATTAAGTTAAAACAAAGAATTTATTTTAACAGAATTTACAATAACACCTGAAATGTAGGAACTGATAATATAAATAGCCAAAGTATTCAAATAATAATTTATTCATATAACATACATTTCACAAAAATGTAAATTGTACACAAGACAATAGTATCAACAAACGTACATTAGTGGAGGCTTCATGACATTTTGCATTGATTGGTAATTTTAAAACTACCATCTTTATAAAGACCGCACATTGAAAGACCTGAAATATTGTATAACAGATATTTTCCAGTCTAATAAACCATACAATTTGCAGATCACAATGCCTTCAGATAAAATATGATAAAGGACTTAAAATGCAATCAATTCATACATTTGCCACTCAATGCCTAAATCACTAACAAAATAAAGAATGATGACATGATCTTTAAATACTCTTGTCTTTCAGATACGATAAGGAATATATTTCTCAGAAGGAAACATACGCATTACCATTAGAATAAACACAGAAATTTGAATTAATAACATTCATATATGCAATAAGTAGTGAAGCGAAAATAAATGATAATCTACACTATTTGTACATTTTATGCCACTTTTATCTAAACTTTGACAGGTTCAACAAAATTTCTATATTTTCCTCCACATTTCCTACAAATTAAAACATTAAAAAAATAATTTATATACAAAGACGTAATGGTTTCATCATAATATTAATTTCATTGAACAATACTTTGTGACAGTTGTCAACTGGGCAGTGATATTAGATCATACAAGTGCTAGTTATGGACATTCAACAGCACAATCATAATACTTTACACTACAATCACACTAGATCTTATTGGAAACTGATACAAAATGACTACCATAAAAAATTATTAACAAATAAAAATGATAACAAATCAAAATTATAATAAAGCCTCATACTCACTAACACACCTTTATCTCAAGACATTGTTACAAGACAGGGGCTCATAAAATTTATCCTCGTATAAAGACATATATTGGGCGAGACATAGACTAGAAACAATGTCGAGAGGACTAGTCTTACATTTAGACGTATTTAGAGACACAACTAGTATGTTTCAACATTTCATCTTCTGGAGACATGAGATATAATAACAAAAATATTTATGTGTCTATAATCTTTGTTGCTATACGTTTTTTACATATCCTAGTGCGTACAAGGCTCATAAAAAATACATAATAAAAAATAAGTAGACAGGTGAGTCATATGTAACAGTTTCCAATGTCACTGCTCGGTGGCAACTGATGTAGATGTCTACTTGGGTCCCAGCATGTCTTCGGGCTTGACCCACTGGTCAAACTGTTCAGCAGTGAGGATGCCTAGCTTGATGGCCGTGTCCTTCAGGGTGCCTCCCTCTTTGTGCGCGGTCTTGGCGATTTGGGCGGCCTGGAAAGAACGAAGAGGTTTTCTTATGAACTTTCGGATATTTACAAAGGTTTTGTTTATAAATAAGTTTAAAACATTTACATACATTAATTTATCATATGCTATTGTTTAATATAAGTATTAAGTTATTGCTAAGTTGACGTAGCTTGAACAGGTCTAATTTAACTCTTATAAGTGACTGTTTTACAGGGATTTTAAGATTATTGTAATCATAATACTACAGATATCACAATAATCCATGCTTATTTATTGATTAGGCATATGATTAAAGTGGATGTTTTTGAATATCAATAATTCGTTTCCAGTTTATGGAACCATTTTAGCACAACATCTGATTGATTCATTGTATGTCGTAATGATCTTATAATACTGAGATGCAAATTCATTTGATTCAAACACGAAATAATGACGATTTTGAATATTTGTTAGTTGAAAAGAACAATACGATATTTTTTCGAATAGTAATTTATAATACCTAATTAAATCTTTGCAGTCTAAATGGTGACAAATCAAACGGCAGTTTCTCGCCACGCGCGAACAAAGCAGCTATTTCACCGAGTACTGATACAAACTTGAACCCATGACCACTGAGACCGGTGACCACCATAATATTATCAGCCATTTTATCAATGATAAAATTTTCATCTGGACTCACATCGTATGTGCAAGCTTCTCCAATCAAAATCTCCCCAACACCAGGGAAAAATCTGCCTAAAAACTCAGATACTTCTGTTCTGTCCTCTTGCACTTGGCCAAAAGGAACATAGTCTTCAGGAGAATTTATGTTCTGTCCACCATTGTGCTTGCCAACTTTGAACCCAGAGGCATCTTTAGGGAATCCGTAGAAATACGAATCTCCCATCTCGATGACAAAGCTTGTTGTTTTCTCATACCGTTCGTCAGCTTGATGCCACGTGAAGATTTTTCTTAATGGTTGTATGGGGAGATCTGGCATCAAGTTCTTGACCCAAGTGCCGGCTGACACTAACACTTTATGTGCCCTAAATTTACCAGCACTGGTTGTAACTTCCACACCGTGTTCAAGAGATTCTACTGAAGTTACTGTGGTGTTGAACAATTGTGTCGCACCAGCTTCTTTGGACAATCTCACTAAGGCTGAAATAGCAACTTCTGATCTTAAAAATCCAGCCTCTGGTTCGAAGAGGGCAATATAATTCTCAGGCGCTGAAATACCAGGCCATCTCTCCTCAACTTCCTTCGGTGATAAAATCTCCACTTTCAAGTTAAATTTCCGTGCAGAAGCTTCAGCATTGGTCATGAATTCCGAGCCTTTTGGTCCCATATTGAGGACACCACAGGCGTTTATCACTTCTTCACCAGAAATCTGATTCAGTTCATTCCATAACTCCCTGGCTCGTAGAAGCATTGGCAAGTATTTTTCTCCTTCTCCATACGCACACCTGGTGACTCTAGTTGCACCGTGATGACTGCCATTCTTATGGGGTGGTGTTCCATTGTCTATCATCAGTACTTTTAAGCCAGCTTTTGATGCGTAATACCCAGTTGAAGATCCTACGGACCCGCTCCCTACTATTATCAAATCGTACTCCATTATCACAAAAATAAAATTAATTTAACGTGCACTACGCTCGACGGTATATTGGCACTAAGAGTAAGTAGTTGGATATTTACACAATCAAGGATATTTCCATTCAGATACGAACTAGAACTAAGATTGTGGGGGCTTTCGATCACGATGCTTACATGTATAGTTTTAGTTTAATTAAGTTGTTATCAACCATTCTCGAGATACTAAATGCGTCAATATTTCATTATCATTTGAACAAACATTTCATAAACAATTAAACTTATCAGCTGCTTTCAGAGTGTATCAGTAAAAAGTACTAATGAGTGATGCAATTATTATTCATTTCTTTTATGTGTTTTTATTTGAGATTCGCTTTATTGCAAATTTGTTTGGTTTTGAGTAAGCCTCGTTGTATGCGTCATAGATATGTGTAGATGGAATCAAATATATATCGGTCTCCATACTTTTACCGAAAAGGAAGACAGGTGATGGTTTATGTAATTTAAGACAAACTGCAACCAAAACTCTCGCAAAATAAGCGACTACTATTTTGTGTTTTAAAGTATCGTCGTATTTGAGTGACGAATACAATATTTTTGCTAAACTAATAATGTATATCATTTTATTTTTAAAAACGCTTTGGTAGGAAACAATGAAAATTTTTATTTTAGCAATAAATATATATTTACCACCAAAATACAATCAAATTTATTTTTTTCATTCGTCCCTTTTAGTTGCTTTGTATCAAGTCACAAAATTTCTCCCTGGTTTTGTTTTCAGTCTCAATGTGAATGCACCCAGTACATACGGTGTTTGTTATTACCTTATCGTATCCGATGTGTGGGTTGAGAGCGGTGACCAGCATGAGTGACTCGCGCATGATCTTGGCGATCTGCGCCTCGTTGGCCTTGATGCCCACCGCACAGTTCTTGTTGAACGCTTGGCATCCGTCACCTGGCAAATTAAATATTATTAAATATCTGTGTTTTTGTATGGTTAATTTGGCAAGTTGCGTGTTTCCTTTTTAAAACTATATTTTATAAGACTGCAGCCCTTAAGCAAATCAGTTCATTTGGACTATCGACCTGGTTAGTCATGTAAAAAAATCCAATATGTAAATGGCTTCTGACTGGTCTTTGGATGTTTTAAAAGAGGTCTATAATTATGTTTGATTTCCTTTCGTAATGATAAACAATAATGGTACATTAAATGTACCAAAACAATCATACCATTGAGATATTACTTTAGAGAGAAAACTGCAGGTAATATAGCAAAAAAAGCCGCTAACACTGGTTCTACTTGTGTCTCTTTCAATCTTATGTAGGGACTAGTGTCAATATTTTCCCTCTCTTAACTATTTTCCCGTGGTTGGTTTATGTGTTTTTCCCCAGTATGTACTCCTGTATAGTAAAATATATATACAGACTGCGACTGCAAACGAATGAAGGTGGTAGTTTTAGTGAATTCAGACACAACGCAACTAAAAATTTTGCCAAAAAACACGATACTTATTTTTTTTTCCCCTGTCGTCAAATTTGGGTGGCAAATACATAATATTCCAAAAATAATAATGTAAAACCTTTTATCTTTTAAGACCCTATGGTACGCAAGGGCTAAACTATTATTTTTGCTAGAACTATGGGTTTACCACCCAAATACGACGATATTTAAAACATCACAAAAAAAATTGTTTTTTTTTGTTTTCAAATTTTTTCTGTAGTCGCTTAAACTACCACCCAGCTTAATTTCCGTTCACAGTCTCACACCCTGTACAATATAATTACTGACCGATAAGCTTGATGGATCTCAGCACGTTGGCCACCATCATGGGTTTGAATACGTTGAGCTCGAAGTGTCCGTTGCTGCCGCCCACGGTGCACGCCACGTGGTTGCCCATCACCTGCGCCGCTATCATCGTGAGAGCCTCGCACTGGGTGGGGTTCACCTTGCCTGTTACACCACATACATTATTACATACATACATATATACACTGGTGGTAGGTCTCCCATATGTGAGAAGCTGCCTGGGTGGGTACCACCGCAATGTCTATTTCTCCCGTCAAACAGCAGTTTAAATGCACTGTTGTGTTTCGCATTGAAGGACATTGTAGCCAGAGTAACTACTGGACATATTGAGACTTAACATCTTGTGTCTCAGGACGGCAAGCGCAGTGGAATGCTAAGCATTGCTTTGTGTGTGTGTTTCACGGTGTTGTTTGGTTTGCTACTGTTCATGAGCGGTCGCATCGCTTACCATCAGGCGAACGGCATGCTCGTCTCGCCATTCATTGCAATAAATAAAAAACATGCCTTTTCTTAGAAGGGGTAGGTAAAAGAACTCATAGCAACCAGGAATGTGGGAGACATTTTGACTAGAGTGTCCAGAATTTGTTAGTTACCTCTAATGTCAGGAACTACTGGTTCGAATTGAAAAAAATATTTTCATTTATCAAGGAATACCATAGGCATGCAATATATATCAGTAGTGAAAAATCTAGCAAATACAAGGAAATTTTATTCGTTTTTCGTGGTCCGATTGGTCGATATTCTAAATTGATAGTCGGTAAATTGATAGTTACAAACTTCGATCAAATATACACTAGATACACAGTTCCCTGTAAAAGTTCTGTTAAAAAGTGGCACCGATGCTTGACATGAAAAAAAGTAAACAAAAAGATCAGATATACCAAATATATTAACACAAATTCCACCTTATTCCTGGATCTTAAAGTAGCTTTTCACATAATATTGTCTAAAGTTCTGCGAAATTTCAATTTTAAAGTTCAGCAACGGTCGGTGCGTGACTGAAGGCAAAAGAGTGCTTAAGCACTATTTTTTGGTGCCATTTTCTAAGCGCTCATGTTGTATCTAGTGTATATTTGATCGAAGGTTACAAAGAAGCAGCTGACATCTTATGTCCACAACGTAGCTACACACCGACCTTATTCATAGTTTTAAAACAGATTTTAGCTATGATGATGAATTCAAGAGTCAGTTAATTATTTTTTTTAAACTGTTTGAACAACACCGCTACAGTTTTAGCACAAGATTCTATAGACAATTTATATATATCATTCACCCACCCGGCATGATAGAAGATCCGGGTTCGTTTTCCGGCAGGGACAGTTCTCCGAGTCCGCACCTCGGTCCTGAGGCGAGGAAGCGGATGTCGTTGCCGATCTTCATGAGCGACACGGCGACGGTGTTGAGAGCACCGGACACCTCCACCATGGTGTCGTGAGTCGCTAGAGCCTCGAACTTGTTGGGCGCCGTCTCGAACGGAATGCCTGGATACAAAAGTATTTTCAATAAAATTTCTCATTTAAGAATACCCTTCTTGTATTAAATCAATACTACTGATGCTTGAAGTTATAAATGTGTTTGTATTCATACATGTGGTGATGGTATTAAGGAAACCTTAGTTAAGGAAATTTATGGTTGATGTGTTTGATATGATGGTGATACGTGTTTACTATACAGGGTATATCAAGACTGCTACCGAAAACGAAGCCGGGTGGCAGTTTAAGCGACTTCAGACACAATACAACAGAAAAAGTTGAAAAATAAAGCGACAATTTTTTTTTTGTTATTTTTTTCCTATGGCCATATTTGGGTGGTAAATACATTTTTTCCTAAAATAATAGTGTATACCCTTTTATTTATAAATACTCTAAGGTATACAAGAGTTTAAATTATTATTTTAGCAAAAACTATGGATTTACCACCCAAAAATGACGATATTTAAAAAATCATAAAAATAATTGTCGCGTTTCTTTGCGAAATTTTTAATTGTATTATGTTTGTAGTCACTAAAACTACCACCCGGCTTCGTTTTCGGTAGCAGTCTTGAGATACCCGGTATGTGATGTGCATACACAGATCACTTCCAATAGATACCGCATTACGCTAGTTTTGTTTTGAACCGAAAACGCCAACGAAGGGAACTGCGCGGGGGGTGGGCGGGTTGCAGCGCGGTCACGTGGACTTCACTGGAGAGATGAGGCATAAGTCGAAAAATAAAAAAATGTATCGACAGTTCGATTTACCAGTAAGTTCATGTGTTATGATGTTATGATCGCTTCTATAACTTAATTACCAACTTGTCAAATGTTTGATAATATTTTTTCACCGGCCTGATCTGATAAATTATACCAACCGGCAACCGCTAACTATGAATAAAATAGGATTAAGATTTATACTTTAGTATGTAACGGTTTTATTTCTATTATTCACCGTGTATTTTTGTATACCATAATGGCGAAATACCCAAATTAAGTGTTGATATAAAAGATCAGATAAAAATATGAAATAGTAAATAACTAAACCTCACGCCCTAAAGGGCTACAATAACTTATTCCGTTTCTTGAATTCTGACGGCGGCTGTAGTAAATGTAATATCGACAAGTGACGATGAAACCCACTTGACGAACTATGAATGTTTTTGAGACGATATATACAACGTATGTAAAAATTAGTGAAATAGCTTGTGCTACTGATTCTCAATAAATTAGTATACTAAAACTTATGATAAATACCCTCCCATTATATTTGAAAACGTATACAACTAGAGGGAAAAAAGGAAATTTAATTACGCCTAAGATAAAAATAAATAAAAAATATTGTAAAAGTACCTTGTTAACAAATTTAATTATTTCAAATTACATAAAATAACGTAATTATGGTAATTTGCAATTTTTATTTAAATCAATATATATTTTGTGACATTGTCATTTAATAAAATTTATTTACATTATTGTTATACAATATCGATTTTTCTGGGAATTATATTATAAACATGCGTCAAACACTAGAAGAACGCGTGATTTCGCCAAAAAAAGATGGCTTATTACGGTTATTGCTATGCGAAAAAGAGACGGATTCTCCATCCGAACTCGACTGTTTTACATTGATACATTAACCAGTATAAATTGAGCCCGCTCGAGACCAAATTAATTTAAAGAATGTTAGTTATCGATGAAAACTTATTGCGTTTTTTTAGATACTTTGTTTTTTTTAGTTTTTTGCACACCATTTTATTGAACGTATCATTTCTAACTGTAATATTATGTTCCCAAAATGTAATTTTCGCTAACGTGCGACGACATGTCCACTACTTGGACGACACTGATGATGCGACATTTGGCATCGGTTTATATCTATCTGATAGCTTATATGTGTTGGGCGCAACCGCTGCCTTGCATTAGGTATCTATTGGGAGTGATCTGTGTGTGCATAACATATGTGTATGTATAACGTACGTGATGTGTGTATAGTGCATAATGTGGTTAAATTGTATAATGTGTGTACAATACATGACGTGTGTATAATGTGCGTGTTTTGTGTATATTGAGCTTGTCATGTGTATAATATTCAGGACGTGCCTGCTGTGTTTCATTCGTACAGTACATGTGTGTATAGTGCCCTAATGTGTGCACGTTACATGACTTGTGTATAGTGACACGCAAGTCTTGTGTATATTGAGCGTGAAGTGTGTATGATATCCACGTTCTGTGTATTTCGCGTGACGCGTGTATAATATCCACGACGTGTGTATTATGCGTGACGTGTGTATAATATGCGTGACGTATAGGCTATACTTGACGTGTGTATAATATGTACGCTGTGTGTATTATACGTAACGTGTGTATGATATGCACGACGTGTGTATTATGCGTGACGTGTGTATAATACGTGACGTGTGTATAATACGTAATTTGTGTATAATATGCATGAGTTCTGTACAGTCCATACACACCAGTAAGCGACGCGATCTCAGCGGCGCACTTCTCAGCGAACCCGACTCTCGTGTTGAGTCCGGTGTCTACTGCGGTGCCGCCAAGCGCGAGCAGGTGCAGTCGCGGCAGCACGGTGCACACGCGCTCGATGCCGAACGACAGTTGTATATTATGCGTGACATGTGTATAATGTGACGTGTGTATAATACGTGACGTGTGTATAATTCGTGAAGTGTGTATAATGTGACGTGTGTATAATGCCCGACTCGTGTATACCAGTGAGCGATGCGATCTCAGCGGCGCACTTCTCAGCGAACCCGACTCTCGTGTTGAGTCCAGTTCCGACGGCGGTGCCGCCGAGCGCGAGCAGGTGCAGGCGCGGCAGCACGGTGCACACGCGCTCGATGCCGAACGACAGCTGCGCCACGTACGCGCTGAACTCTTGGCCGAGGGTCAGGGGGACGGCGTCCATCAGGTGAGTCCTTCGTGTGTTATACTAGTTAGTGAGGTACGTGGAAAAATACAGGGCAATTTTTTTGAATATAATTTCAAAGATACTGGAGGTACAGCATAGCTTCGTAGAGCAAATTGTCTGTTGCATTAATGTGGCAATCAAAAAATAGCCCACTATACTCCATCGGTTTAGGTACTTAACTAAATGTAAACAAACCATAAAAAGGTTATTTCACATTGCCATTTCTCATTTCTAAATTAATTGAAGGCAAAAAAATGTTTACGCAAATGTAAAACTACATTGCATGTTCAAATTTATTAAAACGATTATAATTATGAATGTGTGAGCTTGGAAACAATTAAATTATGTAAGATCATAATTACATTATCTAATTTTACAAAATGCAATCTGTTTATAAAAAAGACCCAAACAGTCAGGCATCCAAAACATTTTCATTAAAGTTACAAGAAATATTATGCTACAAAATCTAGAAGTACGACTTTACCGTAATGCGACCATTTAAATGAAAGATAATGCGTTAGGTCGGATAACTAAGCATCATCATATGTTATCTATGGCAGCCAATTATTATTCATTGCGTTAATGTACTTACTGTTTTCATGAAGTGGTGAAGTGTTTGGAAGTGTTCATCGTTGTTCTTTACTCTGTTTTAGTTATTATTTGTTATAAGCTGTTGACTAAGAAAATATTTGTAAATTGGACATTACAATAAAATGTTGAACAACCATGCGTCACGTGTTCTGGTTTGTTTACATTTAGTTAAGTACCTAAACCGATTGAGTATAGGTAAGTGATAAGGTTTTTTTTTCTTTCACCCTAATAAGACGATACAAAAAAAAATTACCAAAAAAAATCTTCACAATTTTTTGCACAAAATTTAGTTGCATTGTGTCTGAAGTCACTAAAACTACCACCCGGCTTTGTTTTCGGTAACACTCTTGATATACCCTGTATATACTATTTGTTACGAATTTTATCGCGAATTTGGTTTAATTGTGACTAATTCTAATATATTTTACTCGAATACAAAGTTGCAATAATTGCAACCCAAATTTCAAAATTTTACTTTTTTCTCACCTGCCAATCTTGATGATCTTCTCAAACTCCTTGGCCTTGACCTGCAGCGTGTCCCTGAGCGCCACCAGTCCCGGCATGAGTCTGTCGCGCAGCTCCATGGCGACGGCGATGTGCATGGCCGTCGGGTACGTGTCGTTGGAGCTCTGCGACTTGTTCACGTGGTCGTTGGGGTGCACGGGCGTCTTGCTGCCTAGAGTGCCCCCCAGGATCTGGATGGCGCGGTTCGAGATCACCTGAAAGTAGGATAGGTAAGGTTTATAAGGATACAATTTTTGGATTGTTATGCTTATGAATTATGGTAAAGGTTAAAAATAGAATTATACCTACAAACTCTGATGTACCTTATGCATGAAGCGCATTGTAGGCACTTAGTCATACCAATACTTCAAAATAAAACAAGATGTATATTACTTTGAATTTATTCAAGTAATATTAGTAAAACTAGATGAACCATATTGCTGTGAATGCATGGAAATGTAGAAGGCCGGCATATAATTGTATCGAATGACATGGGAATGCCATCTCATGCAAATCTATACTTTGCCTGCATTTGCACTTGCTATCAGGTACAGTGCAGTCATAATGCCGTGCTATTTCACTAGTTTTTAGGCGTACCTCGTTGGTGTTCATGTTGGACTGTGTGCCGGATCCAGTTTGCCAGATGACCAGCGGGAAGTGACCCTCGCGGTACAGCTTGCCGGATATGACGTCATCACACGCCTGAATGATGGCATCGGCTGAGGACATTAATGCACATTATATCAGCCCATATACGCAATGATGACTATTGCACTCCTTTATTAAAGAGTTTGATGATTAGTTTTTAGCAAGATACTGGCTCGTAGCGGGTAGGCAGTTTTTTTTTTAACAGACTTAAAGACCATAGAATTCTATTAAAAAATTTACAGTGTTTACTTGATAAAGGAAGTTTTCTTCCATTGGTCGACGGTGATACTATTGTATATTTACTGGTTGTCTCTCATATGTGAGAGGAGAGAGTCTTATGTCTCAGGATGGCGATAGCAGTGGAATGTTGCTACTGTTTATGAGCGGTCGTATCGCTTACCATCAGGCGAACGGCTTGCTCGTCTCGCCATTCAATGCAATAAAAAAAAAAAATAGTAGGTACAACCGCAATGCCTATTTCTCCCGCAAAAAGGAATGTAAATGCAATGTTGTGTTACGGTTTGAAGGACATTTTATCCAGAGTAACGACTGAACACATTGGCGATCCGAGTAAAAAGCTTAACAATGCTTTGTAATTCGAAGTTCGGTTTGGTTTTCGTAGTGTAAATGAGCGGTCATATCACTTGCCATCTGGCGTATGGAAAGCCCGTCTCGCCATTTAGGGCATTTTTGCCCTGAACTTTGAAGTTTGTTCGTAGTTAAATTAAATGTCAGAAAATTGGGAATATTTTATAATATTAATCTTATTATTTAACTACTAAATTAACTTACCCACTTTCTTGTCGAGCCCATACTCAATGTTCACTTTGGCGGCGGCCTTCTTCAGAATTCCAAAAGCGATGATAATTGGATACTGAAATTAATTGAGTTCTCTAAATGGATGTATACTTTCATTTTTATATTAAGCCTACTTAATTGCCTATCACGTTGTTACGAAGGCGCTAGCATTACAAGAAGAAGATAAATGAGAAAGCACATATGTTCAGTTACAAAATTTACTAAATCTGCAAAACTGGGAATAATTAGCCGTGCAAATATTAAATGGTTTACACCTGAAAATCTAGTTTTATGGCTATCAGCTTTTAGTTATATCATGAAAGAAAACTAAACAGTTCACAGACGCAGACATTTCTTCCAATCTCCTTCCATAAAGGTTGTGAAGAATATGAAAAAATAGTTCAATTGCAGGAAGGATTGTGAACGGTATACCACACGGTTATTCCTAATCATTGCAAGCATTGACAATTGATCAAAACAAGTTGTGCAACTGGGTCTCGATTGTATGTGCCGTAAGGGTCGCTTGAGGTCAGTTGAATGTCAAAACTGCAAGTCTTGTATCCCTTTAAAATTCTCTCTATACGCAGAGTTCAAAATGTAAGTCATATTTAAGACTGAAGATACGTAGTTGTCACGTATTAAAAAATACAAATTGACTGCAAGAAAATATCTGGAAAGAACGGAATAATACTATGTATGTTTCTATAAGATTAATGGACCATAATTGTACACGATCTCCTATCCCAGTTCCCATCGCGAGTAACTTGATGGTCAAAGCAAAAATTCAATGTGTTATATTTATAACAAGAGCTCACAAGAACATAATATATTATGCTATAATGGCTTACTCGTAGAAGAGGATATAAAACTAGAGGCCAAAGCTAGAATTTCGTGCTGAAATTCTGTAACTAACACGAAGGTAAAACTAGCTCCATGTTTGCTCTGAGCGACTAATAATACATTTGAAATTTAGCAAACTGTTCATTTGTAGGTACATTACTTAGTAAGTCCAGTTGGAAAATCTCAAGTAAATCTAGCACTGCAGGTGTGTTAAGGTCACCGGCGTATAATAACTCAAATCGCCGTGAGTGGCCAGCTAGTAATAAACATAATTATATATTTCCTACAACTTAAGAGTTGGAAATCACTCATAATTATCTCTTTGTTTTTATCATTATTTATTTTTAGTTATCGAAGGTAGAGAGTTAATGGCATATCGATTAGAAAGTAATTATCTTTGATAATTGTTGAAAGTACAGGGAATATAACAGAATGATTTGGTACAAAAGCTCTTCCATTGAGTTTGTAGAATAACTGGGAGAAACAATAGGGAAGACTGTAACCTATAAATGAAAACTAAAATGTCTCAACACGACAAACGTAGAACTAAAAGTAGCTGATTAAAGACATGAGCTGTTCAAATGGAAAATTTGGGAATAATGTATCCAGTACAACTCCACTAATTAAAAGCAATAGATAGTAATGAATTGAAAACGAGAACTAAAGATCGCGAATGGGGTATTTTAAAATAACATAAAGAAGGTTTGAATTCTAATAATAATCGATTTGTCATCCAAATCCCAATACAGGAAAGACTAATGTCCCAAAAGCCTTAAATTAACATAGTGATATGTAAAGTTGATGTCCAAGTATGAATAAACACCGCGTTGGTAGAATAAATCCGGCCATTGTCCGCTCACCACTTTCCATTGTTTCATTACAAAAGCCGCGACAGAATACGTAATTGTGAGATTATGGCGTCGATCAGGCGTGCAACCAACACCGATAATGTCAACAATTTTTATTTCCTTTTGTAAAATATACGACAGAGACAAACATTCGGAACAGCACTGAGTATGTGGTTGTACTAAGAGCCTAATTTAGATAATCGAATTTCAATCATACTTTTAATCTTGTCAAAAACAAATACATATGTACGTTAAGTTTAATAATTCCGATGAACATATTTTATTTACAAAAGGAACACTTATCTACGAGTCTCAAACTAAGCATGGAATTTTGTATTTAGAATCGAGAGCAAAATTAAACTAGGTTATTACTTATAATTATGAAGCAATTTGTAAAAGACTTATGTTCAGCACTGTACTTCCTGTGGTATAAGAAGTAATTACTTACCGGCATACGTTCCTCGATGCCACCAATGGGGAAGTTCATAACAGACCTGACGGTCTGCGCTCCATACAACTTGTCATCTGGCACGTCGAGCTCGCCAAACGTGTCCCGTTCCTTTCTCTACAAAATAATCATATTTAACATTATTATACTGTTAACGTAAGATAAATGTAAGAATAAATATTACAAGAGACACAAGATAACATATTTTGTGTTTCTTTATCTGTCTTTACTACGTGCATATTTTATACATTTTTGTTATGTTTCCCGTACACGCCATTTCCTAAGTTTCTTGTTATTTCGAACAACTATGATATAGTAACCAAGTTCGCATTCAATATTTGATTTATACTTTACGGTTATCATTTTACAAGCACCTTTACGAATCAAGAGATTACGACTTGATTGATGAAGCTGGTCAAGATACTTATATAGGGAATTATGATTCGAATTACATTATTTCCAATCGGACATTTACTACAAAGTTTTATAAAGATGTAAACAAAAATAAAAGGCTGTCTTCTTCACGAGATGCATACAACCTGGATGACAATTTTGAGGAATTGTTTAGTATTTGTCATAATATTCTATCCAACCAAAGTTTTACAGTAAATTAGATTTAAATGAAGAAAAACATCGTGAGGAAACCTGCATACCATAGCGATTTATAAAATTTCTATGGTATGTAAGTCCGCCAACCCGCACTAGGCCAGCGTGGTGGAATATATGGCCTAACCACTCTCAATCGTTCTCTCGATTGTAGAGGAGGCCCGTGCCCTGCAGTGGGACGTATATGGGCTGATACAGAGACAGAGATTTAAATGAATTTAAAGTAAAATATTATGTCATGTTCTGTACATACAAGTGTATTAAAAGGATAATCACGAGCTCGCCCAACTGAACCGTTCTAAAGCCAACTATCTAATGATTGTGGCACGTTCCGTCAAAATTCTTACCACAGACTATACTGACAAATGCCTTTCGAGTTGTGTAAAATGTTTTGTAAAAGGATGGATTTTAATTTGAAACTATTATGTTTCCATTCCATAAAATATAAACATCGAAGTTCAGTAAAAGGTGTTATTTGAGACAAATCTTGGTGTGAACTGTGAAGAATAAATGTTTTGGTGATCGTAAAAACGAAACTTAAATTGGTTAGAAATATTTGAAGTTATTTAAGGATCAGTGTAACACTTCTAATGTCTGGTGTTGTCTAAGGATAAGATATAAACACAAAAATATTAAAAATATGAGCAAGAATTATTGAGAACCAGAAAATGCCATCAATTATGTCGACGAGGTGGTTTATGTTGGTAAGGATACACAAAAGATCTTCAGCTGAGTGTTTAATTAAACATAGTGTAGTCATCCCAGAAATTACTATAATAAAACAGTGTTTCTGTCCTGGATACCTTATCGTGTGATAAAGTCACTAGATAGCTTTGAAAATGTGTGTTGTGTTCAATATTTTTTCCATCTTGAGATCACCGATTCATCACCGTGCAAGTTTAAATCAGAATAATCGAGTTGAAGTAGGTTGGGCATAGCATATTATAATTTTTAAAGTAAGACTCCAAACCAAAGTACTACACAAAATTGAGACTATGCTTTTTTTTTCATTGAATGGCGAGACGAGCAAGCCGATCGCCTGATGGCAAGCGATACGACCGCTCATAAACAGTAGCAAAATTCCACTGCGCCATCCTGAGACATAGGATGTTAAGTCTCAATATGTCCAGTAATTACTCTGGCTACAATGTCCTTCAATCCGAAACACAACACTGCATTTACACTGCTGTTTCACAGGAGATATGTATAGACATTGCGGTGGTACCTACCCAGACGACCTCTCACATATGAGAGACCTACCACCAGTAAATAATAATGTACTAGCAATATGAAGTATGAACTAAGCGCAACCGATCAAAAAGTGGACAGGCGAATTACAAAGATCGCAATGTCGCCAGACATAATTACCTATGCCGCCTCTTCAGTCCAGTAAGGATATTCTAGCACGAGGCCCCGTGTGGATTGTGGTCTAAGATCATAATGATATTATAATCATAAATAAGCATTACTATATTTTAAGTGCTCTAAAATAAAATTTTATATACCATATTGAAATAAAATTAATCCACAATAACCATTTACGAAATCGAAGTTGCGAAATAATCAAATTAAAAAGACATAAAAGAATATTCGGGAAAACCTTTAACCGCAATTGATTAATTTCAATTGTTTGCGGTTGATGTAACACTTCGACGATACATGGTATTTTCACAATATTTACACTTCAAATACCACAGCATGGTAAATTACAGCATTTACTTACGTAATACAATATACAACATGTAACAGATTTAAATGTAAAAGCGGAAAGTAGTACGTTCAGAATCAGCTACTGAACCGATATCAACATTTTTTTCGGTAGGTATTTTTTTTCAAAATAATTAGTTAAGACCAAGTAAATTACAGACACTCCTTCGTTTAGTACTCCGAACAAACGAAATTGAAACGTAACTCCAGCACATAAGATCATTTTTAAATGAATCACTAAACGAATACTCTAATAAACTAAATAATGAACAAAAATGAACTTTATTTCGATAGTCATAAAGTTTATTTGAGCAATCTATCATTAATCAAACGCACACAACGATAGGCCTCAATAAACGTAATAAGCTACCAAAATAAATAACTATCATATTCTCTTTTCCGCACATTTAACTACAACTAGATAGAGCAGGATGCAGCTATTGTTTAATGCAATTTGATCCATCCGACAAACGATGGCGCGCGCGGCGGTATAGGGATGCGCCGCGAAAAAAATTACTCCCGGTATTTGCAAGGCCGGGCGATCCAAATCCCGCGCAATACATGCACTTAAATGAAACAAATTAAATGTAACAAAATCAATATGAAAAGAAACAACAAATAGGTATTTCTATGAAAAATAATTTCGGGGAACGTTAAAATGGTGATTAAATTCGGTTTGTAATTTTGCTACAATGTATGCGGAATCCCGGTGTGTCAGATATCCCGTTATTGCAATCCCTAAATGGGCACCGAATATGTGAAAAAAATCTAGTCGTGCACCGCAGTTATCTGTGTCTACTTGTGTTTAAGTGTTAAGTAGATATTTCGATAACTTTCGCGCGCGATGTCTTATCGGTATTCGAATATTCAAATACACTGAAATGGTGAGAACTTTGGCACTGTGTGGTGATAATGTATCATTGGCATGTCTGACGGTATCTCGATGCTGAGTTCGGAGAGCGCTGGATAGGTCGCGGCGAACCTGTGCAATGGCCTCCTAGGTCACCTGACCTGACTTGACGTCTCTTGACTTTTTTTGTGGGGACGTAATAAATCTCTGGTATACTTCAGTGAAAGTACTAATGTGGAGGATCCAGGATGAGGAGGGTAATGTGGAGCAAATTCCTAAAAGTGAAGAGTGACACTGAAGTTTTACATAAATTACGTGAACAATTACGCAAATGTGCATCAAAGTGTATCAAGGTGGTGGACATGTCGAACATATTTTAAAAAGAAATCGCCTCATGAGTGCCATGTAACACGTAAGTTAATTTTGTTGTATTTTTTTGTGTTGTGATTAGGTTGTGATTCCCAATCTAGTATTCGTTGTTAGATATTGCGTTATCTTATTATCTTATTCAATAATAATGCAAAATAAATGACGCCCGTATCCTGCCCGCCTGTAGGAACTAAGTTTAGGGGAAGTGAAATTAATAATATTTTATAGCCGATTCATGCAAAATATTGTCTTATGTTGGGTTCGTACGCATTATATCTAGTAAGTAAAATATTTAGATTTTATAGTTAAAACACAAATGTTATGCTTACAGATTAAATAAATAATAATTTGTTTACCAAACCACCCAGTAATCAGTTACGTACGTAATTTGTAATTTGTATTTCGTATATTGTCAGCTGTTTCTGCCGGCGCGGCGCAGCGGTCGGCGACCGGCGTTAGGTACTCGTGTGAATGTGTCTTGTGTACATGTGTGCGTGTCCGGCGAGCGTGTGTAGTAGTACACTCTTATTTGTAACTCGTAAGGTGACCATGTTAAGTGCCTACATTTGGTATAACTAATTTCATAAATAAAAGATTTTGTAATTATGATAGTACGATTTCAAAGCATAACTATGATTGCAATAATATTTTAAAGTTGGGGTGTCTGAGGTTGTGAATTAATCCTGTTACACGTTGTATTCATTGATTTGTTGTATTGATACGACTATAATCATAGATTTTAAGGTTTGGACATAATAGGAATAATTATAACGTAATCAATGTAGATATTTCACGCAAAGGCTGTGGAGGTATACTTCTGATATAATTAGATATCATCGTTTATTGTTACTTGACAATTAAACTTGATTAGAATTATTATTTTCTATACTTCAACAAGTTCCGTTATTACCTTTAGTTGGAGTGTTTTGTCAGCCAAATGGTGGTAAGGGATGTAAAGTTTAAATAATAAATATTAAAAATAATAAACGTTAAATAATAAAGATTGAAAATTAATAAATGCACCCAACAGTCACATACATAGTCCTGACCCCACACTTAGATCGAGTCTTGTGTCGTGGGTATCAGCAACTACGAGAGACTTTTCGGTCTCACAAACACCCAGAACTGTGGTTTACGCAAATAGTTGTTTCGGGGATCGAACCCGCGGCCTCTCGTTTCACATAACATTTCATACGTTTCATAAAACAAGGTATGTATTCTAACTACATAGCATCATACAGGCATAATATTTCTCGCTTTACTGCATAGGTAGAAGAATCGGCAATCTAGTTATGGCATAAGCGTTTATATGAAGTTGAAAAACACGTAATTACATCACAACCAACTCAATTAATCCAGACAGCGATAAATATTGCTAAAACAAACAAAGCATACATCGATAAATAAGATCCGATGGAGTGGAAGAGTAACAATAACACGAGCCGCGAGGGGCATCGTGTATCGTATTCAAATTGAGATAAATTACGACATTGTTTATTTATGAGACGAAAGAAAACACTGCTATAAAATTGTTGTGTTACATATGTTTACAGGGTATATCCAGACTTCTACAGAAACAAAGCCGGATGATAGTTTTAGTTACTACAGACACAATGTAACTACATTTTTTTGTGATGTTTCAAAATATATCTTCGTGTTTGAGTGTTAATCCATAGATTTTCTAAAATAATAAAGTAAAGCCTTGTGTAACACACACAAGGCTTTAAAAATAAAAAGTATGTATTTACCGCCTTAATACGAAAGGAGTAAAAAGAATCTTCGCTTTATTGCATAAATTTTAATTTCTTTATATCTGAAGACACTAAAACTACTATCTGGCTTCGTTTTCGGTCGCAGTCCGGACATACCCTGTATAATATAACATGTGATACAAGCAGAGGGCTCATTTCATGATAATTGCTAATCTCAAGGAAACAAGATTTAGAGATGGATATTGAAGCGTGCGCGGTCATCACAACTATTGAATGATGTCCTACTATCCTAGGAAGAAATAATTGTATTGTTAACCTGGCGCAATTTTATTAAAACATCGTTGTTTGTTAATATATCTTCTCAAACATTTATTATTCAGTCTGTTATCTCCAAGAAGCTACGCAACAGTTATCTCAAAAGTAAAATAATAGGACCATTTATGATTAAATTATGTCATGTTACAATCGGCGAATATCTTCTTATAGTTCGGTTAATAAACGAAGAAGCTTACAAGGCTATCGAATACATAATACAAAACTATAAGTAAATGGAAATTTACTACCGTATCGCGTGTTTGTAGGTACATATTTCGCCGGTTATCTACAGGTCTCTTTTGGGACATCGTGAAAATTATGCTAATTAGAATTTTTATTCACTTTGTACACCACGACCTTGTAGTGTTACCAATATTTTCATTAGAACTACATTTTAAGGCACAATATTTATGAACGATAAAAAATAATATGGACAAGAGAGAAGCGGTATGCCTCGAATACCTCGTGTTCGCATCCACAATAACAAGCTCCGCGAGAACAAGTTCAAACTAATTACCATACCTTTACGTAACGAAACACATTTTCTTTAAATCTTACCATTTTTACTGATTTGCTCTCTGGATCCATACAAACTGTGCACGCCATTTCGATAACACAACACGAATTTATTACCAAAAACGATAAAATATGTGCAGAAAATTCAAAAAGTGTCAACGTGACAGCGTTCCCGCCTGACAAGAAATTTTATTTTTCTTTTTTACAACCGGCCAATGACGATTGACATAAGACCGAACGCAAGGAGTTCCACAGCCAATATAATCGGCAGCTGGCGGGGTACCGCTATTTAGGTGTAACAAAACGAACAAGCCACGTCGCGAATTCAAAACGCAATGCAACTAATGGAACCGGTCGGTTCCCCCCCACGGAATGATTGCGTTCTGCTCGAGAGCAAAAAATTTATACTTCTCCGTTTATCAAACGCTATATGGGTGCTGTGGCTGTGTGGTTTACTACCACAGATACGTTCTTATCGTTTCACGTATACAGTATGTTTAATTAATTTTACAAATGAGCAACATATGTTTACAAAATACCATAACTACGAATTAATAAAGTAATTAATTTAGCGTTATTAACGAAATGTTTTTACTGTCCCATAAAATTGTTAATGCTCATAATACCCAGAATTTAACAAATCGCTGCTTTAATTTGATAACAACACATCTCAAAAATGAACTTTTTTCAGGAGAGCAGTTTAAATAAAACAAAATAACTAATTATTTTATTAATTAGTTATTTAGTTATTTTGTTTCCTGTTGGCTGCCTCCAACAGGTCTCTGTGGAAATCATTGGGGGAGGCCTATGTTCAGCAGTGGACTTCCTTTGGCTGATGGATGGATGGATGGATGAACTAATTATTTATATATTTTATTTTAATAATGACAACTCTTTGAAAGTTGCTAAATCAACGTATAATCTATCAAATATATGAGTTTTATTCACATAGTATTTTAGATTAATTTGTGTTTAATGGTAACATTATCATAAAAAGACACATTTCGTTATGTGCCACTATCAAATTAAAGCAGCGAAATGTATAATTTTGAGTAGACCTACCACTGGGCGAAATACTCCCTTTGTCCTTTCATTTCTGGACTAGAAATGGAATTCGTCTGTAATGGAATACTTATAGATTGTTTGTTCCGACAATGTTTTTCTAATGGGTCTTGGTCTACTAATGCCTATGTAATCAATTTCAAAATAAACTGCGAAGTGTTAAAAAAAACATTTACTTTTATATGTCTCTCTTTTTGAAATTGGTTTTATTTATTACAATATTTTGCTTTCATTTATAAGGCATTCGTTCATTTAGTTATAATTATTACTGGCCAAAAAACACTCCGCTTTTTCTGTAATGAATATGCCAACGCTATTCACGATTGCCGTTTCCCACGCATATATTGTGACTAGAGTTGTTACTGATGCGAATCCCAATTTAACCCAACGCAAGTATCAAATCATTCCGTTCCAAAACATAATCACAGGCCTGTATTACCTAAGGCAGAGAAGATACAATTGATATTAACAGTTCGCTGATCTTGTTTCCCATACTAATTAGTGCAAAGAAAGCTTAGTCTATCTGTTAAAAATATACTAAACATACTTTTAAAAAATCTGTCTGTATCTGTATCAGCCCATATACGTCCCACTGCAGGGCACGGGCCTACTCTACAATCGAGAATACGATTGAGTGTGGTAAGGCCATATAGTCCTCCACGCTGGCCTAGTGCAGGTTGGCGGACTTACATACCATAGAAATTCTTATGAATCGCTATGGTAAAAAAATACTTAGTACGTAAAGCAATTATTAACATAATTTAAAATCGAGAAGGTTTCCGTCGCGAGGAATATCTCCTCAAGGTATTTTTTTTAAATTTAGATATTTTTTAAACATTTACCGCCTTATAGACGGATTTAAAACCTATTTTAGTTATTACCTATTCAAAAGTTGTTCGAAAGGGACAGAACATTCGATAACTAAATCAGGTTTTAAAATTGTCTTTGAATAAAGCTGATAAGTTGAATGCTATTTCTATGTAATATACTTATAAAACTCACTGGAAATAACTATATAGGTACATCGTTTAATGGAAATCGTATCGAAGTACGATCGATGGTTTTGTAGATATTTACGTACAAGACAACAGATCTTCATCATCATCATCATCATCATATCAGCCACAGGAAGTCCACTGCTGAACATAGGCCTCCCCCAAGGATCTCCACAATGATCTGTTGGAAGCGGCCTGCATCCAGCGACTTCCTGCAACCTTAGTCAGATCGTCCGTCCACCGTGTAGGCGGGCGTCCGACCTTTCGCTTGCCTGTACGTGGCCTCCACTCAAGAACCTTTCGGCCCCAACGGCCATCGGTTCTACGAGCTATGTGCCCGGCCCACTGCCACTTCAACTTGCCAATCCTATGGGCTATGTCGGTAACCTTGGTTCTCCTACGGATCTCCTCATTTCTGATTCGATCTCGTAGGGAAACACCGAGCATAGCCCACTCCATGGCTCGTTGAGTGACTTTGAGCCTTTTAATGAGGCCTACAGTGAAAGGCCACGTCTCGGTGCCGTATGTCATCACTGGTAACACACAACTATCGAAGACTTTCGATTTTAGGCACAGTTGGATTCGCCGATTGACCTCTCTCTCGAAGTTGGACCTGCCTAACCGGACCACTTGTCTTAAATAGACATATTCGTCTACAACCTCGAGATTTCAATGGACTAATGGGAAAGCTATAGATAGTTATGCCAACGCTTTGCTCGCCACATTGTGCCATTTGCTATCAAAAGCCGACTTTATTTACCATAATCGATTAACGAAAAGTATAAAAAAATACCAACGCCTGCCAATAATGTATGGTAAATAGGCTAATACATCATTTAATCATCATCATTTTAAGTCCGAGTAAAAATCCGAAGTTTATATTACAATCGCGAAAGTTTGTATGTATGGATGCTTGTCACTCTTTTACACTATGGAATGGATTTTAATGAAATTTGGTAACGAGATAGCTAACACCCTGGATTAATAAATAGGACACTATTTTCCCTAAAAATGGAGTGTTCCTGTGTGATGAGTGAAGGATTTAAATAAATATATTTCTCACTTCCTCTTTTAAATGCAAATAAGAATAAATAAATAAGACCCAACAGTCACATACATACTCTTGAACCCACACTAAGATCGGGTCTTATGTCTTGAGTACCAGGAACTACGAGAGACTTTTCGGTCTCACAAACACCCAGACCCGAAAGAAATATTTGTGGGCCACACAAACATGTCTCTCGGTGCAGGGATCGAGTTCGTGGTCTCTCGTTTCACAGGCGACGCATATCCAACTGCGCCACATAGGCTGTCAAATACAAAGGAATGCCACAGGGCAGGTGAGCATGCCATTGCATGACTTGAATTATGGTACAGGGTCATGTGATAGAATGGTATATAACGGGACGGGATAGGAAAGCAGCATCCTGTTATTTACATTGAGTTTAATGATAAAACAGTACACAAGAATAATAAGTTGTTGATGTCAAAGGGAAACATTTAGCAATGTAGTATATTACATCATTTTTTATTAAAAAACTTCACTAATGCTTTTACCAATCATGGCACAAATAAGCAAGTCTTACTAGACAAAGTTAAAAATACCTACAAGTCTGAAAATGTGTGGTTCCTGCTGAAATACTGACTGTTGTGAATAAATCAATTTGCTATTAGGAACTTATAAGGTTACCACCATTAAGAAAAACTGGTATTTTTTATGATACCAAGTTTCTGTTAGGAAGTAAGGCCGGTGTTGAAAAAAACAATGTTTGAAGCGATTTTATTGTTATCATGTAGATTTATGTTTGCCTTGTCCTTTACTTAACCCCTTACCGCATACGAAGCCATTAATGGCTCCTACAGTTTTAATTTTTTTACAGTTTAACTAATCATTAAATTAATTTTAAATAAGTGTTATAATATGAAGTGGTCTTTCGTAAGACGACGAGTATTTTTTTTTTCGTTCATTATGCAATTGTTGTCAAAACTATTTGAGTTTATTTCAAAACGCGGCCGGCGAGTGTGGTGCACGATTTTAGTGCAACTTTTATTAGTCAAAAAAACTGGTAAATCATTGACTGAGATCCTCAATAAAAATTGTACTTACTCTTAAAACCATCGAATACAATAAGAGTACGTTGTTTTTGACTTTCTTTTTATTTTTGTTTGATGTTTGATATGTTTTTTGCAAACTCCATATATGGCTTCGTATGCAATCCTGTCAACATTGAGTCTGCCAAATATGGCTTCCTATGCATTATTATACTTTTCAGAAATTTATCCTGCAGGCTTTTATTATTCTTTCAAACAAGTAAATCTAGTATTGTGTGATGATTCTTTGAGTAAAGATGAGCTTACTTTAGATTCTGGACTTGCAATACGTATGTTTCTCTTCCCGTTCACCAAAAAAAGCATGTTATCATACCCGAATTTGTCTCGAAGAGTTTGGAATTCGGACGATGATGAACCCTTTACATTGCATGCTGCAAAAGCCAGAGTTAAAGATTTAAAAATTACTCGATTGTATGGAAGAAAAGAATAATGGAGCCTTCTGTTGAAGAAAACTTCAAGTTTACAAGCAACGAAGATTTGCCGTAAAAAATAAAACAGTAAAGCGCACTACACATAAAAGCCGCCGACCATCCGACTTATGCTAGTAACTTTTTGTTGGCGGGGTAGTTGCACGTCGGAAAATTTTGTCGGCAGCATGTCGGGAGCTCAAAATGAAGATCGTTTTAGTAAACATATTGCATGTTGCTGATCAAATAGCTAAGCAATTGTGTAGGCGACATACCGCCAATGTGTCGGCGGGCAACACGTGCGGGTACTTGTTGCCGAGATTATTCTTGTTTTATAAGCCGCTGTGTTGTGTCGACGGGTCGGAAGCTTTGGTATGTAGTACAATGATGTGTAGGTATAGATTCACCAGTCCAATTTTCAAAGTTTGGTTCCATAGTTTGAAGATTTTGATTGCAAATTTGTCAAAAGAATTGTCAAATGTATCAAAATTCCTCTAAGTTTGGTAGTAACACAAAATATAAAAAATGCGTGGTGTTTATAAGCTATAATGATACAATATACAAACGGAATCTAATATATAATAATTCACAAAATGTAATTGCAATGCACACAATGCCAGATATAGCTATACTTGTTTTTCACTAGAATGCATACGAATCCATATATGGCTCTTATGGGTAACTTCATAAATAATTAATGATAATTTTTTTTGAGTTGATTTATGTTCAATACACACAAATAAACCTGTTTTTGCCAAAAATTATTTTTTTATCCGCATCCTTCATAATTCATGCAGTAAGGGGTTAAAATGTTGTACAATACTGCTGATTTACATAAATCCAATCATTGGTGCCAATCTTGCTATGTTGAATGTTTAAAGCATTAGCCACCAGTACTGGAATGGCATTGATTTTTAACCGACTTCAAAAAAAGGAGGAGGTTCTCAATTCAACTGTATGTTGCTTTTTTTATGTTTGTAGTGATAAAATTAAAATACACGTAAATACTAATATCTTGAGCAGCTTATAACCGATTTTAGTGATTTATTTTTCATTAGAAAGAACGTATTAACAGGTTGATCCCAGGAACACAACATTAAGATCTGATTATCATGTTCGGACCTGGAGAGTAGAACCCCTCAAAATTTAATACGATTTCAACGGTTCTTTTTGCATTGGCTTCAGTATAAAAGCTAGGCTACAGTGGTTGAGGGAAAAAGAGGTAGGCGCGAAGGGATTGGGGAGAAAAATAATAAACATGTGAATATTCCAATATCTTTGGCAGCTTTTAGCCGATTTTAGCGATTTCATTGTCATCGGCAAGAACACATTCCTTGTGGGGACCAAATCTTCTTAATTTAAATGCCTATCAACACTAAAAAGATAAAAATAACTAAAATTTTTAATAAAAAAATTAAAACCGACTTCAAAACAAAAATCCACTAAAAACCAAAAAATAATAAATACCACTCCAAGGCAAAAAAAATAATATTTATTCATGGAACTCATGCATGTTGATTAATTTGCTTAATGACTTGACTAGCCAACAAATCAAAATATATTCGTAACATATTGAAGGCGGGTCGCCTAGTACCAAACATATAGATATTTAAATTAATATAAGGCCTACGTCCTACATCTACGTCCCTATATATTGTGCATTAATCAAACAATATATATATATATAATATAATAGAATTTATTCCCATGCATATAATATTTTAATAAAATGTTAGTTTTGTTTTACTAAGATATTCATATTATATAATTTTAATAAGAAAAATGTGTTCTGTGAAAATGTTTTATTACTTTACTTAAAACTTATGTCTTTTGACTAAAAAAAAACTAAAGTTCATAATTTATGAACTATGGTTTTTTTTAGTTTATGGTGTGATCTTTAATGAAGCACAAAATTTAAATTCAACATATATTATTGAAGCTTGTCATGTGTGTTCTTCTTTGGAGGTCCTAATAAATAAGAACAAGAGATGTAAATTTTGTAAATAGTGTAGAGTTGTTTAAATATAATTATAATATACACCTTATGATCATATTCAAAGTATAAACCTTAACTTGTCAGCTCTAGTGTTACAAGCAGATTCTAAAAATCAAATAGGCATACTAATTACAATAGTTTGTTAGGTTTTAATCAATAGGTAGGCAAATGTATTGGCAAACACATAAACAAATGACATAATATAAAATAATTGTTTTGAAATGATACTCTTAGTTACAGATTTCGTTCATGGAAAAGTGGAGTTACATAAATGTAACTAAGCAAAGGGATTTTGTTATCCAATTAAGATATAATTAATATTATGGAATTTAAGATTATATCTGTAGAAGTGTGAATTAGTTTCACTCAATGCAATAAACTGGATTTTCTAGTAAATGTGTAAATAAAGAGAAAAGTGTAAGTATTAAATGGGTTTTAGTAGATAGAATAGGTCTCTGCCTTTTAAAGTGTGTAATCTTACAAATATTTAAGTACAGTCCAACAATAATAGATACAGATACTTAGGATTCTAGTTTTACAGACATCATCCAAGCAATTGCACCTGTGAGCCTGTCAAAATATATTGTTTGTAATAACCTCTTTTGGATTTGGTAGAAAAATAATTGGCGGCTCATATGAATAACGTCTGTTATGTTTTGCTATATCAAGTTCAAGAACTATATGTATATCAATGTTCGTTTTATATATTACTATCGATGTAATTTTCAGTACTTCCAATGTTTTGTGACAGAGAACATAACCTATTACACATTGCTACTTTTAATGTCAGAAATAAATTTTACTATGCTCGCTACATACCTTAGCGTATACCTGCTATGTACATAGAATAAAGTAAATAGAATAGGAATACCAAGGAATATATTCAAATAGACCGGTTATGCAACTTACCGCTATGACAGGAGTTGTGGAAATATTGGTTTTATGAACGAGGCCGACGACAGATCTTACATGCTTCGATGTATTAATTAGTGTAGAAGATAATTTGAACATGGATGTAGCCATGATTTACGTAAATTATCTTCTAATAAATGATAATGATCCAATAGAAATAAATAAATGACAAAAAATCTTTTGTTCTGTCACTGGCTGTTCAATCACAGATGTGAGATGAAAGACAATAAATTGTCTATGCGATTTAAATCTTATCTTTTTTGCAATATTATCATGAAATTATTTGCGATTTTCAATTAATTTTGTCTTCATTCTTTATTCATATTAATGCATCAGTGGTGAATATTTTGTAGTTGGTGCTTCCCACAGTGCTTCCATTTACGTAAAAGTTAAAATTATATCTATGGATTATCACAGGTCAAATTCTGATTTTAAATCAAATGTTATTTTTCGTTGACATCAAGTGTATTGAGTTTATAAAATGTTTTTTTTTTATTATTATGTGGCTGATTGCTGATAGCTCTAACATTCAATGATAATTTATTTCAAGTAACAAATATAATTTTTGAACGCATTCTAAAACACAGTGCTGCCTCTATCGGCAAAATTGTAATTTAATTCTCCGAATCGGGTGCATTCGGCTTTTGTCGGGTCAGTCACGCCTAGACTCGTTCGAAAAGCGAAACCGAAATCATTCCACGGCGATGTACGAAGACTGATGCTCTTGTCCGTGGACTTTAGTGTAAACGTGCTATTTTACTCATTGAACGGGCTTTGATATTCGACAAAGTTATTTTTTATTATAATGTTGTGATTTTAACCGTCGCTTGTGGTGATAAGTGTTTTAATTACATATTAGTGAAAAATTATACAAAGATTTGTGTGGTGCATTAGTGTTCTTCATTTAACTTATTCTGGATTCCCAAGGATTGTTTTTGTACAACAGAGAGCTAATTAATAAGAAGGTAGGTTTTTTATTATCAATATCAGTATGAATGATTCGATAATAGTAACGCGTGGCGTTTGGAATGGCTTCCTTTTATCGACTGGCGTGCGCGGTAATGGCTGACTTTCTTTTCTTTTCAAAGGAATAAGGCAATGATAGGGAACTTTACTACATAAGATCAAAGCAGACGGCAACTCGTAGTACTCACATAATGGTTTTTTATGTGCGTCGGACGTGGGTGGTAGATTTCATGAGTGGGTGTCGGCATAGAATGTTGAATGTAATCAAATGTTGCGGTATGTTCATGATGACCGACCGGTCGCGCGCGGTCATGCCCCGAGTGCTGGGCCTATTATTCTATTCGGTTTAATTTTTTTATCCGTCCATCGCCGTTCCAAGTGTCTTTAAACGTAAATTATTCCCGACTTGTATTAAACTGTAGCTTTTTTGTTTTCCAAAGCCAAACCAAACCGTCAACACTAAATATAGTAGTAGTTTTTTGTTCTGTGTTCTTTCTTTTCCGTCTTATTACATTAATTTATCTTAAGTGCTAGTGTGAGAAAATGTTCTGAAGAATTTAGACCTTATTTTCGGAATTAACTAACGTTAATTCGCTGCATATCGCTGATGTAACTTAGTAAGTAGTTCAAGGCTTGGTAATAAACAATAAAAATGTTTTATTTCAATTTTGTATCATTACGTAAAGCACTCGATTTGTGTAATTTTAATGAAAGAAAAATGCATGCAATGTTATAAAATATATTACTTAAATTGCTTTGATGTGTAATCGATGTTGTCGTAATTTGTGAAAATATTGTATATTTCTAGAGGTTAAATTGATATGAGTCCAATACAAAAGTAGCAATATTTTCTATAATAACTCAGAAATATACAAAATATTTCAGATAATAGTTATTGTAAATCATTCTCTTGATATAGCTTCATCTGTCTAATATTTTTGGAGTCTCTTTTTAGAATTAAGTAACAGTTTCATCAAGCAAGTTGAGAATAAAGTAATTACCAAATATAACCTTGATCAATGAAATATGGAACTTGTTATAAAATATATTATTAAATATTGATATACATATTACAAGGAAAATGTAAGGTAAATGACTCATTTTCTTTTGTCAAGTACTGCATGCTACAAATGGTTCAAAATTTGTGTTTAAGATAACATAAACATTATCATTAATGAAAATATTGGAATCAAATAGTTAATAACATTATCAAATGATATATGATAAAGATCATATTAATAATTCCAATATTTGTTGCTTAATTGTAATCTTGAAAGAAGCACATTTTATAAGTGTCTCCATATTGTATCCATGTTTTTGAAAGATTATATTCATATATAGAAAGAAAGTTTATCAGAAAAAAGATTAACATATGCAATTATGTTAAATATGTAAGCTTTTAGGTTAAAAGGTAAGTAATAGGGCCTCACAACAAACTAGATAGTAATTTTGTAAAAATGTATTAGTTTAGATTAAGAGTTGTAAATATAATCTTCTTATTAATATTATGTATTTCCCTTCAGTTAATTTAGTACTTTGTGCCAACTTGTAAAAAAGTATAAAATCTTAAACTTAAGGAATATTTTTAAATATTAGTGAAATGAACATATCTTATTTTTAAGTATGGAATTTTTAGGGTCAGTAAAAAGACAAATTCTAATTTGAAAAAGTTTTTATGTGCTAATTTTGGTATAATTGTACCAAAATGGTAAGGTAATGACACACTGCTTTTTTTTGTAATATATTCTTCATATAATGTTAATTAAGCTCATAATTATTTATTTTATATTTATGTATTAGAATCTCCAAGAAACACATTACATTAATTATGTTTAAGTATGTAATATGTGTCCTCCTATGAGCATCTTCATTAAGAGGAGGGTACTTGTTTGCAATTTGATTAATTATAATGAAATGTATTAAAATATGTACTCTATTAATGATAAAAACAGGCAAAAATATTTATATTACTTACTTATGTGTACTTTTAAGTATAATATGTTGGTTACAATTAAAATAAATACATAGTGCTTATGTACGTACATATATATCTGCATTTAATTGTGTTTTGTTAAAATAAGTAATTTTTTATAATAATTAATGTTTGCATATTCAGCATTAATTAAATATTTGTATTACTTTCTAAACTTATGAAAATAAGGAATTAGATGTTTAATAGTATTGTCTTAACCGATCAAAGTTGAATAAGTGAAATAACTACAATAGGTATGAAAAACATTACTGAAGTAGATTAATATTTAAAGTTAATAATAATTATAAAACCTACCCAAACATTTTATTGGCTACAACATAGCTGCATATATGAAAGACTTTTTTATTAATTTTCCAAAATAATTATTTTATCATACATCACAATAGTAAGCATTGAAAAAAGCACAAAGATTTGTCAACAAAGCCATGATCTGAAGCCTCAATGAAAATTGAATAATGCTTGAATTTGAAAATTGATTTCACATGTAAATATCACATAATTACTTTATCAGGAATTATAGATTTATAACAATTACAATGCCAATAATTTGAATGTGGTAAAAATTACATCAAAACAAAGTAATTAATTTATAATTAAATAGGTTATTATCTTTAATTATGTTACAATTGTGTTAATGTGTTTTTGTGTTAATCACTAAAACAAATCATTACACTCTTATTTAAATAGTGATTCATTATAATCCATTAAATAATAATTTTCCTGTGCACTAGTTGATTACTTCTATTGTCTATGTTTGGTTAGAATGTATGAATATATTTTCCTTTTTGTTGTATTTTTATCGATGTACTATGTGTGGTTATAATATAATAGAGAGCTTAGAATTTGTCAATAGGAATATGGATTTGTCTTGTTCATAATAGTTTGTATTGTAATGTTTCTTGGTTTATTGACAAGATTAAGACTAGCAATTTGTAAGATGTAGAAGGAATAGCATACTAGATTGAGAATATAGAAGAAAGAAGACCTGTGGGACATCAAGATGAAGATTCAGGTCATTTAAGTAATTTTATTTCAAAAACTTGTAGGATTTGTGCAATTTGAAAAAGATTATCTTGTACTAACTGGATAATGCCTAGTAGAAAAAGTCTGTTACTAAGCCTTATGACATCCTATTAGGAAAAAAAACGATTTACTCAATGCATATGGACAAGTTTTCATCCACATTTGGATCAAACTAACAGCTTATAGGACAGGACTCCATGTTCTTTGCCTCAACTCCAATCAGTAGTAAATGATATAACATAATGAAAATAAATTTGTAGTTTTATTTTAAAGCACTACTACTTTGGCAAGATAATAACAAAACATTATTACAGCTACTTAATCAATGTTATATTTATGTTTAAAAGTTTGTTTTTCCTTAAAGTGTTCCATAAATATGTATAATGATTTCATAATATTGTTATGTCTAAGTATACAAGATTAAAATAATCACATTTAATTATTTCTGCAGTTTATGCTTCTATATTTTAATTAGAAATATATTTTAGATTTTCATTCACATTTAAACTGGACCAATATTTAAACACAGGTGGGAAAATGTAGTTCTTGACACAATAAACTGTGACAGTAAATATGTGAACACAATAAGTAATACTTGCTGTTAATTCTTCATATTATTTATTTTGTTAGGAAGTGGATTTACAAATTTTAATCATTTAGGGAAAATATATCTTAATATTCCATAATGTATACTTAACAAGGTTAACAACTTAGGTTTATTTTTGCGATTGTTTTCCCTCTTTCTCTCTCTCATTACAAGAGAGTATTCAGTGGTAAGGAATAGTTTTTAGTATCTTTGTAAGTTCTGGATGTACATATAACATATTTTGCATTTAAATCCATATATTGCCTCCAAGGTAGGCAGTAACAAAGCCTTCTCATGCACTGCAGTGGGCCATATTACAGTTGACATTGTATTTGTTATTCAAAAGACAGTCTTTAGTCTTGTAATATATCTTCTTATTACTATCATTTTTGTCATTTTTATGTCTCTACTGGTATGATGATACAAATATTTCTTTTAAGAATCTGGTTTACTCTCAGGAATACAATGTTTAACCATGCTTGTTGCAGAATGGATTTGATTTAATTTCTTACAAACTGCTAATTTCGTTATTTGTATAACTATATATAAAATTGAATCAAGAATTATCTTGCCAGGATGGTACTTTATCTAAATGACACTGCATAATGAGTGATGGGAAATCACTAACTTACCGGTATTTTAATTACATAATATGCCATTGTTTGTTATGACAAACATAAAGAAAAGTCATTGTAAGAGAAATAACTTAGGGAGTAATTAGATATTTATGTTGTAATATATAAAATACCCAACCTAGTAATAAAAGGTTTACTGGTGGTAGGTCTCTAATGAGTGAGAGGCTGCCTAGATTGATACCACCGCAATGTCTATTTCTCCTTCTAAACAGTAGTGTAAATGCACAGTTGTGTCCCAGGTCCCAGTAACTACTGGACATATTGAGACTTTACATCTTATGTCCCAGGTGGGTGAGCACAGTGGAATGCCAAGCATTGCTTTGTAAGTCCTGGTGTTTGGTTTTGCTACTGTCCCAGAGCAGTTGTATTGCTTACCATTAGGTGTAATGGAATAGGTAGTTATCACAGTAATTAATATTATATTAATAATTGGTAGGCAGAGTCTATAGTCATGCTATAAACAGTTCGCCAAGCTCATTTCCATCATACATAATTATAGTTACTTACTATTATATTACATCCCATCTCATCCCATCACATCTTGTGCCATTTTCATTCATCCTTTTTTGTGATGTTCAGGAGGTTATTACAAAAATCCTATGATGCTTAGTTTTTATTGAATTCAGAAATATTCTTTAACATTTTTCATTATTAATTTGTCTCTTTAAATCATCATTATAACTATTGCGTACATTCAAAGAACGAAAATGTTCAAATCAGTACAGTCATTCTTCATTGGGTGATTATGAACATACTTTCAATTTTATAGATTGCAGATGTATGCAGTTGCTTTGCTGTGTGATTGGTTTATAGGCAAGATATCTATTAGAGGTTTCGCTATAACAATATCGTGAGAGATATCGCGCCGTTTGTATTATTGCAATAATAACTATTGCACGGTATTGTGAAATATTGCATATGATCCGTTTGATCATTCATGTTTTATGCTTAGTGGAGCAATGACGTTGGAAAATAACGGCTTATTATATCAAGATGTTTGTTGTGGTCTTATGCTATCAATAATGCTGATGTAGTTTATCCTTGATGATTGAGGATTTGAGATCAAAACTAAAGTAGCCACAAATATACATTTTCAACTTTAGAGCCATTCAAAGGTCGTAATTCTGTCGAGTAGAAGCAGAGTATGTATATTCTATGTATACAATAAAAAAAATCTGCCTATGGAAGTTTTAGTTATAATCTCGGTTTGGCAAAGATAACGCGTTCCGGTTTTATAATATTTAGATTCAATAAAATCCACATTAATTACTGTCTTTAAATAGCAAAAACTCGGTTAATAAATATGTATAAATCGGCTTACCAATAAATTGACTGACTATGTTAATGTACGGTGGGAATCAATTTCAATTTACATACTGACTCACTACATTTGGAAACTTAAAAATGCCTATCAAATCGCGACAAGTCGTTGATTATTTCGGCAATTGAGTCTTTAAAAGGTTATTGCCTTTTTGCTATCTGATAGTTTCTCTTACAATCATAATCAGTGTTATAATTTAATTTAATAGACTAAATTGGGAGTTTCTTACCGAAAAACATATATTATGTAACGCCAGTGTGGATGGAAATCTCGGTTGTAGCAAGCACCTTACTTATTTTGGTTTTAAGTAGGTTAGATCAAGAATACTTTGAACCGATGAGAATGCCTAAAGAGATTGATGAAAATGAATGAAGCGAAAGTGGTATTTCAGGAAAAGGCCAAGGTATATATTAGATGCTTAGTCTTATTGAATGGAGACCTGACGTTATGTGCGTACATGTATGTTTGTGTTTCCTTGTCTGCGAAACTTATTAGGGACAGGCAAAACCGTAAAATAATTCACGCAAATATAATATCCTTATTAGTATTTCAATTAACGCCTCCGTGACACAACTGGATGTTCCGTCATTTCATTAATTCACCTTAATAGTGGTGCTATGTTGCAAACTGTATTTTGTTTCAAACCGCAATGGCTTCGGTTCGCGTAATTGCATGCGCCGGTCAAAACCTGACCGTTTCCTATAAGACCGTATAATTCATAGTGTTTTGACACATGTAGGTCGGGTCATTGACACTGTCCGAAGTCCCGCATTGTCCCGGGAGTAACAAAAGTGGAGTAGGTCACCTGACGGACAGATGGGTCGGTGGCATTAACGCAAGACCTAGATCGAGTTTATTAAATCAACTCCGAGGATGTGCTCGGTGGAAGTTATTATTTTTATTAAATTATTTATTGTTTCTCGTACTCATTCATGATTTTGTAGTTTTTCAATTTATGAAAGGTACACTTAGGTTGCATCGTTGCTCTGGTATGCGAATTAGGGGGGTTACTCTATAAGAATGATACGGGTGTTCAACGTCCGGAGTAAGATTTAAGCTTTCCACTTCTAAAAATACATACTATTCTCTATTATACTTGTCATTTTCTCCGAACTTAGTCTATGGTTGCGACGTACGATAGAGGAATCCAACATTTTGTGGAGTATCTAGGTATATTAGTGAAGTTTTACGTACGGCGTCTGAACATTCGAAGTTCATGTCGTTTTTATAGAGTAACACCCCAGGGTTTTACTAAATCACCGCTGGCTACAATTACCAGACAGACTGGGAGCGGGAGATTTAGAATTTTAAACGGAGAAAGAAGGGAATGTTAAATTTTACTGGACTAAGCATTCCTAGGAATGTACAGATTATTTTTTTTTTTTTTTTTTTTTTTCAATGAACCTTTGATCATTTCAGAGAATTTAATTCCAAAGAGTAAAGAAGAGTGTTAATTTCAAAACAATACAATTAACTGTGACAATTTAACACAACAAATGAAATGGGCCGTCTAGAAACTTGACTAAGCACAGTATAACAATATTGACTCAATATGATTACGAGTCATTCGTGTACTTGTAACTTATACCCACGAGGTAATGATAACAAACGTGACATCATTATATTGGAATTGAACATGAGAAGTTTGATTGCCCTTGATTATCGTTTATTCACATAGTTACTCATAGTTTCCGTTTGATTTATATTGTACATAAATTATTGAGCATATAGTGAGGTATTAGTTCCTATTTCTTTCCATTACATTATCTAAACACGAGACGAGCGGTCTGCTTCTGTCGTCATATTCGGATGTCATGTACAATATTCGTCACACACAATAACTGTGGATTGAAGACAGTACACTCGCTGAGATTCGTTGATCGTTGTAATTTCAGTGTACGCCCCTATCAATCATAAAGTTTACAGGAGTTGTAGGGGTTTGAGAAGGTATATTTGATATTGACAGAGATAATTCCATTTAGATAGGCCATAAAGAATCTGCTGCCTGATTGCAGATTGTGTCGCAAATCTTACATGTGATTGTACATTTGATTTTTTAAAATCTGGTTTGTTCTAGTAATTTCAGTCTGTAAATTATTTGCAAGTCTGCCACATAAATAATAAAAAAAAACTCATTGTACAATCACGACCAGCATGAATAATTTGATTCGGATTTTTATACATTTTCTCGCTAAATAATTTATTGAATTCAATAAATATTCCATGTAAATTAAACAAAGAAAGGTTATTAATCCATTGCGGTTGTATTTAGATTGAATTTATTTAAAATATTCACGCAACGTTTATTATTCAGTCGGTAATTGGGGCGTTGTGTTTGTAGTTGGTATTTTATTGTATAATTTAGTTATAAACCCGCAAAGTGAAGTTGAAGCTCACATATGATACTGTTTACGGTCAATACTTATTGCTCACACATATTCACGTCTTCATCCTTTGAGGGTAACCAGGGGCTATCGAATGCCACATCCTGCGATCATGGCTCTTTCGCCTCTAGCACAATCACACATCTCTTTATGTACATTTTCGAAAGACTTCGTGACACTGTTGGTTAGACGCCGGCTGTGAAATGAGAGACCGCGGTTTCGATCCACGATCCGAGGCAAATGTTTTGAGGTCCACAAATATAAATAATATAAATATTTGCCTCGAGCCTGGGTGTTTGTGAGACCGAAGAGTTTCTCGTGGTTTCTGATACCCAGGACCCAAGCCTTAATTAATAATTAATGAGAGTCAAGACTCAAGACTATGTATGCGACTGTTGGGTGTGTTTGTTATATCTGCATTTAAATGTTATAGTTTTTTAGAGATCATGTAATTTATTTTAAAAGTTGTTACATACATACCTTACATAATTGTCACGTTTGTATCCCATAAGGGTAATCAGAGACTATTGATAGAGTTATAGTTGTTGTTACATTGCTATTTAGAATGATTATCTTCTCTAAATGGATAAGAGTTGTATGTTTGAGAGAATGTCGGTTTGGACTATTTATGAACAACTCGCAACTGGAACTACATTATCATTCGTGTATTATCCGGTGAGATAACAGGACGTGGACGCCCACGCTGTGTATCCGCTCATACGTAGTTTATCAACAAACATATCCTAGGATAGATCGAGCTAAAATGCTAAACATTCGAGAAATGTATTTTTGTACTCATTAAATGTGTTGTACTGATGGATTATTAGTAAAATGTTGATGGTCCCCAAGTTGATCTTATATGTGCTAAAATGAATTTGGAATGCAAAAGACTACTTGATGTATTCATTTTTTCTTCTATTTAACTGTACATAATCGTGAATTGACGGCGTAGAAGAATTTAAATTAATCTAAGAATTTAAATGTATACGTTAGGCAAACATCTTCTAATATTTCATATACGATTTTGTTCATGGGGGCCATTCATATATTTTTTCTTGAAAGATATACTTAAGAGTAAATAAATAAAAAAATGTGTGTGAGAGTAAGGAGATAAACTAAGGTTTAAAGCCAAATAAATCTGCCTGCATGATGCAATTTTTGTTGAAAGTTGTATAAGAGTTTGTTGACAAGTAATCTATACTAATATTATAAAGCTGCAGAGTTTGTTTGTTTGTTTGAACGCGCTAATCTCTGGAACTACTGGTCCGATTTGAATGATTCTTTCAGTGTTGGGTAGTCCATTTATCGAGGAAGGCATTTATATATCATCACGCTAGGACCTATAGGAGGAAAGCAGTAGTGATATTTCTAGCAAATACGAGGAAATTTTGTTCGTTTTTCGTGTTCCGATTGGTCGATATTCTAAACTGATAGTCAGAATTAAACATTTTGACCGCCATTTTAAAACGTGTATGCACCCGGGCGGAGCCAGGCCCGACCGCTAGTAAATGATAACCTGTAAGAAATCGTTTTGAATGCGCAAAATTGATAACAATTATAATGTTTTTTATTATTGTGTTTTTATCAAGGCATTATTGCTTGACTCGGCACGTATAACGAGGCGGTTCCTCACGTCCTAACCACCGGTGGCTTGGGTCTCGAGTCAATTTTGGATTTGTCTTTTAATTTTTTGATGTACATATGTATAAAAAAAGTAATTTAAAATAAAGGGTATACTAACATGGTTTTTATTAGTTTATTGAGAAGTTTATTCCAAACGCCTTACAGCTTTTTGTACTTTTTGTCGATAGTAAATATTAATAATTTGCCAAAGTTATGGTCATAATCTTGGTACTGTAATTGAAAATTTACTCATAAGTTCAATACAATTTAATTATGTATATTTCCTGTTAGGCTAAGTAAAAAGACAAAATAATATGTATATTATTAAAGTATATAAAATTCTTCGTATTCTACTCGAACAGTAATTATTATGTTATAAGTATTAGCTATGCCCGCGACTCGTGGAATTTAACAAAAAAGTCAATTAGTTTATTTAGTTTTTTTTGGTTTTTGCATTTTATTTTAATTATCAACCTTGTAACGAAACCATACCGCGATCTTATTCTACGGTGGCGCCACCTCTTAGCGAGCGGCGGTAAACTCCCGTTACACCTTTATTTTCAGATTTTGTATTTTTTTTATTGCAGTGAATGGCGAGACGAGCATGCCGTTCGCCTGATGGTAATCGATGCGACCGCTCATGAACAGTAGCAAAACTAAACAACACCTTGAATTACAAAGCAATGCTTGGCATTCCACTGCGCCCGCCATCCTGAGACATAAGATGTTAGGTCTCAATATGTCCAGTAATTACTCTGGCTACAATGTCCTTCAATCCGAAACACAACAGTGCATTTAAACTGCTATTTGACGGGAGAAATAGACATTGCGGTGGTACCCACCCAGGCAGCCTCTTACATATGAGAGACCTACCACCAGTATGAGATGTATTAACTTTATTGAAAAATTTATTTATATACCATATTTTGTAAATGTGATATTGATTCGTTAGTGGGAGAACTGGTGGGAGGCGCCTGACGTGACGGCCCAGTGGTGGCATGCGCGTGAGCTGCGCGCAGTACTGGACAGCACTACTTTATTTTTCTAAAATAAATAATTTTTTATAAAATAAATGTAGCCTAAGTTACTCCTCGTTATATCAGCTAAAAAAAAGTCCCGTCAAAATCGGTCCAGCCATTTCAGAGATTAGCCGGAACAAACAGACAGACAGACAAAAATTTTTTAAATACCATTTTCGGCACAGGTATCGTTTATATAACGATATACAGTGGGACTTTTTTTTTCACTTTTAAAACAGACACTTCAATTTTATTTATATGTATAGATTTATATACTGCGTCTGGTTCTTATTATTCATGTACAAAAACTATTTTATAATAATATACAAATGTTAATTGTTTGACAAACATATTGCATACATTTGCGATAAAAGTACAATGAACAGGAAACTGAATTCTTGCAAACAGGAATTTATTTCGAAACAATCATAGTAATAGTTCAGTTGTGAAAATAGAGAATTTCTCTGATAAACATCACACGATTTATGTATTTCGTAAATGGAACGGATACGAGCGTTGTATACGTTTATATTTAGAAATCATTCATGTTTATTTTTATTATTTTTAACAACTTATTAAGTGTTGACGGTTTTGTTGGATGAACTGTACTGTTTAGTAGCGTTTTGTTTTCTAATGTGACAATAAGCTAGTAAATGTATGTGATTGACTAACGTTAATTAGTGTTGATATGTCTGAATGCCACTGAGTCTGTTCGTGTATTATGTACGAATGTTTTGATGTATTGAAGTGTGTAAACGCGTAGTGTGTTGTTCCAGGTCTCGGCCATACGCCCGGCGCTGTCACCGCACTATGAGAGTGCGCCTCACACGCTTATGATCTCGATATAGAACAAGAATCACACTCGAAGCCCGCTGCGTACCCAACAATGGCATTCCTGTGAGTACGCCTCTGTCTTACACTCTCGATGTTTTTAGTTTATCCGTCATTTATTTTTCATTTTGTTTTTATCGTTGCGCTACCACGTTCACTCCCTCGTTGCGAACAGCATGCCAAATTATTGTTTTAGTTATTTCCCCCTTTATGATGCTGAGGCTTTCGTCGGCGTGTGACTTGTATCTCAGTGCACCGTGCGCGTCGGGTCGCCTGTGACCTCATTGTTTTGGTACTGACCTATTTTAGACCGTCATAATATCTATATATTATGTAGTAGTATAATTTACATTGACTCAATATTCAACAGCTAGCCGAGTATGTTAAATATGTACATACAAATAAATGCATTATTTAAAATGATAATCATTCGGTTTTATACTTTTGACATTCAATATTATTTTTATCAGTTAGTTTATATTGACAATATTGATTCGCTCAAAGGTTGAAATTTGCAATAACAAATAGGTTAGTACCGATATCGTTTATCACGGATGAGGGTCACCGCGAGTCTTACAGCTCGCGAATTTGCTCCGATCGCACTGAACCTCTCCGAGCCGAGGCGCGTACACGTGCGCACCGCGGTGGCATACACTCTGTCGGGAGTACACTCGCGCTAGGTCCTCGTGGGCGTGATGAGCGAGACGTCCAGGCTTCACCGGACGCCAACTAGGCGAGGTAGGCGAGGAGCGGCGGCGGAGCGGTGCGGTGCGATGGGAGCCGGGCGGCGGCGGCGCGCGGGCGCTGAGTGCGTGTATCGCGTTGCAGATGCTCGGGGCGGGCGGGCGGCGCAGGCGGCGGACGGCGGCGCGCGCGGTAGAGTGCCGGCCACATGCGCCCGCGCCGACATGTGGCGCGTGCTGCTGGCGTTGGGGGCCGCGTGCGTCGCTGCGCGCGCCTCCCAGGACGTGGTGCGCACCTTCACCGACCCAGTGTCGGCGCCGAGTTCTCTCTTCAACCATCTCGTCGTGGATCGCAACACGGGCCGCGTGTATGTGGGTGGGGTCAACAGGATCTACCAGCTATCGCCCGACCTGGAGGTCGCTCAGTGGATCGTCACGGGCCCCGTCAACGACTCTGCCCTCTGTACTTTCGAATGCCCACCTAACTACGTGAGGAAGCCTACGGACAATGTGAACAAGGCGTTGGTGATCGATTACGCGACCAGTCGTCTTATCACGTGCGGCTCTGTGCTCCAAGGTCTTTGCTCTGTTCGGAATCTGAATAATATTTCCCATGATGTGCGCGAAGTGCGCGAGCCAGTCGTGGCGAATAACGCGACTGCCTCCACGGTCGCATTCATTGCACCTGGACCTCCTAATCCGCCGATGACGCAAGTGATGTATGTAGGAGTCACTTTTACTGGCAACTCACCATATCGCTCCGAAGTTCCTACAGTAAGCAGTCGCTCCCTTGAAGATGATCGTCTGTTTATGATAGCCCGGACTGCAGTTACTACTGGTACCAGAATGTTCGTCAACTCCTTATCACGAGAGCGATATCCTATAAATTATGTATATGGGTTTAGCTCTGAAGGATTCAGTTACTTCTTGACGACTCAGTTGAGGGGCGTGGGATCAGACACATACTACAGCAAATTAGTTCGTGTTTGCCATGATGATGAGAATTATTATTCCTACACAGAGATCCCAATGTCCTGCACTGGAGAAGGAGGTGGAAATTTTGGATACAATCTAGTACAAGCAGCATTTGTTGGAAAGGCTGGCTCCGTGCTTGCAGGAGAGTTGGGAATAACCGCTCAACATGATGTGCTTTTCGCTGCATTTAGTCAGAGTGAGTCAATAAATACCAACACACCATCTGATCTCTCTGCACTCTGTGTGTATTCGCTCAAAGCTATTCGCCGTAAATTTATGCAGAACATTAAGACATGCTTCAGTGGAAATGGCTCTCGGGGTTTAGATTTCATATCACCATCTCACCCCTGTATTGGAACAAAACTGCAGTCCATCAGTGAAGATTTTTGTGGGCTAGACGTCAATACCCCATTGGGAGGCGAACAACCAGTGGAAGCGGTTCCGGTGGCGGTGTTTACGAAGAGGCTGACTGCAGTAGCGGCGACGGCAACCGGCGACTACACAGTGGTGTTCGCGGGAACGGCGCAGGGCCACCTCAAGAAGATCGTGGTGGAGAGTGCCACCTCTGCCTTCGAGTACGGCGATATCGTGGTGGACGAGGGCTCTCCCGTTAACAGGGACTTGTTCTTCGATACTCAGCTGATGCATTTGTATGTGATGACCGAACGTAAAGTGTCCAAAGTGAAAGTTCAGGAGTGTAGCGTATATAAGTCGTGTTTAACCTGTCTCGGAGCCAAAGACCCGTATTGTGGATGGTGTTCTCTGGAGAACAAGTGTAGCCTTCGCTCGGACTGCCAGGATGCCGCCAAAGATCCTCTGTATTGGATCCCGTACCGAAGCGGCCGCTGCACAACTATCACCCAAGTGACGCCCAATCAGTTGCAGCGAACGACGGCCAGAACATTAGATTTACTGATTGAAAATTTGCCTACTCTTAATGGACAGTTCTTATGTGCATTTACAGCTTTAGATCGTACTCTTATTACTAATGCCACTCGTAAAACTTACGGTGTTAATTGTACTACGCCGCGCACCGACACGCTCCCACCGATTCCCGCCGGTCAGCATCACTTCACAGCCAAACTGTCGGTGCGCACCACTCAGGGACCTGATTTCGTAGCGACTAATTTTACGTTTTTCGATTGTAACACGTACAGCTCGTGCACACAGTGCGTCAGTTCCTCCTTCCCATGCGATTGGTGCGTTGACGGTCACCGGTGTACTCACGATACGGCCGAGAATTGCCGCAACGATATCTTAGTTACCGGCGTCAGTAGAATAGGTCCCAGTTACCGCTCAGGCCCTGGCTTTTGTCCAACAATTAACTCCACTTCCGATGGCACCAATGAGATTCTTGTACCGTCTGGTGTAAAGAAAGCGATTAAAGTTAAGGTTCACATAATAGGACAGTTTATCGTTCAGACTAGATTCGTATGTCAATTCAACATAGAAGGGCGCGTGACTCACGTAAACGCTCAACTTCTTGCCGACACTATTTATTGCGAAGCCGTTGAATTTACTTACACATCGCGCGCTCCTAATATTACTGCTTCTTTCGCCGTCATATGGGGTGGTTCGAAGCCGTTAGATAATCCAGATAATACTCATATACTCATTTATCGTTGTAATGACATGGCCGATAACTGTGGCATGTGTCTAGCGCTCCCTGAAAAATTTGGTTGCGGTTGGTGCCAAGGTTCTGATAAATGTGAAGTGCAGGATCAATGTGGAGCTCCTAGCGTGTGGCTAAATCGTACCCAAACTTGCCCTAATCCAGAAATCCTTTCTTTCAAGCCAAATTTAGGCCCATGGGACGGTGGTACTAACATCACAATTGAAGGCATTAATCTCGGTCGTAATATTTCAGATATCTATAACGGTGTTACTATAGCCGGTATAAAGTGCCAACCCATAATAGAATTGTATGTGAAAACAAAGCAAATCGTGTGCACTGTAGACGGACCCGGGGAGGAAGTGCCTAGAGACGGTCCCGTTGTTGTCCGCGTCGCCGACTATCGGGGAGAGTCCAAAACTCATTACACTTTTGTCAATCCGAAAATCAACTCTATCCAACCGAAATACGGTCCACAATCAGGCGGAACTAGGTTGCGAATAACAGGCGAATATCTCAACGCTGGTAGTAACATACAGGCTTATATCGACGATTTGCCATGCGCAATTTTATCTGTGTCGCGCGAGGAAGCGGTCTGTAGAACTAGCCATTCGTATCAACTGAAAATGGGAACATTGCGGATGCGTTTTGATAACGGCATGCGAACTTTGGAACGAGAAAAGTTTGAATACATAGAGGATCCTGTCGTGGTGTCCGTAGAATCCGGTCCGCCGTCATTATCGCAGCGAAAACAACCCAAAGGCATTCCCTCCGGCGGGATAAACATCAAAGTGATGGGTCGCAATTTCCATTCAATTCTATTGCCTCAAATATACGTGTACCACGATAACAGACCCTATATCGCCCCTTGCAACAGGGTTGATTTTCAAACGCACCTCATATGTCAATCTCCCGGTATTGAAAGCGCCGGTCTTAATATAGACCCAGATAGACCTTTAGAATTAGAGTACGGATTCAATATGGATGACGTTCAAAGCGTACAAAATCTGACTAGCAAAAGCGGCGAACCATTCCTTCTTTACCCGGACCCTATTTATGAGAAATTCGACGAAGACGTCAAGTATTATAAGTCTGAATATTTAACTATTAATGGTCAAAATTTAGATAGGGCTTGCACAGAAGGTGACGTGGAAGTTCGTATAGGTGATAGTTTATGTAACGTAACGTCGTTATCGCGTCATCAGCTGACTTGTCGGCCTCCATCTCGCGACGAACTACCAGATGGAGTAGATACTCCCGAGGTAGAGGTGCGTGTGGGGCGCGCGCTCACTTTCAAGATTGGCAAGCTATCGTACTCATCACAGGCCGGCCTGCAAGCGGCCATTGGCAAGCCGGCTCTGATAGGTATCGGTGTTAGTATAGGTGTACTTCTACTCATAGTTTTCGGATTTTTAGTTATGTATAGGCGAAAGTCTACAGAAAATATTAGAGTATTAAAGAATATGCAAGAACAAATGGATATTTTAGAGTTAAGGGTAGCTGCTGAATGCAAGGAAGCGTTTGCCGAGTTGCAAACCGAAATGACTGATCTGACGGGTGACGTGACGGGCGGTATACCATTCTTGGACTACCGCACGTACGCCATGAAGATATTGTTCCCCAATATCGACGATCATGCCGTCCTCCAGTGGGAACGTCCAGAGCTTATTAGAAGAGAGAAAGGTCTGAGATTATTTGGGCAGCTTATTATGAACAAAACATTCCTTTTATTATTTATACGTACTTTAGAAAGCAATAGATATTTTTCAATGCGCGATCGTGTGAATGTAGCTTCTCTCATTATGGTTACATTGCAAAGTAAGATGGAATATTGCACCGACGTTTTAAAGACACTGTTGGCTGATTTGATAGAGAAATGCATGGAAGGAAAGAACCATCCTAAGTTATTGCTCAGACGTACTGAAAGCGTCGCTGAAAAGATGTTGAGCGCATGGTTTACTTTTTTGCTTTATAAATTCCTTCGCGAATGCGCTGGCGAACCCTTGTACCTTTTGTTCAGGTCAATGAAAGGACAAGTCGACAAAGGTCCGGTCGATGCTATTACATCTGAAGCTCGTTACTCTCTTAGCGAAGAAAAACTCATTAGGCAGTCGATAGATTTCAAACATATGACCGTGAACGTATCCATATCGCAGCAGACTCTTTTTGTCAGCGGCTTAGAGGCTACAACGGAGAACGTGCAGGTCAAAGTGTTAGACTGTGATACGATAAGTCAGGTGAAAGAGAAATGCTTAGATGCTATTTATCGTGCAACTCCATATTCTCAACGGCCAAGTCGCGATGACTTAGATTTGGAGTGGCGCACAGGCGCCTGTGGTCGTTTGATCCTCTACGACGAGGACAGCACCACCAAATGCGAAGGCGAATGGCGTAAAGTTAATACTCTAAATCATTACCGCGTCCCGGATGGCGCTTGTCTCAGCCTTGTCGCCAAACAAAGCTCCGTCTACAATCTGTCCAACATGGAAAAGAACGATAAGTCCCATACTTACGAAACCCTCAATCGCGGTAAATACGGCTCCGCGAGTCCTCCTGCTAGCCCCCTGAAATATGAACACGGTGGTGGCTTTAAGTACTGGCATCTGGTGCGACACCACGACGATGACGCACGCAAAGAGGGTGAGCGCGGCAATAAAATGGTGTCGGAAATATATCTCACGCGCCTTCTCGCCACTAAGGGGACGTTGCAAAAGTTTGTCGATGATTTGTTCGAGACTATTTTCAGCACGGCGCATCGTGGCTCCGCGTTGCCTCTCGCTATAAAGTACATGTTCGATTTTCTCGACGATCAGGCGTTACAGCACGCCATTTCCGATCCAGAAGTGGTGCACACTTGGAAGAGCAACTCGCTCCCACTCCGCTTCTGGGTCAATCTCATTAAGAATCCCAATTTTGTTTTCGACGTTCACAAGTCGAACACCGTAGATTCATGCTTGTCTGTCATTGCGCAAACTTTCATGGACTCTTGCTCCACATCTGATCACATTCTTGGCAAAGATTCTCCCTCTTCCAAGCTTCTTTACGCTAAAGACATCCCGGTATACAAGGAGTGGGTGGAGCGTTACTACGCTGACATAAAGCTGATGCCCGCGATTTCCGACCAAGACATGAATGCAATGCTAGCGGAGGAGTCGCGCCTCCACACGAAGGAGTTTAATACGAACTGTGCGCTGAACGAGCTGTACGCGTACGCGGACCGGTACAACGAGCAGTTGACGGTGACGCTTGAGGAGGACGAGTTCTCGCAGAAGCAGCGGCTCGCGTACCGCCTCGAGCAGGTGCACAGCCTCATCGCGCATGACTACAACGTGTAGCGTGTGCGGCAGCCGCGTGCCACCCACACCCACCGCCATGTATATACAGCTCCGCACATATCTACGCTGGCAACCATTGTATATATTAGATAGTGTACAGTCTTAATATTGTAATTTTTGTATAATTTCAGCGTTCTGATGTCATTTTTTAATTTTATATAAATGAACTTTGTATTGTTTTTACACGACGAGCTCGGCCGGCCGCGGTCGTGCCACAAGTATGCATCATAAACTAAAATAAAATAAAAATTGTGTATGTCTGTCTATGTGTGCTCGCGTCGTACGAGTTAATGTTACGTCGATCGGTGTAAAATGTGTGTCGCAAAAGAAATCGCATGTGAGCTCGCCGGCGAGCGAGGCCGTCGCTCGCCGACGGGCCAATTTTAAATTTGTACTCGCAGTCTACTTAACGAAATAACCGGCAGTGAATCCGTGAAAGATTCCATTAATAAATATCGTCGAATGTAAAGTTGTGTGTTTGATTTGGGGAGCGGCGGTAGGGCGCAGCGCGATGGTCCGCGCACGACGAAAGCCCCCGCGTCTCGGCAGCTGTCGGCAGGGAGAACGCGGTCCGGTGCCATGTCGGCTCGCCTCGCGCCTCGCGCCTCACACCTAGCATTTCATGTCACACCACTCATGTGCACGTCCCAGCGCGCGCGGCGCCCGACGCGCGGCGAGACGGCCATGGATCAACCGAGGCGGCCCTGCTGTTTCAGCCGGTACGTGCGGATCGTGGCGCGGACGACATTCGCGGTCGTCAACAACCTATACTGCATCCCCGCGTACGTCGTGTGGATGATGGCGCTGCGCCTCGTCAGACCCTTGTTCGCCCCACTCTATTGGAAGATCGAAGGGCTCATGTACCACTGGCTGCTGGCAATGGTCTCGCTGTGGTCCTGGACGGCCGGATACGAAAGTAAGTACGATTTTATTATAGGATGCGTTGTCACAGAACAACTGTTAGGAATCACTCGAATACGCAAGGAAAATTGCTATTGACATAGCTCTTAATACGTTCAATGAACGCCTGCGAAACGTAACGACAGACATACTTTCGTCTATTATAATTGAATGTTTTATGTTACTTTCGATGCGCACAACTTTCTGCCACAAATGACGTAATTAGCGTTTGTATGGTAATGTCAGATTGCGTTTACGATAAGCATAAAGCGCGAACAAACTTTTACCATTGTTCTTGATGCATTGTTACTCGGTCATCAGAGTTTCAGGAAAATATGATAGATGGCACCAGAAATTGTTGCGGATGGGAAAATTATTTATAAGAACGTCAAGATGATATATCTGAATCTAGTGTGCAAAACCTATGATACTGCTTTCTACTACTTCAGCTAAGATTATTACACAAAAATGGTTACCAGAAACGTATAGGTAACAAATAATTTAATTCTCGTTGTGGTTTTGTGGAATACTTTGACTTAACTATATTAAAATAATTGTCTACTATCGATTTAGATTTTAACCCATTTTTAAAGCATTTCTCGTCATTTAGTTCTACAACACAACGTGAATAATAAGCATTGATATTGCTGCTTATATACTAAAAATTCGTCAGAATTTACACACAATAAAACTTCTAACAAAACTAAATTGCTTATAATCTGGATAAACTGGATGATCAGGTTAATCTGTTTTCGAAATGTTATATTATTCAGATGGTTCTCAAGATAAGTTATGTTTGGGAAATGATGACAAAATTTAATGTAGTATCGATAAATATGAATGGTTTTTGAAAAGCCTCATAAATCGACCACTTTAAAATATGATAAATCTGTTTAAATGACAAAATAACGACAGACCTAAGGCATCATGGACAAAGCCATTACAACTGGTTCTATTTGTGTTACTCACTCTTTCGTTACTGCTTAAGTAATACACAGACCATGCTCTGTTCACAATAATGTATAAAATTACCTAAATAATTAGGCAAACTTGTTATCTAACATACAATATAACCATAAACGAGGTATAAACGCAATAATATAAGGTGTTGTCTCAAACATAAACAGTAAAAACTAACCAACAATAAAAAGATCTGTGAAACATTGTGTTGAATGTTACTCGACACAACTAGAAATTTCACGAAAATGTTACGAAACTGACTGCGATCGAGACGGCGCGGCGGCGAGGCGTTTGAGCGAGATACAGTGAAGGTAAGTGGTTTTTTTATACACAACAATAGAATTCAGCAATGTATGTGTAGATATCGCATTTACATATAAGGCAAAGTAAATAGAAAGATAATTTTCATGCATTGAAACAAACCCTCATTTCTTCGAGTGTGGGAAGCAAAGTGGCTAAGGAGTAAGGAGTTTAAGACTAATACAACTAAATGCACCTATAAAACTATAGATATGTCGTGTAGAAAGAAATATTCTATAACTAATGCAAATAATATCATCACTATCAACTAGTATATAAATAACATCTAGAAAAGATGAACAAACAACTACTGTATAGTCCGAAAGACAAATCAAATACTATGTTTAGCTTTGTAAGACCTGAATTGCTAGAGTAACCTTGTTTCCAATCGGGACCAAAGATAAATAAATACGTGTGATATAAATCTGCAATCGCAGCGATTATCTTCCAAGAACCACAGACACACTGGTTCAAAATTATAAACTCTTCGAAATACCAAACTGCACGGTAACATTGCGTCGAGCTGACGTCATTGTTGCGCGTCTAGCTTTCCGACTGGTCCGGCTTATGTCATTGACTTACGAAATATGTAACACTGCAAATACACGATTCTTTGACGTAACCTTATGAAAATACTCTAATTTTAGTTATGGATTTAGATCATCTGAAAGGATATCTGCTGATTTCATGATTATAACCCAGACTGATAATAAATTTTCGGCAATTTATATTGCTTTTCCACTTCATTCTTTAGGATCTCACAATTCAACAGCAGACTCTCAAATGTGACTAAACATTGGTATGAAATATTTCCACGTGACACTTTTATGAACTAAGTTTTTTCATTACATACTCTCAGTCGTTGATAACATAGATTGCAAAAAAATCGTGTTAATGTTACACATATTTATCTTATCTTGCTTTTATAGTCGGTGATATCATTCAAGGAAACATTTGAATGGCTTCCATATCTGTCACTGCGATGTGCAAATGTGGACCACGCAATTCTCGCCTCTAACAGTAATCTATAACGACCCTGTCAGCTTTGTGATATGTTATCTTTATGTTCTGTTGTAAATATAAAAGGTGCTGTCGCAACTGTCAGTGTATTGTATTAGTACTGCTACCATGTCATTAAGGTTATTATTTTGTCAATTTTAGTTGCAAGGTTCGATGATCGTCACGAACGTGCACTGGCTGTGTCAATATTAACTCGAGTATTGCCTATCAGGACTACTATAACTTCTTGGAGCTTCTAAATATTATAGCCCATTAATTATTGAAGTCTCAATTTCGCATTTAAACTAGGCTCTCAGTCATAACAATAAATAATAGTGGTGATAAATAATTTAAATATATTTTCATATTATTAAAAATGCTAATGGATAGGTTACTATGCACTGGTTTCATGACAATTAAAATATAAATTATCATTCCAGTGGAACTTTATGTAAAGAATAACTAACTGCCCCTGTTCCAAAGTAATATTTCTTAAAAATTACATAATGGCGGCCGCCTACCTGGGAATTTAACGGTCACCGTGCATTTAAAAAGTTCTCCATTGAACCACCGCGGGGAATGCGGTCAGCCGAACAGCCTAAAAAAGTTGTTTCGACGTCGCAGGACAGGATATGAGATCCAACGGCCTTGCGAAAATTGAACAAAATATAATGGGGATGCAGTGGGAAAAGGAATATTGAAGGCACTGCCTCTTAGCTATACACGGTTTTGTCGGAAAGTAAATTGTGGAGTTTTGAGGAAATTAAACGTGACTTGTGCTCTGACTGAAAAACGCGGGGAACTGAATATCCTTTAATTTGGAATGAAATTTAATACGTCATTTACTGGTATTCCAAAATGTTGCATCACAAAGGAAATCCATACCATTATTGATTTCTAACTCACTATTAGATATAGGTTGTTTATTGCCGGACATAGAACTCCACTGATTTTGATTCTTAGTTTCACTACGCGATAAATATTAAGATCTAAATTATACAGGGTATATCAAGACTGCTACCGAAAACGAAGCCGGGTGGTAGTTTAAGCGACTTCAGACACAATGCAACAGAAAAAGTTGCAAAAAAAAAGCGACAATTTTTTTTTTGTTATTTTTTTCCTATGGCCATATTTGGGTGGTAAATACATTTTTTCCTAAAATAATAGTATATACCCTTTTATTTATAAATACTCTAAGGTATAAAAGAGTTTAAATTATTATTTTAGCAAAAACTATGGATTTACCACCCAAAAATGACGATATTTAAAAAATCATAAAAAAAATTGTCGCGTTTCTAGGCGAAATTTTTAATTGCATTGTGTTTGTAGCCACTAAAACTACCACCCGGCTTCGTTTTCGGTAGCAGTCTTGAGATACCCGGTATGCATATTCCAAGAATTTTTAAATTAATAACTTTGATTCTGAGTAACAAAATATCATTTGTATTAACCTATACTAGCCGACATCGATTGTGATATTGATCATCACATTATTCTTGTGCGGTTTCTGTAGACATATTTAGTTACCGCCTACAATAAAAGTTGTTATTCCATATACAGGTGACGATACTCACTTCTGAGCAAAATATAGGCGACGATGAGATATGTATATTTTAATTCATAAACAGAAAATATAAGTTTATAAGGTGGCTAGATGCGGCTAATGAATATGTTACTGAAGAGGTTTTAGAGAGTGACTATATTGTTAAACGATGAACAACCTGTGGCTCATAATGATGACCACGCACTTAATGTATCGCTGTCATCTCAGTGACTTCAAGTAAGAAACTTACAAGCAATCCCAATTGTGCGGACAAAGCGGATTACGTTAATTTAAGATAATGCCCTATTGCGCAAGTTTAAATTAGATTTCTTATGTGTTCGTAATTGATTTTCGAGTTTGGCCGCGAACAATAGCTGCTTTCGAAACTTCTCGCGAGTGCCGTTGGAGACCGGTCCGTTGGCGCGGCACGGTGTGACCACGCTCTTTTGGGAATACACGTTTTGCGTCCCAACTTGGTTGAATTTTGTACAGTAATTTTATCGCAAAGTCGTTGGGTCTATTTTTTCATATACTTAATTAAGATATCAGATATCGCTGTTTATTTTATCAACAATTAATTGTATTTACCATCTGGCGGTTAAATTATGATAAAAGGTAGGTAGGTTCACTGGTGGTAGGTCTCTCATATGTGAGAGGCCATCTGGGTAGGTACCACCGCAATGTCTATTTCTCCCGTGAAACAACACTGCTTAAATGCACTGTTGTGTTTCGGATTGAAGGACATTGTAGCCAGAGCAACTACTGGACATATTGAGACTTAACATCTTATGTCTCAGGATGGCGAGCGCAGTGGAATGTTGCTACTGTTTATGAGCGGTCGTATCGCTTACCATCAGGCGAACGGCTTGCTCGTCTCGCCATTCAATGCATAAAAAAAAAAAAAAAAAAAAAAGGTCCTTATCAGAATGTAAAACTTTGACCAAATTGTCATCAAAAAATTGATCATATCGCAAATATAATGAACAGCAAAAAAGGATGTCGAGACATCCAATTAAACATTTATGAACGTCAGAATTCTAGGTATCGCATCACCTACATTTGTATAGAGCGGAAGGGCTCTTGAAAACTTGCAGCCAGTCTACTCAATGTAGGTTATAAGATTCAACGTTTTAATTAAAGTGTAATGCTTGTTTTTTGCTTTAATTAATGAAATGTAGGATACAGCGGGCGGAGTAGTAAAAGAGCGGAAACGACCACATCTGGTCACACTGCGCAGGCTGTATTGACCTTATGCGGCTGCGTAGTTTATGCGCGGCCGGCGGAGGACGGTCGATGACCGCGCTCCCCTTCCCTCCCCTTCGTCACCCCCCGCCGACGCCCAGCACCGCTCACTAGGAATGCCTACCCCCACTTCTAGCAGGCACGTCACGTTGCATTCGCGAATTTGCATGACGACTATAGACGTTTTCGACAACAGTCAGCGTTGAATTTGCCTCTGGTGAAAGCGTGAAAGGCGCGGATTATTTTTCAGCAAAACCTTTACGGTGACACATCTAGTCAGGCTGATTGATTGTTTCGTCGAATGAAAGCGTGACCTGCCTGATGGTTTGACTTTTAAATGGCCGTTTACAATTTAGGTCTTGAAGTGTTTGGAGAATTGTTTACATTTGAACTCAATTCGATTGTTTTTGGCCTTGAAATATGAATGGTATATGTTTTGTCACTTCACCATACATACATTGGTATGAAAAGTTACATTGCACGTATTTCATACTGCACTACGCACTCTAACTGCGAATTAATCCTGCAGTAAAAGATGCTAAACAAATAGCGTAACACGTAACATTTAGCCAGCTCTAAATTGAACCACTGACCTCTACCGACTTGGCTGAAGGTTATCAAACACTGCTCTACGCCTTAACCTAAATGCTATTAATTTTGCATTGTCTTTCATGTAACTCTCCAATAAAAGATTAGCTTCAGTTGAGGAAACCGTTGTCTTTTTGCTTGGCTTGACATGAGGGTCAGGTTTGGGTGATTCACTTGATTAAAGATTTTAAACAAATATCTAATTTGCTTTTATAAACAAATATCTAATTTTCTTTAAAAGTTAACTTACGAACTAATATTGTAAATATGTAAAACGAAAACGCACAAAATATTTAAAAGTCTGGACTAGTAGTGAAATATAAATATTGTCGCAATACTTGAAACGAATACACCGATATCGAATTAAAAGGATGTGATTAAACTGGTCAAGCCACCAACAACTGAAGGTCAGGTGACAACGCCACCGATTGACATTACTCGGCCAATAAATATCGAAGCGGGCTTTGGTAACTAGTGAAAAAAATGTGTGATCTTTTACACAAAATTGCTTATTTAAATTTTAAATCGGGCTGACGACCTGATTAACATCATGATTATTTCATGTGGTTATGACTAGCCGGGTGGTTTCTGCCTTGTTTCTTTTAATACTAATCAATTGGTGGTTGGTTGGAATATTATTTTATTTATTTATTTATTTATTTAAAGAAACCAACGGCGTTACAAATAAGAGTTACATATCATTGTACTTACACAAAATTAAGGCTAATAATAGGTTTCAAATTATTGACAAATAATATGTTGATTGGCGCTGATATATAAAAAAGCAACAATTAAGATATGAAATTAGACTACAAAATTAATAAGTGTGAGAGGCCAAAACATAAAAAAATAAATCGTCAGTTTCAAGCTAGACCATACAAACACAGAAACATTACAAAAGAAATATAAGAGTTGTTAATACCTTGAATTATGATACTAGTAATAAAGGTTTGCAAAAAAAAAAGACAAACAACAACAAAAAGGAGGGTGAGGTATACCTACTTATGTAAAATAAAACGTGATACTGTGCAACATTGAACATATACTTTAGTTATTAAATTATCTGTCTGTAATAAGTTGTATAATGTGTTTTTTAAAATTGGATTTAGATTTATAAAAAAAAATATCTGCATCCGCAAATTCGGTGTTATAAATCCGAGGCATTCTAGCAAGTGCGGAATTGGCTGCGTATTTTGCCACTCGAGCAGGCACATGAAGTAAAGGCGTGTGGCGAGTGCGACGCAACGGTGCCCGTAGCGCCACACCCGCCACCAGTTCTTCACAATCTATTTTGCTATTGACAATATCGTAAAGAAAGCATACATCCATTAATTTACGTCTTTCATCTAATGTGAGAAGGCCATGCCTGCGACAATCATCTGTATAAGACACAGCCGCAGCTCGCTGACGGTAATTAAGGTGGTTAATAAACTTTTTTTGAATACTCTCAATTCGATTTATGTAAGTTAAATATTGTGGCGACCATACCTGACTAGCGTACTCCAAGATGCTACGTACGTACGCAAAATAAACAGATTTGACTGTTGAGAGATTTTTGAATGATTTGCAGCTACGAATAACAAAGCCCAGACTTTTAAATGCCTTAACCGTAATAGCATCAACGTGATCGCCAAGTAACATTTTATTATCAAAAAATACCCCTAAGTCCCTTACCATACTGGTCCTTTCAATAATAATTCCATTAAAATTGTAGTCATAAGATAGGGGATTTCTTTTACGAGAGAAACTGATTGATTGACATTTTTGTACATTCACTGTTATATTGTTATCCGCATAGTATTTACTTAAGCTATTTAAATCGGTTTGCAAGTTAGTACAGTCAAGAATAGAATTAATTTTGCAATAGATTTTTTTGTCATCTGCATACATTAGATGTTGAGAAAACTTAATACAATTAGTTATATCGTATATGTACGCATTATAAAGTAAGGGGCCTAAATGAGATCCCTGAGGGACACCAGTAGGAATTACAATGAAGTCTGAACGGTGTCCACCAATCACTACAGCTTGTGATCGATTTGTCAAATATGATTTTATCCATCTGAATAGATCGCCATGAATGCCTAATTCGGAAAGTTTCCTAAGTAAAATGGAGTGGTCTACACGGTCGAAAGCTTTTTCGAAGTCCGTGTAGACCACATCGACTTGACCACCGCCGCACATATTCGTCAAAACAAAATCAGAAAATAATATCAAGTTTGTTTCAGAGGATCGGTTTTTCAGAAAACCGTGCTGGTGGGAAGAAATACCTCTGGTAATTGTAGGATAAATGTGATTGTATACTATTTTTTCAAAAATCTTACCGATCGTGTTCAATATAGAAATGCCTCTGTAATTTTCAATTTTCGTTTTGGATCCCTTTTTATGGATTGGTAAAATATGTGCCGTTTTCCAAATAGAAGGAAATATGCCTTCACGCAAAGAATTATTAAATAAATAAGTAATTGGAGTTTTTAAACTAGAAGAACAGGAACTCCAAAATATTGCTGGAATGCCATCACTCCCAGGACCTTTTGATACATCGAGTGCCCTTAAAAAAGATTCCACAGTATTTTCAGTTATATGTAATTTGCTAATACTATCATTACAGCGCACCACACCCGTGTCATTTATTGTGGTGGTAGAAGGTGTTCCAAATACGCTTTGGAAAAATAAATTAAAGGCATCACAGATTTGTTTACCATCTGAGTATTTATTACCACCGTACGATAACACTTTTGGGTAATTAGACCCATTACGCTGGTTCTTGATGAATGACCAAAACGATTTTGGATTGTTTTTAATGTTATCCTCCATATTACTTGTATATCTATCGTAACAACTGGCTTGAACTGAACGTTGTCTTTTTCGTAATAAAGCAAATTCGTCATAATCCCGTTTATTTCCGCTTTTTCTCCATCTCCTATGTGCCTTTAACTTTTCATTAATTATTTTAATAAGAGCACGGCTAAACCATGTCGGATAAGAGTTATTACGTTTAGTCAGGGGAATATGTCGACCAATTGCATCATAAATTATTTGATACATAGCACTCACTGAGCCCTCTACACTCTTAGTTGAAAAAAGCTCCTGCCAAGCAATATTACTAAAATATTCATTCAACGCAACATAATTGCCTTTTCTATAATTATATTTTGGGTGTATTACCTCCTTAAGAGGGAAAACTGATAAATCACATATGTCTATATTAAATGCAGGGTGTGCTCGATCGAGATTTACTAAGGGAGCAGATGAGTGTTGTATATTCAGGGGCAAGTTACTAAAGGTAAGATCCAGAGTATTACCGGCATAGTTTTGTATTGTGTTATATTGTGTCAAACCTAATAAGCTAAGTTCTTCAACTAATTTCATGCCAGCATTTTGTGTATCAAGACATCCGTATTTATTATACCTTGGGCCATTTGCAGTCCAAGAAATGCATGGTAAATTAAAGTCTCCTAACAGTACATAGTTTTGTTTCGGATTGCGAAAAGAAATCATGGTTTCGATTTCATTAACTATATAATTTATTTCAGTGGGTAAATTCTCAGAATTGACGTAAACGACACTAATATGTAAGTCGACGCACAAGCCACCCGGTTCGGTTGCCAGCACGCGCGCAGGTACTGTCACGGTCAACATCTCGGCCGGTGGCGATGCACGACACTCCGCACGTACCGCACAAAGTTCGCGTTTCGTTAGTATCATCACACCACCTCCGCACTTTTTTTTGGTTATAGCTAAATTGCGATCTTGTCGAAATACATCGTACCTGTCGTCACATAATTCACTGTCAAATATACCATCATGTAACCACGTTTCCGTTATAATAATAATGTCATATTCAGAACCCAAGACACTTTGTCTAAACTGCAAACATTTTGTTCTCAGACCTCGGGTGTTCTGATAAAAATATTTATGTTAGGTGACGCAATTATTGTAAAAGTGGCCTTAAAATGATTATCCTAGATGATTTATTAACACATGTATACAACTTAAAAACAGAACAAAAATGTCTCAAATAAATGCTTAGACTCGTATAACAATGAGCTAACACTATATTCCTCCAGTTTATGTATAATAAATATAGTTTACACATGCATTTAGAATTATTATATATACTTACAATTGTTAAAAAATAAGAGGTATATATTAACTCGTATTTTATACTAGGCATTTTAACACTGTGCAACATACACATAACATTTCCAATCACGAATATAATCTCATCCAAGTTTGAATCACTAAACCATAATAACACTAATATAATATATAATACACATATTTTCAATAAATAGTTAAATGTATGCAAAAAGCGAAAGATACAACAACTGTTTTTTTTTTCTGAGTACCCACATATACTAATTTCATTGTGTTTGCTTGTAAGAGAATAAGAATAACTAGAAGTGACAATTAAGAAATGTTGAACCTCCACACCTACCTCAGTAAAATATGTAAACTTAATAAAATGTAATTTTGTAGCTGAAGCGTTAAACACTAAACTTATAAAATAAATATAATATCTAAACTATTTTCTTCTCCAAATCTTCTTCGTCCAGTATGTGAATCATTGGGCTGGTATCGCATTTTCTCAAATATATTTTTCCGTTTTTTGACCAAACGTATTGGTATTCTTTAGCTTTAGCTAGTAGTTTGGATTTTCTGAGAAGTTGTTTGTTGCGAAGTGTCAAATTTTCATTGACAAAGACGGGATTAATTTCGCCACTCATGCCTAAATCTTTTGTAGTCAGACGGAGTTTCCGGGATCCTGAGATAATGTTATCTTTCAGAAGGCTTGATGACATCTTCGCAATCAAAATACGGGGGCGTCCTTGCATACTTTTCTTAGGTGTTATTCTGTTTGCATAGATAATATTAGCTGGTGTTATCTCTACTTTTGAAAGTTTCGCGATCTTCAGAATGATATCAAGGGGTTGCTCATTTGTGACTTCAGGGATACCTATGATTTCGAGGTTTAACAGTCTGTCTCTTTGTTCATTCGCATTTATTTGCGATGTAAGCGATCTGTTTTGGGTTTGCAGTTCTGATAGTTTATATTCTAACTTATTGATTTTCTTTATTTCTTCAGAAATACACTAACTTTTTTATTAAATATATCATGTTGGTCTGACTGGAATTGTACAGATGATTTAATAGCGTCTAATTCTTTATTTATTTTGTTTTGTTCTGTTACTATGTTCTGAGTTAGTTTCTTCATTTCAACATAATCATTTCTTATACCATTAATTTCCAATTTCATTTCCTGAGTTATCTCCCTTAGGTTTAAGAGGTCATCCTTGATGCTGGTAATGTTACTTGTAATTTTCGAAACCTCAGAGGTAACATCAGTCTTCATGGCGTCCAATTTAAATGTGATATTTTCGGTGAATTCCTTAAAAAGCTGAAAGAAGTCATCGCCATGCTTACGCTTTCTTTGTGAGACATACAATTCGCTTAAATTAGGATCAGAGTCTGAACGACTTGGTGGCGACCGCAACATGGTTTGACACTTCTGTTGTTTTAAAGATCTGTGGTTCGTTGAATGACCGTTTGTGCGGTATCGATATCAGGTAGTAAGGATAATAAAATAATCAGTACGTACCCGCAATGTGATCGGTCAAGAGCAAATAACAATCACCACTCATTCACAATAATTCCGCCAATGATTTGGATTTAAAAAAAGACGTCTGAGTATAATCTTAATTATCCAGTGTTCACTGTATACTTGACAAGTCGTATCTTCCGTGAAGTCTTCAGTCAAAATTAAACGTTAGGTATTCAAATTAAGGTTGAATTTTGAACCGTAGTGCGATGATACGTGATTAATAATTATTTACGATTACTGCGCTAACCAACGACACGTCCGTCTGAACCAACGACACGTCCGTTGAATTTTGTCTACGAAGATATATTTCACCTCTCTATGTATCTCTCTGTGTATGAATGACCGATTTATAATATGTCGCTAGTATAGTATAGTATGATATAGTATGAATGCACATGCAACCATGCAATAGAACATAACAGAAGATAAATTTCCTTAAATTTTTGGATTTGGCGGCCAGATTATCTCTTAATAATGTGTAATGCATCTACGACTTCTAACGGCCGATGCCAATAATCAATCGAAAAAATTAGATTGAAGTCAATCTGAATTGTTTTCTACTTTTCGATTGGTCTCCTGTCATGTTGCCATAGTTTATCACTACTGAGATTGATTATTGGCAATATAGTGTCAGAAAAAAGATTGAGCTGTCAATCTAAAACGGCAAATTTTGGATTGGAATTGTTTATTGGCAGCGGCTGTATAAGAAGCGCTGGTTTGATTGGCTTACTCTTTGGAAAAATATGTAATACTGTTGAAACTACTTTGAAATCATAAACTAAGAAGTAATTTACGAGAGCTTATGGTGCAGTACAGTTTCATTAAGAGTTACCGGTGCAAGCTTGGCGTATATTAAAAACAGATTAAATGGATCTTGCATCTTCTCGATAACAGTTTTTAAGGATTTACCTCGTGCATTACCATAAGTTCACACGTACATTAACAACTTATCTGCCATCACACAAACATATTTCCTATACAAAATACTAAAGATAGAATTAAATATTTCGAAGCTGTCTGCGGCGTATAAAAACATGTCTAAACAAAAAAATCGATTGCCTAAGTTTTAGATGGTCGATGTTAGAAATTCCATCGTGGAGCGGGGCTATTCAAATTCTACCCGCGCCGAAGATAAATTAACATTGAAAGAAGCGATGCGTTATTCAAGCTGTGTCCACCCACGTATTAGTGAAGTCGTCGAGTGAGTATTATAGTTGGGAATAATTTGTGTAGTGATAACTATCAAGGAGGAATTTCTTTATCATATTAATGTTTGTGAAGGTTGGTGATGATGGACGTTTGTTTACTTTGAAGTAAAAACTACTGAATGAATGTTGATGAAAGTTTTTAGTGTAGGTATATCAGAATATAATTTGTTACAATTTACCGGGCAATAATATCGGGGAAGTTACGTTGGTTCGCTAGAAATCAAATATGTGTATTTAGTTTTCTGATAAAGGTAGAATAGCTTCCCACATCACGTGTTCCTTTTATAAATATTAGAAACTATATTTCCTATGTAATAACATAACAAATCTCTGTCATAACGACAGTCAGAATTTGCAGTTGCTCTCACTAAATTATTTATTTAGAATTACTACGATTGCTGTTTCGGCATCCCATGTCAAATGTCGACAAAGTACCTACGATCTCTAAATATTGTGGGTGTTTATGGACGGCGGTGATAATTTATCATCAGATAACGAACTTTTAGGGGGAAAAGAACGTCAACGTTTACTTAACATTAACTATTTCTTGATAATCAAGACTTTTATCGATTTTATTACTAAAGTATTCTACGATATATTAACTATTACAATCGATTGTAGCATCTCTAGTACCACATATTATAATGAGAGTTGATAAATTCCTTCGGGCATCCTTTGTCGGGAGTCAAATTGGGACCTTCCTGTTGTACACCAACGGTCTACTGCGGGGTTATCAAGATACTTGTCCGTTTTATAAATAGCTTGTATCGCCTTTTATCAAGGCCCTAGTCTGTGTTGTGCGAATACTAACGAGTTATGTCTATTCAAACAATTGACTATAATGAATATCTTACAAGGTAGAATCAATGTCTATTTAAATACTGTGTATACTTTAGTCTGCTGGTTCCATTCTCACACTGAGGCAAATATTTGTATGGTCAAAAATAGTTTCATATGTGGGTGCAGTGGAATTAAATGTTATTACATGGCACAGATTTTAGCGTGAGGTCAGGACTATAAGTACTACTACTTTGTTTTTTTTTTTTGTTTAGGCACCAGCTTATAAATCGTGTTGATAACACGCAAATTCTATTTAGTTCGTAGATTGTTGTCCAGTATCTAAGCGACCCTTTATTAAACCTGGGGAGTGTAGATCATATCGTCCTTCCTGAGCCATTTATATTTGTCCGCCCGTATGACGTATATATTTATATTTTTTAATTAATATGATCGATTTCCTTATTTAGAATTAAAAGTATGTAAAATATACAGTTAAATTACGTGTTCTTCAAACATTTTCTTATGAACGACTAGTACTCATAGTGCAAGGAAAACTGAGTATTTCTTTTATTTTAAGAATTATCTATGTGCTTCATCAAGTAACGTAACCAGTCATAAATCATTACTATTCGAACTATTTATATTTTCTACTCCGCTCTTTTGGTATTTAATGATTTTTCGACTTCACGAGACCGATTTTATTGCAGAGCACAATGGAATTTTATGATAAGCCTCTCTTTAAAATTATATCTACTAGATATCGGAAACACTCCAATACATATTTGACCAAACATTTGAAAGTAACGCCAACGGTTCTGCCGAGACGAGTTGTCGACGCACAGACGAACATTGTAGTTCGCCTAGACCAGTTTATAGCTAAAGGACGGTCAATGAACGTTCTAGCTGCGGTGCAATGACTAGGCGTCAGACCACGTTCAAACTCGAGCTTCGCAAACCATTGCACCAGATATCTGTTTGTATCTAACCTTATTTAGTACTATCAGTGTTTGAAATCTAACAAGCCTTTCCTTTCTTCTCCATTGTTTAAGGCTGACATTACACTTGAATAAGATTAAACTGTCAATGATCCGATAATCTTCCTTTCTTCACCATTTTCAAAGGCTGACAATACTCTTGAAATCTGCTAGTATTTCAAATTGAAATAAAAATATTTCAAATGTTTATGTAGCTGTGATATGCTTGGAATTTCTATAATATCGTCCCCGATTACATCATAGGACTGAAATACATATCAAATATTAATTGCGTCTAGTAGAACCTACCTTTCCTTTCGCGTATATTGGCGTGGTCACATATCTCTTATCTGGAGAACCACTTGCTCATTTACCGATCCTATTGGCCATTAATATAAAATAAAATATAGCTGCAAGGATATAAGTGACCCAGTTACTCAGCCGGTCTGTATGTGTGCAATCAGGATATTGCCGAGGAAATAAATATGCAAAAAGATTGTGTCAGGTCCGGTTTTGCTGATGCTGTATGGAAACTGCGCCGTACCATGAGTTGCCAGACTGCACTTTGCACTGACGCAATTCAACCGGTTTAGTGATTCACTATTTTGTGTTGAGATGTGTAGGCACTTGGTTGTTTCATCATCTTTCTGTTCACAAGGACGGACGGTTTTAAACCCAACCTTGACTTTTCTCATCCAGTTTGTCAGTAGAATATAGAAGTATGTAATATATGTTCATGTATTTGAGCTAGGTCATCATAGATAAAACTAGTTTTGTGAATTTAGTTCTAAAGGCTTTCTAAATGACAGAAATTTAATGCGGACAGTTCCATGATTCTGGGACCATGATATAACAATTTAATCTCCAAAAATCGTTCTCAAATTGTAACAGAAAATGTTTAAAACAATTTGTTTTGTCGGGGCCACATTATCGTGTTGCAGCCAGTTGATGTGACTTGGCACAGAAACTATTAGTGTCGCCTAACTAAACAAAAAATCGCCGAAACAGGGTTACGGCGCCATGTGGTCGCAGCGAGGTTTCTGATTACAACTACTGTTTGGTGTTAATGTTTTTAGTTTTCTATTTGAATATGTATAGTTCTGAAGTAGATATTTAGTACTGCGGTATAACTGTATCGAATAGCGAAGTATAATGATGCCTCGACACTCATTGCACTATCTAGACTGTACTGCTACCTCGTCTGACTTACGGCTGCACTCAGAGATGTTTAATGTCAACAATGAATGTCAATTAAATTGTTCCATAGAATAGATTCTCTTCGTACAATCTACACTAAGTAATGATTTAATTGACATTAAATATCTCAGAGTAGGTACTTACAGCAGTTAGGTGATCACATTTTTGTTCCATATAAAGGCATTAAAAATACTCAGAGGTTTTATCCCACAAATATAAACGGAATATACACTTGCGGTTTAGCTAACATGAATTACCAATAGCCCAAAAATAAGACAAAAGCAAATTTTAATTCGCTGCAAATTTTTAGGTTACACATTTGATTCATAATAAAATATACCATTTACATTGTCCTACTTAATTACTTTATTCGAATACAATCAATTTAATTCTATTTATTCTTTTTTATTTAGAAGTTGCCAATTAAAACTTGTATATCAGCTGTCAGACGACCGACTTTTTCCTTGTTGGTTTCTATTTGTATATTTTAATATGAGTCAGTTGAATTTTAAATTCTAATGTTCTTTATCTATTAATTATAATGTGACAAAATGAGGGTAATAGGAAGGGGTTAGATATGAGTCATAAAGCTACACTAACAATGTATAAAATTATATAAAACTATTGCACATATGTTTTGTCGTGCATTTATGTTGTGTCATAGGTATTATGTATCAGTCCATAGCTCACTGCCAAACACAGGATTCCTCTACAAGTCAGTTGGTGTAAGACATGACCATAAATGATCACGCGATCATAGTCCGGGTTGCAGGACTTCACACATAGAAAATCTTATTGCGATCTTTATGGAATGTACGTTTTCTCACAATATATTCCTTCACTGTTAAAATTCACTAGATTTTATGAACTCTATAAATAATAAATACACCCAACAGTCACATACACAGTCCTGACCCCACACTAAGATCGAGTTGTGTGACTCTCCCGCCTCACAAATAACCAGGCCCGAAACAAATACTTGTGGGTCACAAACATTTCTTTCCGTGCGAGGATTGAACCCGCGGCCTGTAGTTTCACAGCCGGTGTCTAACTGGCTGCGCCAAGGAGGCTGTCAAATATATTATACCCAAACACAGGACTGCTGCATTTAGGGGTTCTTTCAGGTATGCCGCCACTCACTGCTGGAACAACATTCCGCCGCCATGTCGGTCTGCAAACAGTATATATAGCTTGAAACAAAATCTTAAAAAACATTTATTGCTTCTTCAAAAGCGATAGAAAACAATATGACATTATTACTTACCTACACGTTTTTAACCGGAAATTTTGTGCGGAGAACAGTATTCACGTCCTATTTGTTTTACACAGGAGTGGCGGTCACCACACAAAATTAAGGCTTACGTAGTTACCTGCTTACCCGTTCCGCAATCTCATTTTAATTTACACAATAAATATGTATTATTTTCACACTTTATCGTATTTGTAAAAACAAAGGTTGAGCGAAGGTATGACACGTGCGCTCGGCGCTGCATGTTTGGTCGCGTTGGTGTGCTGACAGCTGTGTGCGTACATGTACTTTATGCCTCGTACCGCGCGGACAATTACAAGTATTTATAATTAACCCAATATTATTATTGTTTTTTTTTCTCCTCGTTCAGCGCCACGCGGCACTACGATGCACATACACATTCACAACCACAGCCACACATTCACACGTAATACACAAAGTTGTTGTTCTTTGTTTACTTACTCGTAATATTTATCGTTGTCTAAGTTTGAATATATATATTATTTTTGATTCTATTCAATCTGAATACTATAGTCATATTTTTATTATATTTTTTTTTCTTTGTTTAGTCCTCTTTAAGGTTATTGTGTCATTTGTTTAGTATTAGTATTCATTGTAGTTTTAGTATTAATTGTATCATTAACGACTGAACGTCCGCACGTCATGAAGGTCTCCCATCGAAAATCAGCGTTGCAGTGCTGCTTAAGTGGTGCTGCAGCATACTAGCTGAATGAGAGCTACCTTTGCTGGCGCAATATTTATTTGTTTTTATTTTACCTTAACTGTTTTTTGTCAACTCCTCTGTTATTTTCTGTGCCAGCAATAAATATTCTTTCTTTCTATATAAATAAAATAAATATTGTAGTTTCCTTTTTATGAATATTGTTTGAATTTCAGTCTGAATTTTCGGACATGTATAGTCAATCTCCACGCACTATGACGGTGAATAGAAACATCGTGAGGAAACCTCCATACCATAGCGATTTGCAAGAATTTTTATGGTATGTAAGCCCGCCAACCCGCACTAGGCCAGCGTGGTGGACTATATTATGGTCTAATCACTCTCAATCGTATTTTCGATTGTAGAGGAGGCCCTTGCCCTGCAATGGGACCTATATGGGCTGATACAGAACATCACAAAATCTTTTTGGCCTCATGTTTCTCATCCGATTATGAACATAACTCATTTTCTAAAATCTAAAAAAAGGTTCTGTAATAATGACGAACGAGTGCTTTTGAATTCCATTTTCATTTCTTTCTATCACTCAGTAGCGATAAATTTCAAATAATTGGTCTATTTTAGAAAAAAATCTAAAGTTGTATTAAATATAATGGAGTTTTAGGCCCAAAACAGGAATTAGCTCATTTTGCATTTTCGGACTTAAGTATTTAATCTAGCCCCTGGACTTAGTTACCCATTCCTCTAAATCAGGATCACATTTTGCTAGTAACTGCTTTATTATGGCTATCAGGGCTATCTCTATGTCCACGAAAACTAAATTAGGATCTTCGTGGAGTATAGTAAGCTCTCGACGTAAAAAAACATGTTTTTTTTATATGCATTGTTGCTCTTCTCCTAATGTCCAATGTAACCGCCCTTGTTATATGGATATACGCCTCCTCCAAATTACGCCATTTCACCCTTTTGTCAGCTCATCACATCCAGCATGCAAAAACTCGCTATTTTGCAAATCTTCACTCGTCACGTAGCTGGTAGGCGTCCTACGCCACGTTAGTCAACACGCCGCCTCCGCTCAAGAACACGTTTACTCCAACGGTTATTAGTTATTCGACAGATGTGGCCAGCGCACTGCCACTTCAGCTTGCTAATCCAATGTGGTATGTCTATAACTTTAGTTCTCTGTCCGATAAGATCATCACGGATCTTATTTTCCAACGGGACTCTGAGCATAGCACGCTCTATAGCTCGCTAAGCGACTATAAACTAGAGTATCAGTAGTACTGTAAGTGGCCAAGTCTCAACACCGTAGGTCGCACTGGTTGAAAGCTATCGCTTTCAAGCTTTTTGGCATAGGTGAAGACTTTTAATATCTTTCTCAAAGATGTTTCTACCTAGTTAAAGGGTCTGCCCCAGCCGGATAAATAAGAAAGAACTTAAAGCTGGTGGCCACATACAGCGAGAGGTCTGCGGTTGTAGATCACTAGTATGGTTTTGTCGGAGTTAATTTTAAGACCTACTCGCTGTGAGGCTGAATCTAGACCTTCCACGTCTATTGCAGTACTGACTTATTTTAGATAACTTTCTATTTATCGCTTCAGACTCCCTCTTTCTCTTTCATTTTTCTCCTACAATTTAAATAATTTTTAGAATAAGATATGTACTTTATTTGGAAAATATTAAATAATTTTTAAGTTTTTCGGTTCTCGGTTTAAGGCCGAGGCCCAATCGAGCCTGGGCCCTATCGGGCTTGAGACCCTGTCGGACCAGGGTCCTGCCGGCCCGGGGGCCCCTTAGGCCGGGGGCCCGTGGCATTTTGCGCACTTTGCCACCCTATTGTTACGCCACTGGCCACAGTATTCATCCAAACATGGCAAGGACCATACAAATACTTGTATTGATGTTTTGGCTTTTCGCCCACTGATACAAGCGTGTCGAAATAATGTTTCATTTATTTAGATCTGTTTATACTGGATATATACCAAAGGGCCATGTTGTAACTGGATCAAACCACCACCTGTGGAGAGATACTGTTTCACCACAAACATAATAATATTTTTGGGTAGCTTATTGAACACAGTCAAATAAAGCAATTGTAATTAAATAAATGTATAAGTATCACATTCTTGTTGTTCAAAACGTAAACGAAATTATCAATGTTTCTAAAGTTACGTTATATATTTTTTAATCTTGTAATAACAATTTAATCCCCTACATATATCTAAAATAAATATTATATTCACATTTCATTTGAAATTAAAATTAACTATAAGGAAAAACAATGTCACATTTTCCTTGTTATTTGTATAATTTAATTTTATATACATTTTAATGTAATATGCATTGCAATTTAATATAAATATATATATTAATTTAATATACAGTGGTTTTATGTAATTATTTGTATTATACAAAATTAATGGAATTATTTGAAGTTATTAATATTATGGGGCACACATTTTGTAGTTATGTTGCGTGTATCTTGAGTTTGTAACGTTATCTCATCCGGGCTAGTATCGGCCAATAGCCTCCTGCTGTGTGGTTTGTAATGATGCCGTTAATTTAATTGTTTAATTTTATTTGTCTGTTAATTGTGCAATATAATTAGTTTTTGACGATTAAAATGATATATTGTTTTCCACTGGCATAAAAGGATAAATATGACTTATAGCCAATGAACGAGACTGAGGTCTCATTTGAAGAAGCGTGAGTTATGCATTGAACGTAACACTTGACGTTCTTGTTCTAGACATTTGTCTACAGCAATGAGATACATGCTTGAGTTTTCAGCTATTCTATTTTGTTTCTGGAATTGCTAATTTTAATAGAATTTGTCTTATAGCAAGTAAGCCATCTAGCAAACGGATCTTTTGATGGTAGTCACTCCCACGCATTAACAGATAGAGCATATGCCGATCTTAAGTAGGTAGGTAGCTTACTTACATTAAATTGGTACATTACTTGCAGAACATTGAGAATACTACTACTTCATACAGTAAGTTATGTTTCGAATTATATCAATAGCTAAAGATGTAGGAGTAAATTTGCTACTTCAGTTTTTTGTTATACTACTCCGAAACTTTACTCGTGTGGAGTACACTGAGATAACTTTCACAAAGTCAAGTAAATATTTATTCGAAAATTGTTTATCGAGAATATTGATGTCACCTGACCTAAAAACCGGACTAATAATTCCATTAATTCTTCGTAAACAAAAAATTGCCATGCAGGTTTTAATAGCATTTCCATGTTTGTACCTACTGATTTATGGCGCGGTTGAAAACAAAGTATATAGTTTTCTTATTGTAAAATAGCTTACGGGTTTTATTAAGTATTACATGAAGTATAAAACGCCAAAAACTCTATGATAAAATAATATATCACTATCAGCTCGGGGTCAGGAACTTGGGCCCGATACGTTGATAAGTAATAGACTTATACCGCTACTTAGTCTGTGTTTTTAAAATAAGATATTTAAAAAATGTAATGGATTCATGTGAAGTCCCAATTACCAAACATTTTTATAGTTACTTTTATTTACAGACATCTTTATTCAGAAATTGACACTAAACAACATTAAACACCTCTTTCGCCACATTCAGATATCATTTTATTTTATATTATTTATTTTAGAGAAGCTTACAGACAAATATCAAATACAAATAACTAATCTAACATATAACTATAGCTAATTACAAGCCTCCACCGATTTAGGATGCTAGAAAGGACACTGCAAACAAAATATTTGTAACAAAAAGGAGCGGTACTAATACACTTTTTTACAAAATGAATCAACGAACCAAAGACTCGCGTTGCATTACATGGAGCGTGGCGCGTCTCAATACTTTTTTCGGATGCACATAACTTTTTGTCCTCGTGAATCACACACATCCTGGGCGTTTGAATTGTCCCATTGATTGGCTTTGAGTAATAACATTTTATGACTCACATTCCGGGTAATAGAAGGCGCTTAACCGACGCGTGTGATGGTGGACGGTGGTTAGGACTTCCTTTGAATGTATGGCTAATCCAATTATTTTAGGGAAATTTAAAGTTGATTTTTTGTTAGAGGCTCATTATACTTGTGCCCTCCTCTTCGCTCTTGACTCCTATCCTTTTGATAGGCTGGCAAAGCACCACCTAGCATTAGATGTTCATTTGCCGGATCTAGCCATTAAGGAAATTAAATAATCCGTAAGTCGTATCTACAAAATGAACTATACTAGATGTGAGCCTATTATATCTTGCGAATTGTTTTTTTCTTCTTAGAATAAGTTATATATATTTCGAGTATTTTGGTAAATAAACCTGTATACTTGGAATGTCGACACCGGAAATCTCGTGTATTGATTATCGATACATATTCACATGGCAAAATTATATATAAAAATAGCTGCAAGCTTATTCAGTTTGGCCCATTAGGTTTAATGACTTCTGTTGATGTGGTCGAAAAGATAACACATATTTTGTTACCTCCAGACTAGTCAATTCATAAAATTAGTCGAATTAAAATTGAAAAAAAAAAAAGGCTAAAAGCCTCTTTATTATCATTGCTTAACGCAAACCAGCAGAGTCAAATGATAATAATTATTACAAATCCAATATTAACTTAAGTAAAATTTATTTTGCAATAAAATAATCAACTTTTTGCTTCAAGAAATGGAGACGAAGAATATTTCTTAGTCCTGACGGTAAGAAAGTAGTAAGCAGTGCAATGTACATTGAGTATCCGATGAATGGAGAAGGCTGCTAGAAACCCAAACAAGTATCTAATCTGAAACGCCATACGTTTTCCACCGTATTGTACAACCACTTCATTTGTCAGCGACATTTTAGTTCACCAAAAAATGCAGCAGTACCTAAAGATGTTAATTTGCATCGGTTTAAATGTAAAAGTAACATAAAAATAGTTTGCCTTAAAAAATCTGGGTGAAGTCATTATTCATCCTATACCAAATTCACCTCAGACCAGAACGAATGGAGCGAAAAATTCAACATTTGGCGATTTAATGCATTTCTTAAATAACTAGTAGATTTGACACGGTATTCTAAATGTTTCGGCGAAAGTGCTACCTTCACCTGTCGGTGAAAGAACACAGGTGTTGTAAAAAAAATATTGTTAATTTATGGAAATGTCTCGTCGCATTAACACACTTCTGTCATTTTGCCTTGTAATTAAAAGATTATTTATTTTACACGCTATTACTTTGGGTAAAGTTAAATTTTATCAAAATCTACACATGTACAAAATAAAACAAATTCACACAATTTTATGACTATTTTACCTACTACCTACCCCTTCCATGTTCTATATATGCCTTACTTATGAACAATTTAAAACCTATTTTAGTTATTGAATTTTTTGTCTTTTCTGCTCAAATTCAAATCAAAAGTCATTCGATAGCTAAAATAGTTTTCAAAGCATTCTATGAATAAGGCAATTAAAATTCAGTAATTCAGGCACGCTTATTTAGTAGGAAATGACATTCACTTTCCATAATCCTAGCGGATTGTACGCGGTTATATCACCTGTAATAAAAATAACATAAAATACATATCACAAATATTAGTTCGCTGTCATAGTTTAGTTATTTCTAGATACTAAATAATCTAAATCTACAGCTTTAAATAAATCAGTTTCAGTCTCAGTTGTATGCCAAAATCAATACACACATGACTCCGAAAAGTCAGAGGTGTGCCCTGGGATTCGAACCTGCGACCACCGTGAACATATGGGCAGCCGCGTCTAGTCCGTTTATTGATAATCAATCACCACGCACTAAAACGGTGAAGGAAAACATCGTGAGGAAACCTGCATACCATAGCGATTTATAAGAATTCCTATGGTATGTAAGTCCGCCAACCCGCACTAGGCCAGCGTGGTGGACTATATGGCCTAACCACTCTCAATCGTATTCTCGATTGTAGAGTAGGCCCGTGCCCTGCAGTGGGACGTATATGGGCTGATACAGTATGCCAAAAACCGTACATGTAGCACAAACATCAGCTAGCATTCTTCATCACGCTGTTGCGATACAAGTTGTTAATCATCGCATCATCAGCAACACCATTGTCATCGGCGGCTCGAAGGATCAAAATCTTCATCTGCTTGCACGCCCTACAACCTGTAAATATTATCGACATTAAAAAGATGTGTTAAATTATTGAGTTTTATTTTGCGTGACCATACTTTTTGCTTTATAATCAAGACATTTAAAAAACATGATATGAAAGAAAGCCAGGTTGAAGTTACGTAAAGGTTTTTGTTGCGTATTGATGTATTGGTCTTGTTAATTGTTGTGAGGTGTAGAGACATTAAGAAGTAACTTTGTATGACCGTAATTAAACGCTTGAGTAATATAGACATTTCTTTAAAGTTCGATTGTCTACTAGTATGTATTGAAACATGTGCTATCACAAGAGCAATCAATTTCGTCTTAAATGTCGCTAGTTAGTCTTGTCTTGGAAACTAATGTATCTTGACATTCGATCACGTGACTTCATTCCACACCTAGGTTTTATTGAGCATGGCTTATATATGGGTATTGCATAAAGTATGAGGCTATAATTTTACGAGCGAAAAGCTGCCTCTTGGGAATCAGAAGTTATGTATGTTTATAGAGAATATTAATCACTTACGGACTTACGACTGAAAAACCCTACATAGTTACCCACGCCAGTCTGTCAGGTCAAATCTCTGTATATCCGGTTATTACGTCGGCCTCTATTGATCTGTTCGTGGATACTCAATTTATACCGCACTGCACTTACCATCACTATGCAAGCTACTTGTTCATGCTAGAATAAAAAATTAAAAAAGATGAGCCGCTTAGTTTGTTGTTCTTTTAAAAGCTTGAATACTCACCACCTAGCATTGTGCAAGCTCATTTAACACCGAACAGTGTGTGAAGTTAACAAGTTAAACCATTACTAAACTGTATAAGTAGTTTTAGAAAGGTAAGCCAGTGTTACAGCTGTTTTTGTCGTGGCTGACGGTGGCGGACAAAAAATCGCTTTAGCATTAATCTCATTTTATTTTGTGGACGTGTTTTAGGTTTATCGGTAATTGATGTATTTGAAGCATTCACTAGGAATTAGGATAAAGTAATCAACACTATTCTGCAAGATAATGCTATAATGTAAAGGAGGTTGAAACTCATGAAAAATATGAAATATTTTTCGGTAGTGTTTTCACCTTCGGGTGTTATAAGACACTTAAGATTGTGCCAGAGACGATGTAAGATACCTACTCAAAGAATGCTAAATAAGACATAGCGCACAATCCTTAGTCATGCATATATTGCTGTAGAAGTAGTTATAAATAAAATATTGCATTCATACTATGTCGTCAATCTATCCGTCAATTAATATCAATACGCGCAAAAATCTAGTCATATGGCGACTATAGCCACTAAATTGACAAAGATAGTACAGTGCTGTGTTCGTACACATGAGGATAAATACAAATAGTACACGCTCGCATCTGTATCCCTTATATTACAAAGTGGGTTGACTGAAGATATCGCTATCGAACACGGAATTGATAAATTAAGAAACTGAGTAAATAAATACTAGAGTAATAAATACTACTCGCTAGATTTTACGATTACTGATAGAGATTGGTACAGACAACACGATCTTACAACAAAACGTTTGTTTTAATCAGAAAAAGAGTGGTCTAAAATCAAACGATACACATTTAACGTCCCCCATCTGAGCTAAGTAGGTCATGTGGACAAAAGCTAGGCAGTTTGTCAACTGCATAAATTAGAACAGAGTGAATCACAACAAACAATTTAGATCCAAATCAATTCGTAAGCAAGCCTAGTATTAAGACGACCAAATTCAATGCAATAGTTTTGTTCGTAATAAACGGTTTGTAATTATGAGGCTGTTTATTTCGACATACCATACGTAATAAGATTATTCAATTTTTTATATCGTTTAAAATAGAAACAACGAACAAATAATTATCTAATTATGTAGGTTGTAAAAAATAAGTACAGCATGTACAAGCTCATCAAGAAATCTCTTCAATTCTGTGACATTCAAAAATAATTTAATTAAAAATTAAAAGACCGACTTCAATGTGCACTACAAAGTAATAAATAATATATATTTCATTGTGCTAGCACACATTGATTAATTTTCATATTGACTAGACTAGCCAACAAATCTTAAATACGTAATATTTTGAAGGCGGGTCGCCAAGTGCCAATCGAGAACAAATTTAAGTAATGTAACAGAGTTGAATATTACCTACTTGTAGATGTATCGTTGGCGCTCAGTTAGGTCCATATGTATACTAGAAACAAATTAATTTAACATATTGATCCTACGTATACATTTGTTGAAATTTTAATAGAATTAATATGTGTCATATGTGTGGTCTAATTTTAATTTATTGCATATGATCAAAGATATAGTGGTCAAGGGTTTCAACTCCAGGGTACACCATTGACTTATTGGAGTCACTTGCATATTTATATGTGTATACAATTACTTTAACAGTGATAGGAATCATAGTGAGGAATGTATAAGAAAGGGAAGGGTTGTTAAGTTTGTATGTTTCGCTCGATTGTAGATAAGTCCGATGCTCAACAATGTTAATTAAGAGCTGATATATTAGGACGGGCGATTTTTCTATTATGTAGTTATCAGGACAGGGACTGGAATTTGCACCAGATATGACTATAGACTCTCGCCCCCAATCACACCGAGGGACAAAACACGCAAGGCGTAACGTGGGTGTCCTGGTTGATACCAGGAGAATCTCTGCATACCCCTTCTGGGAAAATGGCGTGAGTTTATATAGATTAAGGTAAATTAATATTGCGTGTAAAATTGCGTATTTTTCGCTAGGATGTTTTACACAAATTAAATTTAAGTGTAGGACGTCGTGTTCGTCATTTGGCGACCCGCCTTCAAAATATTACGTATTTAAGATTTGTTGGCTAGTCTAGTCAATATGAAAATTAATCAATGTGTGCTAGCACAATGAAATATATATTATTTATTACTTTGTAGTGCACATTGAAGTCGGTCTTTTAATTTTTAATTAAATTATTTTATTTATTACTTTTTAGTTTTCATAAGCATTGCAATAATGCCAAAGGTAATCATATAATGAAAAACTGGAATCAATGTATACAAAAATGAACCACTGTGATCCTTTATGATTTCAAAAACGAAAATTAATATTTTATGATTTTTAAGGAAGCTACACTGTCATTTCGTTTTTATGATAAAGAAAATACTAAAATCGGCTCAACCTGCTAGAGATATTGAGTACACTTATGCGTGGTAATCATTCGTTACCCGTTATAAAACACATATACTTAACCTAATGGACGAAAAATCATTGCGTTTCTGCAAAGTTTTGTGGAGGTCTGCTCTCCAGATATGTACCTATTCATCAGATCATCACCATATTTTATGTGACCAACATTATGTTAATTATATAATTCGTTTCGACTGTATAATTCGTTCCGAAGAAAAGTTATTTAAAATCATTTATTTATTGTCGCAGATATTTAGTATTTATCTTTGTATATATTCGCCCCCCCCCCTTCCCACGCCCCTTTCCATCCCCTCCCCCCTTGTAGTAGTAATAAACGTATACTGAACCTAATGTAAAAATAATTATTGCTGTACTGTTCAATTTTGAGGCGTTCTGCCCTTCAGGTCCAAAGATATTCATCAGGTCTTCACAATATTTTTTTTGGTCTAACCTATCATATAATACTCTTTGACAAAAAAGTTATTTTTAAGTCGGTTAAGAACTGTCGGAGATATTGAGTATTAACAATTGTACCTATTTTCTACCCCCCTCACCCCCCACCCCCACCCTTTTCCCATTTTTACCCACCCTTTGTAATAATATACTTATACTTAATCTAACGCAAAAAGAATTAATGCTGGACCGTTTAATTTTGAGGAGTTCTGGTCGGCAGATCTTAAGATATTCATCAGGTCTTCACCAATTTTATATGGGGCCAACCCTGTATATCATGCTTTCCAACAAAAAAGAAATTTTCAAAATCGGTTCACAATTGCGGGCGTAATCGCGTAACAAACATACAAAAAAAAAAAATTCAGTCGAATTGATTACCTCCTCTTTTGAAGTCGGTCAAAAACTACTTCCTTAGCGATAAATATGACTGCTGAAATCAAATTGCCTGCCTAAATTTTATGCAACACACAAATAAACGGACAAGAGGTTCACCTAACCTTTACGTGTTTAAGTAATACATACATACATCCATACATAAACTCACGCCTTTTTTCTAGAGGCGGTAGGCGGAATAGTAACCGGGACACAAACGGGGCGAGTATATCGTCGTATCGGGCACAAATGCCTGACTCCGAGCTGATAATAAATCCTATATCACTTTACCCGATCCGGGATTCGAAGCCGAGACCTCAGCTTTGTAACCGTATCGAGTACAACGATTACACCAAGGCAGCCTTTAAATACTGAATGGGAAAAGGAAGAGGGGAGGGAAGCATTGATGAGACTTCGTCTATCGGCCAACGAAACGCGTTAACAAAGCTTGCTTCATGTAGGTTTCTTGTGAGACGGTGATATTACCCCTATCGTATCGGTTTTACTGTAATCTATACATACATACATACAGGGTATATCAAGACTGCTACCGAAAACGAAGCCGGGTGGTAGTTTAAGCGACTTCAGACACAATGCAACAGAAAAAGTTGCAAAAAAAAAGCGACAATTTTTTTTGTTATTTTTTTCCTATGGCCATATTTGGGTGGTAAATACATTTTTTCCTAAAATAATAGTATATACCCTTTTATTTATAAATACTCTAAGGTATAAAAGAGTTTAAATTATTATTTTAGCAAAAACTATGGATTTACCACCCAAAAATGACGATATTTAAAAAATCATAAAAAAAATTGTCGCGTTTCTAGGCGAAATTTTTAATTGCATTGTGTTTGTAGCCACTAAAACTACCACCCGGCTTCGTTTTCGGTAGCAGTCTTGAGATACCCGGTATATACACATAAATAAAATTAAAGTGTCTGTTTTAAAAGTGAAAATAAAAAAAAAGTCCTACTACATATCGTTATATACACGATACCTGGCCGAAAATGATATTTAAAAAAAATTTGTCTGTCTGTCTGTTTGTTCCGGTTAATCTCTGAAATGGCTGGACCGATTTTGACAGGACTTTTTTTGTCAGGTAGCTGATATAACAAGGAGTAACTTAGGCTACATTTATTTTAGAAAAGTTATTTTCTGTCTGTTTATTCCGGCTAATCTCTGAAATGGCTGGACTGATTTTGACGGGACTTTTATTGTCAGGGAGCTGATATAATAAGGAGTAACTTAGGCTACATTTGTTTTAGAAAATTTCATTTATTTAAAAAAATAACTTAAAAAAACTAATTAACTTTTTTGCTAAACTCCACGCGGACGAAGTCGCGGGCACGGCTAGTACTGTATAAATTAGCTGGAAAAGGGCTCTACCACTTTTAAAACTAAAAAATAAACACTTCTATCGGGCTTAAGTATATTTCTGTATAAGCCCATATACGTCCCACTGCAGGGCACGGGCCTACTCTACAATCGACTACCGATTGAGAGTGGTTAGGCCATATAGTCCACCACGCTGGCCTAGTGCAGGTTGGCGTTAAGTATAGCTCGTAATAAATTCCATATTTTTACTCTGATCTTCGAGTTCCTCTAAATCATTAATTTACTTAAATATAGGTATATTTTTCAATTTAATGTAAGTGAACTTGTGTTAAACCGATGAGTCAAATACCGAGAATGATTATTATTCACAACAAATGCGTGTTTCGGACGCGGTCCTTATCGGAACGACGCAATTCCTGTCTCCACTTACTCATTTGTAATTCTTTGAGTATTATCCATTCGTGTGAAACGCTTTACATATAATAAAATTGTGGGACAGTTTTATTATACTTATGATTTTGTATTGTCCAGTAACTCTGGAGAGACTGTTTTGATATAACTAAGGTCGATGTATGTATAAATAAATTCCATGCTGGTGGAATTTTTAATATTAATTCGATATTTAACAAATTCTGTTAGGCTTTTAATAGAAGATGCTTATAAAATTTTCTTTTCATGGTATTTTAAGTGTTATTTTTTAAGTATAAAGTCCTATTGTAAAATATAATTTCCGTTTGATCTATAATTACAATTTCGAACCTTTTAAAATAGCACGTAACTGTATCAGCCCATATACGTCCCACTGCAGGGCATGGGCCACTGCAATCGAGAGTAGGTACGATTGAGAGTGGTCACACACATTTATTTTAATCTTACACACATAGGAGCATTTGCAATGCAGAATTGAAAAATAAATAAGTGCAAGCTTTCGAAGCGGGTCTTTATCTCTCAGTCATCGAGCGCTCCTTTTATCTGACCTTCGTAATACAATCTCGTTGCAAGGCGGATCTCGTTTAAAAATATCATTTTGATTTTAATGCACTGACACTTTCGCCGGCGGTTTCACTTGATCAAAAGAATTAATCGGAATTAAAACCTAAGATTCGGGAGTGACTGCGTTCTAGATAGAAACTAAGTATAGAATTTCCTTTCGAACATTTTAATGAGGATCTCACCAAGAGACAAGACAGGATGTGTTTTATATGATCTAAGAACGTGATTTATTTGTACCGTTCATCATGACGAGTTTTACACTTTATGTACCTACCTACATACATACGTTGGTCGTTACTCGAATAGATGATTTCTTCTTTTACCATAATAAAATGTAAGTAGTACATAATAGTTTCCACGAAAGGGTTGATGTTAGACACGCAGCCGATCGAGGAGTTACAAGCCAAAAGTTTGAATAACCTGAAAATAATGTTTCCCTAACACTTACGTTAGTTAATGCGAAAGTGCAAGATACAAAAACTTGCACAATCCCGACCCGGCATTAATGCAGTAGATGCACGGCCTTGCGAGCAATGAGAGTGCATTACAAAGCAAGTGCGATATCTTCGCGGAGCGTTTATAGCAACCTTGTACGACCGTTTCGTACCACCATCCTGTTTTAGACCGGCGACGCTTGTCTACAATGTCGCGTTTTATGCCAATGCTTGTGATGGTTGCAACGTTAAATACGTTTTAACGATAGGATTTATTGTTTTATTGGCGTAGTGACGTATAACGAGTATGAGTAGTAAATTGTGCGGTACTAAGTTTAGTTTCTAATCAGGGCAATCAATGTTTTTGATGTACGATTTTCGTAGAGCTGTTTCTCGAAAAGCATTGGATTGACCTTAAAAATCTATCAGAAGATCATTTGCCAAATCAGTCTATAACACTACCACGATTTATGTGTACAGATTATTTTACGAGTACATATGTTATATCTGAATATTTTTATTGAATGTTTAAATGTCAATCTTACTACCATTAAACTGTAACGTATTATATTCATAGGTATAATTATATAACAATATGGTTTATATTGTTAATAGTCCATTAGGTAATACCGCAATCCGCACACGCTGATAAATGGATTTGTACTAAAAGCCATTATCAGGAATTTGTAACACCTACATGCATTTCCACATCATTTTAACTTCAATGTGTAATAGTAGCTCTATATTCTAATAAATAATATATTCACATACAAATTCCACAAGTGTCATCAAGGCACTATTTTGTTCTTAGTCCTATCTATCCAGCCTTTTCATTGTAACAGTCACTTCGTTTTTGTAATTAAGTCTAGTAATTTCGAAATCCTCATTACCATTGCAAACAGTTTCGATCGGCGAAAGAGCTATCGAAATAAGGCAGCCCGGTTCGTGATGGAATTCAACTTGTCTAAGTTCCTTGTGCCGAATGGCAACTTCCCACTCGTACACGATTTCCGAATTGTATCTACTGGGTCTGTAATCAGTATGCAGAATTCCAATCTATATGAATTTTATGCACTAGTGGTAAGTCGGTTATCGCGACCCACCCAACACATTACCGAGGTGATAGGCGACTACCGGTGCAAAACTTTTTCATGTGGTCGAGATACATTTTTCGAGGCCGAGAGATTACCAAAATCTAAAGGTTTTTAATAACTTATTAATTCGGTAGCTCCGAAAAAGCGCCGTTTTTGAATAAGAAATTCACATTAAACTATCTGTGTATTAGATATCCCAGGCCATTATCCTTTGAATGAAGTCTTGATCTGTGACTGAGTGAAATTCATTTAGCTTTGAACTCGCAGCCATATTTATGTCCATGGAATATCTAGATAACACTGCACTTAACATCGAGTGCGGTGTATTTTTTGTCAGAACACAAAAAGCAGTTATATCTTGCATTTATGTCTGTTCTCAGCGGCCTTTTGCATTATTGACAAGATACGGACGATTGATTGATAAGATACGGTCTCTTAACCCATATTTACACGTGTATACAATCTGCGTGTACAATCCTACACAACATCAAACCAGTGCAATCCAATGTGCAATGTGTTTTGTAAAAATTACAGAAATAAAAAACCGAATGTCATTAACAGCAGACATATGCTCAGATTAGTGCACCGCAAAGTATATGAGGCGAGATCTCGCAATGAAACCGCAGTGTCGATGTGTGCGTGAGTAACCGACCAATCAGAGATTCGTTTTACTTGGGTGGGTGTGTGTCGTATGTGTCCATGTCCATTGTTTGCAGTCCGCGCTGTAGCGATGTGGCATGTCCAATGTTATTATTTTTTTAAGTGCAACGGCTAAATGGTTTTAAATTTAGAACCATTTGTGACACGTGCTTGCGAAGCGTATGAGCTCTTCTCTGGTATATGAATATAAACTAATAAGTTTCTATATTAAAAATTTTATCGTTTTATCTATGATTAAAATGAAATGTTTATGAAAATTAGCTTTTAACTATATTTTATTTTTAACTTAAGTATATTATGTTTACTTTATTCGATGTTTTTTACTACATTTCATCTATTTGTTTAGTGCAGTACCTACCTTTCAGACTTAGAACTGCTGGGAAGCACAAGCTGTTATCTTCCGTAATAAAACTTGATAAAAAACAAATCCAGTGTACGGCTCATATGATAAGAAGGACTCTAGGATATAAGAAACTCTTATTGTTTGACATTAACAAAGGTGACCACGAGGCTGTGAATAATCATGTTTCAATTGGGTGCAAATTGTGACTCAGATCGAAACGTAGGTTAAAAATATAAATTCGATAAAACTTCTGCATAAAAACCTCCCACGCTACTGACTTCTGCTCTTTGTTTGATATGCACTTAATACATCATCGGTTTCGGGGCCATTTTCAATCACTTAATCGATTGTAACGCCATCTACATTTTAATTTGAAGCGTTGAAAGTGAACCATCTAAAGTAGATAAAGTATAAAATTAACTAGAAATTGTTTATTTGTAAGCTATTAACGCCCAATTAACTCGACGATTGAAATAAACGTTACATTATATTTTGTTTGAAATTACTAGGAAGGGGTCCTTCGATAACCGAGCTCGATTAGTTTGTAAACAGTGAGTCATATCGCTGCGGACTTCGAGTTCGAGCTGCTGTTTAACGTTTTTTCGTCTACAGTATGACAAATTTGTTACAGGAAAACTAGTGGTAAAATAATTACGCATATTAGAAGCACATACATATACAAAGAAAAATTGCAAACAGTCACACGAGTAAAATACTCAAGACTGTGTGAGAAATGTATCTTCTTATGGGTATTAAAACTAGGAAAGATTAAGAGGAAAATAAACTCATTTGCAAAAAAAAACGGGCACCTAAGCAATGAACCATTTCAAATGTTACTATTGGTTTGTTTGATAATTATAGGTAGTTTTACTTTCACAATTTTGTAAATTAACAAGCAAATAATCGTTTTCGTCAGTATTATCATAAATTTTGATAAAATTTATGGGTTTTAATGCTAAAGTTCACTAGTAGTGTATGCTCGCTAGTAGTGCATGCTCGTGAAGTAAAAGTTAACAAAGATTTTTGTTTGTTTTTTCTTTAATAAAGTAAAAGTAGATAAATGTTTAGTATCGAGTGTGACCCCCTCTAGCTGAAATCACAGCTTGAATTCGTCTGGGTATACTAGCGAGGATATCCCGGATACTTAAGTTCTTTAATGATGAATGATGATTTCCACTCGCACAGAAATGTTGGCTATCTTGAATCTGGATTTATAATATCTGATTTCAGATGGCGTAATTATTGTGGATACTTTATCTTCTTGTAGGTAAACACTATATAGTAGTCTGATACGTATTCAAGATACGAATACCCTAACACTATTATCAAGCCCAATAAACTGTCGAGAACCTTCTGACTTTGTAGCTTTTTCTACTGTACTGCCTACTTGAACTGCCTACATTACAAAAATGTGGCTTGTAATGTATTTCTAAATGCTTTTTTAAGCAAGCATCCGCTGCATTGTAGTCAGCCGTGCTGGAATCTAAAGAGGTTCGTTTGGCGTACCACTGCTAAATAGCTGCCGGTTCATAAAAATGTTCTCTTGTCGAGTGTTATTTCATTGTAAATACTAAATTGTGTAGCTTGGGACATGTGCGCTTTGAAGATGGCCAAGCAATGTCTTGAATTTAATAGGAATTTTGTTAGTTTATGTCATGTTTTGTTCCTATGTGTAAAAACCTCTATAACATCCGACTATTAAAATGGCGGATGAGTATGACAGGGTGTAGGAATTTGAATCATACAGCCAGTTTAGTTCTTCACCATTAACTGAAGCAAGCAATTGAACTTCTTAATTCTATTACAGTATGCAACTGACAGATACTTTACTCTGTTCTTTTTTATGGAAATTAATACATTGCAACAGAATTTTCATGAAATAAATAAGTATTATAATATAAGTATTAAACAAAGTTATTCACGAACTGGAATGTGTCAGTGATTTCGAAATATGTATCTTAAACTATATGAATAAAATAATATATGTTTTTATAAATTTTATTCTCATAAATACAAAGAATATGATGATACATATAAAATGAATGTTAACCAGTGTTTGTACTCTGCGTGTATTATAGTTCAAATATTTGTTTTGTATCACCGAGTGAATCGTTATGCGGAAGCTTGTTTAAATCACGAGATGATGATAAAAACGATGTGTTTTAAGAACATAAATGTATTCATTTTAGTTCACGATTAATAGATATTATAAATTGCGCCAATCTTTTCGGAATCTGTTTTGCACGAGTTTTCGGGCAACCAGGAACGCATATTATTTAGAGTCCCTATGGCTGGTTTTAACCCTTTGTATCCATTGGTTGCTATCAGGACATAAAAAAATGCTGTACCCAAAAAAACGTGACATGCATGTTAAAATACCATAATAATCTGAACCACGAAATTCCACAACCTAAAAATTCCAACTGCCCATAAATGAATGAATTCCGCGTTCTAACAAGACACATTTTTCATCACTAGAACGATGTTCATTGTTATAATTAGTGTCTATTTGTTTATTATTCGAAATGCTGCTATCTGGAACATGTCTCATAACCTCAATCACAAACATACAATTATCCCTCACGAGGGCGTCACTGTCCATACAAAATGTACCAGTCACACAGGCAATACTCAGTCTTTCAACAGCATCAATATATTTGTGAACTTGTACAGTGATAACTACTCTATAAATAACTCGGGACCCTCGTTTTTTAATGTTTCGTTTGGTTTAAACAGTTTTTTAAACGGTGCTATCTGTTGTGAATGGAGTTCGGTTGAGTGATGGAAAAAGTGTGGAAGTCATTGTGTAATTTGTTTTGACTTATACTACTGCACTGTATCTTTAAATGAACACATATGACGAGAACCTTGTATCAGCCGCAAACGGCTTTATGCATATAAATTAATTCAATTTAATTTAGGTAATAAAAATTGTTTTGACAAACATATTTTGACGCTCTATAAAGATTTCCCTGCGCTTATAGTCAGGAGCATTGTATTCAATTTATAGTCCTGGCTGCTAGTATCCAGCTTGAAAAAAACTAACAAAGTTAGTATCAAAGCATCAGAGTAGAAGAGAGCGATAAATTTGCGCAAGCGTGCTTGACTTGCTTGAGCGTCAATTCGCGCCATTGTTTGTTATGGAGCCTGAATGAACCTTCTCGTGAGTAAATTGTGCTATTTTTCCTTTTAAACTAGAACAAAAAGTGTCGACCAGAGCATCGTCGTTGTTTGAATACCGTACTTGTGTTAGTGCATGTTTGTTTTTTGTTAAAAGAGTTTAATGGTGTGCAACATGTAATTATGTGTACTTTTAAAATGGCTGCGTTTAATTTATAAAGCTTTGGATATTGAGTGGAGTGCAAGTACATGTGTAGGTAGAGATTGTTATCTGTCATTTATCGTTTCAAATATGTCAGCCAGAATCAAAACCGTTATAAAAAGGCAAATAAAAACTGGGTCGCTATGATTTTTCTTTACTTTTTGATGAAGGCTGATAGGTACTAATATCGTACCATTATATATGCAATTATGAATTATCTAAATGAAACAAACGGTGAAGGAATTGAATCATTTCTGTAAACCAAAAACCACAAACTTTGTTCTTTTGATACTATTATTAAAATTTTTGAGAATTTAATAAACAATAAACACACTTCTTGATTGATATGTCTTCCTTCCTCATTAACTATAAACTCATCAAAAATAAACCAAAGGCGGTACATTGTGAGATGAGTTTTAAAATCCTTTTTTTCACGTCTGTTGAGACTCATTCATCGGTCTGTGCGTGAGACAAACCGGTTAGTCTCGGAATTCGACGGTGTTTTTTTTTATTTGAACCTTTTTGTTCGTTACTGTGCGCCTCAGATCCTTTCTGAGCGTGTTGCTTGCACAATGTGGTTAGGACTAGGTTTTGTAGTTATTTTTTCGATGCAAGAAATTAATACTTGTGAATGAACCGTTGAGGCCGAAAAGTTCTAGAGTAGAGGCCACGTACAGGCAAGCGAAGTGTTGGACGCCCGCCAACAATGTGGACGAACAATCAGGCTAAGGTTGCAGAAAGTGTTTGGATGGAGACAGCTCCCAACAGGTCGATGTGGAGATCCTTGGGGGAAGCCTATGTTCAGCAGTGGCCTTCTTGTGGCTTAATGATGATGATGAATATGAAATGAACCTGATAATCGCATATAGTTGACATGACAAAACGTATGTATGTTGTATGGCGTTGACTGCACAATAGTGGAATTAGTTGTTACTATTTCACATATTTGTCTAGATATTGTCGGTTCAAATAAATCAAATAACAATTTTGATACTTTTGTTGAGATATTATTTGTTAAAACTACATATTAAATTCTGGTATTATAGTCTCATTTATTGAAATAAAACTATTATTTACGGATTTTATCGCGGATTTGGTTTAATTTTTACATTTTTGACTTCCCGACGTTTCGATTACTTTACAGCTTTCATGATCACGGGGCGGACTGTCGGGAAGTCAAAAATGTAAAAATTAAACCAAATCCGCCATAAAATCCGTAAATAATAGTTTTATTTCAATGAGTAACATTCGCGTAAACCTAAGAAATTATAGTCTCATTTGTTATATCTGAACCATCCGCTCAGAAGTCATTGTTTTCTCGTTCAATAATAACATCATATTTAACAATTAAATACTGCACAATTTATTTTAAAACCATGATACAAATATTTTACTTATCGCCTCTGAGCCCACATGAAATTCGATTGGGCAATCGCGCAAGTATTTGCAGATCGGGCAAGATTCTCGTGATCAAGGTGCGGTGACATTACCGACGGGTGTGGCAGTGAAGAAATGGAGCCTCCGTGTTACAGCGCCAACCGGCCCTCGTTACGAAAGGATACAAATGTCAACTGGATGTGAACGCTTTGTGAATGTAAATCCTTATGTAGTGTTACAATAGGACGCTTTATAGGCTTGAATCACAACACGTCGGCAATTTATCTTCTGGTTATTGAAAATTGTTATTGTTTCTAAAGCTACTTACAGAAGCAGAAATGAAAATGGAAATGTACGCCGGAATATACGATGTTGTTTCTAAATCTAATATCAAAAGTATTTTGTAAGTCTATGTAAAATTAAGGAAATGACAAAACATTTCAACGCATGTACCTAGATAAAGTAACTGCAAAATGATAACCAAATCTTTTTGAGATTACGTCAATATTCAATGTTACAAAAAAAGAACATTGCATTCTATAATTCAAACTAAAAAATTTTTATTATCTATTCTTTATTAAATTCATGTATGTTCATTATTGAATAACTGATGATATTCTTTAAAAATGTTCTAAACAATACGCAAACTTGTAGAGACTTTTCATCTCAAACGCTCAATTACAGTACAAAGTTGCGACACGAGCGAAACGTTAATATTCTAAACGTTCGTCTGTTTTGTTTCATCCAATATCCATCTTCTAAAAAGCCATTTGCGTGTTTGTTTGTAAAGAATACGTCTTTGTAGCTGAAAGGTCCGGATGTGGATGCACTCGCGGCCTGTGTGTTTTAGATAAACAAATGTTTGTGTGCCCTTCATGTCGTAAAAAATAAGCGGATCCATCTCGATTCAGATTGTATGGACTGTTTTGATGAGGAATATTTCATGGTCATTGGTATTGATGTTTGCTTTTGGTTTTGCCTTGGTACATATATTGAACTGAATGTAGATGTTACTAAAATAAATAACAACAAATACTCTTTCATATTAGGTGATGCGGTGAAGGTGCGTGGTTTTGGTAAATGTTTTCAATTAACCTCAACTCAAATAATCACTTGTAATTTTTTGGGTAAAAAAATTGTCGTCAAATAAGTATATTTGTTTTGAAGACCTACATGACCCAGAGCCTAATAACGGTAGGTATTAAAAGATTCCAAAGTAAATTATTTTGTATTATTCCACAGCGTTTTATACTAAAGTGAAATATATATTCTGTAACTCTTTACCGTAACAACTCATCCGTCATTAAAATAACATGAACATAATGTTGCTCCGACCTACCATCACAATCAGTCTTTGACCCTCATGACGTCGCGTTATCTCCGGTTATCTCCAAGGTTAATTAGTAGGTACCCGGTGCGGATGCCGCTGAGTCGTTTAACTGCGGAAGTCTATGAAGCTTCCAGTATGAACGTGTTTTTAATTGGTTCCAAATAGTTGTGAGGTATGTTGTGTCTTTAAATAGATGAGGACAGGGTTAGCTTGTTTGGGTAGTAATAATTTTATGATATTTTTGGTGTAACTCATGTTATTGAAAGCAATTTTTAGGTTTATGAATAAGGATATACCGTGATGTCATTATTGTCGTTCAGATATTTATAATGTTGATTAGATTTTCTAGATTCTGGGCATGATGTGAATGAGAATAGTGTATGGTGTTTTACCAGTGAATAGTTGCGACTGTAAATGTTATTGAGATAAAAATATGCACATGTAAATTTATTTTGCAACGAAATATCTTCAAAGTTTCAGTATACCGACAGAACACGACATGTATGACGTACACCCATTGTGCCCCTTTACGTGACGATAATATTTATTTAAGCGTCTCCAATATGATTTACTGCAACAATTTCAGTATTGCTCATACAATGCCTTTGCGGATCACGAACATCATTTTATAATTATGGTCTTGGATTATTCCGAGTGGCTAGTTTATGATGTCCCGCATTGTCGCGGACCTTTGATCAAGTCCTTTCGTGCTGCCAGTTAGTATTCAACTTCTATCCGTTTAATATGCGTTCCGGGGAACATAACAATATCGCGTTCACAGGATGTGTCTACAGGATACGCAGCTTGGAGCGTTTTGTCGATTCAATTTTTAGACTATTCTTGTTTCAATTCTTGTTTACGTATGTTGGTGTGTCTTATCGTGTAAGACTTGAATTATTTGGTCGAGTAATACTTTGTAATATTTCACCTGTATGTAGTCCACACAATTCTGGAAATTGTTTACTCTTGAGTTTTATTTCTATTCGCTATTGTATTGATATTGTTACATTTCGTAATAGCGTTGTTTGTTTAGGCGCTTTATATGTAACGAGAGGCCGTGGAGTATGACGTGCCGCATCGAGACAACAGTTTATGTGAACCACAAGTTTTTGTTTCGGGTCTGAGTGTTTGTGAGACCAAGAAATCTTAAAATTTCTGATACCCATAACACGACTTGTATTGGTGGGCTTTGGGCGTATTAGTCAGCTTCTGATGCCCACGACACTTCTATGTATCCTACTGCGAGGATTGTATCTCATATTTACAAACTAAATTATTTATTTTCACATTGTGGGACGGAACATACAAGGCGAAATGTGGGTGCCCTCGCTCCTCTGCCTACCCCTTCTGGGAACAAAGCGTGAGTTTATGTATGTATGTAAATTATTTAGTATAGTTACTAGTCAGGAATGTCAGCCCGTATTCCACGGCTTTCCCGCCTCAAAACCAGTCTCACTCCCACGCAATACGGATGCGGGCTCGGGTATGATAAAAAACTTGCCTATTGAGTCTCAGACCCACCACTGGAATGTATTGATGTGTGATTAAATATCTTCACATTGAAGGTTAGGTTATAGACATTTGTTGTTAATTTTTCGTTGATTTATTTCTGGTAGCGACCTTATCCATAGACGTCTTATAGACCTATATTATTTATGGAATGTTTTGTCTTTTTTATTCAAACTGAATTTAAAAGTCAATCGGAAAGGATAAAACATTCGATAATATTAATAGATTTATACATGATTTATGAATAAGACCATATGTCTTAGTTTGTGATTAAGAAAAAATTATGATTTAAAGAATTGTGGTGTTTTTTTTTGTGTGTAAGAGAAGTATACAGAAAATGATAAGAATGTGACCAGGGTGGATGCAATGGTTAGGACTATAAGTCGTTTCAAATTCAAACACTTTAAATTTAAATCTTAGAATTGTGTATGTTTTTATACCCCTGTTGAAAACTTTAAATGTTAATTTTGAATGTCTGAATTTATGTATGACATATAAGACGTATTAAAATCACATTATTTTGTATGTCTACAAAATTCAAGTAAACTATGTCTAGACACTATCTTCAATATTTTCCTTCACAACACCATAAAGTATTTAATTACTGAGACAATATAGTAACAACATGATATAATTGGATATGGTTTTGTATAACATTTCGTTATCAAAACCCGACCACGAGTTTGATAGCGTATCATTGGCCCAACAACTCGTGACACTGAGGTTTGACATACATTTTTTTGTCTCTGATATCAGTTAGAGCAAAAATTATATCAAATGTTGGAGTTTGGATTGTGGTTTGTTTCTATACATATTTGGTAATTCATAGAAATATATTATATTTCTAGGAAAGAATGAATGAATACAATCATATTCGTTTGATAGAATTAACCTTTTTAAATAATGGTTTTTGTTCATGTCAGTTCTTAATCTATGTACATTCAATTTAATTCATGTTTGCAATGTATTATTATTTGTATTAAATCATCACGCTTAACCATTTCTTCTCCCCTATCTTTAAATTTCTATCATTATTTAAAATCGTGGGTTTCGTATTTCGGATATCGACTCCGGATTCGTGGTTATTTTAATATAACTTTTCGAACAATTAATATGTGTATCTTTGCGTTTTACGTTCATGTTTAGCAACGCTATAAAGCGTGGAAATAGTAGTAAAACGGTGAACCTACTACGCTACTGAATGATGTCAACGGTCTTCCAATTAAGCGAGCTTCACCTTTAAATTTAATTGCGTAAACATCCAAAAATGGGGGCATGCCATATGTGCATACGGGTCGTGGTCGTCGGTTATTACTAGTGTCTCGATACCCTCCGTTGAAGGACGAATAGACACACCATTAATGTTTAAAGAGAGCTTAATAAAAAAGAAACTCCGTGAGGCCGTTGTTTAACTGTTGGGTTTGAAATTGGAGGCCGCGGGTTCGGTCCGCGTGGAGACAAATGTTTTTGTGATCCACAAGTACGTATTTGTTTCCGATACCACCAAGACAAGACCTGTATAACTAAGCATCTATCAAGTTAAATATTCTCATTATGTCCTATTTTCATCATACAAGCTTTATCCTAAAAGTATACTTTAGACTGTCCTCTTTTTTTTTCTTATATTATGGCATGAGATTGCCTCGAGCGACACGACCGCCATTTGTACTTTTATTATATTTAGCGTAATTCGTTTGTTTTATGATTTATTTAGTGTACAAGAAAGAATAAAGTAAGTGGACAGTTTACGTAATAAATGAATTAGTTTATTTTTGTCATTTATAAGTATTTGTCGTATGTTTTTTATATATATTTGCATTTCACTATCATCCTTAACTAAGGTATTATTACATCATATCTTACTTCCGATTGGTTTTCTGTGAGACTGTCGAGATTAGTTCAGCACATTATAATGGCATGACGTATTTTCTATAAATAAGTGTACAATCAGGGCAAATTACGTAATTAATGATTTTTGATGCGTATTTTTATGTATTCGCCTTCGATTATCTCCTTTACTTAAGGTATTTTGATAGCAGATCTCACTTACAATTAGTTTCCTGTGAGAAGGTCTAGATTCACAAACGCATACCAATATTATGACGTATTTTCTGACTAAACTGCATCTGAATCATATTCTAAGATCTGCACAAGTGACTAATTACAAAAAAAAATTGTACAATTGATGACGTCATACTAGTGGCTGGAAGAAATGAAGTTATAAGTGAATTGTGATGACGTCAGTATGAGGTTTGTGGTGTTCTGAACAGCTTGTCATTCTAGAGAGTCATTGTGTCGCGTCGTGTCGTGGGAAAGCTGGTATAAAATATAGGGTATTCGATCGTTGTGCTATTTAATTATAATTTAAGCAATACGAATCAGTAGAAATAATTATTGCATTTGTTATTTCTGTATAGGTATATTGTTTTTTTGTTAAATATCATTATCCATTAACCGGCTTATTTTGGTCTGGGAACCATGCTATTTCAAAAGATACATATTTGTACTGGTTATAGGTCTCTCGTATGTGAAAAGCCGCCTGGTGGTACCTACACCATCGTAATGTCTATTTCTCCCGCCGAACAGCAGTGTAAATGCACTGTGTTTCGGATTGAGGGACATTGTAGCCAAAGTAACTACTGGACATATTGAAAGTTCACACCCAATTCACAGGATGGCAAGCGTATTTTTTTTATCGTAGCGTAGTGAGATGCCAAGCTTTGCTTAGTAATTCAATTTTTTTGGTTATCTACTGTTCATGAGCGGTTGTAGCGCATACCTCGTGTAAATGAATGGGTCTGTCATATACTCAAAGAACGAAGAGCTAATTTTAATAATTTCACAAAATACAAAAGCTTGCGATGTAGTAATGACAATAAATAATAATTTTAATGCAATCGTGTACATGCCGGAAACTGCGTACGAGCGATGTCAACTTCATGTTGCGACAAGTATAATGATATGTTTCATTGTTTCTGAATTGTATTGTGTACGTTTGTAAGATCATTACTTATTGCCATGAAGGACAAAATATGGTAGTCACATAATAGTGAAGTTTTATCATTTAAAATTTAATATTTGGGATATTTCTGTGTCTAGATTAACGAGGGCCTTACCAGCACTCTGATTCAATTTGAAAAATATGTATTTTTTTATTGCATTGAATAGCGAGACGAGCATGGCATTTGCCTGATAGTAAGCGGTACGAACGCTCATGGACAGTAGTAAGACCAAACAACACCATAAATTACAAAGCAATGTTGGTTAATCCACTGAGCTCGCTATATTGAAACATACGATGTAAAGTTTCAATCTATGTAGTAGTTTCTTTGTCTACAATGTACTTCAATCCGTAACACAACAGTGCGTTTATACTGCTGTTTTTGAGAGAAATGAGCATTGCAGTGTTATCTACTTAGACGGCCTCTCGCATATGAGAACCCCACTAGTTTAAATATCAGTATTTATTTACCGTCACCATAAAACTAAGTCCACGCAAAAGTGATGTTTTGATAAATAAATAATAATCCTAGTAAGCCTACTTACCCAAAGTAATTAGAGCATAACATTATAAATAATTAAATTCTACAATATTTATGAAAACAATACATTAATTAAAATACCTGGGATTTCCTGCAGTTGATTTATTGGACAGGTTGAGGAAACTTTTCATTTATTTTTTCATATCATATTATTAATTCTAAATTATAAAAATTGATTTGATTAAGTTTAATGCTGTTTTATTATAACAATTTCAGAAAGTATGGTATAAAAACTTATCAATTAAATAATATTGCGGACGACTGCTCGAAGAAGAAAATTATCTTTTGTTACATAATCATTAAATAACATTAATAATATTTTCATAGATTTATTTTTTCAAAACTGCCACACACTTCGTAGTTTCCATATAGATAAACACATGACGTATTATAACACATGTTCACTTTTGCCTACATGTTGTTCAAACGAACCGTGAAGGAACAATTAAGCAGCCCACCATAGGGGTCCGACTAAAAGTGATCACGTTTCTCGTGTGGCGACATTTTCGATACATTGTATGCACGTATCATTTATCAGTTCTGGTATGGACAATGTAATTTCATTTATACTAATAAAATCAATGCGAGAGTTTGCATGTATAGAATATACATATTTATTGAACACCACATACTAATAAAAAGACAAAAAAAATACTCCTTTAAATAAAGGTGACATTTGGCGGTTTTATCACTTCCCGCGATTTATTGAAAACAAACATTAGATGGACTGGATTGAAAAGAAGCTAGGAAGAAAATGGTGGTCACAACAAAGGCAAAATAAATAATGAAAAATAGTAATCAGAAAAGAAAGTAATATGGACCTATTGAGACTTAACATCTTATATCTCAGGATTGCTTTGTAATTCATGGTGTTATTTTGTCTAATGTCCATGAGCGGACGTATCGCTTACCATTAGGCGAATGCCATGCTCGTTTCGCCCTTCATAGCAATAAAAAACAAACATTTTCACGTCTGAAATCTCATAAAATTTTACACATTTTCAAGAATACAGAATAGAACATAGAGTACTTTTAATCCAAAAAGTAATTACTAGTTCAGAGGGATAACAAATAATTGTTAGACAGTCGTCCGAGACCATAGCGATTTATATGAATTTCTATGGTATGTAAGTCCACCAACCCGCACTAGGCCAGGGGCCCTACTATATTCATCCGAAACGAAGTTCGAAACTTCGGACGATTTAGTTTTTTATACGATACGAATGTATCTACTCTGTAAAAGTTCGAATTTGTATAACGTACATCGTAACCATAAGTCTATGGTTACGACCATAAGTCAATAACGACCATAAGTAAATTATGTAGGTACATTGGTATCGTATATTAACTTCGATCATCCGAAGTTTCGAACTTCGTTTCGGATGAATATAGTAAGGCCCCAGTGTGGTGGACTATATGGCCTAACCACTCTCAATTGTACTCTCGATTGTAGAGTAGGCCCGTGCCCTGCAGTGGGACGTACGAGTATATGGGCTGATACAGAGTCGTCCGAAATAACTACGATGGATCGGCATAAAACCCGGCATACATAAATTAATATGCTGAAACTGAATGCCTCAATAGCAGAAATAAATTACTCTCGAGTTGTCTGATGTACATAAGCGAAGCCGCGAGAAAAACCTAGTATATTATGTATTAATCATTTGATAGAGTACGCTGCGCAGAGTAGCGAAATAAAGGCTATAAATCGAAGGAAATGGATTCTATCACCGATTTGTACAATGTTGGTGTTAATAAATAATACATTTGTGTGTAAAAGCGCACTTTCAATTGTAATTACAAGACTTTGTAGTTGTGACTACGAGCTATCTATGTTATTGTTTGAAACTTTGTGACTGTGTATGTAACTATGTGAACTATGTTGGGTGTATTATTCAATATATATTCTTGAAAATTACCTATAATTAAAAATAAACGTCGGTTTTTTTTGCGATTGTCACTATAAATAGCTAACCTGGCTTTGTTTTTGGTCGCTCTTTTGACACCTATACTCCGTAGATCCCATTACAGGGCACGGGCCTCCTCTACAATCAAGAGTACGATTGAGAGTGGTTAGGCCGTATATTTTTGATGTATCTTCATAAACTACTCTGAAAATCTGGTATTATAGAGAAATCATAGAATACTTTCAGTCTATAGTCTAAAACGACCGATCCCTGGAAACAAATTGTATTCAATATGCACTATGAATGTTTTTTTATTCATTCGTTCGAATGAAAGTCCCTCTCACACATTTAGGTGTGACGTTAGGAATGTGTCAAAATATTCATATAATATGCAAATGCGAACATTGACACTAGAAAAAATCTATTAATAATGGCTTAGAAACTAATTCGGTGTATTTGTTTTTATCAATGAATTCACATGAATTAAGTATGTATTAGGAATATTCATGTATTTTTTAGCCAATTATCGCTTTATTGAACGGTACATGAAAACATCGTGTAGAAACAACTGTAGTATACAGTTTTCCACTAGATTTATAAGGTAATAGAGTCATATTTTTACATTTTACTGGTGGTAGGTCTCTCATATGTGAGAGGCCGCCTGGGTAGGTACTACCGCAATGTCTTTATCTCCCGCCAAACAGTAGTGTAAATGCACTATTGTGTTTGAAGGACACTTTAGCCAGCGTAACTATTTGACATATTGAGACTTAACATCAATGTCTCACGATGGCGAGTTCATAGGAATGCCAATCATTGATTTGTTATTCATGGTGATGTTTGGTTTTGCTACTGCCCATGAGCGGTCATTATCACATATTACAAAATGTATCGTTTATTTTTTACCTACGGACCTAAGCCATGTAAAAGAATTTAAAGGTCCATGAAGCCTACCTGATGCATTATGGACTAAGGGTAAACCCCCTTTAAATCACAAGGAGATCCGTGATCAGTAGTGAACGTATATTTTATAGAAACGTAAAGTAACCAACTAAAGATAGTATAAATCATATAAGTAGTAAGAGTGTGTACGTTATTTTTTAAATAAATAAATCGACGCACACAAATATTCCTGTTTTTATGTTCTGTCGAGTGTACGTTTCTATGGTTATTAATAAGCGGCAAAGCTAAAACTTGTCTCGACATGATTGACTGGATTCCAGGAATGTATGAGTGTACAGAAAAAACACATTAGGGTAGTGTTTGGAATTGTTTTATAAATAGTATTTATTGTTAAACATACCCATGGCGAGAGTCTTTTGTCTGTCCTTGTATTATATGTAAACTTTCACACGAATCTCTGGTCATAGAGGAGCTAAGGCCGTGGTTCCTAACCTGGGGGTAATTACCCCGGCGGGGGTAAAACCTGTATTTTGCGGGGGTAACAATGAGCTGGTTATCGCCTTAAGTGAAACAAAACCTAATATGTAACAAACTTGTAAAAGCTAAGCAGTACCCCGTGGTACTGTGGTGGTATAAAAATGTTAAACTAATAGACATTTCAAAAGCATAATTATTGGTTAGGTGCAATCGTTTTAAGTTTAATTTAGTCTACGTATAAAGTATGAACACGTGTTGTTTAAGATCATCCTCTGCAGGAGAGGTAAATCAGTCACCCTAGAGGGGAGAGAGGGGTAAAATCAGTCACCCATAGATCATAGGGGTAACGGACCTAAAAAGGTTAGGAACCACGGAGCTATGATGCGGATATGGGCTGATACAGTACAGTATGACCAAAATCCTTATCCCATTCTCATCCTCTTTCCTTCCCGATTTCCTCCCAATTTGCTGGGCTGGCAACACATTTATGAGTCAAACGTTGTAAATGTTCATGGGCGGCTGTGATCACTCACCACCAGGTCACCCGTTTGCTCGCTTGCTGAATCTATGCCATAAATAAAAAGGTGAAACTTTGTTTTTTTATTCTCAAAAATCCATTTTAGTGTTTTTATAACTGCTTTCATATATTAAGATGACTGAGAGCCATAGAATGTTTAATATCTCATCGTCACTAAAACGCAAATACAAATTAAGTATTTCTATTTTATTTTGTCATAATTTGTTTTTTACAACGGTTTCGGATCTAAAGAGGTTTTAGTCAAAAGTAATATGCAATAAAAGAATAGTTAAGAATGATTTTACCGTACAACATATCAATAGTTTGCTTAATATCAAAATTATGTCATAAATTATATGATATGATGATGATATGAATATGTATGTATCTATCATGATTTGTTGGGGGCGTTTGGCATCAGCAAATATGGCCTCGATTCCTTTAAATGTTGAAGTTCCAATTTCATTTAATTGTAGTACTTGGGGAATATGAAACAATATAGAATAAATCCATTATATTCTTTCTTACTTTGAACATTTCTCAAACTTTTCACTTGGACTGATCTGCTAACAATGTCACTAGTTCGATATGACATTTTATAAACATTTCATAACACTAATTTTCACCGTAACATTTTTAGACATATGTCATTAACTAGGAAAAAGTGTTGGTAGCAATTAAAACCATATTTTGAGGAATTCCACGTAGTATGAAGTAGTCATCAACGAGAATTGTGGGCATGGTATCTGCCGCTCATTAACCCGTGGCGTTTCGTTTAATGACCACAAAACGCTTGCTATCTAAGCAGTAGTGTTAAATTATTACGTTAGTGTGCGTATTTTGGGCTAACATTTGGGGGCACTGTCCCACAGATGATTTAGACTAAGACGATTTGCTTGGAATAAGTGATTTATTACGTAGTTTCTATGTCTTTTCTCATGCAAATTGCAACTGCATTTGATTGTAAGTATAATACCGACTCACAAATATTAGCTATAGACTTTTAGCTTAGAGAGAGAATATTGAATTTAAAATATTATTCATTTTGTATACAATCGATGATAAACAAAATTTTATAATTTACTACTTCTTCTAAAAGTTTGTCACGTCCACTATTTTTAAATGACATACATGTAACAATCAACGCGATACAATACAGTAACAGTTGGTGAATAAAACAAGGGCGAAGTTTCGAAGAGCCGTCCTTTGTTAATGATTATTGCAAATTGGGAGTTCAGGAGTTGAACACCCTTTGTAGTTGTTCGTGCAATTAAGATAACATCTATGTCCCAGTAAAGATTTCATCTGTTTGCGAAGGAGATAATCCTCTTTAGCGCGTGTACTGATACAATCTGGTTCGCGCTTTCCGATACACTGTATGAAAACGTTTTGCTTTTATTTCTTTACTCTGGAACATTCTACGTACAATCGCGTGTATTAAAATGTATCCAATACTTTCTATACTCGTTTCAATATAATTAAACACGTCTGAAATGTTTTAATAAAATATATTAAGCTCATAAAAAGTCCCCGGTATAATCCCTAATTACATCCCTGTCTAATAACCAGTATATTTAGACCTTTATGAACAACATCGGCCCATACGATCACGGGCCAGTTAATTTGGTATATTTACGATGTGCGGTCATAACGTGAGCGTGTAGCGGGGTGTCACTAACCTGTTAATCTATCCGATTTATTGTAAAACGTGTGAGAAGCCAATGTGTTTATTACTCCGAACATCTCGAGATATTTTAAGATAGGTGAATGAATTCCAACTATTGTTGTTTATTTACAAGGGCAATGGCATATTGTCACACATAAAGAATCACGTTTTATTTATAGAATTATATAATATTAATACGAGGTGAAGGATTTTTTATTTATTTTCGTTATATTTAGATAATTATTTCAGCACATAGGCTAAATATTAAAGTCGTTTTATTGTTATCCAAGGACCTTAGGTATATACGATTAACAAGGCTTCAGCTAAGGCAACATCTTGCTGGCTTGTTTGTAAATATGGCGTTTTGTTTATTTATTGCACGCTGGAACTGCATTCAATTATATACAAGCAAAATACCTTCATATTTAATACCACAATATTTTTAATGTATTTCACTTTTGAGTCATATCAGTTGCGGTTAAAAGTGAATGAACTTTGTATGTTTAATGTATTTAAATGTATTATTGTATTGATTTATTTATGTTGGCTTGCGTATTTATTGGTAGACATGGATGTCCTACATAAAGGACTTTGGTCCTTACTCCTTAGTCATATACGTTGCATCATTCTGCAACAAATCATATTATATCATATTTTCGTCTTATTTGTGTTTCTTTGTTTTAATTTTTATTACTTATACTCAGGAAACGCTTTAAACTGACTAGAATGTAATAGTCTAAACCGTGATGTTGTACATGGAATAGCTGAAAACTAAGAATAATTTTGATAGTAATAATAATAATTAATAATAATAATTAAATAAATTGTAATGCATGTACATAATAATGCAATTTTGCACACCAACTTTTGGTTAAATATGGCTGTACTGTATTTCTTTTTTGTATATTGATCTGTATTATTACCCATATTTGCAAAATAAATATATCTTTATCTTTATCTTTATCTTTATCTTTATCTTTAATATGTTAATTAAATATTTTGTTCAGCACTCACAACATTGGGTCTTATGTGAATTTTCCGCTCCCGATCCCGCTTCCGCTCCCCACACCCCGCTGACAGTCGCACCGCAGGCTTATTAACATAGATAAAAGCCTGTACATACGGTCGGTAGGTTATCGAGGCACAGATACTGCCGTCCGGTGGCGAGCCACGTACGATGACCTTACGTTATCTCCAACGAGCTTTGATTTACTTATTATTGTGCCTTTATTGCGAACGCCGGCTTTTTTGTTTGCTGTTATTCATTGTATATTGTTTTAAATACAATATTTTAATAAGATACAAGATTAGAAGTCATAAAGGGAAAGTTAAAAGGTTGTTATATGAATGTTATCTTGGGCTACTCTACAAATTGTAAGCTTGACCCGGGAGATTAATAAGTATTATATCAATACAGTATGATTGGACGTGACAATTTTCTATCAATAAGTGTAGTTGGTTCGAAGCCGGCTGTCGAAACGAGAGGCCGCGGGATCGATCCCCGCACCGAAATAAATATTTGTGTGAACCACAGGTTTCGGGTCATTTGTTTCGAGTCTGGGTGTTGGTGTGACCCAAAAGCCTCTCGTAGTTCCTATTTATGTGACTGTTGCATGTATTTTTATTTTATTATTTACGGCAGCCACCGATCTGTATAAGTTAATACAAAATATATTCTGCCACCACAAAACTCTTGTCTTCTGTTCGAAAACACTTTCATATTTAAAAATATCATCAAGTTACAAATATTATTAATGAAACAACATGAGAGTTACTCACAACTCCTATTAGTACTGCCTGTAGACCGCCTGGGTAGGTTCGACCGCAATCTCTATTTCTCCCGCCAAACAGCAGTTTAAATGTATGTTGTGTTTCGCATTGAAGGACATTATAGCCAGAGTAACTGCTGGACATATTGAGACTTAACATCTTATGTCTCAGGAGGGCGAGGGCAATGGAATGTGAAACATTGCTTTGTAATTCAAGGTGTTGTTGATTTTGCTCCTGTTCATGAACGGTTGTATCGCTTACCACCAGACAAAAATCATGTTCTCTCATTCATTGCAATAAAATACTATCATCTGTTCCGTAGTCGAATACAGAATGATGTAACGTCGACTATTGGCCAGTAGAACTGAGTCAGCGCTTCACCGATGCCCGAAATGATAAAAATAACTCCACAACATCAACGATTTTATAACGTTCGTATTAAATGTGACCAGTTTTATTTATTTTCGTTTGATGACCGTTCCGGGTGGGATGCAGCTCTGGTAAATTGGACGATGAATTATGGACACGTTTTTGATGTGTTTTGGCTTAATGAGTATGTATTGTTAGTGGTTAAAACAGTGATTTATTTTATTATAATTTCCAAGAAGAAACATCCTACATTGTACATAGATTTTAAAATACAAAAATAATAATTTATCCGGAGTCTTCAACGTGTAGTACATTGGAGCGATATTGTTATCAACTGTCATATAAAAAAACAAAGATTAGTCAGCGAGAGAGGAAACTTACAACGAATATACAAAACAGAAAATCATTTTATTTCTATTGAATTTTATTTCTGTAGCAGGAAAACTTATTTTACCAATTACCATTTTACTTAGTTAACTATTATCGATTGTGTTTTTCTCGCATTTCCAACTATCAAGTAAGTTTTACGGATTTACGTATTTGATTGATTTGGTTCTGAAATGAAATAAAATATTTATTGAACCCATAAAATGTCATACATATCTTTTTCTTTTTTCACTACCACCCGGTTAACAAGGCTGTTTTCGACTGACTAGTAACTCTAACGTTTTTTTTTTTCAAAATAAGTTTACAATACAGTGATTTTTAGGAGTCGTTGATTATTTAAACTCAGAGCAGTTCATTTAATAATTTATAATAATTGATAAGTAAAAATATTGGGTAAGTACTTTTGTACGGCTGAGTTAAGTGAGGTCGTCCAGTACTCGGAGTCAGTATACACTGTTCTACCAACGCATACTATAATAATATCTAATAGTTCTCTTCCTTAATTTAATATGTCTTACCTGTTCAAGTTTCTATCAAGTAATCTACCTTTAAGGATGATATCCAGTATTCAAACAGTTACTCACCAACCGTTACTTTAACACTGAGTGACTACTCACGCAATCAGCGTCCCGAGTAATGTCGCTTCCCCTTTCCTGCGCAGTTGAGTGCTTGATGCTTGAGCGGTTTTTATAAACTGTACCTTGAGAATGTCTACTAGTTTCTGTGTTTACTTATGGAGTAGGGATCTTAGTTTTTACTGCCATTATCGCACATGGAGATGGCAACGGTGCATTAGTTTGTGCTTGTAGAATGTTTCGGCTTTAGATTAGTTGTTTGACATCTACTGTTTTGAAATTTTAATATTTAGTGTGACACGCTGTCCAAGTGCAAGTTGGGATGTTTAAACTTTTATAGTTCTTGTTTGAAGGATTCTCAGTCTCTCTCATTCTCGTATTATGTATATGTATCATAAAAGCTGGTAAGGTTATCCCAAAATCACAGGCAGTCCAATGTAGTTTCATAAATGCCCTAAGAAGTCGTCGCACGCAGACTGATCTTACAAGATCCCTCTTGAAGTTATGGAAGAGGTTATGGACGAAAAATTCTTTGTATCCTGTGATTCTGTCTTTTATATGAAAATTTGTCCTGAATTAAATGACAAACACCACAATAGAAATATGACGCCTCGATCATTAGGCCGGGTGCCTGCTACGACCGACCACAAATGACAATTAGTAGTATTAAAAGTACATCGCGTCGGGCGTTCGGTTGACGAAATCGTTGTTCCGAACTGCAACTAGTAGTTAAATGCCGTTTGATGTCCGACGATAAAGGGATAATGGGGGCTTTGAGAATTCACCATGTAATTTGTGAACATTTGGCGGCAACGATCGGAATTGTTCCGTTTTCGAAATATCAGCTGGTTTTTCCGCTGTAATAAAAATGATATACAGACATTCAATGAACGTTCTATCGCGTGGCAACAGAATTGAAAGTATACGCATCGATCCATCAATTTATTTGAAATCCATTCGGTTGTTTCAATTTGATTGAGTGGATAAGCTTCAAATGTTAGTTTTTTGTCAGCGCCAGTCGTATCGGGTCTTATTCATTAGTGTGCATATTTAATGTCGGGATTTCTATGGACTGATGATATGGAGACATGCGATGTTTTATTTAAGTAAAGTATCTTATAGTAACATTGGAACCAATCGCCTCTTATCTCTATGACGTAACCTCATAGTTCCAAAGTTTTTAAGACCAGTTTTCGGATTGTGTTCATTTATAATACCTATGAACTCGGCATTGCTTACAAATGTCGCGATAATAGAAAATGCGCGATTAGCATTTTATATGCAGGATGCAGGATCTAATGCAGGTAAAAATTCTACAGCGCAATATGTATATTGAGGCGTGCCTACGAAACGCAATACATTAAGAATTTATTCGATAATACATATAAGTAAAATAAGCAATTTAATATGTGTACAAAATACCGACATGACTTTGATTCGAAACTTCATTACAAAAATTTAACGCTCCCAAAATTGAGACACGGCATTGCAGATCTATACAAAGTGCACAGATCATTATTTACCAACCATAAAAACATCAGTAAACAAAATCAACGAGCGTGTTAAAAGCCAATAAATAAGTAGCAAACAGTATAAAGCTAATTTATTGGGAATGGTGGACGCGACGCGAATGTGGGTCGGCAGTGCGAATGAAATTTTCGATGTAAAACTGTCATAATAGAGGAACTGGAGCGGGCGGATTCCAATTAATTTCGGTGCTTTACACAGTTTTCAGAATAAAATTGGATGCGTCTCTCGAATGTTGGATTAATGGTGTCATTCAGTCGACGGTGAATTAAAAAAAGTAAAGGTCTTTTTTAAATGTAGGTACAAAAAATGTACGTTTCAATTGCACAATTCCTGTTCTATATTTTGTAGATAAAATGAATAGGTTGATATTTACTCGTCGTTTGCGATACAACGTTTGAATGGCACTGTTTGAGTGTTCAGGTTGAAATATTTTTTGATGTATTTGGTTTTAGCGTGCATTTTTAGTGCTTCGTTTTTGAAGGCTAAACGGATTGAATATATTTTTATTGTTGAACATACGAAACACATTAAATACCTACCTGAAGTTTGCTTCATAACACGCAAAGGTGGTTCTCAGTTAATGCATTTAGGTATTAAGTTCGTCTGTATAATATATTATGTATGCAACGCTAAATTTATAATTATTATATTATTAAGATAAGTATATCCATTTGCAATTATTAGAGGTTTATTTTTTTTTGATTGAATGGCTGTCCTTTTGAACTATAAATCTAATGCAGATTTTAATCTAGGCTTAGGTAGGGTAGGGTTTTTTCTATATTCTCATAAACATTTGTTTTTTGATATTTCCATCCAGATTAGATGCCTTGGCCATAAAATCATATTAAGCCATCCCGCAACATACATATAAAGATCTAATTACGTCGCGCCGACCACGCTTAGATTTGGGATAAAAGCAAGTTGCGGAGAGTGATATGATGTAATACATGAAATCTTTGTGTAGGAGTCGAGGAATGCTGTCAATCAACAATAAAACGAAGCGGAGAAATTCTCAAATATTTTGTTCTCTCGTAATCTTTAACAATGTATTTTACAGTTGTCTCGTCCGAATGGTTTTGGATATCAGTCTGGGGACTGTAAGCGGACTTTCAATAAAATGGAATTGCTATAAAGAACGGAGACTGTAGTGCTCTAGACTTTGTTTTACAATATCGATACTGGAGATGCAGACGTAAAATCGTCTATGACTTTAGTTTTATCTACGAATGTTTGGATTAAAGTTAAAGATTTACGACTTTATTTATAGACAGTTCTAAAATCTATTTTAGTTACAGAAGGTGTTGTTTTTCTGAAGTAAATAAGTCCTTTCACAAACCGATACAAAAACACTAAAAATCCTCCAAAGTATTGCATAAGAAGTGTGTGGCCTGTTGGTAAACGGACTAGACGCGACTGCCATCATGTTCACGGTGGTCGCGGGTTCGAATCCCAGGGCACACCTCTGACTTTTCGGAGTCATGTGTGTATTGATAGTCAATCACCACGCACTAAAACGGTGAAGGAAAACTTCGTGAGGAAACCTGCATACCATAGGGATTCATAAGAATTTCTATGGTATGTAAGTCCGCCAACCCGCACTAGGCCAGCGTGGTGGACTATATGGCCTAACCACTCTCAATCGTATTCTCGATTGTAGAGTAGGCCCGTGCCCTGCAGTGGGACGTATATGGGCTGATACAGATACAGATTGCATAAGAAAAACTTCGGCATTAAGTCAACACTGCAACTAATTGCGTCCTAACAAAGGTCGCGACAAACGGAGCGTGGTGAGGATGTGTTGCGAGTTGCGACCGAATCCAAGGCACTGGCGCAACAGATATGAATACATGCAGCAATTATACGCACGTGGACATACGAATGCTTTACTTCTACAATGTCTTATGTTAGTCTTGTAGAGAGGATTAATAAACGGTGAACATATACATGAGGCGATTGTGAATGAAAGAGTCGGAAGGGGTGGACCCCATTGAACCCACCTCAGCCAAATGAATGATGATGATATAACTAAAATTTTTAATAAAAAAAAATAAAAACCGACTTCAAAACAAAAATCCACTAAAAACCAAAAAATAATAATTTATTATTTTTTGGTTTTTAGTGGATTTTTGTTTTGAAGTCGGTTTTTATTTTTTTTATTAAAAATTTTAGTTATTTTTATCTTTTTAGTGTTGATAGGTATTTAAATGAAGAAGATTTGGTCCCCACGCCACAAGGAATATGTTCTTTCCGATGACAATGAAATCGCTAAAATCGGCTAAAAGCTGCCAAAGATATTGGAATATTCACATGTTTATTTTTTTTCTCCCCACCACCCCCCCCCCCTCCCTTCGCGCCTACCCCTTTTTACCTCAACCACTGTAGCCTAGCTTTTATACTGAACTCAATGCAAAAAGAACCGTTGAAATCCTATTAAATTTTGAGGAGTTCTACGCTCCAGGTCCGAACATGATAATCAGATCTTAATGTTGTGTTCCTGAGATCAACCTGTTAATACGTTCTTTCCAATGAAAAAGAAATCACTAAAATCGGTTAAAAGCTGCCGAAGATATTAGAATTTACGTGTATTTTAATTTTATCACCCACCCCCCCTCACCCCCACCCCTTTTTCCCTCTCTCACTGTATCTTAACTTTTCTTATGAACGTAATGCAAAAAGAACTATTGCAATTCTCCTTAATTTTAAGGAGTTCCCCTCTCCAGGTCCGAAGATATTCATCAGATCTTCACCATATTTTTATGGGACCAAACGACAAGCACCAGCTTTCAATCAAAGAAAGAATGGTCGAAATCGGTTCACACAGTACAGAAAAACGAGGTAACAAACATAAAAAAAAAAAAGCAACATACAGTCGAATTGAGAACCTCCTCCTTTTTTTGAAGTCGGTTAAAAACCTTGAGCAAGGTTCAGGCCAAGTGCCCTAAACCTAGAGGAATGCATGAAAAAATAGATGGGATAGACGAAGCGGAAGCTGTCTCAAGCTGTCTATCGAATAAAGTATCCACCTCTATAATATGATGTTATGTGTGCTTCATTTCACAATTAAGATACGGTCATATGTTTATTCGATTGCAATACAATTCAGTAACGTAATTAGTCATTTATCCAACCGGTGCTTTTTTGACTCTGACTCTAACTGACTAATCCCGGTCTGGTCTAACTATTGGGTTGCCTGAATTCGTGGTCACCGCCATTGATCCAACACTGATTCGATTTTCAGAATCTTTAAAATATAGCTAAATCAAACGGTTTTAAGTGTAGAGAATTTAATTCCAATACACGGTTGTGATGATAAAATAGATATATATAGCTAAAAACTGACTCAATAAGTTTCAAAAATTTGAGGGAACTTGCGTTGGATAATCAGATTTATATCTGTGGGCGCCATGTTACGCAACGCTCACATCCTTCTCAAGTAAATGCTAAGTATTTGTGCATTTGCAAAGAGCAACATAGGCGTATTGAGCTATTTAACTTTGAAGTATGATATCCAGTCACTTGAGTCGTGAGAAACCACAAAATAGAAGGATTAGCCAATGATTCGTCCTGTTCAGTTGCAACAATTTATCAATTGTAATTACAGTGAGATCGAGACAATATTTAATTTTATTTAGGTCAATATTGATGAAATTTGACAACTTGGACAGGATTCTAGATCATTATTGTTATTCCGTCCTAATACGAAGAAAACTATTATAAATAAAATATATTAATACACCGTATATTCGCGCATATAAATTTGACTCCACACTAAGGTACAAACCTTATGTCGCGTGTTTTAGAAAATGTTAGACACTTTTCGGACACACTTCTCTCAGCACATTTGTGAGCCGCACAGACATTTATCTCAACGTGATAATCAAACCCACAGCCTCTATTTCACAAACTGACTTATTTATTTAAGTTATTTATAATATGCACACCACATATATAAGTAATAAGCGAAAAAAAAAAGACGACTCATTTAATTTAATAAAGGAGACAATTGGCGGACTCACCGCTTTCCGCGATTTCTTCCAGATAAACATTAGATGGACTGGATTCAAAAGAAGCTAGGAAGAAAAGGGCGGTCACAACAAAAGTAAAAAAAGGTAAACAGAAAAGAAAGTAACATTTAAAAAAATATACCACTAACCAATCACCTCCATCAATTATCTCCAACCATTTAACATTCCTTGAATAGATCCTAGCGCTCCTACCAGGACAAGCCGTCTGTATTAGCCGCTAGCGTTCACAAATGCAGCTCGCAGGTGCCGGACCGGTCGTGGCACATTACCAACCAGTCGCGATACGTCAGGAATTTAGACTTGCTATCAACGTACGTACAGACCTTTTGCTGGTTTTGTGTTTATGGTATTGTAGATCTAATGCATGATTTAATTACTATTGCAGGCGTTATAGACTCTTTTGTGGAGTTTCTTGGACACTAACTGTGAGACAAGAGGCCTAGATCGATCACAAGATTTATACTTGTGTTGTTTTGAGTCTTGATTCTTGTGAGATTGAAAAGCTTCTTGATGTTTCTGGTACCCACGTGAAGTATCGTTTAATTAAATGTTTTCAAAAATAATTTTCCAATAAACAAATCCGAAACAAGTCTTCAATGTTTATAGTGCCGTCTACAGCAACAAATTCTCGAAATGTCACGCGTAATCGAGATTTTGTTACGGGTGACCAATTATTCTAATCTGATTCGATCGAGATGGCCCGACGAATTGTTAGTGTTGCCACGGCTAAAAACGTAAATTAACCTCTAACTGCTCACTAATTGGTCCCTATTTTTATCTGTTTTCTAAACTGCCATCCGATGTTTTGGTATCATTTAAGTTTTGAAGTGTTTCGTTTGAGATTGATGGTACTAGTAATCTTTAATTATATTTTAAAAGTGGATAGGTATATTTTTATACTTGGTGACTTGGTGAACTGGTCTTACCGATGTAGCAATGCATCAGTTGTCTGTTAATGTATGTATATTCGGTTAACATTTTCTAGACAGTTCAATTTGTGTTTTTGGGTACACTTGAGATTTTAAGGGATCGTATTGATACCCCACAGCGACAGCTTTGCCCCTGTAAATTATTGAAATAGTAACGATCTCGATATTTAAAAATATGCGTTAAATACCATTGTACTATTTATTTAATTAAATATGGTTCATAAAAGGAAAATTCATAAAAAACACATTCAGTAGGACCTGATTAAGTCTGAACTACTTTGAATTCTATTCCCTATTAAAGGACTATCATTTCAGTGTAATAGGTGTATCTAGAATTACTATTACACCCATATATGAATCAAATTGCAGTCGGACTCACGTTAGCTTCTTTTATATCCAGTTTTTAATTACAAGGAAAAAGGTTGATAGTCTCTTAACCTCCTTGTGAGGTAAACTAAGATTTAAATGCATTTTTTAAATGTTAATTTTTCTATACGTAGCTAAGTATGTCGTTTTAATTGGGCTAATGAATTCTGCATGTGAATATAATATTTCATAACCATTTCCTATATATTTTTTAATGCACTATTTATAATTATTAATAGTGTGATTGAATAGTAAAAGTACATGTCTGGGTTTTACGTTTGAATGCAGAAAAATGCAGCCTAATTAGTTAACATGTTTATCCGCTGTTGTCATTCCTTATACGGTATAATAGCGACGTGTATTGCTATTAACTGCATAATTAAGCTTATAGGTAATCCATCAGCTATTGAATGATGGTTATTAAACATTTAAGGAAACAATAGCTTCCATATCCATTCATCGCTTTCATGTAACTACCCAATTTAGCAAATGGCGCGCTTTTAACAAAATGGCGGTCAACAAGATGGCGTCGGCGTCATCAATACAAAATTGTTGAGTAATTGACGTGGCCCGCGTGCAGTTGAGTTGCGATCGTTTCGCGATCATATTTAATTAATAACACAATAGATGTATTGACGTGACCGCTCGTCGCGACATTCGTGTCAAGGTGCGGTTTGATAATAATTTGTTGTAAATTAAACACTGGTGCCTGAGTGTCTGTTTGTTCTATTAGCTTAATGTCAGTTTACAATGGCAATTGTGTAAGCTTTTTTAAGTGCAGCTTGGACATTTTCCTTGTGATATTAACTATTTATGGGATATTTTCATTCTAAAATTATCGCTGTTAATGAAAACATAAAATTGCTACTTCCATGTTATAGAATAACATATTCTCCATTTTCACAGTTTGTAGTATCTAATATGCTAAATCAAATAAAATAGCATCTATACATGTGTGTGTGAGCAACAAGTCTTTGTTTTGGGTCTGGAAGATTATGACACAGAAACTTCTTATAGTTCCTCACTCCCGACAAAAGACTTGAAACGACTGTTATATTTAAATATTTTTGATTTTTTATTATATTTATACCTGATAAATATATTTACAATTTACAACAAAGTAAGGAAAAGGTTATTTCTTTCCTGACTGTACGTAACTAATTACTTTAATATATTATTTTCTCGCTAAAAAATATAGAGGTAACATGAATAATTGGAATTACAATTTATTTATTGAATGTGTGTATTTATTGTTGTAATAATTTGTTATTTATTTACATGTCAATAACCATGTGTGACTTTATTGCATTCCTACTCTTGCGTACAGATTAACACTTAATTTTATAAAGTGTTGATATTTAATACGACACTATACAACTTCATATTTGTACCAATGTGAATGTGTTGACAACATTTTACTACGCTCTCTATTCTGAGACATAAGTTTCAGGTTCATTTGCCTGTCTTTAACCATGTTAGAACAAGAGGTTTACACTGTTCTACTGACGTAATGAGGACGGTAAATTCATATTTACGTTTTATGTATAAAACGTTCAGTTATGCAGGTTTCCTAACGATCTATCCCCTCAGTTTACTATCCGCTCATGAACATACCACTGTAGGAATGAGGTCTTCTCCTTTGTAATGATCATTATTAAATGCATAACAAAGTCCGACCAGACTTGAATTTGCAGTATAAACACGAAATGTCAGCATTTCTAAAAGTATCTGTATCAGCCCATATACATACGTCCTACTGCAGGGCACAGGCCTCCTCTACAATCGAGGGTACTATTGAGAGTGGTAAGGCCTTATTATCCACCACGCTAACCTAGTGTGGGTTGGTGGATCGATTCCCGAAAGTAACAAATTTAACTTTATACAGTGCAGCGTAACCAAGTGCATTGTCCTACGTTGCGATCGCCGGACTATTTTAATAATGCCCACCGCAGACTGTTCATGCCGATAAAAATTACGATACACCACACATTCATACGACAGCGTGGTATGCGCATGTGTGCAACAAAGTTTCGATACTATTAATATTTTTTCAGGAATTGATAAAAGCATTGTTCTGTAGTCGCTGCGTTTGTTGCACTTTTATTGAATTAATTGTCGTCATGTTGTAAAGGAATTTTATTTAAAAGATACATCTTTACAGATATCGAGGATAGACATACCAATTTTTCTCGTATATAGGCGGTAAATCTATTTATTAATTCTTAGCCTATCCCCGTACCGTTCCTGCACCACAAGTATTTTTGCTACCTAAATATTAAACTTGAGGTACAATTACTATTCACCATCCTACTAAGAAAATCATGCTTGATTAAAAAAGCTGCAGCTACTATACAAAAACTACAATAAAAACACTGATACACTGATCTCTTTTTTCCATCTCTTATGTCCATACCAAGGTAATCGGTAAGAGATTGCCCCGAGCAATACGACCGCCTTTTGAAAATACTGCTATGTAATATAATTTTAAGTTTATTTAGTGTACAATAAAGGATATTAATAAATAAATAAAAGTGGATAGTTTTGAACCTGTAAACTATTAAATACCACAGAAAAATGAAGACATTCAAAGCCGATATTAAGCTATCTCATACGCTGTTTACCCTGTAATAAAATTCCTTCGTACCCGAATGAATCATACCACAACTAGGGCAACTCGTAACTTCCTTAACATCTGTTTACTCCACTGTCTGACAAATAAAGTCATTGACCTGATATAGCTATTGTACACTTCGCGTGACGTACAATGATCGGCAATTAACTATAACTGGAAATGACAAGACATACCTAAAGAACAGACGAAGTTTGGACGGTTGCGCAAGTGAAGTATTGTTGTTTCCCTACGGGAGAGTTTGTGTTCGAAGAAATATACCGGGTATCTCAAGACTGCTACCGAAAACAAAGCCGGGTGGTAGTTTTAGTGACTACAAACACAATGCAACCAAAAATTTCGAAAAGAAACGCGACAATTATTTTTTATGATTTTTTAAATATCTTCATTTTTGGGTGGTAAATCCATAGTTTTTGCTAAAATAATAATTTAAACACTTTTATGCCTTAGATTATTTATAAATAAAAGGGTATACACTATTATTTTAGGAAAAAATGTATTTACCACCCAAATATGGTCATAAGAAAAAAATTACAAAAAAAAATTGTCGCTTTTTTTTGCAACTTTTTCTGTTGCATTGTGTCTGAAGTCGCTTAAACTACCACCCGGCTTCGTTTTCGGTAGCAGTCTTGATATACCCTGTATGTATATGGAATGTAAAATATTATTCTAGGAGTTTATAAAGAAAAAATTTATGTCTGTAATTTTAAGTAAGTTAATATGTTTTTTGTATTTATTTATGTAAATGATAATCAAGTTTATGTCGTCAAAATGAATAGACAAAATGATTATCTATTGCGACAGAATTGATAGGAATTTTATGGTTTTTGTTATAACTTTAACTGTCTAATATCTGGGCCGTTTGATTTATGCCCTTCGTATATTTAAGAATACCATAATCATTAAAAAAATATTTTTATAAGTAGCCTACACCGACCAAATCGGCGATACCATCAACATTGGTCAAGTCAAAAATACACTGATCCGACTAGAATGCATGCAGAGATTGATGAAAGTGGATGAAGCGAAAGTAATATTTCAGGATCGGAATTTGGAAGTGGCGGACAATAGTATCTGCTTGCCCTGGTTTATTTATGTATGTATGTCTAACAGCCGAAGATAACCTAATAATTTACAAAACAACTCGTTTAATGTCACTCAAAACCCGCTCGATTACATCACAAAAACCAGCAGCTACTTATATTGTAATCTCTACACGTGATCGCTAAACATTTTGCAGTTACTTAGCATCACCACGCAATTGAGAGTCCATTCATGCATCGTCAAGTAGTGTGTGACGTATGGAATTATGTCATCTTCGATACCGAAGGCCGAACGTTCATTGTCTTTGCCGACGACCTGTGCGATCCGATGTACGTTGACATCTAAACGAGCATTAAGTGATTTTGGGTTTCGATAGGTGAGTCATGTTGGCAAGGTCGTGGAAGGAATAGCAGCCATTGGTGTCTATGAATGTTTAAAATGTGGAGATTATTTGGGCACTGCGGGGTTCAAAATTGCTGGGAAGAAGGCTGGGGGTGACAAGGATTCAAGTAATGCTAGTTACTTACCGACTCAGCTACGAGTATTTGAAACCCTGGTATATGTTATCATGTACTAGAGTAACACCAAAGCCTGTTCATACTTAATAGAAAATTCGTGACGATATGCAAATCAGTTACAACGCTTATTATCCGTTGGAGCGCTATAAATGATATTGAAAAGCTTCTCAATTAAAAAGTAATACTTAATTATATTACATTTTTAATGTAATTTCCATTAAAATACAGGAGTATTATATAAGCAATCATTACGCCCAGTGCTCAACGTTCAGACGTAAAACACGTGAATTTATAGAACGCAATCAATTCCCCAATTAATTGGACGTCGAGTAGGCCCTACAGGTCTCTTTGAGCGTTCGCATTTCAAATCAAAATTAAAACCGCGCGCGAGATAAAATGCGGAAATATCCGAGATATTTTTATTAATATCCGCGATTAGGTTATTGCGAAGCTATCGTGGATTCCACGGGACAATAAAACGCAGCGGCGTGCGGTGGCACATCACGAAATATTAGCTCATACCGCGCTCAGCGGCCTCGCAGTTTATTGCACCAGGGAAATACCTGGTTTTCACACTATATTGATTTATACCATTCATAGACGGCCATGATGGTCCACGTTCCGCGCCCGGCGCATGGTTGCGGTTTAAAAGCCCGCTTTGTGATGGATTTTTTCATCTCCGTTTGTGACCGTTTAAATGCGTATTTGTATGGAACGCTTTTCGGGTATGCCGTGAAAGGGTGTTGTTTGCACGGTTTGATAGCAATGTAGAGGTTTTAAACGCCTAACTTGTTTTTTGTTGATGTTTTGTCAGTTGTGGGCAAAGGAAAATAAATTCGTGAAACCTTCTATATTCTATGACAAAAGTGAGAAATTAAATTAAATTATTTAAAAAATAAGCTATTCTGTACATTTATTTTTTGGGTTATAAAACACGCACATCTGAAATCAATTAAACTCAGTAAATGATATGTAATAAAAAATAAAAAGTAATAAAAGTGCGTGGTGGCCTGTTGGTAAACGGACCAGACGCGGCTGCCAAGATGTTCACGGTGGTCGCGGGTTCAAATCCTAGGGCACAGCTCTGACTTTTCGGAGTCATGTGTGTATTGATAGTCAATCAACACGCACTAAAACGGTGAAGGAAAACATCGTGAGGAAACCTGCATACCATAGCGATTCATAAGAATTTATATGGTATGTAAGTCCACCAACCTGCATTAGGCCAGCGTGGTGGACTATATGGCCTAACCACTCTCAATCGTACTCTTGATTGTAGAGTAGGCCCGTGCCCTGCAGTGGGACGTATATGGGCTGATCCAGTATCCAGTAAATGATATGTATTTTTTTAGTTTACAAAATCTGTCTGTTGGTCATCCCACTAATAAGTCATCACAATTGTGCGTGGTGGCCTGTTGGCAAACGGACTAGACGCGGCTGCCAACATGATTACGGTGGTCGCGGGTTCGAATCCCAGGCCCCACCTCTGACTTTTCGGAGTCATGTGTGTATTGATAGTTAATCACCACGCTCTAAAACGGTGAAGGAAAACATCGTAAGGAAACCTGCATACCGTAGCGATTTATAAGAATTTCTATGGTATGTAAGTCCGCCAACCCGCATTAGGCCAGCGTGGTGGACTATATGGCCTAACCACTCTCAATCGTACTCTCGATTGTAGAGTAGGCCCGTGCCCTGCAGTGGGACGTATATGGGCTGATACAGAATTTTCAAGATTACATCAATTATAATATTTCTTAAAATCCGTTTCCAAATGAAGTGAAATTTACTATTTTGCAAGCAACATTTCTCTCAATCACACAATCATACAACCAATGGGATCTTAGACAACTTAAAGAACACCAATTACTATTAATGAATCCGTTAATAAAACTTGCATTCCTGGTGCTCTCCCGTCGGTCCCGAGTAAACAAAGTCCTGGTGTATTGTGCCGCGCCATTCAGTTGCCGGGATAGCGGGTGGTACAGGACGCCCTTTGTGCCCCGACATTAATTAAACCCTCTCGCTGCTTGTGACTGATAACTTGCCATCGGCCATAGACGGGCGCTGTTATTTTTTATTGTGATAGTATGCCAATGCAGAGCGAGGAGACCGCATTAATAATAAATGAGTAAATATGTCTGAAGACTGAAAAAGACATAAAAGTCCAGAGCAGCTCAAATAAGTCCGGAAACCAACATCAAGTCAAATGGCTGTCAAATCCAGGATCTTACTGGTTAAATCACTCTGTAATGTAACCAGTGCCGCGACAAAAATAATTATATACAATTATCAAATTAATCACATTAAATGACATATAAGAATCATTCTTCAATTTGCAATTTGCATCTGGTAATTTAGTACTGACAAATTCAAATTACGACAAACCGATTTAGCGGCAAACATTAAATTGACCACCGAACGAGCTCCAAATGGCCTTCATATAACAATATTTGAACAAGAAAAAACCATAGAAATAGACCGAGGATAGAACATAATATTTTTTACCGGCATCGCGCTGTTTATTTTTGTTAGAACGAAAAAAAATCTTGCATCAACTTGCGTTAACGCAGGCGCTGTGCACTCACACATGCGACGGAGTGCTCTGATTGGCTGAGACTTAAGTGTGTATGACTATGTGTATGGGTTTGTATTTTGTGTGTGTGTGTGTGTGTGTGTGTGCAAGGTATCTGGGCGCGACCTTGCCAATCCAACGTGACTAACGCGGTCGTCACTCCGCGGCTTTCGATATGTGATGGATTGTGTGCGTGTCTGTCTTTTATTTATATTTGCCTGTTTGGGATTGGAATTGTTTTTAGAGACTTTTTGTGTTCATATTTCTGTGGTTTTGATAATTGAAGGTTTTTAGTTTATTATTCTGCTTTGTACTAAAGAAGTAGGCTCGCAAGGTCTCATTTATTTAATTAATTTATATGCGACGAGGTTAGGTTATGGGGCTTAGTCTGAATGCAGGTGTAAACTTTTTCAAATGTGTATAAGAATTTGATTGAGATCATAGTTTGGGATATATTCCTTTCGTTATTATTATTTATTCTAAATAGCGTTAGTAGAACTTCATAGTTCATAGACCTATTATATTTACTAACGCTTTGTTAATACTTCCTGTCTTTAGGCACGGCAAATTTAAATTGAGTTGAGTCAGATATTGACACGAGGTTTAGATTTTAATCTCGGGAGTTATTTTAAAAGCCCTGAATCTGCTTAATTACTTCTAATAGATAGAGACCAGTTTATTCAATGAACGTTCACCATCTAGATTACGTTCTGATAAGGCCAATCAAGACTACCAACTCCCACTAATCCAAACCCATTACAACACTTTCAATATACTAAATCGCGCGACCATACCAGCGTGCAAAACAGAGTGAAGTTGAAAAGTTTGTTTGCACTAGTTCCGGCTCGCGGGCTGGTTCAGTTACCAGCACCTTACAAATGCAAATAAACACAGGGTTTAACGCTCTCTTAGACTCTTGCACATGGCGAACGATAAATCTGATCGCCGTAGGAATCTATGATAAAGTGTAAATCCATTCATAATCTTATATACCGCAGTGAAATGCTAAGCATCACTAATTCATGGTATAGCTTGGTTTTGCTAATGCTCAGGATCATGTTACCATTAGGTTACTGGCATGCTCGTTTTGACAATTATTGCTATAAAATGTGATAAGTATAACGCATAGTCTTGTGACGTGTAAAGATTAAAGACAAAAATGAAATTAATAGTTCGGTCTTAAAGGAGTTTAAATCAACTCAACCGAGACCAGTGTCAAATGCACTTGTTTATAGTGCTCCCTGATGACCAACTAACTGAAACTTTAACTACCGAGTATCGAGCGATGGTAGTAGAACCAATAGCTTATTCACATCATAGGTTGATGAAAAGCAACAGCGTCATAAGTACACGAAAATACGTTTCTATTACAGTCAATGAAAACTTTCCCAAACGTGGCGATACCACAAATAACACACGATATTTAATAAATAGTATTTACTTGCAAGAATTAATAAATTAAAATATATTAGTTAAGATGTACCTATGCTTCCCATTTGATATCTCAGCGTGATTCTATGTTATCATATCGTAAACCGCGCCCCGACATTGACACAGGCCTTCCAATAAATCAACTCAATAACCGTCTGATAAATTGGATGATACTTAAAGAATTAGAAATGAGTCTATAAATTCGCCCCGAAGGTTCTTCAGAACATATCTAACTTATTTATGGTCGAGATAATGTAATAGCTAGTTGGATATTTAATGTTCACCATACGTATTCGTATATGGTGATACAAAATAGCGTTGTAATGTGAGACGTGACGGAATTAAAATGTTTGAGCATAGCTGTAGGAATGTCAATGTTGGAACCATATTTGCAGTATGCTAGAATTATAACGATGATGCATTTTAAGTTGTCAAACAAAGATAATGGTAAAACCAAAACTTTGACAGTAAATGAAAATATATTTCAGTGATATCGATGTATTGTGTGGTATCGATATTGTATACGAGTACGTGGAGGCCTGTTGGTAACGGACTATACGCGACTGCCAACATGTTCACGGTACTCGCGGGTTCGAATCCCAGAGCACACCTCTGACTTTTCGGATTCTTATTGTGTATTGATATCCACTCATCTACACATCAATCACCACGCACTAAAACGGTGAAGAAAAACATCGCGAGGAAACCTGCACACAGTAAGCCAGCATGATGAACAATATGGCCCACGCCCTAATGACTCTTAATAGAATTTTCGATTGTAGAATAGGCCCGTGCCCTGCAGTGGGACGTATATGAGCTGATTCAATAAACTAATATCTCATAGTTTTCTAAATCGTCTATAAGACTACAACTGCTTTGGTACATTTTGTAGCGGCGAAGAAGAAATGACGCAACACAAATACTAGTAATATATACAGTATACGTCAAAGATATGGCTTTCGCCTTGACAACAGTACATAACATTCTATCATTTTACCACATATTTAAAAATATTAAAACCACTATTCTGTTATCACTAACAGTTGCGGATGCGTATTGATAACTCTAATAAATTCGTATAATAGTTTGACATTGTGAAACTATTATTTAGGATTTTATCGTGGATTTGGTTTAATTTTTTAATTGTGTAACTTCCCGGCGTTTCGATTACTTTATAGCTTCCGTGGTCGCGGGGCGGAATGAGATATAAGTCATACACTCAGTGACTGATACAATTTAACTACCGTAAAAAATCGTAAATATAATTTTTATTTCAATGTGTAACGTTCGCGTTAATTTAAGAAACTATTATATACAGGGTATATCAAGACTGCTAGCGAAAATGAAATCGGGTGGTAGTTTTAGTGCCTGCGGAAACAATGCAACTAAAAACTTTGCGTGAAAAGCGACGAATTTTGTTGTTATTTTTTTCCTATCGTCGTATTTGGATGGTAAAGACATAAGATTTTCTAAAATAAAAGTGTACGCCTTTTTATTTTTAAAGACGTTATGGTACGCAAGTGTGTAGTTATTATTTTAGCAAAAGCTATGGATTTTCCGCCCGAACACGATGATATTGTGAAAACACAAAAAATGACGCTTTTCTTTGCGAAATTTTTGTTGTGTGTGTACTATGTAGTCACTAAAACTACCACCTGGTTTGGTTTTCGGTAGCAGTCTTGATATACCCTGTATTGATATGTTTTATCACTATGGTAAAATTAAATACCCAACGTCTAATAAATATTCAAAACTAAGATTCCACTTTTCCAAAACTCGCTTGAACTTCAGTTGAACAAAAACCCCGATGTCTAGACATGTTCACAGCCTAAGATATTCTTCAGTACACGATATAAGCTGTTGATGTCCAATCATAAAACACTTATATCCACGTTTGATGTATATGTATGCGGCCCGCCATGAATATTTAACGCCGAGTGAGCTCCGCGCCTCGACAATGTTGCCTGTGCATTAATATGTGCTTGAGATATTTTTATGGACCCTGAAGGCTGCGAAATGCGATGTAATACCACCATCGGTGTATCAATTTGAGTTTTGTTTTGTTTATTTATAGTTTAAGAGGGATTAATGATGGAAATTACGTTGTACTTTGCTATTGTTATACATATTTATGTTTATTTATATCACTACTGGTTTACTGGTGGTAGGTTTCTCATATGTGAGAGGACACCTGGTTTGGAACTACCGGTAGCTCTGTTTCTCCCGCCAAATAGCAGTGTAAATGCATAGTTGCGTTTTGGATTAAAGGACATAGTAGCCAGACTAACTACGGGACATTTGAGACTTAACATCTTATGTCTCGGGATGGCGAGCGCAATGGAATGCCAAGCATTGCTTTTGATTCAATGTGTTGTTTGGTTCTGCTACCGTTCATGAGCGGTCGGTACCACCAGGCGAACGGCATGCTCATTTTGCCATTAATACTAATAAAAAAGCTATTACTTCTTCTTTTACCTGCCGTTAACCCGGTCGGTGCCAGGGTATAATTATTACTATTTATTTATTTACGCAACTGCCAACATTTGCTCTACGTATGTACGAGTGTGAAAATAAATTGCCGAAAGGAATTATGAAAAACATTGATATTTTTGTCTTTGAAATTTTAATACTATTCAAATTAATTACGAATTACATACAAGTATGACGAATTGTGTTGTCTCCCATCAACAAGTCGCTCTCTTTAAATTTAATATATTACTAAACGCCATAGTCGTCTCATTAATCGCATAAAGCATAGATACCTGTGCTGTGAATCTAGCAATCCTCGATTAAATTTGCAGTTCCGGCAATACACTGGGTGTGACTTTTTGATTTGATATATCCCATCAAATACAGAGCTCATTATGGCGACCGGCTTACCACCTGTCACATCTTGGCATGGAATTAAGTTCGCCCTATTGTGGGTGGTATTAAAAGCCTCCCTGCAAACCCTTCAAGCGATATAGGTACATGTGTGCATCCATCCATCCATCCATCAGCCAAAGGAAGTCCACTGCTGAACATAGGCCTCCCCCAATGATTTCCACAGAGACCTGTTGGAGGCAGCCTGCATCCAGCGACGTCCCGCGACCTTTACCAGGTCGTCGGACCATCTTGTGGGTGGACGTCCTACGCTGCGCTTTCCGATACGCGGCCTCCATTCGAGCACTTTCCGACCCCATCGGTCATCAGATCTCCGCGCTATGTGCCCTGCCCATTGCCACTTCAACTTGCTAATCCGGTGGGCTATGTCGGTTATTTTAGTTCTCCTACGGATCTCCTCATTTCTGATTCGATCTCGTAGGGAAACCCCGAGCATAGCCCTCTCTCCATAGCTCGTTGAGTGACTTTGAGCTTCCTAATAAGGCCCATAGTGAGAGGCCACGTTTCGGTGCCGTAAGTCATCACTGGCAACACACAACTATCGAAGACTTTCGATTTAAGGCACTGAGGTATTTTGGACGAGAAGACGTCGCGTAGTTTCCCGAACGCTGCCCAACCGAGATGGATTCGACGATTGACCTCTCTCTCGAAGTTGGACCTGCCTAACCGGACCACTTGTCCTAAATAGACATATTCGTCAACAACTTCAAGAGTCGAGCCCCCAACACCGATGGGGGTGGGCACAACATGGACATTCGACATGATCTTCGTTTTGTCCATGTTCATTTTAAGACCCACCTGTTGGGAGACCCGATTGAGGTCTTCGAGCATAGTGCTAAGGTCTTCCAGCGATTCTGCCAAGACTACAATATCGTCGGCAAACCGAAGGTGAGTGATATACTCGCCGTTGATGTTGATGCCGAATCCTTTCCACTGCAAGAGCTTGAAGGCATTTTCCAGCGCGACAGTGAACAGTTTCGGAGATATGACATCTCCCTGTCTCACGCCTCTCTGTAGTGGAATAGCCTTCGTACTCTGATCTTGTACTCGGACCGACATGGTGGCGTTGTTGTATATACACTTCAAGACTTCGATGTACCGGTAGTCGATATGGCACCGCTGGAGAGACTGTAGCACAGCCCAAGTCTCGATCGAATCAAAGGCTTTCTCATAGTCCACAAACGCTAAACAAAGCGGCAAGTTATATTCCTCGGTTTTTTGTATAACTTGCCGAAGCGTATGGATGTGGTCTGTGGTACTAAAGCCTTTTCGGAAACCGGCTTGTTCGGGAGGCTGGAAGTCATCAAACCTGCGTTCGAGACGATTTGTGATGACCCTCGAAAACAACTTATAGACATGGCTCAGGAGCGAGATGGGCCTGTAGTTCTTCAGCAAAGTATTATCACCTTTTTCGAAGAACAGTACCACCACGCTCCTGCTCCATGCCTCTGGCGTTGAGCCCTCGAGGAGAACGGAATTGAAGAGCCTCTGAAGGACTTTCAGTACCGGCGTTCCGCCCGCTTTCAGAAGCTCTGAAGTTATTCCGTCCTCGCCCGGCGCCTTGTTGTTTTTAAGTTGCTTCAGGGCCATCTCAATCTCACACAGGCTGATGTCCGGGATATCATCGCTAAAGTGTCGGATCAACTCGGCTCTCGGGTCTTCGGCCGAGCTAACAGCAGGTTGGGCAACCGAGGTGTAAAGCTGTCCGTAGAACCTCTCGATCTCCCTTAATACCTCTGCCCTCATCGATACCACGCGGCCGTCGTCCGTCTTCAGCCTAGACAACTGGCTTTGCCCAATAGACAAGTCTCTTGCAAACACTTTGGAGCCTCCGTTCCGCTCAATTGTCTCCTTAATGCTCACAGTATTGTGAGCACGGACATCGTGTCGCAAGGACTTCCAGATCTGTCTATTGAGCCGCCGATATGCTTCGGCGTCAACGGAAGACTGCAGCGCTAAAGATCGACGTTCGGCCATGAGGTCAAGAGTGTGGATCGAGAGTTTTTGTGGTCTATCTCTACGGCGAGGTCTAAAATACTTAGATCCCACCGTATGGACAGCTTCTACCAAACCGTTGTTTAGCTCGTCCACACAGCATGTGTGCATGAAAAGCCATAATTATTATACCTCGCAAAAACCTCGAAGATATATAATAATTATTCAAGAATTAAAGGGAGAATATAAATATCCTGTAATGTTCCTTTTTATCGCCGCGTTGACAGGCAATGAGTGTCCTGTACTGTAATTAGGCTGGTGGGCCTTTTTAAGTATTACAGACTTGGTATAGTTTACGCTGCCTGAAGCGATATGGGAGTCTAGTAGCAGTTTATTAGCAGGCAATTGTTTTATTGCAAGAACATGCTGGCTTGACTACAGTATCGCAGTATAAAACTTGAAACTATAAAAATATAACTATTAAACTTTTAAAACTTGAAAAATGAAATTGAATCTATACCTTAGTTGTCGTGTTTTAGTTCAGTTAGTGTAACACATGCTTAAAACCAAAATATTATGTACTCAAATATTTTATATGATCTATGTATCATTCTCAGATACAGCCTCCATGGTGCAGTTGGTTAGACGACGTCTGTGAAACGAGAGGCCGCGGGTTCGATCCCTGCACCAAGAGAAATGTTTGTGCGGCCCTCAAATATTTCTTTCGGGTCTGGGTGTTTGTGAGACCGAAAAGTCTCTCGTAGTTCCTGATACCCACGACACAAGACCCGATCTTAGTGTGCGGTCAGAAAGAAGAAATCACGCAATAAAGTCCCTTTGGAACAATAATTAGTAGTAATAAGTATGCTAATATATAACGTCAAAGACCCGGTTTTTTCCATGACAACATCATATTATCTATTTACATAGTATCTATTTACAAAAAGTTAAAAATATTAAAACCGCTATTCGGTTATCGCATACCAGTTGCGGAAGCCTATTGATAACTGGTATACATTCGTGGAATAATTTGATAGCGATACTAATGTGAAGAAAAAATGTTATATATTAATGTTTTATCAGACACGCATGATTATTGTGTTAATTTTATGCCTAACAGCTTACGCAATTAAATATTTTTTTTTTAACATTAGGCAAACAGTAAGACCGCGTAAAGGTGATCTTTGGGAGCGAAATATGTCGACTTCCCGAGGTTGAGGAGAGATAGAATGAGAAAGAAAGAGAAGATCCCTCATACACTATAATGCATGAGATCAAAGTTTTTAAACTACTTAATGGCAGGAAGTTAGCTAATCAGCGACTGTGATGTACATATAAGGACGGAGTTCAGGTTGTCTTAAAGCGAAATGGCCAAATGGTACCTCAGTCGCTAAGTACCATCGTCAATGATACATTCTGAGGTCGAGACCACGTGTTATTATGGAATAAAAATCCCTCCTAAGTTCACATGGGGTTTCATAAAACCATTGACGCAATATCGTGAACAATCAAGCGAGTCTCCCGAGCGCTATGGGCACATTTCATCCGCCCAACCCATTCGATTATGGCTAGATTGCGTGTAAATGCTCACAATTAGTCGTAAATTTAGCAAGACGCAAATTCATGCGATCCCGTCGGTGATATTTGTCGATTATTAATGATTGCGGTAAGAGAAGCGGTGGTGAGCGGTCGTAACTGATACTATGAGATATATACTTGTACAGAATGGTGAAGCTTTGTGATTTAAATTTATTGGTTGGAAGAACTGTTTAGTAGAAGGAGTGTAAAATAAGATATCTAAATTCAAGTTGGGATATCTAAATACAATGATAAATAATGTTATAATAACTAATGTTCTGAGTAGCCCTATTTGCCATTTCTTCATGCATAAATCATGTTTGAAGTTTATTTTGAAAACTTTGATCGAGGTTTTTTGAACCTATTTCCTTTCATTTAGGTTCCTATTAACCCTGGTGTATTACTTACTTAAGATGAAACGCGAAAGTACTGATAACTAATTTCCCCTAGATAGATAAACAACCTTTTCAAATGCTAGAAAGTATAAATAATAGATAAATCCAAAATAACATGGACTATTTGAACCAGAACGTACGTAACAACATTACAATGACCCAACGTGTCATGGTATCCAAACGTAAACGTCTTGTCTGCTGTGTCCAGTACAGTGGTGCTGAACCGAATCCATCTCGCTACTATTGATTTAGGTGTTGACAAGTCAAATCAATGTGCTGTTGACACTAGCTGGCTTGCGAAATCAGGGAGTTCACGAATGTGTATAGGACTGGACTCTCCTTTCGGTATTGCTTGTGTTCTCGTCGCTCTCACGATCTAGGATACATAGGAGTATACAGAGTTCCTTATGGTATAGCTCTTTTATTTTAGTTGGTTTAATTTTAAATGTCGTATCTGCCATGTCCAGTGTAGTGGTGTTATAAACCGAATCCATTTCGCTTCTATTGATTTAGGTGGTGACAAGTCAAATGAATATTCTGCTGACACTAGGTAGCTTGCGAAATTGGTGTTCACGTTTAGATTTAGGTATGAGCTTTCCTTACGGTATAGCTCGAGTTGTTCTATTTGTTCTGATAGTTTATCTTTAAATGTATCTTACTTTAAAATACATATGTGGCTTCTCATATTTCAGCATTAATTCAAATTGCCTCGTTCATTAAATCCTTGGTTACCACTCCTTTACCTCAATATTCTTGCATCTGATTGTGCATAATGTAAAACTGGTATATGACTCTGATATATAGGATAAGGAAGCATTTCAGTCGTCATTCACTTTGAAAGTCCTTTGAATTTTTCTATTATGCCACTGGTGTATGAAGGATTTCTAACTACGTTTTTCTTCACCAGTACAGTATTATTAACTCCGAATACAGTTTTTTTATGAAAAGTCATAATTGCATGCTTCAAGATTAAACTGGAAAACTTCATTATAGTCCGGTCAACTACCAAGTTTGCTGGCATACCTGTATTTAACAGTAATGGAAGCCAAGCTCGATAGCTATGCGACTATCCCCTAACGCCACATAAGGGCCTGAGAAACGAACCGCCTTGACCGGCGTGCCGAGAGGGCAATTTATTATTAGAATGGATGTTCTGAATATTGCAGGAGTGGGCATCACGATATCATAAATAAACTGAACATACCGCATTCAAATTCACATAAATTGTAGGAACAATTAAATTTCGGTTGTGGTTATCACTTGGTCTGGTTTATGGTGGTTTAAAGTTTAATTGCTTTTCGATGGGAATTATTTGGTCTGTTTCAAAAGCATTTAATATTGGATATTCTCACGCCTGTATCTATGAGAGGGTAGGTAGAGGTGTTACTAATTGCACACAGATTTTGCTGACCATATCCATACCAATGCTGGTCGTAAATACCAGTCCCAGGTGAGACTTGATAAGATTTCTCAAACTTAAAATACGCGGAATGGGGTACTAGACCTGGGAACCAACCCAAGAACAACACCAATAAAGGAATAAAATATTACAATAACTTATTTTATTTTATTTTAAACCAAAACGTCAACCGCGATACTTACTATCGTTTCTGACACATTTTTGTATCAATTGGCAAACCACACTGAGAACTATAAATAATTACACTGATAACTTTTTCACATAACATGGTTCAGTTAACCAATAACTTCAACTGCGAGAGTTCGGATCGTTTTATAGTTGAACGGAACTTTTAGCTTAAACTAACGAGTTTTCTGCCATTCGAATACTAAACACAACGCGAAACAATATAGTCATCAACGCACAAAGTTTAGCCACGCCGAAATAACTTGATAATGCCAAGTTTACACACTTGAGTAGTTCAACACAGCTCCCGGGGAATTATCTAAGTAACCCTCCAACGGGCATCACTATGGAGTGTGGAGTGGGGGTACAACATACCCCATTGTTAACCTCTCACCAACATCGGCGACTGTTTTGTAAATACCTCGTTTGTATCGAGAGGTTCGGCTGCGTGTGAAAGTACTGGAGTGTAATCGTTGTAGGGTTATCGATGGGTTGTGTACGGATTTGTCGGATCGCTCTGCTGTATCGATTTTATTGTTAAGTTTTATTGTCTATAGATGAGGGTTGAATTTTAAATTCGAATCGTTTGGGATTCATTTTGAAATAAGGGACAATACACAACGGAATAAAAGAATTAAAAATTTAATAAAATTATCAGTCAATGTAGTCCTGACCCCACACTAGGAAATTGGTCGTGTTACATGGGTATAAAAAAATATGAGGGGGATTTCGGTTGTACAATATCTCGAACTGGCGTCAGGCGTGCTATGGTTTTTGTGCGTAATTATTACACTGAGTTGAAAAAAAAAAGTTTAATATTGGTGTCAATAGAGTAGGTCGTTTTTGTTTAAACTAATGTAGGTACAACGCTTTTAGATTACGACCAATGTAATTTTGCTTGAATCTTTGCTCAGCCACAAAATATATTCATGTCAATCATTTACTAATACATAGTTACTAAACAATTCACGCAAGTTTAACATAATTGATGTTTTCTACTCTTCCATTGTTATCAAATAAATTAAACATATTTAAAGTACATAATATTTCTTCCCGGTATGAATATAAAGTATTTTTAGTCGTCTAAGAAGTACTTCAGGCTGCTCAAAGTTATATATATTTGGAACAAACATTAACTGATGTTTGTTCCAAATATATCACGTCAAAGTCTTAAAGGGCAAGGTCTAAAAATACATTTACTTATAATTAAGTGATGCTAATTCTGTGCGACCTTTTCCTTGAGAGATCTAAAGACGGTTTATCGAAATATATACGTCTTATTTATAGGGGAAATTGGAGCGATTATTTATCAAGTCCACTTCTTGTATTCTTGTTAAAACAATATTAAGTATTTTGGACTTTTGTTCTAACAAACTGCTTATTTAGTTTCTATATTGGTTTATTAGATTTACGCGAATGTTACACATTGAAATAAAAGTATTACCTACGAATTTTATCGCGAATTTGGTTTACATTTTTAACTACCCGCTACGTTTCGATTACTTTACTATCATTCGTAAATAATAGCTTTATTTCAATATTTAGTTTCTTATATATAATAGTTTAAAATCTAATCGCATGAGATCGCAAAGTCCAGTAAGAATAGACGAAATTACGTCCCAGCAGTGAGACTTGTGCAAATCCAATTTATTCCCTTAATTTGTTCCCCAATAATAAATCATTTTATAATTCCTCAAAATTGCACATATTTCACCAGCGATTTAACATCGGCCTAAAGGACGTATTAAAACCCGCGCCATGCGTTACAAAATCGTCATTCACAGAAAACACCCCATTAAGTAGTTTTTTTCTATCCAAATCTAATTCGGAGGGTGGACTGCACACATGGGCTTTTGGGACTCTGGTTTCGCCCACCTAAAATTGAGTTTATGTAGTGGTTTAAGAGTTCAAAATGCAATGGCTATTGAAGACTTTGTTCTTCTTGAAGCAGCTGCAAGCGGATGCATCATGCAAACCCTCTAGTTTCGCAATGCACCGTAATAATAATAAATTCTCAAAGACAAGGTAATATTGCAGCACACGCAAGGGTTGCCGCAATTATCAAGAGATTTCTGCGCTTTTGTTGTGTGTGCCATCCCCTGGATATTTTGCATTTTTGATTGCTCAATTTGAAATATTGTTCTCGCTAAGAATTGTTCTTGCGAACCTTATTCTTGTATTAAGGGGATTGCAGATTTGTTTTTTTTTATTTGGTGTTTGGTGATAATACATTTACGTACATTGTATGCTATTCTATTGTAGAATTAGTATGTTGATTGCATTTCTCATGTTATATTTGTATTGTTAACATTACTAGAATTATAGCATTATTAGAACTTTTTTAGCTTGTATTTGTCTGTACGTTTCCGTTTCTAAAAAGTATAAATATTTTCGTTGTGCTAGAATATTGGCGTCCTGTATAGTGGAAAGTGATTGGAAAATAAATAAAAGCAGTCACATTTATATTAAATGGATTGGATATTTTTGCACCAGTATAAAAAACATGTACAAATATTACAATGTTTCATCAAATGAAGCAAAATATTGCGGCTTTTTCAATGGCACAAATACCAATGCGGCAATTATGCAGTGCTTTTGCAGTCTATATTTTTCCAATTAAGAACTCGACATATTGTTACAAATTGTAGTTTATCATGTAGATTCATGCTTACACGAACTGTGGACTATGAAATATAAATTATTTGAGGATATTATCATTGGACCGTAAATCATGTAGGTCTAGAGATTTCAGTGACTTAAACAACTCCAAACTAAAATATTGTAATTAAAAGCCATTAACTGGCAAATCTGCGGTACCATTTAAGTCTGGTATGTTGTGATATGATAGAAACTCAAATCTTTCGTTTAGAGTAGAGACACTTTACCCTTACTCAAAATATTATCAACTCATAGGAAAAGGTTAGTTGTCGCTCATGCCAAAGTTCTCAAAAATAAAAAGGTTCAGGAACATGATGCGATATGAATAATAAAACTAAAAATCTCAAAAATAAGACCTTTCAACTATGTACTCGTAGAATAACGCCACTTAAAATGAAAAGGTCGGTTGTCTTAGGTAGGAGTTATTCCTTCTATAACCAGCAAAAAATTGTGTAAAAAATATTCGACCATTCAACGGAACCTCTATATCCACTGATGAATATCAAAACCGGCTAACATTACCAAATATTTTAACCGCGCCTCATGACATTCGTATCACAATTTCCATATAAAAAAGCCGTGTAAGACGTCTGCATTGTCGCGAAGCGCTCAAATGACAATCGTTAGCCGAAGCAGAGCAAAACTCCGTTATATATTTGCACAACCGGCCCGTACAATACCATGAGACCGTCTCACAAAAGAGTGTTTACTTAAACCCCTTTCACACGTCTATTGTTACGTGACCAGTTCACAAAGACCCCTTGAGGTGCTTACAACAAACCCGTTGCTACCCTCATTGGTAAGACTGAGAGGGGGTTAAAAGGTCATGTTTTTGTGGTCCAGGGACACTGAATGGCCGTAATGCTGAATCGAGTAGTCTTTGCGGGGTGTGCAGGAATTTTAAACACGAAGTGTTGACGGTATATTTTAATGGAGCGAGATTTAATGCGGACTTGTTTGTTGAATGTGATGTATGCGGTTCTGTGCATTGTTGATGCGGACAACATGCGGTTTGTTTTGCTTGATATGTTTATTATAATAGCTTTCATATTTTTTACCTGCATAGTTATGTGAGCCGTATCATGAAGGGCTTATAAAACTTTCTTTCATACTAACTGGTGTAATTTGATTTGTGCGTTAGTTATACATTATTTTGCTGAACTAGTAATTTTTATAGTGATGTTGGACTAATTATATTCTAGAAATATGACCTAACCTATTATTTATTTATTAACTCACATATAATGACACAACAGATCATTTTAGTAAAGTACAACAAAGAAGTCCCCTATTTGCACAATTTAAATACAATATAATATATTAGTAAATTATTCCATTGAAAAGTGATATGACGATTCAGTAATAACACCTGCTGGATTCAAAGATTTGCCATTTCTTAAAAACTTCATCAAATCTCTTATGTTAACTCTTTTATATTTTTACTGATATAAACTGTGTTTGTCATGTAACCAATTGTTTTGCTTGTGAATAATGTTTTAAATCACAAGTGAACGGATGTCCTTTAATCTAGTATAATTGCGTAACTGGCATGAGTTTGTAATCGTTTGTTGCCAGTTGATTTATTATCTAAATGTCATAATTTCCGAAAACTGAAATATAGAGGCAGAGTTAAAAATATATATAATACATATATAAACTTACCCAGAAGAGGTAGGCAGAGATGATACCAGGAAATCCACATTTTCCAAACACCAGTACCTCCAATCCAAATGATAAAAAAATTAAGGCATATCAATTCGGTAAATTTTAAGTTTTTAATATTCTGTCAAACCGTGGAGGAGATTCTGAAAGAGCTTTTTTTGTAAAATTTAACATTAATATAATTATTAAACCATTAAGTCACTATTGACAGCCCCTGTAGAGCATTGTTTGTGAGATCCACAGCCATTGTAGCTAGGAGATAACTTCTAGACATATTGAGACTTAATATCCTATGTCTCAGGATGGCGAGCGCAGTGGAATGCCAAGAATTGCTTTTCATTAATGGTGTGGTTTGGTTTCGCTACTGCCCATGAGCAGTCGCCACGCTTATCATCAGGCGAAAGGCATGCAAAAAATCCAAGGACCAAAAGAGTTTTTTACAATCGTTATAACTAAACTGAACGTCCGATATTAAGCTTTCATACCACCGTGCTAATATTTTATACGAGTAAAGTTTTCATTTCAGTATATTTGCTAAAATCATAGCTTAATCGTAACTTGATTAACAGTAGCATTAATATCCGATGTGCCATTAAATTATTTACCACTGTTAATGAAACACTGTTGTAAACAGTGACAGTACACTTACAAGTTGATCACCAAACTTAATAGATAACTACTTCAAAAGACTTGCTGTTCACTAACAGATGTTACACACACGCGTCCATTTTAACAAGACCCATGCACCCTTATTCACTTTCCTCGCTGTTCAGAGCTTTCAAAAGCAATCGAGAGGCAGGGGGGGTCTTGATAAACTGGTCGCGAGTTTCCAAGGGTGATTCAAGGGGTTCCATTGTCCCACGTGTTTTGGACCCCCACGTCGTCAATGCGAGTGATTTAGTGGATAAAAAAAAGTATCGGGAGATATAAGCTTTTGCTGTCGTGTCCGTTTTTGTAGCGGCCTGTCGCGGTGCGGTGGGGTCGACGGATGTCGTGTTATGATTTTTAATAGTTTTATTCGGTATTTATTATAGAATAGAATTTTTAATTTTGATGAAACTTGTGTTTTATTTTGAAAGTGTCAAATGTCAGTAATTCTTGTTATAGAGTCACAAAGTTATCTGGCCCGGTGGCCAAAACTGGAAACAAAGACGTCATTTGAAATTGTCAATCTAGCTGCCAGTCGCTGACATATCCGCCATTGGTTGTTTACTCAATGTATTTATTTTTCCTGCATTATTTAAAACTAGTGAAAAATGCCGAAAGCTTTAAAAAGTGATGCTAATTTAATACCTGAAGTATAACGTTACTTCAGGTATTAAATTTTACGTAGGATGAAAAGCGTCTTCCGACCCTTCGAAAAATTGTATTAACGCGTAGCTGCCACCAAAGGTTTGTGTTGTCAGCTTTATAAAATAAATTCCACGAAAACAGAATTATGTACGTACTAGTAGAATATAATATGTAAGTACATATCATAAACTAAAATGTATCTTACTCGTCTCATTTTACGTTACGTGCGTGGTGGCCTGTTGGTAAATGGACCAGACGCGGCAGCCAACTTGTTCACGCTGGTTGCGGGTTGGAATCTCAGGTCACACTTCTGACTTTTCGGAGCCATGCTTGTATTGATAAAAACGCACTATAACGGTGAAGGAAAACATCGTGAGGAAACCTGCATACCATAGCGATTTATTAGAATTTCTATGGTATGTAAGTCCACCAACCCGCATGAGGCCAGCGTGGTGGGCTATATGGCCTGTGATATGGCCTAACCCCCCGCAATAGCACTCTCGATTGTAGAATAGGGCAGTTCCCAACAGTGGGATATATAGTATATGGGCTGATACAGATACACTTGTTTAAGGGTATGGAAAGCGATTTGTTAGAAATCTTGGGAAGGAAAAATAACATGCAAATAAAACTGGTCCACTCATTTTCCTGACACTATTGATCGAATTGAAAAATCTTACTTCACCCACTTTATTGCTATATGTATTTTTAATGGCAACACCAAATTCGACAACAGCGACTCTCACCAGGTCAGATAACTTTGTGGGACTATACAGGGTATATCAAGACTGCTACCGAAAACGAAGCCGGGTGGTAGTTTAAGCGACTTCAGACACAATGCAACAGAAAAAGTTGCAAAAAAAGCGACAATTTTTTTTTGTTATTTTTTTTCCTATGGCCATATTTGGGTGGTAAATACATTTTTTCCTAAAATAATAGTGTATGCCCTTTTATTTATAAATACTCTAAGGTATAAAAGAGTTTAAATTATTATTTTAGCAAAAACTATGGATTTACCACCCAAAAACGACGATATTTAAAAAATCATAAAAAATAATTGTCGCGTTTCTATGCGAAAATTTTTATTGAATTGTGTTTGTAGCCACTAAAACTACCACCCGGCTTCGTTTTCGGTAGCAGTCTTGATATACCCGGTATATAAATGTATTTTTGTGACTGTTAAATTGTTTTATTGTAAGTAATTATAAAACAATCTCATTAGATATAATTACATTTTGAAAATATGTTTGTATATCTTATCTATTAGGGAATACAATTTATTTGTAAAACTATTTATATTATATTCTTTTCGATCTTTTTAATTCAGTGCAAATGATTGAATCGTTATGGAATTTCAAGGAATTAAATTAGGAATTTGATGAAATATCATAAAAATATAATATTGGCATCCAAACGAATCTGAACTGGACTAATTAAGAAATAAAGATTAATTTCCCTTGATGGAGATTAGTCTACAGGTTACAACCTACCTCAATCACAAGCTCGTAGAGACTCACAGAACGGGTCGGCTCAGTCGAGTTTGATAAATGTCTTATAATCCTAATGTGAAGTGATGAAAGCATTCGTATAAAGTTCAAGTGAGATTGTTGGCGCCCTATACACTTCTCAGTTTCTTTTTCCTTTTACTTCTTATTTTAAGAATTCAATACCGAGTTCTATATCTATTTTCTTTACTGCGATAAAAGGCGAGACTAGCATGCCATTCGCTTGATGATAAGCTATACGACCGCTCATAGACGTTAGTAAAATCAAACAACACCATGAATTACAAATCCATGCTTGGCATTATGTTAAGTCTCACGATGTCCAGTAGTTACTCTGGCTACAATAACCTTCAAACTGGATGTGTTCCGGTTGCACAACAAACAACACAACATTGCATATACACTCATTATTGCGTATGGCATTTATCCTGCGTGGATCAAACTTCTATGTCTAGGTTTTTCAGCCAGCTTGCTGCATCAGGAGTGTATTTATGAAGTTCCGAGATTCCACCGGGGAAACAGCGAAGTGGGCATTCATTTACGACATGAGACAGGGTCTGGTTGGGTGCTCCGCAGTCGCATTGTGGTGGCTCCCTTAGACCCCATTTATGCAGGTGGTGGTTAGTTATCCCGTGGTTGGACCGGAATGTGTTCAGCCTTGTCCATGTCTTGCGTTCCGCAGCGAAACCGGGCAGCTTCTTGGTGGGGTCAGATACAAGATTCGTATTGGTGTTTTAAAATGGCAATTTTTAATATGTAGGTGTAAGATCTGAACCTATTTAACACTTTTTAGCTTAGAACTTTAATTTTAAACTAATCAACTTTATACTTATAGACAATATAGCTATTTTTTTAAAGAAACATATAAACTCACTATTGTCTTTGGTCTATAAAGACCAAAGACAATAGTGCGTTCAGAAACATCCATCTATGATACAGGTGCCCTCGTTCATGAACGGTATTAATCACCATCAGGCAAGCTTGCTCTTTTACTCATGCAAAAAAATAATAATTCAGATCCTACCTCTCAGCCTTTTAATAATATAAATGTCTGTCGTCATCTGTTAGGGCGAGTCCAGACGTGCTCACGGCACATATTAGCAGGGGGGTTACTCTGTAAAAACGATACGAACTCCGAAGGTTCGGACATTGTACGAAAACTTCACTTATGTGCTTAGATACTCCATAAAATGTTAGATCCCATCAAAAACATCCTGTAAAAAAATTCCAAGTCTCGCGGCTCAGTTTTTCTACCGCAAAAAGTTGTGAGATCCATGTAATACCAAGTCGATTAATTTATTTAGTCCTTGATTAAGGGACGTTCTGTATAAAGTTATTACGTAAGTTATTATCATATCAATATTAAAAATTCTTTACGTTTTAAATAAATAAATCGACTTGGCCAGTACCATTATGCATAAATTGTACGATACATTATGTTTTCATGCGATGGCCAAGTCGATCTATTTATTTACAACGTAAAGAATTTTTAATATTGATATGATTATAACTTACATAATAACTTAATACAGAAGTCCCTTAATCAAGGACTAAATAAATTAATCGACTTGGTATTACATGGATCTCACAACTTTTTGCGGTAGAAAAACTGAGCCGCGAGACTTGGAATTTTTTACAGGATGTTTTTGATCGGATCTCACGTCTTTTTGTAGAGTCCTACTTTATTCCTTTTCGGTACTTTTTATTTCTAGAATATATATAATGATTTTTCTTAAAGCCTCTGTCTTATAGTTTTTTCTTATTTTTGTAGGTATCAATTTATCACAAATATAGCGGATTTGATTATTAGTGTTCTTTCTTTCATGGTGATTGTTTTCGAGCTATTTAGTCTATTTATTTGCAAGGTTATCTTTGTCATGTTTTTCAAGAGGAATGTTGTACAGTTTAATGGGCTGAATACACCCTTTCCCTCTTTATACCCCCCTCCTGTTATGCCTCATATATAATATATATAGATACCAATCTACAACTATTATTCCATTATATACGGGTACAACGAATCATTAACTGCAAATGTATCTTTGTAATCCTATACATTTATATGAAATTACAAAGTTATTCACGCAGTTGGTGTATCTAGAAAACTGGACAGAAATTATGAAATGTTTGAATTTTTCCTTACTTTAGACACTAAACATTAATTATATTCTAAATTTTAAGGTTCTATGTCTGCTAGAAGTGTCTTAGACTTTTGATGATCGGTCAGTCAGTCAGTGAGTGACAAAATTGCGAAAGTTTGACAAGTTATAATTCTTAAACTACTGGTTCAAATTGAATGAAAATTTAAATATACCGTGTTTACACAATGCCTAATTAGTAACTGAAAATTCAGGCTTCTTGCTTTAACCACAACGAAGTTATGGGGGGTTGAAAATGGTCTGAATTGCTTCGAGAAAAGGATATATATAATATATATATATAGTACGGCTGTGCCGCTTTTTAGCTCGACTTGGAGGGGGCACTGCCGTGCCCCCAGATTCCTTTGTCGTACGTCGCAGACTAAGTTCGGAGAAAATGATAAGTGTAATAGAGAATTGATTTTTAGAAGTGGATTGTAGCCAGAGTAACTACTGAACATATTGAGACTTAACATCTTATGTCTCAGTATGGCGAGCGCAGTGGAATGCGAAGCATTGTTTTGTAATTCAAGGTGTTGTTTTGTTTTGCTACTGTTCATGAGCGGTTGGTAAGCTATAGCTTACCATCAGGCGAACGGCATGCTCGTCAAGCTACTCATTGCAATAAATTAAAAAAAAATGGAAAAATTATATCTTATTCTGGACGTCGGACATCCGAACATTCGAAGTTGGTTTCGTTGTTATAGAGTAACCCCCTGTTAGGGCGCGTCCAGACGTGCTCACGGCACATAGTTAAGCAGAATGCACACTGTCGACGGATACGGATTGTACATGCAGTACATAACGTGTCACGGTGCGAGTGGAAATACAAAGCTTACGGTAGACTAGGGCGGGAGGTTGTCACACCGTGGTGTAATGTGGGTTGACATGGTTGAGCGTAGGTTGAAGTTGAGGGCAGCTTGTCTTAGGAATGTAGTATTGTTTTATGTTATTTTTAGTTATTGCGGATTAAAAATAAATTTAAATAGGTGCGATTGAGTTGTACGAAGCTACTAAACTGTATTAACGATGTGTTAATATTTTTAAATTTCGTTTGATATTTTGTATTTTTATTAGCAAATCTTTTTCAATAAAACAGAAAATAATATGTATTGCAGGTACTTATATATGTTTTAACACAGAAGTTTATCGCTAATTATTAATTAATTTTCTCATTTATTGTAGACAACTTCATTCAGTAATATTCCTATTAAAAAGTACCTAATCAAATAAAGAAATTATCACTGATCACTGCTAGCTTACTTATATCATTCTAAGAACGATACTATGTTTCCAGTATTACTAATATTTAAAAAAGGGACTAAAGGACTAGGGAGGTGATTGGTTCTCAGATTTCGTATATTTATTACATGAACTGTTAACAACTAAATTACACGATGGTGTGACATCCATCCAGTCAGTGCCTCAACAGTTGTCTTTCAGTTTAAGCCGGCAGCTAAAACTTGGCGCCGACTTGGGCCGCTTGTTTCACTATTTGACTTCACCGCTGCAGTCTGTATAATTAGAGGGATTAAACCCTCAGCCGTGCATTGTGGAAGTCCGTTCACTTTGTGCACGTTCGGACGGAATGCGCTTATGCCATGATTGCGCCGTGTGTTTGGATTAGTTAATTAGTGTTTGGGTTATGTTTAGTTAAGAGTAGGTATTGAGGGTTGATGATAGTTGGAAGACATATAGATGAAGAATTTTTTGCATAAAGATACTAAAAAAATATTCAGTTATAAAAAAGTGTACTAAAATACACAAATGTGTTTGTGTGATCAACAGCTATTTGTTTTGTCTGGGCGTTTTTGTGACCGAAATGTCTCTCGTAGTTTCCGATACCCACGACACAAGACTCAATGTTAGTGTGGGATCATGACAATATGTGACTATGTATGTGATGTTGGGTGCATTTATTTATCCACTATAAAGTCGTAGATGTTTATAAATATAAGAAATAACTTACTATCAAGTGAGCTTTTGTTTGTTTACCCGAGTTTTAAAACTCAATAATATATTTTCTATTACATCCATCAAACGGTTGACTGTCAGAAATTTCCTTGTGCTATAAAACCGCCAATTGTACTTATTTCTCCTCTAAATTGTTTACTTCTTGTCTTATATCTGGTGTAAAGTGAAGCTTTGAGTAAATAAATATATCCGATCGACCCACAAACAAATAAGACAATATACGAGTTTCTATATGCTCACACGTTCTAAGAGTAGCCCTTACTCTGTGCTTGGCAGCATTTATATTTTAATAGCACATCGAGGGTGACAATCAACGGAGTATTCACTTTCACACCCTCCTGCACTAAGGTATTGATTTTTTAGGGTTCCGTATCCCAGGGGTGTAGACAGAACCCTATTACAAAGCTTAAGCCGTGTTAGTCTGCACTAACTACAAAAAGATGTACATATGTATGTTTTGTAATAATACGAAGTTGTATAGAGATTTGACAAAATATTTTGGTTTATTGTGAATAAGTGACTATAAAATCGTGGAAATAGTGATAGAGACAAAAGCTACTCATGTAATGTATTTGTTTGCTTCTTAGCAATGTCGATGGATACATGGTCCAAACTTTGAAAGATTTTATTATAATCTTCTAATGATATATATCATACAATAGATAATGAGATTGAGAGGAGCTAGTCCATATAGTGCGGGTTAGCGAACTTTTATGCGGGTTTCCTTGCTATGTTATTCACTGTTATTGTGCGTGGTGATTAACTATCAATACACACATAACACAGTCAGGGGTGTGCTCTGGGATTTGAACCCGCGACCACCGTGGTGAACATGTTGGCAGCCACGTCTAATCCGTTACTAACAGACCACCACGCATTAGCTCTTAAATAGTTGTACGGAATCCTCGGACCGCGAGACCGACTGGCACTTAGCTGATTTTTTCTAAGCACCAGTGCAATATCACGCCCTAATAACTACTTCGTGTTAGAGTCGTTATTATCTTGTAGTAAACTAGTATTATACTTGAAGCAGATGAACAATCCGGTCAGTAGGTAATGGCTATTGTAGTAAATACCCACTATCTAGAATTCTAGATGAATCGATCCCGATGTTATATATCTTTATACGTACACCTGTTTGTTCCTTGCTATGACAAATTTTGCAACTTTGTTCTTGTGGTTATAAAATGCCATCAGTTTCAAGTACAAGAAGATGTTCGTTTCCTGATTTCTTCGTATATGTTAAAATTCTGTTTAGGAATTGAAAAAATATTATAGTGAAATTAAATGAAATATAATCTATTTATTGGTCATGTAGACAATTAAATAGCTTTTATGGCAAGTCAATACACATAGAATTTAATCTCTATACACAAAATATTTGTTATAGTATTATTTATAAAATCTACATATCCATACATATGTTGATGATACTCGTATCTTGCTGTCTGGAAAAAAAGATTTAATCAACTAACACATAATCATATTATTAAAATATACTGCTGGATTACATTTCTATTGATATCACGTATCACGATACGATAATGTGTCTCCAATGTTCTGCGAAAAATTAAGGCTAATAATTTTACTATAAAGGCTTGGTTTTAAATGTATATTACAAAATTAAGACCTAAGCCTGTTATTACATGAGGGCTGCCTACAAGAGTCGTGGCTAGGGGTGCAGGGTGCAGGGTGCAGTACAAATAGTGGCGATTAAGCCCCCCATACGGCGCCTTTACAACGCTCCAATACTGTAACCGGGGTTCGGTTCTCACGGTAACACGCGATTTTTGGATGTGGTGGTAGTGCGAGCGATAGTAAAATATGAGTGTGGAGTGACTATGATTCGTGTTTAGGATTGAAAATGGGCATGTAGATTGAAGTGGATTAAAAATGGGAGCCATATTACATTTACGTCAAAACAAAAAAAAAGCATTATAAATTAAAATGTTGCAGGGATGACGCAATTTCTGAACTAGATGCGATATATTGTACTTTATTTTCGCTGTAAAATATTTGATTTGATAACGTATTTTATTGATTTACTTTTCAATTGATATTTACATTAATCAAAAATATACATGGAAATGATTCCATCAGAAATAACATTTCTTTTATGGAGAAATATGTATGAAATATTAGCTGATATAATTATCAAGTAACAACGGTTCAAAGTATTTAACAACCACGCAGCGCATAAATCGCTATCCATAAAGCCACAGCCTTACCCGGCGGTCATGTTGAATTAATAGAAGGGTAGGTTTTTTAATATTTAATTTTACAAAAAAAGGTCTTTCGGTATCTCCTCCACTTTGTTTGACGTGTTATTAAGAACTTTGGGTATTGTTTTTTACAACGGGTGAGAATCGATGGGATTTTTATTTAAATTGTTTAGAATTTTACGACATTAAGATATCTTTAAAATTGGTATGAAATAAAAATTTTAAACATCACACTTACATAATAATCAATAGTATGCCCATATTATTTGTGTTCTATAATTACGTCATTATAAATTATGGTGGGTTAAAACTTGTTTCATATTTTTATAACATTGGATGACTCGATTTTTAATTTAATATTAATTATTTAATTTACATGATATTTATTGTCTTGTGGTGATCACATAAATGTTCCGTTATAAGAAAAGTGCTGTGTTTCTATATCGATACAGTTTCTCGTATTTAAATATTATTTATTATCATATTCTCTAAATATATTTTGAAATATGAATAAGCTCACGATAGTTCCTCAGATTTGAAGGAAAATTCTAGTTTTTTCTTTTTCATTTTTAGTTTTACCAATTACTTAGCCATATATTAGATAAGATATTACATTTCGTTTAGACAAACAAGATTTACCGAGAATTACATGACTAATTTGAAAACCATTGATTGAAGAATAAAATATCATCAATCTATATCCGTTGTACCGCAAGGAATTTAAAATCCACAAAATTTCGAGTACGCGATCAAAGCTCGATCGCAAGTTGAGTGCAAATGATGCTTAACCTCACTCGATACGTGGCCTCAACTCGACCGCAAAAGCCTTCCCGCTCTCAACGCCGCTTGGACTAAAACATTTTTCGATAACCGCTGTTTTAATTTATGCATAGGTATATTTTTTATATTCATTTCATTTTAGGAAAGCTTACAGACTCATAAAGATATTGATAGAAACAGAACTAATAACTACTTAGCCAATGACAAGCTTTCCCATGTGAGTAATTTTTTCTTTTATTGCTTTTAATGACGAGACGAGCATGCCGTTCGCCTGATGGTAAGCGATGCGACCGCTCATGAACAGTAGCTAAACTAAACAACACCTTGAATAACAAAGCAATGCTTGGCATTCCGCTGCGCTCGCCATTCTGAGACATATAGATGTTTAGTCTCAATATGTCCAGTAGTTACTCTGGCTATAATGTCCTTCAATCCGAAACACAACAGTGCATTTAAACTGCTGTTTGACGGGAGAAATAGGCATGGTAGGTCTCTCATATGACTTTAATTGACTGATATTGATACAGCTCGATTGGTATATTTTGCCTTTTTTTTATTGCATTGAATGGCGAGACGAGCATGCCGTTCGCCTGGTGGTAAGCGATGCGACCGCTCATGCCTATATTCATAGTCTAATGAGTTATGGAATTTTACTGTGGGGTGGTGCTGCTGACATTAATACTATCTTTGTTCTCCAAAAGCGACCTATAAGATCAATTTATTCGCTAGAGTCTAGATATTCTCTTGGAGAAAAATTTAAAGAGATAAATAAACTCGTTTGCAAAAAAAAACGGGCACCTAAGCAATGAACCATTTCAAATGTTACTATTGGTTTGTTTGATAATTATATTTATTTATTTATTTATATATACTTTATTGTACACCATAAAATAGGAAAAATAACATATTAAATACTTAAAACTAAAGACATGGTAACAATTGGCGGCCTTATCGCTAGCTGCGATCTCTTCCAGGCAACCTTTGGATGGACTGGATTAATATAATAAAGATCTAATGGGGCAGTACAGAGGACGAGATAAATGAAAATTATACTAGATGTACACGTTATATATAATGTTTTAAATATAACATACTTATATACCTAAATTATAAATACATACATATATATATTAATATACTATATATTAAGTAAACAGTGAAGATGACAATACACATACATATATATATATATATACACATACATACATATATACAATTATGACAGGAATAAAGATTACTGTAGTGATAAGTAATGTTCCTTAACAAGTCTTTTAAAACTTGGCAGCGTCTTAGCTTGTCTAATTGACAGTGGTAATACGTTCCACAAGCGAGCAGCATGGATGGTAAAGGACTTGTCAAGAAATGATGTGCTGTGCTTGAGAATCTCTAGCGTTAAATTCTCTGTTGATCTAAGAGATCGCGCATGAGTGTGACTAAGGAAATTAAAGCGGTTCTTAAGGTAATGGGGGGTGCAGGGATGGAACAAGATACCATATAAGAGTGAGAGAATTCGAGTATTTCGGCGAAAACGTATTGATAGCCACTTGAGTTTGACTCGAAATTCGGAGACATGGTCATATTTGCGAAGACCAAATATGAACCTAATGCAGACATTCTGAAGTCTCTCAAGCTTTTCAATCTGGGCTTCGGTGAGGTCAAGATAGCTAGAATCAGCATAATCAAGGAGAGGAAAAAGAAGAGATTGAACCAGTGCAATCTTCGTGGGAATCGGAAGAAGATTCCGCAATCTCCGCAAGGACCCCGCTGCAGCAAACAATTTGCAACTAACTTGTTGCAATTGGGGACCCCAGGATAAGTTTTTGTCAATCAGAAGTCCCAAATTCTTGACAGTGTCACTAAATGGAATAGCGCAACCATCAAACAGAATCTGAGGTAATTGATCCATATCTAATTTTGATATCATCCTGGGGCTGCCAACAACAATGACTTGAGTCTTAGTAGGATTGACTAATAGCCCGTGAGACTTACTCCAACTGCTGATACCCACAAGATCCTTGTTGATGGTGTTAATAGCCTCCATCACTCTGTCCACAGGAGCATGATAATATATTTGTAAATCATCTGCATACAAGTGGTAGGAAGAAATTAGATTTTTTGATATAGAATTAATAAAAACAGCGAAGAGTAAGGGAGATAAAACGCCGCCCTGAGGGACGCCAGTAAGTGTGTCACACCAAGAAGACACTGAGTCTTCAACACGTATGCGCTGGCGACGACCCGTCAGGTAACTACGAAACCAATCAATTACTGTTGGAGATATGTTAATAGAGCATAGTGTAGTTAGCAAGACATCAAAGTCAACGGTGTTGAAAGCATTGCTAAAGTCTAGCAAAGCTAAAACTGTTAGCTTGCCATTCTCCATCGCAGCTCTGATGTCATCCGTGATGTGAACAAGCGCAGTAGTGGTACCATATCCATGACGAAATCCCGACTGGAAAGGATTAAGGAGATTGTTACGAGTGAGAAAGGAGCATAATTGTTGGTGGATGAGATTCTCAAGGACCTTAGAAAGGAAAGGGAGAATGGATATTGGCCGGTATTCAGTGTAAGATGCGGGATTAGGTTTTTTGGGGAGAGGAATTATTTCGGCCTCCTTCCATAAAGATGGAAAGACGGAGTTGGATAAGGAAAAGTTAAGAATATGACAGAGGATGTGGAGAATTTCGTCAAGGACAGGCAAAATCATACTGCGACTAACGCAGTCATTCCCAGATGCATTGGAAGAGATCGATAATATGCTCTTTTTAACATCACAATCAGAGAATTGACTAAAGACAAATTGAGGATATATAGGAGTTGGAATAGAAGAAAGATCATGAATTGTTTTATTTTTAGTAGCCCTATCAAATGTAGGCAAAGCAGCGAAATGTGCATTCAATGAATCTAAATTTAAAGTATGAGGAATAGAATCTGAGCGAGATTTTCCAACTCCCATAGAACGAAGAAACTTCCAAACCTTAGCTGGATCCTTATTTTCTACAGATTTGTGAACATGTCGGCGTTGAGCATTCCTACACATCTTGTTGCAGTGATTTCGGAGAGCCACATATTGGTCCCAATTTTGAGACGTAGGTCGACGCTTGAACTTAGCTTTTGCTGCGACCTTTTTCTTCATAAAGACTTTGATATCATCAGTAAGCCAGGGTGATGGAAGATGCTTTATTTTTATAGCACGAATGGGAGCATGTAAATCATACAGCTTGATAATATTGGCAGTGAAAAGATTAACCTTTTCATCGACCGAACTCGAACTAAGTAAAGGGACCCAGTCAATGTTGCTAGCATCCCTACGAAGACTTACAGAATCGATTCCACGAAAATTACGCTGCATGACCACTGTGTGTCTGAGTTTGGAGAGGCGAACTTTATAGGATAGATAGACGAGGTCATGGCATGAAAAAGCATCAGCAAAGCATTGTCCATGTTTTTCAACGTGATTAGGAGAGGATACAATAATAAGATCTAGAAGAGAAGGAATAGAATTAGGGAAATGATGAGTAGGATTTAGAGGTAGGACGGATAAGTTGGTGGAATTTAGAATGGTATGAAGAGAAGAAGAGCGATGGTCTTTCTTAATAAGACATGTATTAAAATCTCCCATGATTATGGTGTGACTGTACGAAGGAGTGAGGTTAATTAGGATAGATTCTAAAGAAGAGAAGTAATCGATACGTAAGGACGGACAATAATATACACCGAGCAGTATTTTTGAATGATGGAGTTCAACCTCCAGGAACAAATGCTCACCACCATTACAAGGTGGTGGCTGGGGTGACGCATGCACTATAGTAAATGGAATGCCAGTTCTCAAGTAAATGGCAACGCCACCACCACGACCGACCGAGCGATCGTTCCTGACAAGTTGAAAACCTGGTAGAGAGTAAGAATTGGATGGAAGACACGGCTTAAGCCAAGATTCAGAAACAAGAACAGCGTGGAGATTCGTACAGTCGAAGCTAGCTAGCATATCAGGGAAATGTGCCGGAATACTCTGAGCATTAATATGCACGACATTAAAATTCTTAGGAACAACAGAGAATTGAAAAGAAAGTGTGTCTACAAGCGAAGGAACACTGACGTAACTACTATTATCACTATCTGCTGAGAAAAAATCATCTGAGTCACTTAAAAATATATCAGACATTAAAAATATATACTTAATATAAAAATGTTATAAACAAAATATTAAAATAATAATATGTACTAATAACAACAAATAATGCCTAAATAGGCGTATGTAATTTCCACCTGCCGGTTGTGTAGAAGTTTAGACGAGTATTGTAACAAGTAAAATAACAAAATGTAAACTAATTGGAAACACAAAAAACAACAAGAAACAAATTAATTGACAACACAAAAAAAAACACGAGAGATAAAATTAATTGATAACACAAAGTTAAAAATGAAAAAAATAAACAAATCATAACCGAGTAATATTTACCACAAAATCCATAAAATAAAATAAATTAAGACATTGACAAATGCTAAATGTTAAAAAAAAAAGATACATTCAAAACAAAAATCAATTTACAACTCCACTACATTGCTAAATAATCTAACATGTTAGTATATGGAACAAAGGGATAAATAAACAAGCTGACAGTACAGTACAAAATAAAAATAAAGTAAGGGTAGAAAGAAAAAAATAATAATAATAAAGTTATGACAGAATTACTCGGCTATTACGCAATAACAAAAACAATCCACAGTCATATTTTACTTTTTGCCGGTGGCTGTGCGTTTCGATCGCGTATTCTTTGCTCTAATAGCAGCCTTGTCGTAATCGGTAAAGTCAATGTTGTTAACGTCCTGCAGAGTAATAACACGAATTCGCGCACCATCTGCACCAACAACGTAAATGGAGCCTTCCTGGGTCCAGCATTTGTTCACACCGAATTTCTCCCGCGCCGCCATAAACACGTCGTGGCGCGTTTTGGTCAAAAACTCGGACATCGTGATACCGGAACCCTTGAGCTTGGTCTTGTTGTACCAAAGTTTATCTCGCAGAGCTGTATCGTGCAGTTTGAAAAGAATGGGACGTGATTTTGGAGGATCACAGGCGCGTCCCATTCTATGACACCTTTTGATGGAATCCGGCGTGAAGTCAGGGATATTTAGATGCTCACTGATGACTTTAGCCACCGCAAGCGCCGTGTCTTCCTTATTCGCCTCCTTTACACCGTGCAGCAGCAATATCTTCCTGCGGCTACGCATCTCGAGATTGTCCAGGCTGCAGGCCAGGAACTCGACCTGCCGTTGGAGATTGCTCAGAGCTCCTGTGATGAATCCCCGGAACGAAGCGAACTCGGCTGCCAGCTTGGATGTAGTGGATGAGGTGATCGGCGATTTCTGCAGCTCAGCTTCAAAGTCGGACATCTTTTTGTGGAACATCTCCATCATATCAGCGAGCGTGTCCTTGATGGAGTCCATAGTGTTTCGTGTTGTGATAATTGTCGAGATATGGAATGCGTACAGGAGAAAACACTACACCGGCAAGTGTTGACTGTTAATATGTAATTAACACCATTAAATGTTACTTAAAATAAATATTATGATTTTTAATCCAAAATTAAATTTCGGAGCTCAAAATAACCGACTTCACTAGATGACTACCCGCTAGTTTATCCTATTATAGGTAGTTTTACTTTCACAATTTTGTAAATTAATAAGCAAATAATCGTTTTCGTCAGTATTATCATAAAATTTTGATAAAATTTATGGGTTTTAATGCTAAAGTTCACTAGTAGTGTATGCTCGCTAGTAGTGCATATGCTCGTGAAGTAAAAGTTAACAAAGATTTTTGTTTGTTTTTTCTTTAATAAAGTAAAAGCAGATAAATGTTTAGTATCGAGTGTGACCCCCTCTAGCTGAAATCACAGCTTGAATTCGTCTGAGTATGCTAGCAAGGATATCCCGGATACTTGCTTGCGGAATACGTTCCCACTCCGCGGTAATCACATTCTTCAGCTCTCTGATGGTCTACGGAGCCGGTTGTACTGATCTCACGCGTCGTTTCAGAACGTCCCAGACATGCTCTATAGGATTGAGGTCGGGACTTCGAGCTGGCCAATCCAAACGATGAATGCCGACCTCTTGCACATACGCCTCCACATCGCCAGACCGGTGGGCGCGAGCGTTGTCGTCCATAAAAATTGAGTCTTCGCCTAAAGCGGCCAATGCGGGTTGTGCATGAGGAATTAGAACTTCCGTTATGTATCGATGTCCAGTCAGTGAGCCGTTTTCAATGAAGACTAACTCTGTACGATCCATTGAATTTATTCCTGCCCAAAACATAACAGAGCCCCCACCATAAGGTGTGATTTCTTCAAAACAAGCCTCTGCAAAGCGTTCTCCTCGTCTTCGTAGTACTCGCCGACGTCGATCTTCACCGAACAGAGATATCCTGGCTTCATCGGAGAACAATACCCTATTCCAGTCTTCTTGAGTCCATGACTCACAATTTCGAAAACAAAACCTAAGCCTGGCAACTCTGTGCTCACGGAGTAACTTAGGGCCGCGGGCCGGGCGATGACTGCGTATATTGGCCGCGAGAAACCTCCTCCTGACCGTCCATAGACTAATATGCACATTTCTTACTTCTTCGAGGTTGTTCTTAAGGTCCACATACGAAGACTTGCGATTTCTCAATGCGCGACTCACAAGAAAACGATCATCCCGTGGTTGGGTACATGGTTTTCTTCCAGAACCAGGCCTTCTCTCGACGGAACCGGTGTCTTGATACCGCTGCCAGGTCCTTTGAACCGTCGAGCGACTCATACTTAGCCTCTGAGCCACGAAGCATTGGCTGCAACCCTCTTCGAGCAGCGCAATAATTTTGGTAGCTTTTACCACTTTCTCTAACATTATTGAGACAGCTTAATAGCAATAAATGAAGCTTTGACAATTAAGAATATGAAATAAATTCATAAAAATTGACTAAAAGTTATGAAAACCGATATTATCTTTTGGAACTTCTCACCAAAAATGTAGGATAAAAAGTGATTTTCTGTAAAAACGAGCATCAAACGAAAATTTGAATTTAGAACGTACTGTTTTAAACACCACGGCATTTTTAAAACTGGCCAGTAACATGTACAAATGATTGAAATCATTTTGGTACCGTATTTTTTTAAAGAAGAATTAAAATCAAAACCGCCCGTTTTTTTTTTGCAAATGAGTGTATAATGACATCATAATATATTTTTGAAAATTTAGTTTATGCCCATAAAAATAAAGAAAGTTTTCGTAAGATCAGCGATATTCATAACAAAAATATTAGAAATAAGAATAATCTAGCAACGCATAAGACCAGACTCCACAAGATCAGCAAATCTTTTAAGGGTTACTGTATACATTTTTATAACAAAGTTCCCAGTCACATTAAAGCCTTATCTATTACAAAATTCAAAGCAACTATCAAGCAAAAAATATGCAATAAAGCTTATTACAAAATTGCAGAATATCTAGATGATAGCAAGGCTTGGGAATAGAATAAAATTAAATTAATGCGTGGTATCTCGGAGCGGAAATCTTAGTATGCTCTGTATAATAACTGTGTAATATCATTTAAATTAAGTAACTTGTCTTTTCCATTGTTTTCCTGTGTAAGTGATTGGGTATGTCATGCTCGCTAAAAAGTCTGTGCTTGCGGTGGCGTCCTGTGCCAGGTCGGTCACTTCCCTGCAACATGGTTGAGGAGGCCGATGGCTGGCACATGCGTCTTACTCGTGAACGGGTACTGCTTGCGTAGACTGGTCTATCCGATTTGCTTACATTGTAACGGATTCATTGATGGATTACATAAGGCTTTCGCAATTATTCACTGCTTTGGCGAAAAACAGTATACTGATTCTTCGTTCTGGGCGACTTCGCTTCACTCAGCTATAGTAATTATAATAATAATAATAAATAACACCCAACAGTCACATACATAGTCCTGACCCCACATTAAGATCGAGTCTTGTGTCGTGGGTATCAGGAACTACGAGAGACTTTTCGGTCTCACAAACACCCAGACCCGAGAGAAATATTTGTGGGCCACACAAACATTTCTCTCGGTGCGGGGATCGAACCCGCGGCCTCTCGTTTCACAGGCGGCGTGTAACCGCCTGCGCCACGGAGGCTGTCGAATATAATAATAATAATAATATAATAATATTCGTATTAAAAATATTTATTGTAAATTTATAACAAATTATTAATAAACTGCTCTGATTTAAACCAACTTGTAAATTATGTAATAATCACTACATTGTAAACTGGTTTTGAAAAGAGCAACACTAGAGTTTCTTGCCCGTTCTTCTCTAGTGAAAACCGCTTTCCGAACCGGGTGGTAGATAAAAAAAAAGACTGAATCTAAACGATGTTGAACATTTTAACGGATTCAATAAATTATTTTCATTTCATTTCCATTTTCATTTCATTTCCTATGTGAGGGCTGCCTGGATGCAATAAAACAGATATTGATATGTACCTATATCAATATCTGTTTTATTGCACTGTTATGTTCCGGTTTGAAGGATATCGTAGCTAGAGTAACTACTGGACATATTGAGACTTGACATCGTGTTTCAGGATGTCGAGCGCAACGGAATGCTGAGCATTGCTTTGTAATTCATGGTGTTGTTTGGTTTTGCCACTGTCTATAAGCGGTCATATCGTTTACCATCCGGCGAATTGCCGGCGTGTCTTACAAAGCAATGCTTGGCATTCCACTGCGCATTGGTAGCATCGAATTACATTCAATAAAACTCTCACCTGAATAAACTTCTCACGGACTTTGTCCATTTGAACTTTAAACCTTTACAAAGTCCCCTACATTTTGGACAAATGTTACAAAACATTAACAACTGCGTGTTTTTTACCCCGGCTCCCATAACCATTGTTTCATACAAAAGGGATAATGCCCCCTTTGTCACCTAATGTATTTATACATTTCAATAGTTGTAATCGTGATTGCTTTTGTCATATATGTAACATGTGGGGTCGGTAAAAACGGGTATTAATTTATGCATGTATGTGTTAATTGGTGTGTTGTTGGGTGTAAATAATATGTATAGTAATTTTGTGATATATAGCATTTCTTAAATATTCTATTGCACGTTTTAGGAATGAAATTTACCATTGAAGGTTTTTGAGATAATAGTTTAGATAATAATTAGTAGATTTTTAATTTCCGACTGAACCTAGTCATGTGGTATATAAACATGCACTTACCGTATGGCAGTGGTGGTTTTCACGAGCTTAAGATTATATATTAGAATTATTTTCTATACAAAAATATATAAGCCCCTACTTGCTTCTTCAGCCAAGTGAGTAACAAAAGCATGAACGCAAATGCAATTTTCGCTGTGTATAAGTATTGGCGATATATAAATTGTATTGAAGTGAAAATTGTATGCTTAAATGGTTGGTGATTCATGTTTACTAAGTTTCTTTTCAACAAACTATAGCACTCGTAATCAAGCAAGCGAGAAAACCACAATTGAATATGCTCAGAAACTCGAAAACGCGGACAAAGTAGGAAGGATAAAACAAAAGAATTCAGATTTTGTTAACATAATATTTTACCTATTTAGACCACATCTACTCACGTTATATGATGTCTTAACCACAAAACATGAATATTAAATAACACCGATCCATTCATACATTAGCACGATGCGTAGGAAAGCCAATACCTACGTGACAGACAAAAAAATGACTGATTACACCTTATTATTAGTATCAGTGTGGCGTCATGAAACTATTAATCAACCGACACATCTTTATAGTACTGCACTTGTCTCTGTGAATACTGTGGCGCAATTCAATATGGCTGCCGTGACGTCATAATACCTGATATTATACCTGATATTAGTGTCTTGTCTAGTCTTGGTTTTTATAATGAGATTAATTACCATGCCATTTGTAATAGGGTTTTTTAAGACTAAATATACTATATTTTTCGTCCTTTTTATGGCTGGTCTTCTTCACATTATATGACGACGTTTTACTCTTAAGCGAGCTATCTCAATAAATCTTGATGAATGTATGGAATTGTTATAAATTACAAATACCATTTCTCATAAGTTTAGACCCTGTGCTATTTGTGTTTGTCAAGTGTTTCATAAGGTCTGTAATAAATCAGTACTAGTAGCTTAATTGTGTTTTAGTTTAATAGCTATATGGAAATTGTCATGAAGCATTTTGTCATTTGCTCCAATTCCTTCCACTACTCTACCTATTGGTTCTTCCAGCCATAAATATCTCCATAGTTGCTACTCTTGTTCAAGTTTTTGGATGATCAAGTGCAGGAGTCATCCCTTTCCATTATTTTAGCCAGTTCCACATAAATGAGCGGTAAGTAAAAAAAAATAAAGAAAAAAGTCTATAAGATTATAATTTTGACACAAATATCACTAGCGGTATCACTGTACCCTATAATGATCGAATATTAAAACCTCTTTCGGCAGCGTTTAGTTACGTATTTTTTGTATGAGCTAACGGTGAAAAAATGTATCGCCGTCCCTTTCTCTCGTCACGACCGGCCCGCTTCTGGTCACTGCATCCGATGGTCTTTACTTGAAGATACATCGGCGCATTCTACCGGCCGGCCCGTGAAATACTATAGCCCTCCCTTTCCTTTTGTTTGAGATAACGCCACAGTAAATGGAAAACAGTACTACAAGAGAATAAGGTTACAATTTATATTGAGTATGATATGTGTAGATCGGAAACCTGTAATAACGCAATGTGTACTCCTGATTTTATGTAGTCCTATATCCGTATATTTATAAGCTGATATGGACTGATACAGATAAAAATACATTCAATAAAGAAAATGAGGATGTATTGACAGAAATACATCATACATCCGGTCCTGTATTTACGAAAATTGCCTGATCTTTTTAATCAATCAAAAATTGTAAGATCTTTTTAATAATGTTTGATAAAATTGTTTTATTTTAATCAAATCGACAGTTTTTAAGCAAAGTTCTAGTGACGTCTATTACTATTAAAAATTTATAAGATTTGGTATGATTCGTTGCTAGAATGGCATAAGCGGATTTCCGAATTCAATTTTAGGTATACGTTATTTAATATTGATTTCAACAATTAGATAGTAAAGTAATACAAGCGTTTACCAGGAATAGTAAACATAGGGGTGCGACTTCATACATGAAAAATATTGAAAACGATTATTTCGATTCTAGCGCCACGCTCTGGCGAGAACGGGAAATTATCTTGTAATGAGTTTAAATCTAACTGTTAAATGGCGGAAGTGTACCACTAAACCAAGAAATATGTTTTGTATGTTGATATAAAGAACTTTCTTGATATTAAAAACAATTTCAACTTTATATTGGTTAAAATTACAAGAGGTTCCGAAAGATATACATTTTGAAATATTAGAATAACAAATATGAAATTTCGCGCGATTGCCTAGCGCGCCCTTGGACGGAAAATAAAAAAAGTGGAGTTGCGCATCTATCTCTGTATATAATTCTAATCTATGATAGTAAAGACATAGGACAATATATTATTTTAGTGAGATCATCTGGAAAATAAATCAAATGTGAATTCTGAAAACGTGCTTATAAAAAAAGACTATACGAAGCGAACTTAATACAACCTTGAGACAAGCCTTATAAAGATATCAAGTATCGCAGATTTTCGGATAATAAGATTATCCTGTCTTTACCAGGTTTAATACAATTTTTGCGTTAATGCGAGAAATATCAGCTTTTGTGTTGTTTTGTTTATAAGCCGTATAAATAGGTGTACTTAACCTAGACACTTTTTTAATCGCTATGAATGATGAGACGAATATGCTACTCGCCTGATGGTAAGTGAAAAGAACACAACAGTGCATTTACACTGCTGTTGGGCGGGAGATATTGATGTTGTGGTTTTACCTACCCAGCCGGTCTATCGCATATAAAGACCCACCACCAGTAAACAAGACACAGTTATGACATCGAATGTTAACTAATTTAATATCAATAAATATTTACGTCAATTGCTGAAACTAATTTATATTTCCAACGTAACTATTGAACAATGACACTTGTTTCAGTCATTTTTTCACAGAGAGTTTTGGTTCAAAAAACTTGACTCATTGCAGTCACTTTTACTGTCACGCGCACACAACAGCTTTCCACGCTCATGCGCATAGCTCGAAACCAACAACAATTTATAACTCTATTTCTAGCATAATAAAACCCACTATCCCTTGCACTAACAGTCAAGAGATTCTAACATTTATTTACGTCTGCGGTGATCGTATTTCCTATACATTGACGGTACTATACACCCTGATATTTCACCGTTTAGGATTTGTGTTCTGTTGAAAGGAGATGGATGATATCGTGTGGCTTCACGTGGTTTAGTATTTTGAACTGTATTTTGGGTGAAATAAAGTTGGTTTGCCTTTGTCAAGTGTGTGTTAGTAATGGGCGCGCCTGAGGCCGAGTGTCTGTGGACGTATGGCGTTGTGAAACGCAGCAAGGATTCGAGTCTTGTACCGTTCCTTTATGATTTAGGCGAATGGATTTAGTGGCATTCGTTGCATATTGTGTTTTTATGCTTGCGGCGATTTAGTATTGAGAACTCCGGGTTTAGCAGCCGTTTTATTTATGTTCTTTGGTAATGGTCATATCGTGTGTATATAGAGTAAAACTATTCTAACTTTTTTTGGAACTTAGAGACTTTTAGAACTTATTAACATATTTCCAAATTCTTCTATGCTACTCGTTGTGTCAAATGATTTTAAATTCAGAATGAAGAGTGCTCTCGCATGGTGGCAATAATCTCGAGTCCCACCGTGCTCCAAGTAATCCGCTCGTCTGGATTGCTGTGATTTAGCAGCATCAGCATCGACATCTTGGTCGAAAATTACACATAATTTGAATTTTAATTACTCGCTCTTTATTAAAATATTTGGTTCCCCTCTGACAAAGTTTAGCTTTGTAGATCAAACACTGACTTCCTCACATAAAGTTAGGCGACTATATTAAATCACTTAGGTACTCATTTTATATCCTTAGATTAAAGCTTAATATCTAATTTAATACAAAAAAAGTTGGTGCTTGCCCTCCATCTACTTATCTCATCAATATTTTGAGTGTTATAATTCTTTGAACAAATCATTTTCACATATATTGAAACTAGTTATCAACATCCATTGAGCGCGTAAAACGTGTAGGTTGGGCGCGTAATGATATTTCTAAATGAGTTGTTTAATCTAATAATAATATGGGAGTACTTGGTAATTGATTGCGTATTATAAAATCATCAGTGTGGGCCGGCTGAGGTTGAAAGTCACACCCATAGCTTACGGGTGTATTCCACTATTAATCTTTATGATTTGCTAGGCTTGAATACTTGTAATTGATTTATTTGAACGCTCAACTCGTAACCTTTAAAGCACGCACGTTGTGAACCGTACTGTGAAGGAGCAGGTTGTCAGAATTCTGATTATTATGTTTTTTCTTTATTCTTGACTGGTGGCATAGAACTCTTTTGTGGTACGATTATAACGCTGAAGTCTCGGATTCGTATCTTATATGATAATTTTTATGTTATTTTTCAAAACAGGAATTTATGTCAAATATTTAGGCTCGTCCATTATCTCATCGTGGGACGGAACACAAAAGGCGAAACGTGGGTGTCCTGATAGCACATTCCTCATGTGATTTTTTTTGTGTATGAATAACATTTACAGCTTTTGGTGATATGATAAAGCTATCAGTTTTGAAACGAGAAGTAACATCATCCTTCACCTCTGTAACCTATAGTAGTCCACTGTCAGGTATAGGCTTTTTAATTGCAGATTTCTGGATATAGGTAAACCTTGAACTTTAGCCAATAAGGTATCTATCTCAATGACTTTAGCATTCATATTCCATCCTTAGTGTTCCGTTCTAAGAAGATCGTTGCTCTCATTAAACTGAGAGCGTCCGACACATTAATTGCTTATTGTTTCTGTAATCGTTTTACTTTTAATTACGAAGTGAATGCCTAAGACTTTAATGTCATTGTGGTTTTGTCTTTTTTGGTAGATCAACTAAATTCCATTTACGTTCCTTGACGCTTCCTATAACCAAATTTTAATTATTCATACAGTTTAAGTTAAAGATGGTTTTGCCTAAAATTATGGTCTACGTTGTGTACGAACCAGACGCGATCTGACAAGATCTTTGTAGTTTTTGTTGCGTTTTCACATCCTAGATCATTATTCTAATCTTAGGAAATATTAATAAATTTGTATTTGTTGTGTAAATTAGGATTGTCACTAAATTTAATGGTAAATGAAAATATCGAGAGCAAACCTACTTGTTATAGTGAATATTACAAGAATTATAAATATATACCATAGGGTATGGAAATTCCTTAAAACTGTAGAGTAGTTCCTTATTCATCAGTAGGTTGAGTTGAGTTTGACAGCCTCCGTGGCGCTGACGGTTAGACACCGCCTGTGAAACGAGAAGCCGCGGGTTCGATCCCCGCACCGAGAGAAATGTTTGTGTGGCCCACAAATATTTCTTTCGGGTCTGGGTGTTTGTGAGACCGAAAAGTCTCTCGTAGTTCCTGATACCCACGACACAAGACTCGATCTTAGTGTGGGGTCAGGACTATGTATGTGACTGTTGGGTGTTATTTATTAATCAGTAGGTGATAATGGGCTATACACAGTTATCTACATTCGCCTATACCAAACCAATTCCAATAATCCAAGGGAAACTATATCATCAGTCTGGCCACGGGAGCGGTGACAAATCGCACCGCAGCCAACGGGCCGATGTTTGCGAAGGAACTCATTTGCGCCGCGTTGGTCATACGTTACTCTGACACATTGCCCGACTCGGCAAATATACTGACGTGACCTTTTGTCCGCCGGGCCCCGGTGTCCGCATTCAGGTTATTATGTTGACTGAGGACTGACTGGTGCGGTTTGGATGCATAAGCAGGATATTTGATAGCAGTGGCACAGTTGACGCTGGCTGTGAAAAGAGGCCGCGGGTTTGATCTCTGCACTGAAATATTTTTTGTGTCTAACACACGTGTTTAGAGTCTGGGTATTAGTAAGACCGAAGTCTCTTGTAGTTCCTGATACCCACGACACAAACATTTGCCAAATACGATAATCTTATGGTGGTTTTGTCATGCGATAATTGCATACGATTATCGCCGCGTGAAACTCTAATCGTGTAAATGGCGCTAGAGATACAATTGCTGTTGCTTATGTATTTTCAGATTCTAAATCCCAATTTGGGAGTTGAGATGTTTTTTATAATTTCATTTAAGAATAGCCTAAACCTTGTGTTAAACTGTTTTGTTAGTTCACAGAGTACAATTGTTGAGACATTTTGTTTTCAACTAAAATCATAAAGTTGAAGGCCGTCTTATTGAGATAACTTTAAGTTGTAAGTTGTTACTCATATTGTGTTTCACAGAACCAAATACGCGAAAATTTTCGATAATGCAAAAGAAGTTTATGGAGAGAAGGGGGGGCTATAGGTCTCCGAAATGCATATATGCGAAATGAATCACGCTAGCAGAGACCGCAGTTATCCTAATATGCGCGAAGAGGGCCATCGAGGGGTTTTGGTCGGTATGCCGGCGTAGGATATAAGCGTTAGGGACCCAGCTCGGACTTTAACATCCAAGCGCCGGGCAGGAACTTGGAAGGCCGGTGACCCCGACACATCCTTCCTGCGCCTCTCCAGTAAAGAATAAAGATGAGAAATGATGAGCCTTATTTGATCAAGATACGTTGATTATAGTGAATAATTCTCCACAATTTTCAATGCAGCGGCTTCTATATTGACTGCGAATGTGTATTTCTAGGTCACAAGCTTTCAAGAGTAGGTGGGGCATTAGCCAATTTTTGGCTACGGCATGAATCGGCCGACTGCGGTTGTTTCATTCCGAAATCTACGTAAAACAGCAGTTTTGGTTGCCGAGTTTCGTTCGGATATGCTGATTTGGGTAAGTTTGGACCGCGTGTGGATAAATACTGTCCTTTTCTCGTAGTTTATTTGTACTTTATAGTTTTTAGGGTAAATTTTCAAAAATTGTGAGAGATTTCGTAATTCATCATAATTTACTGGTAGTAAGTCCCTCATACCAAGGTTACTGACATAGCCCATAGGATTGGCAAGTTGAAGTGGCAGTGGGCCGGGCACATAGCTCGTAGAACCGATGGCCGTTTGGGCCGAAAGGTTCTTGAGTGGAGGTCACGTACAGGCAAGCGAAATGTCGGACGCCCGTCTACAAGGTGGACGGACGATCTGACTAAGGTTGCAGGAAGTAGCTGGATGCAGGCCGCTTCCAACAGTTCATTGTGGAGATCCTTGAGGGAGGCCTATGTTCAGCAGTGGACTTCCTGTGGCTGATATAATGATGATGATGATGAAGTCCCTCATATGTGAGAGGCCGACTGGATATGTACCTCTGAAATGTGCATTTCTCCTATCAAACAGCTGTGTCGATGTACTGTTGTGTTTTGATATGAAGGATATTGTAACCAGAGTAACTACTGGACATATTGAGACTTAACATCTTAGATCTCAAGATGAAATTTAAGGTTTATTTACCATCAGGTAGGTGAACGGCATAATAGTTAATCATTGTAATAAAAAAAAAAACCTTGCCGGTGGTAACTCCATGTCTGCACTGTATTGTATTGTATTGTATCAGCCCATATACGTCCCACTGCAGGGCACGGGCCTACTCTACAATCGAGAATACGATTGAGAGTGGTTAGGCCATATAGTCCACCACGCTGGCCTAGTGCCGGTTGGCGAACTTACATACCATAGAAATTCTTATGAATCGCTATGGTATGCAGGTTTCCTCACGATGTTTTCCTTCACCGTTTTAGTGCGTGGTGATTGACTATCAATACACACATGACTCCGAAAAGTCAGAGGTGTGCCCTGGGATTCGAACCCGCGACCACCGTGAACATGTTGGCAGCCGCGTCTAGTCCGTTTACCAACAGGCCACCACGCACTTACTCTGCACTGTACTTACCAGTTAACATCATAACATCGTAGCCTCTTTTAATATAAAAATAATTGTCAAAATTCTCACGACTGGACGCAACATTGGCGCTGCTGTATCATCACAATAACCATTACCTTTCATTCTCAATGTGTCAAGCTGTCGGTCGCCACTCGCAGCGGGAGGTTTGCTAATGTAATCATTGAGTGACTATCGTTTGAAGGGAAAAGTGTTATATGATCAGTAATTGGCAATTTTACGGCTTAATTAGTAGATAAATAATATAAAATAGTCTAATTAGTCAAACATAGCTCTGCTTTATCAATAGAATAAATGTCTAACTGTTGAACTTAGGGCTTTGGAACCTACGTATGTCCTTCTTATATTCTAGTGTCCTAAGCATCAGTAAATACGAAAAAATATTTGGTCGCATAACACTCTAAGCAAGGTTTTCCACAGTCCTGTTTTTAGTAAGCGTCTTCAGTAAGTCTAAAGTAAGTTTTAGTAAGTCTCAGCGTAGCGGTTATTTGGCTCTTTAATTGTTTTTATACATTCATCTCAAATACTAAATATATATGTGAGAGGCTGACTGGGTAGATACCACCGCAATGCTAAACGGTTGTGTTTCGGATTGAACACTGTAGCTAGAGTAACTACTGGACATATTGAGACTTAACATCTTCAGTCTCAGTATGACGAGCGCAGTGGAATGCCAACACAATGCTTTGTAATTCAAGGTGTTGTTTGGTTTTGCCACTATTCATGAGCGATCGTATCGCTTACCATCAGGCGAACGGCGTGCCTGTCTTGCCATTCATTACAATAAAGATGTATCGAAAAATATTATGATTCACCAGATGCCATTTGAACTATTAGCATTGCAACATCACTTGCAATAGTATCAATGTACTGTAACACAAAAATAACAAAGACAGCTGACCTTTCGAAATACATTAATATTGTACCAAAGGCAAACATCGTGACTTAACTAATATGTTTGAGAATTTTTGAACGCAATCTAGAACTTAATCCGTTGTGGTCACGCAAGTACATTGTCAAGGTCTAGATTTAGGGCTAGCTTTGAGTACTAACCTTATTAGGGTCAAGGTTTTTGGTGCGCCGGCATTTTAATTTGTAAGATTGTAGGTTCACGGCGTCACGTTTGTTTAATTATAATCAAAATTAATATGTTAAAAGTAAAATGGAAATACTTATAATGTGAAACATATAACAACAGAAGTGCGTGGTGGCCTGTTGGTAAACGGACTAGACGCGACTGCCAACATGTTCACGGTGGTCGCGGGTTCGAATCCCAGGGCACACCTCTGACTTTTCGGAGTCATGTGTGTATTGATAGTCAATCACCACGCACTAAAACGGTGAAGGAAAACATCGTGAGGAAACCTGCATACCATAGCGATTTATAAAAAAAAATCTATGTTATGTAAGTCCGCCATCCCGCACTAGGCCAGCGTGATGGACTATATGGCCTAACCACTCTCAATCGTACTCTCGATTGTAGAGGCGGCCCGTGCCCTGCAGTGGGACGTATATGGGCTGATACAGAGACATACAGAAACATAATTATCAGTTTTCGTGTTGCATTAATAATTTTGGATCTCCACTTAGTTGAATCGAAACATATCACTTTTGTTTTATCAATTTTCATCTATCTTTCATGCATTTTGTATAATCATGGTCTTCGGACTTATTCTGTTCATCTTATGTTATTTTCAGTGTCTCATTACACTCAAATTCCATATTTTCACACTTTTCCCTACATCTAATAAGGAGTACCATATTTTCACACCACTTACCATCTAATATAGATAAATAGCGAATTTGATGCTGATAGATCTGAAACATTACTTCGCACAACTATAAATAGGTCCCCTTGTGTATGGTTGCACATATATACGGTTCCATTACGGTGACAGTAGGAGCCACTTCTGTGCTGAACGCAGTGGTTAGGTGGCCGGCGCCAGTCGTCGCGGCGCCGTGTGTGCAGGGCCGCATCTGACAGAAATAAAGATAGAAAGAAATAACTGTTTGTCACTAGCGAATAAAACGACGTATAACGGACGGACGACTGTAAACAAATTGTAAATGCGATAGAGAGACACGAAACATCGATAATTTACTTGGATTCGTGTATTTTGTAGGAACAATGGCCGTTACATTGGACTGTACATATACAGAAAAAAAAGAAGTTGCAATTTAAAAAGAAGGAAGAATTTGCACGCTATGGCTGTGACTAGTAGGTGGTCATTCAGCAAATCATTTGCTGGTATTTTATAGATCGTAAAGGTATGGCAGAAATTACTGATGGCATTAAATTAATAAATATATTATGTGGAATATAAACAACATGTAATATGCATGAACTCTGTTAGAATATGTACTATTGAAGAAAAATGCACTTTAAAGGCCTTATTCAAAGACATATTTAAAACCTATTTTAGTTATGTAATGTGTTGTCTCCTTCTATCGACTTTTGAATTCATTTTGAGCGAAGAATACAAAAAATTCGATAGCTAATATTTTCTTTAAAACTGTTAAAAATAAGGTCGTAAGAGTTTTTAATTAAAAATTAAAAATCATTTTGATTCCGCATTATTAAAAATAATTTACATAAAATACGACGACAACGCCAGAAAATATTGTTCCAAGTAGAAACTCGATAATAGAAAAAGAAATGGCTTTAAATTAAACTTTTATTAAATTATTCGCAGACACCGTATTTAATATAACAGCAAACAAAGTTACGACCAATCCGACGCACTCACCCCTCCGTTTTCCCCCAACTCCGACCCTGCAACAAAAATGAATACAAACTGCAAAATGCATCGTAAAAATAGCATAATGTGACGTATTATTATTATTTATATCTGTTTTAGATACAATAAAGTGATACAGATAGATTCTCGCCTGGTAGGAACGGCTGAATATATTATACCAGAGGTTTTATTGTACTCTGTATGGATGGTAAATATTTTACACTGGTTTCGTAATATGGAGTAAATAGTAACGCGTTTGTTGTTTTCCTTCTGGATAAAAAAATATAGTACTTCGTATGCAAGCTGGTTGTACAATCGATATTGGAAAAATTGCGGTGGCGTGTTTTGTTAAGCAGTTCATATCTTTTGGATAATGGTAAGTGAAATGATGTGAAGACGAATATCCAGCTTCATAAAGAGGCCTGAGTTAATGCATGCCTACACAAGAACATAAATAAATAGAATTGTAACCAATTATGTAGATTGTATTAGTCCATATACGTCCCACTGTTGGGCACGAGCCTCTTCCATAATGGAGAGTACCTACGATTGAGAGGAGTTACGCTTGTTGATATAAGTATAGAGAAAGTAAATAAAAATAGTATAACATTGACAATATATTTAAACACAAACATTTGATTCGGAAGCAAACTATAATGTTGTATTGTAAGGCAACCGAACTTCCTTGATGCTTGCTGTAATAAATGGTTGTCCGAATAATTGATAGTTTTTTCCCCTCACTCAAAATATCAATAAACTCATGTCCAGTTTATGATTTATATACAAAGTTGAGTACGAGGGCCGGTAGCGTTGCAGTCACGGCCCGCGTCGTACGAGAAATAAATCTGAACAAGTGTTGGTCGGCGACATGTCGTGCTGTCGCCACGTCGCGAGCAGGCCTCCGCTCGACATCGACAAATTTATAACTTCGAGTTTATTTAAGAAAGTTTGAGGGTTTGGATAGATATTTGTTTGTAGGTAAATTATTTCGAACGATTATCATCAACTGCATTGGGTTGCATGTGAGGTTATATTGCAGGATCTGCCGAATACAAGTGGTCAAATAGGAACGAAGCCCAAGTCTTCAGAAAGTAGTATCATTGGAGATTCGATAACATCTTGTCTGTTGAAATTGTCAACAAATAAGATGTTTATATAGCGTTTGCTAGTTGATAAACAAACTAAAAATAGTATCTACCCTAACCTTTCAGAGAATCCCTGTGATATCCTACAATTATTGACAAAGCTATATAAATTTCTCGTAACATGCCGAACTCCGTCGCGTCTCAATAATATCCCGGGCTATTGGGCGTTCCTTTATAAAACCCCTTCGGATATCGGCGCGGATGTGTCTGACATGTGGCGTCGTGTTCCGAATTGTCCCGGCGCGTCCTGACACATCCCGGTTTGTCCCGGTACGTCCCGGGCAAATATTGATGTTGCAACACCGTTGTCACTTGATATTTGACGAGTATTTTCACAGGCAACAGGTTTTTATGGGATTTGATCGACGTCCATAGTGTTTTGGTATTGTGTTTTAGTTGAAGGGCATGAGGAAATGGCTTCTCTGGACGGAAGTTGTTACTACCCTTGGTTACACGATATATGAGCACTTTGAGGGCCCTGTAACGTCCGTTGAAGGTTTAAACCCTATGACAATTCGAATGGTTACAATTTACAATCATTCTAAATAAACATTTAAATTATTTTTGTTTAGCAAATAGAGCAAGTACACACATTTTGCATCCTTTCTTACCTGGGAGAAAACGTCCTGTTTGTCGCCAACCAGCAATAGTTGAAATCGATTATTCTGAAAAGTTATAGTATCTTTAAATATGTCTAAAATGTTTTAACATTAAACGTTAAATTCTGTTATCCTAATTCCTTTATATTGGAAAAATTTTGTGATCTAACCCTACAGAAAATCACCTAGTGTAAGAAGAATAGCACACCCGAGATTAAGATGTTAATAAATCAATGTATGAAAAACAGACTTGATTACTTATTCAATATCTTTATCTGAAGCGTATGTTTATATCAAACGAGCAAATCAAATGAGAATCCACGAGATTACCATAAACGCGCGACACTAATAGTCCATTCCAATTAGATGAACAAGCGTTCCTAGCGCAACGTCTTTACGAGCCCTAGCCTCCATTTTACGCTGCCAATAAAAAGCTAATCGCATAACGACCGCCGCAGATGTGGACGATAACTTTACGGAGCGCGAAGGAGATTTTATATGTACCCTAACTCATATAAGGTTTGTAATTGGTTGGTAAAGATGCTTTTCTATTTGTTTTTGTTCCCGCGATGATTTTATTGCGTTCGTATTTTTGATGGTGATCTATGTCTCATCATCTTTCCGGCCAAGTCCACTGCTAACACAGGCTTCTCTTATGGCACGCATTCTCTTTAGGGATCGATGTTCAGCCCATCATCTCCAACCGCTACCAGCCATCTTACGAAATATGAATATAAATATAAATATCATCATCATATCATATGTCTTTTTTATTTTTGGCGAGATTACTAACCTCCTTAGTTCTTTGAATGGAGGTAAGTGGGCAATAATTTATTTCCAACTCCTCCTATTAATTTAACTTTCTGATTAATTTCGTCGCGGGTTAAAGTCAAGTTAGATATTCCCGGAGACTCGCCGAGCTCCAATGCTCATTACAATGCGTGCCACTGTTGATCCTTGCTTACAAGAGTTTCAGTGGTGGGTGTGAGGGCGGACAGTCTCCAGAAAATCTATGTATGTCTTTCATATGTACCAATAATAGTCGCATTTGATTGATGTCTTTCAGAACTTAGATTGCGGCTATGTCAAAGGTGCTGTAATATGGGTTAGTAGACTTTACATACAATTGATGCAGTTTCAACAGCCTCCGTGGCGCAGATGATAAGGTGCCGACTGTAAAACGAGAGGCTATGGGTTTGATTCCCGCACCGACACAAATATTTGTGAGGCCCACATGTACTTGTTTCGGGTCTGGGTGTTTGTGAGAGCGAATATTCTATTAGTTCCTATACCCACGAGCTGAGTATGAGACTGTTGGGTGTATTTATTTATAGTATTTATATAGGTACATTAGGAGGAGCTTTCAGATATGCAGGTTTTCATCTTTATGGGATAGACTTCCTGGATTTTTATGTCTCTTGAAGGGAAGTGACGCCTCAAATTCAAACAAAAATAAATAAATAGTATTATCTGGATTATAACCAAAGTTCAGTTGACCAGCTGTTATTAGGCGATAGTCCACCTACGCTATCAGGTTCAGTCCGTATATATCCAGTTACTGTTGGGCTGACATAATTGTGTCCATCGGCGATAGTTGGTCATATCTCGCGTAGGTATTCCAATTGGAAAGCATTGCACATACAATCAGCATGAGTACTACATGCTAAAAATACAGGGTAAATTGCAAACAAAAACATAAAAATATCCACCCACATAGAGAGAATCAATTGAAACAGTCCCGCGTCAGCGAATACAGGTTGTATAGCGTAGATAAACGTTACAGCGGTTCCGCTACCGCGTGCCGTGGAACATCACGGACATGAAGACATATAGATGCCGCAATGGATATTGAAATTATCAACATTTTAATCTACATGTTTCAGCTGAACTTTCCTTCGGTTCGGAGTCTTAGACAAGCTGTAGGATTACTCGTAACTATATGGCATTATCAAACGTCTTGAAATCTAAAATTCTTGACACACCTTTTTTTAGTTTTGTATATCTTGGTGTTTGGAAGCGTGTGGATTTTAATCACCATAGGCCAGTGTGACTCAATATACGATTCTCTTTTTGGATACGTTAGTAATCTTGCTTTATTTAGTTCAATGATTCCCTTCCCTTTGCTGATCACGTGCGTTTATTAGGTTCCTCAAAATTTTAGTTCATCTATTTCACGCAAACAGATAAATTCATATATGTTAAGATGACATAGTTAACAATAAACTGATTTGTTTCGTTTTAATCATTGAGGTATTATACTAGAGCGGACATCAGGAACAAAATCTGTGCGTATGGCGCGTGCACACGGGTACACATTGAAGCGAGAATGAAGATATGTTATTTCGTAGGCGTGACAGAGACAGAAATATAATGTACCCTTCATTTTGTTACAAACATTTTGTTTGCAATGTCCCCTCTAGTATCTTATCCCAATGGTTTTAATTAATTTATTTTATTGCTTCATATACCAATTAGTATACAGAAGGAGTAAATTTCAGAGGCATTTAAGAGTCTACCTTTGAGAGTTTTCATAAATTTCGGGGAGATTGCGTCATCTATATAGTTTCACGTCTGTGATCGCAGCACTCAATACTCAATACTCAGTACTCACACTATAAACTCACTGCGGTGCTTTCGTTTGTCTGTATTCGATGTCGATCTCGCTGAATAGGTGGGCGCGGCCGCGAAGTTTAACTTTTATCGGGATTTATTCTACCTGCTATGTGGTGGTAGGATTATATTGTTTGAAATTTAGTTACCAGTTGGTGAGGTATTTTTTTATTTGGAGCAATGGTGCTGTATTTTTAACCGACTTCGATCAAAGGAAGAAATTCTCAATTCGACTGTATGTTCGTTTTATATTTGTTACCTCATAATTTTGTCCTGAGTGGCCCGAATTTGATTATTATTTCTTTGATTAAAAGCTGGTGCTTGACATTTGGTCCCATAAAAAGTAATGAAGACCGGATGATAATTTAATTATTATTCTAAATTATATGATTTTTTTAAGAATAGCCTTGTATGTGATTGGCAGTGATAAGTTTTCAAATAAATGTTACCATATAGGTTTTATTTTATTAGCATGGATAATCGGTTTAAAACCATCATGGTTCCGCAGAATATTGATGTATAGCATAAGTTGTGGCGTTACGTTTCGTATGGTATGTTAAGTAAATATACGATCTGTTATATGTTAAAGTTATATGATAATGTATTACGTGATTTGTACAAACCTTTTTCAGTACGCTTACATGATTTTCTTGTTTATTAATAATGTATTGTGCTTGTTTCAGGTAAGTGGTGTTTTTATGAGAAAATAATATTTATGCCGTGTACTAAAGTAATGTAAGGTGAGTTAATATAAATGGAATTACAATTATCTGTGACGAAACAAAATGCAAATATATTTTTTACTTTACTTGCGAAAAAGCTATTTGACTGGACTAGACGAGCATGCCTCTCAGCTTATGGTAAGCGATACGACAACTCATGGAAATTAACAAAACACCATGAATTGTAAAGTGATGCTTGGCGTTCCACATCACTTGCTATCCTTAGACATAATGGGCCTTATTAATAAACTCGGATGAGCGAGGGATTAAATTTTAGCCCAAAACTTTAATAAATAGCTAAATGACTAATTTATTTTGACCGTTCTTTTTACTTTTAAAATCAGTAGATTGCCATAACAGAATTATCATGTTAGGCTGAAGAATATAGATTTTTATTAATATAGTCATTACTTTCTAGCTATTCATAATAATAGATTAAATTCTCTAGACCAATGCCTTAAGTTAATCCTTCGCTCATCCTAGTTTATTAATGAGGCCCAAGATGTTAAGTCTCAATATGTCAAATAGTTACTCTGGCTACAATGTCCTTCTAACCGAAACACACCTGTGAATTACAATGCTGTTTGGCGGGAGAAATAGACATTGCGGTGGTACCTACCCAGGCGGTCTCTCACATACAGGGTATATCAAGACTGCTACCGAAAACGAAGCCGGGTGGTAGTCTAAGCGACTTCAGACACAATGCAACAGAAAAAGTTGCAAAAAAAAGCGACAATTTTTTTTTGTTATTTTTTTCCTATGGCCATATTTGGGTGGTAAATACATTTTTTCCTAAAATAATAGTGTATACCCTTTTACTTATAAATACTCTAAGGTATAAAAGAGTTTAAATTATTATTTTAGCAAAAACTATGGATTTACCACCCAAAAATGACGATATTTAAAAAATCATAAAAAATAATTGTCGCGTTTCTATGCGAAATTTTTAATTGCATTGTGTTTGTAGCCACTAAAACTACCACCCGGCTTCGTTTTCGGTAGCAGTCTTGAGATACCCGGTATATGAGAGGTAGTAAAAAGTAGTAGTAGTGTTAAGTATATTTTCCATTTATCCCGCTGTCCGCTACTACATCCGCTGGTCTCCTGGCGGTGCGAACACATTGGATACGTTGTAGCAACGCATCGCCACCGATCTCGTTCAATCTCACAGTTACAATGTAAGGCCAATTTTACATTCTCCGTGATATATCGTTTGTGCTGTTATCCATGCGCTTCGTATTCAACTGTGTACGGAATAAAGTGGTGTTTCTATTCTTTAGGTATCGGAACATGGGTAGTTAGTATATTTATAGTAATAACCATAGCACCTTAATATATCTGTCTCATAAAAATCCATGTATTTGTGATGGTTGCGGTTCCCTATAGTTGGATTTGCTAAATTTACGAATCTATCTATTTCTTACTTATTTATTTATTATTTCACTTTATTGTACATGAACGTAACTGAAAATACACAAACAAAAAACCCATAACCTATATGTATCATGCAATTGCCTTTACTGATATTTTCTAGATAACCTTTCGATGAAAAGGAATGAATGGAAGAAGAAAAACCTTATAAAACTCGTCCGGTATTAAAAGTTGAGGACGTCGGTGTTCGCTTACCATCAAGCTTGTCGCTTGCCAATCAATGGATCAGTGTTAAAATATATCTGACTGAAAGCTTCACGCTATCTAGGCTCTAAAGATAGACGTGACTTAACGGAAAATACTCTCTCTGTACTTGTCACTTAGCTCCATTTAAATTACAATTTGATTCGTATTTTTTAAATTCGTATTTGATTATAATTGACACCGTGACAAGTCGATCTATTTATTTAAAACAAAAAGGATTTTTAATATTGATATGATAATAACTAACGTAATAAATTTATACAGAAGATCCCTTAAGCAAGGACTAAATAACTTGGTAAATAAATAAAAAAAAATTACAGGATGTTTTTGATGGGATTATTTCTACAACATCTTGTCCTTGATTTTTTATCGATTTGCATTAACTTCGATTGAGATACCATAATGTTAAATTACATTTCAACATTTAATATTTGAATGAATGTTCTATTGCAAATGCTAAGTTTGTAATCATGAGTTAGATCCATGAACTATGGTAATTGTAGACAAGTTAATATCAGTTATTTATTGTAATGTACCTACGGCGTTTTCCATCACATTACAAATAAATTACTGTGCATCATTATAATGTAATATGTTACAATATAATTGTATTGATCGAAGAAAACGGAACATAAGTTGTTACGTCGCGATATGATCCATCCATCCATCCATCAGCCAAAGGAAGTCCACTGCTGAACATAGGCCTCCCCCAATGATTTCCACAGAGACCTGTTGGGGGCAGCCTGCATCCAGCGACGTCCCGCGACCTTTACCAGGTCGTCGGACCATCTTGTGGGTGGACGTCCTACGCTGCGCTTTCCGATACGCGGCCTCCATTCGAGCACTTTCCGACCCCATCGGTCATCAGATCTCCGCGCTATGTGCCCTGCCCATTGCCACTTCAACTTGCTAATCCGGTGGGCTATGTCGGTTATTTTAGTTCTCCTACGGATCTCCTCATTTCTGATTCGATCTCGTAGGGAAACCCCGAGCATAGCCCTCTCCATAGCTCGTTGAGTGACTTTGAGCTTCCTAATAAGGCCCATAGTGAGAGGCCACGTCTCGGTGCCGTAAGGAGACTGTCCCGCCCTCACACCCACCACTGCAACTCCTGTAAGCCAGGATCAACAGTGGCACGCAATGTAATGACACCGAGCATTGAAGCTCGGCTAGTCTCCGGGAATGTCTAACTTGTCTTTAACCCGCAACAAAATTAATCAGAAAGTTAAATTAATAGGAGGAGTTGGAAATAAATTATTGTCCACTTCCCTCCGTGCAATGCGGGTGACAAAACAATGAAATAAAGAGGTAAATAACCTCGCAAAAAGACTTTTACAGCCGGAGAAGCCAGCTGTAAAGCACCACGGATCACGGTGCCGTAAGTCATCACTGGCAACACACAACTATCGAAGACTTTCGATTTAAGGCACTGAGGTATTTTGGACGAGAAGACGTCGCATAGTTTCCCGAACGCTGCCCAACCGAGTTGGATTCGACGATTGACCTCTCTCTCGAAGTTGAACCTGCCTAACCGGACCACTTGTCCTAAATAGACATATTCGTCAACAACTTCAAGAGTCGAGCCCCCAACACCGATGGGGGTGGGCACAACATGGACATTCGACATGATTTTCGTTTTGTCCATGTTCATTTTAAGACCCACCTGTTGGGAGACTCGATTGAGGTCTTCGAGCATAGTGCTAAGGTCTTCCAGCGATTCTGCCAAGACTACAATATCGTCGGCAAACCGAAGGTGAGTGATATACTCGCCGTTGATGTTGATGCTGAATCCTTTCCACTGCAAGATTTTGAAGGAATTTTCCAGCGCGGCAGTGAACAGTTTCGGAGATATGACATCTCCCTGTCTCACGCCTCTCTGTAGTGGAATAGCCTTCGTACTCTGATCTTGTACTCGGACCGACATGGTGGCGTTGTTGTATATACACTTCAACACTTCGATGTACCGATAGTCGATATGGCACCGCTGGAGAGACTGTAGCACAGCCCAAGTCTCGACCGAATCAAAGGCTTTCTCATAGTCCACAAACGCTAAACAAAGCGGCAAGTTATATTCCTCGGTTTTTTGTATAACTTGCCGAAGCGTATGGATGTGGTCTATGGTACTAAAGCCTTTTCGGAAACCGGCTTGTTCGGGAGGCTGGAAGTCATCAAACCTGCGTTCGAGACGATTTGTGATGAGCCTCGAAAACAACTTATAGACATGGCTCAGGAGCGAGATGGGCCTGTAGTTCTTCAGCAAAGTGTTATCACCTTTTTTGAAGAACAGCGATATGATGTTAATTATGAATGTTATAGGGTACCAACGATTTCTTTTATACGAATGTACTTAAAAATGTTATTGTAGATTTGTCCCTTTTTCTCTAAATTCTAATTTTAGGATACTCATACCTCCTATGATGCAAACGAAAATCGATTACGTATAATATTTTATTTTTACTTCTAACAGGACGATTTCATCTATAGTCATACATTTAAGTACGTAAAAGTTGATATCTATATTCTTAATGAAATCCTATGACAGAATTCTCACATAAATATCCATAAGAAAGTTGTCTTAATCACGCAAAACTAATAACAAAAGTAAGGGAGAGTATCGACGCTGTTATTACGTACCGCTATACGTCACTGAAAGAGCTTGTAAAGATCCATTCACACGTATTGTATACCACGTCACTCATCCTATACGTTATTGTATACATTTTTTTGTAGGATGTCTGGAAAACGATGAAATATTTCAACTGGTGAACTACTGTCCATGAGCGGTCGTATCGGTAACCATCAGGCGAATATCAAGCTCGGCTCGCCATTCATCGCAATAAAAAATGGTAGCACATGATTTCTAACTTACTATAGAATCAGTAATGTGTACACGGCTGTTATTGTTGTATTATCCCAATATGTCCCACTGCAGGGCACGAGCCGAGGAGGCGATACAATCGAGAGTACGATTGAGAGTGGTTAGGCCATATAGTCCACCATTCTGGCGTAATGCGGGTTGGCGGTCTTTGCAAACCATAGATATTGTTATAAATCGCTATGGCATGCAGGTTACCTCATGATGTTTTTCTTCACCGTTTTAGTGCTTAGTAATTTACTATCAATACACACATGACTCCGGAAAGTCAGAGATGTGCCCTGGGATTTAAACCCGTGAGTACCGCGAAGATGTTGGGAGCCGCGTCTGGTCCGTTTAACAATAGGTCACCACGCACTTTTTGACTATTGTATTTATATTTAATTCATATGTATGTCACATGTGCGAATATGAACGCAGCTTAACAGCTTGTAATAAACCGCTCAGGCCGGCTCGGATGGAGGGCAAACGAGCGGCGTCCGAAAAGGCTCAAGAATTTTTCACCCCGTGGGAAATAACGGCGATTCTTTTTGTTGCGCCAGTATCGGAGATTGTATCGGTTGGCGGGTACTTGGACGATGTTCGGTGTAAGACACGAGCGCTTGTTTTTTTTTATAATACTTTTAAGTGTTTTTTTTTATCCTTTCAATACAAAGTATTGTGTAGGATAGACACAAAGAACACAGGTTAAAAAATATTTTTGATTCACTATAGTATTGTTGATTCACCTTTCAATAAAAGAGGTTGTGTTGTTAATAGGTGAAATGACAAAAGTTGACAAAAAATCTTGGTTTAATTGTGTTGAATAGCGAGAAATGATTTGAGCTAATTTGTCAATATTCCATTTTATAGTATCTCTATATTTAAATCACCAACTTTTCTATATTTTATTTTACTTCTGTATCATCAACTGCAATGTTATCGCTTTATAATTCCAATATTAAATCCTGTATTTTTAATATAATAAATGAAATACTTTTTATTCAATTACACAAATCAACGCTTATACAATAAGAGATTGTACAGTTAGATTAGGTTTGCACATTAGTTCCTTGTGTACATCTAAATTTTTTTACCGCGAACCCCCACTAGGCATGCCTGGATCGGAGGTTAAGCAAAATAAATAAACAAAATCGCGGTGCTTCCTCGCCTTGAACCACTCGTAGTGTTATTGTGTCGTATTGTTATTATGACGCAGGCGGAGAGGCGAAATTATGCAATTTGCGGTCGATACCGTCGAACTTGCGTCTCCGCGCTCCGCAACTTCGAGTGAACTTGTAAACTGTACGGCTGATCTGCACTTACTTATGTATTGTATCTGTATCGTATAGCCTTATTGCGCCGGCTGTGCAATAAGATATTGTTGGTTTGATTCTCGCATTGAGATTTTTGAGGCTTACTTATAATTATATAGAGATGTGAGACCGCAAAGTCTTTTGTAGTTTCTGATAGCACGAAATAAAAATACCTTATTGTGGTCAGATCTCTGTGTGACTATTAGGTATATTCATGATGATTTTATTGTTTATCTTTTTTACAGCTGACGACACTTACATAAATAGTACTTAGAATTTAATGATTACACATTTTCCAACGTTGTATTGCAGGAGACGTGCCTGCTTTTCTATTAAAAGAGTTTTTACCAAAGTCCACCATTCTCGTTCTTATCCCCAGGAAATCTACTATTAAACATGAACTTGTTTAGGGCTTTCCGCAGCAACTTTACTCCAATTTGTTAACCCTACAATACTGTATAAACTTGTAAATTGTATTGTCCATATCTTTGGTCTAATGCTTGTTGGCATATTTCACCTACCTCCGAAATTACATATTTGGAGAGCTCCTAGGAATGTAGATTTTATCACTAATAGTTTGTTCTTTACTGTTAAAGTGACCGACATTTTAATAGGAACTCTCCGAGTACTAGTATGAAACATGTAAATGTTTTTATTCTTTAAGCATTTGTTGCTAGGCCCGATGTGAACCTGTGATTCAAACTTTTTTGCATTGTGTCTGAAATCACAAAAACGACTACGTCGCCTCGTTTTCGGTCGCAGTCTGGATAATACAGGGGTATTCATGGACAGAAAAAAAAACAAACACACAATGTATAATTAACCTTACCTTTTTATTACAATACTTTCTTCGCCGCTAAATCACATTATTATAGAAAGTGAAATTAAACAAACTGCTTGTCATTCTCTCACGGTAATTTTGTGTACGTTAAATAACTCATTACATAAAGTAATAACTTGTGACGCATACGGACGTGTATATTTTGCGTGTGAATTTGCATGCGTACAAAAACTAACAATTCCGTGTTAATTATTATGCAAAAGTTTGCTAATTTTACTGACACATTAATGCATCTTCAGTTATCTAAGAGCGAATGTGCTATATGAGCGAAGATTTGGTAGCAATTAACCTCTCTGACAAAGATATTTGAAGTTTATAACAATGTAACAGAAAGAGAATTATAGACAATATATCACCCATCATTGTGACCCCTATCAGTTAAGATTAAACAAGGCAAAAATGACACCGAACATTACCAAATGGACGTTAATTTATCCACGGCAGAAAGCAATCTTGTGGTAAATCGAAAAATAAAATTTTACACCAGAATAAAAAAAAAATATTTAAAAAATGAATGACCTCTAAACGAGAAGACTTAGGAATACTATTTTAATAGTAATAACATTTTAAAATAAAACCTTATATTTTCACGAGGAAATTCAATGCGGTATTTTTTTCTGAATCAAATAATGTATAAAACGCATATACGCATTTTAGGAGATACGACAAAATCGCTTTCCTGCATCGATATACGACTTACAGTTGAGGCTCCCTATGGTATATAGGAATATCATACTGGGTATCTCAAGACTGCTACCGAAAACGAAGCCAGGTGGTAGTTTTAGTGACTACAAACACAATGCAACTAAAAATTACGCAAAGAAACGCGACAATTTTTTTTATGATTTTTTAAATATCGTCATTTTTGGGTGGTAAATCCATAGTTTTTGCTAAAATAATAATTTAAACTCTTTTATACCTTAGATTTTATAAATAAAAGGGTATACACTATTATTTTAGGAAAAAATGTATTTACCACCCAAATATGGCCATAGGAAAAAAATAACAAAAAAAAAATTGTCGCTTTTTTTGCAACTTTTTCTGTTGCATTGTGTCTGAAGTCGCTTAGACTACCACCCGGCTTCGTTTTCGGTAGCAGTCTTGATATACCCTGTATATACTATATTGGTTAAATGCACTCGATTTTAATACGAGTATATAAAATGTTGGTGCTAAACTCATAGTAGAACAAGTTAATAAAACCCTCTAGTTTATCAAAACCTCAGCTGAAACAATAGCATCTAATATTCAGAAGTTTTGATAAATAAATTAGCGGTACCAAAGCAGTCTTCCCGCGGGAACTATTCCACTGCAGCTTGCAACACACTAGTAGATATTAAACTCCAATATGGCTTATACTGTTCCAACTAATTGTGTTTTGGATAACGTCTATAAATTCATTCACGAATCGCTGTGCGGTTCGGTAATGGATTTATTTGAAATTCAATTGGGCTTATTGAAATATTGTGTTTTGTTGGTGCTAAATTTCGACTGACGATGGTCGTGATGAATATCAAATTGTCAATAGATTAGAATAGAGTATCAGTAAGGATGTTTGCTTCGGGAAAGCTATGTTCAGCAGTGGAGTTCTTGTGGCTGAAGAGAGAGTATATTTTAAAGAGTCAGTAAAAATTATAATGTGTGTGAAATTTACAATACTGACAGTATTATTATTAATTTGGTAAAAGTACTAAATGATGCAGAAACAACGTTTTATTTGTAAATTATCTTGTACTTAACAAGATTGTCGCAAGTTTTTAAAAAAATAATATTTTTTTTTGTTTTTCATTTATTTTTGAGGAGCAACAAACAATTACACTTTGCTAATAATTATACTTAATATTAAGTTTCTTAAATTTAATTAAAGTGCAACCAACCCCGTTGCCCACGAATTAAACATCACAGACAGATAGGGCCAGTGAAGACAAAGAGGAATGCAGCTCCTATTTCCTCCCTCGCTTCAACTGCCTCATGATGCATTACAATAACAAATTTCCGGCAATAGGAAGTATTATCCTACCGACAAGTTAATATACAATAATTAAAATGTACTTAAATAATGTCACAAGAAACAGATAACGTGTCTAAATTATACAGGCACAGTTAGGTAATTCAAACAGGCTTGACATACAGAAAAAGAAAGGTAATTAATTATAAAGTTTGATAAAAAGGCTAAACATAATAAAGTTAAGTAGTTTAGTTTAGTTTTCAGGAAGTCGCTGGATGCAGACCGCTTCCAACAGGTCATTGTGGAGATCATTGGGGGAGGCCTATGTTCAGCAGTGGACTTCCTGTGGCTGATATGATGATGATGATGATGATTAAAGTTAAGTAGAATTGTTTAGGGTACAAATAATATTATTTACAGCCCTTTTGAATGATGAATAATTATTATATGATTTAGGTATTCTGTGTAGCGGTGCACGTTCGCCCGCGTTCGTTTTACAATGTGTAATAGCAAAAAGATTTTGTTTACATACTTGACGTATTGGGTGCGGTCGACGTGGTACGTGAATACGTATTTGATTTACTAGTTCATTACAGTCAAATTTATTATGACAAATTCCATATAATAAAAGTTGATCGAGGAGCAATCTTCTCATTTTGAGTGTTGGTAAAGAGAATTTATATAGTAGTTCTTCGTAGGAGGATTTCGAACGGAAACAGCGATAGTTCGTCATACGTAAAAACTTGCGTTGAACCCGTTCAATAATATCAACATATTTAGCATAAAATGGATTCCAAATGGGGGTTGCGTATTCCTTTTTGAAGTCGCTAAAACTACTAATTTTCGATCGCAGTCTGGATATACCCTGTATAGAGATAGGTAGAGGTGTAAAAAATAATTAAAATATATAAATTAATGAACCCAACAGTCCTCACATACTTCTGAGTATAAGGCGAAACGTATGTGTACTGGTTGCTACGAGCACGTCTGCTGTCCCTTCTGGGGAAAAAGGCGTGGATCAATGTATGGTGATATGTATATAGGTACGTAAATTGCCTTCATCAGATTAATTAAAACTGCAGTGAAGATTCTCTGATCCACGAATAACTCCTCCTCAGAATCAGTTACTAGTCCAATGAGGCGACAAAGTACCAACCATTAGAAATACAATAAATTTCCAAATATAAAATCGCAAATCAATAACCATTACCACATACCAATCAGAACATAAATTAACAAACCATTTACAAATGTAACTAATTCTCACCCAATCTTGTCAGAATCCGGTCCATTTTTTGCCCTCAACACAAAGGTCTCTTTGTCCGCTCTCGGCCCTTTGGTCGGCTGTTTCTACACAATAGTTTTTTTCTTCAAAGCCTGTCCCAACTTGTCTCCGTGCAAGTTTCGACTTGATTTCGTAACGGATAGGCCGGTGTTCGAGTCTTTGCGGCGTCTTTGTGCCCTTAAGTAATTAGATACGTAGTTGGGTGTAGTTCGAAGTATTGTTATTTCGATAGTTTGGGAGTGAAATTGCTAATGGTCTGTAAATTGGGTAATTGTGTGCAAAATTTAAGTTTTTTTAAGTGTTCACTGATGGTATGATGAGAATTTTTTGTGCATATTTTTTGATTTTTTAGAAAATCCTATAGTCCCAGAGATGACGATCAAAACCATGTATCATAGCAATACGGTCGAAACTATATAAAGTCGTTAGATTATGTGATTCTAAACCCGACTAGGTAGGTAGTAACGGTCAAAAGTGTAGCAATTGATTGATTGTGATGCCTTGGATGGATTGCAGCGGCGGGCCATCCGCTTTGTGAATGATGCAGACGTTACGAGCAACTTGGAGTCGCTACAACTCCGGAGAGATGTCGCCTCTCTAAGCGTGTTCTACCGCCTGTATCACGGTGAGTGCTCTGAGGAATTGTTCAACTTGCTCCCCTCCTCTCCATTCCTAACCAGAACCACGCGTGCTGGCTTGCGAAGCCATAGCTTGACGGTCCACACCATCCCGGCGCGAACCAAACGGTTCTCAAATTCGTTTCTGTGCCGCACCGTCAGGCTGTGGAATTGTTTGCCGGCGCACGTGTTCCCTCCTTCCTACAATCCTGGGTCCTTCCGCCGTGGTGTGAAGAGGCACCTAAGCAGGCCGGCATAATTGTTTCCATTGGCATGGGACTGCCGTCCGATGCCAATGGATACTCTGCCTGGGCGGCATTGGCACTTTCCATCAGGTGCAATGCCGCCACTATGCCAGGCCATTATAAAAAAAAAAAAAAAGTTGCATGTGAGGCTATTTCTGCTGTGTCCAAAAAAAAGCAGCCTGTATCATAGCAATACGTCTGATATTGGAAATGTACATCGGTTTTATAATTTTTTGACGAATAAGTTGGTTTTCAGACATTTTGCGCGTAGTATATAGCTGAAGCGAATTTTTGAAAATGTCAACAAATTTAGCCGACCTGTATCTATTATATAACTACAGTATAGCTATAGCTATTATATAACTACAGTCAGAAAATCAGACAGATTGCTATGATTGCAGTCTGGTAAAATTAGTTGACATTTTTGAAAATTCAGTTCGGTCAAACGCTACGCGAAAAATGTCTGAAATTGGTATTCGAAATAATCAAATCTATCAATTGATGCGGTTGTGACCGTATTGCTATGAGACAAAAATTTTGGCTGTCATCTTTCGTACTATAATATCGTCAGATTGTATTTTTATCCGGTGTGCTAATATAGGCTTCAAACATTTTAGCTCGGACACACTCTTGTAAGTCGTCTGCAGACATAGATCTATCCTGCTGTAATTCTTCAAACATACATACCAAACTTAAACTTCAAACTTTCGTTTTGTTTAAGTTTTTAGTGTTCTTTAATTTGGTTATTTTGTCGCTTTTCCCAATTATTATTATTATTACATTATTATTATTATTTTTTTAACGTTTAATTCAAGTCAGATTAATGACTGAGCATCCGAACGTCACTTGGTCCTCGCATTGAAAATCAGCGCTGCGGTACTGCTTATGCATTACCGAAGCATTTAGCTGAATGTGAGGTCCATTGTTGGCGCAGTGATAATTATTTTTAGTGTTTGTGTCTCACATGTGTTATCTATTTTGTTTGTATTTCTGTGTCACTGTCCAACAATACATTCTTCTTTCTTTCTTTCTTTCTAAGAATACACCAGAAATTCTCCTCAATTTCCAACTTAACATTTTTCTCATAAACCCCGTGGTTAACGGACGTTTATCGCACTGGTCCTCATTAGCATGGGCCGAGCTTGCTGTACATTCCGGGAGCGTAGTCGCATATCTCCACGCTTTGATTACACGCCTGATAGGGGCTTTTGGATGGCCACCCTTGGTTCTACTTTCGGTTGCGTAATTGTACTGATGTGTATTTAAAAAAAAACCAGCTGATTACATACTTTTTGAAGTCGGTTCAGAATATAGTAATGTTGATTTGACGACAGTGGTTTCTGCTTAAGAAATAAGATGGCTAAGAAGTTCAGGGAAATAAAAAATAGTTTATAAAATATCCTTATATTATTCTTACGTGTTTGTTGATACTTCTTTGTGAACCTTTGAACCATAAAATATTTGAAGGATAGACAGAAAAATGATTTAAAAATATTAAATAATTGCGTGACATTTTGATACGCTTCCTCGAAATCTATTTGAAAATATAAAGAACGTGTATTTTTCTCCTCTTCCATAGAAATATATCACAAAGTGTAATACATCTTTCTCTAACAACATTGGTGTTAAACTTTCGATCCAAGAACTGTAACTCTGCTATCAAGTGCAAGTTTTCGATTCCCCCGAGCGGTATATGTGACTACTCTGAAGTCACGTGCCAGCGACCCGAACTTTCAGTTGCTGACTGCACTCGTTGTGCCGGAATTTATAATGCACGAGCGCTCTCAGGACTTATAGGGCAGTTACCTAAGTTACGTGGAGATGGTACCACGGCGCAAGACGTAGACGGAATTAAGAATGAGGTTTATGGAGCTAATTTAAGAACATGTTGCGATGTACATAATTTTTACTATTAATCATTATTGTCAGAAAATGGGAAGATTAAGAAGGAAAACTAACTGTAGCACCAGCTGAATACAGACCGACAGAACGATAGAAATTTCATAATTCAAAGAGAATTTACTGATTATAATTACGAAATGCCTCAATGTTTTCTAAAGCTACTATTGATGTTTAAACTTAGGAGAGCTCTGATGCTTGGAGCCTTTCAATGTGTCATAGTTTCCTAGAGATGGAATAATCCCAGCAAATCCCTAAATACGCGTCGATCGATACATATTATTCTTCAAAAGTTGTAATGTTTATGAACGGCAATGATAGCTTAATATAATTGTGAATGGCTAGGTAGTATGAAGATCTTGTGCAGTAATAACACTAGCATCTAATAACTTAATTAGTACTGTCTCATATAACACTAACACTGAAATAGCTGAAAGTGAACCAACTGTTTCTTAAATCACTGTTATAATTGAATAATTATCGCGTGACGCAGCGCTTCTTTAATGACACGAGCGTAATTTAGATAACCGTACTGCAAAAATGAAAACGATTGCCAAACTAATGTGTGTATTTCCGCTTGTGTCAGTCGCTTGCGTGCTGTTTGTGGCAGTGAATAATTGTTTAATATCCGGATTATATTGTTGCCGTTATTTAATATACCTAATAACTAAATTACAGTCTCCGTGGCACAGTTGGTTAGGCGCCGGCTTTAGAACGAGAGGCAATGGATTTGATCACCGCACGGAGACAAACGTTTGCATGATATTTGTTTCTGTTAAATTATAACTAAATGTATTGGATATCTCAAGACTGCTACCGAAAACGAAGCCGGGTGGTAGTTTTAGTGAGTACAAACACAATGCAACTAAAAATTTCGCAAAGAAACGCGACAATTATTTTTTATGTTTTTTTAAATATCGTCAGTTTTGGGATTTCCCACTAATTTCCATCCATCCATCCATCAGCCAAAGGAAGTCCACTGCTGAACATAGGCCTCCCCCAATGATTTCCACAGAGACCTGTTGGAGGCAGCCTGCATCCAGCGACATCCCGCGGCCTTTACCAGGTCGTCGGACCATCTTGTGGGTGGACGTCCTACGCTGCGCTTTCCGATACGCGGCCTCCATTCGAGCACTTTCCGACCCCATCGGTCATCAGATCTCCGCGCTATGTGCCCTGCCCATTGCCACTTCAACTTGCTAATCCGGTGGGCTATGTCGGTTATTTTAGTTCTCCTACGGATCCTCATTTCTAATTCGATCTCGTAGAGAAACACCGACCATAGCCCTCTCCATAGCTCGTTGAGTGACTTTGAGCTTCCTAATAAGGCCCATAGTGAGAGGCCACGTCTCGGTGCCGTAAGTCATCACTGGCAACACACAACTATCGAAGACTTTCGATTTAAGGCACTGAGGTATTTTGGACGAGAAGACGTCGCGTAGTTTCCCGAACGCTGCCCAACCGAGTTGGATTCGACGATTGACCTCTCTCTCGAAGTTGAACCTGCCTAACCGGACCACTTGTCCTAAATAGACATATTCGTCAACAACTTCAAGAGTCGAGCCCCCAACACCGATGGGGGTGGGCACAACATGGACATTCGACATGATTTTCGTTTTGTCCATGTTCATTTTAAGACCCACCTGTTGGGAGACTCGATTGAGGTCTTCGAGCATAGTGCTAAGGTCTTCCAGCGATTCTGCCAAGACTACAATATCGTCGGCAAACCGAAGGTGAGTGATATACTCGCCGTTGATGTTGATGCCGAATCCTTTCCACTGCAAGAGTTTGAAGGCATTTTCCAGCGCGGCAGTGAACAGTTTCGGAGATGTGACATCTCCCTGTCTCACGCCTCTCTGTAGTGGAATAGCCTTCGTACTCTGATCTTGTACTCGGACCGACATGGTGGCTTTGTTGTATATACACTTCAACACTTCGATGTACCGATAGTCGATATGGCACCGCTGGAGAGACTGTAGCACAGCCCAAGTCTCGATCGAATCAAAGGCTTTCTCATAGTCCACAAACGCTAAACAAAGCGGCAAGTTATATTCCTCGGTTTTTTGTATAACTTGCCGAAGCGTATGGATGTGGTCTATGGTACTAAAGCCTTTTCGGAAACCGGCTTGTTCGGGAGGCTGGAAGTCATCAAACCTGCGTTCGAGACGATTTGTGATGACCCTCGAAAACAACTTATAGACATGGCTCAGGAGCGAGATGGGCCTGTAGTTCTTCAGCAAAGTGTTATCACCTTTTTCGAAGAACAGTACCACCACGCTCCTGCTCCATGCCTCTGGCGTTGAGCCCTCGAGGAGAACGGAATTGAAGAGCCTCTGAAGGACTTTCAGTACCGGCGTTCCGCCCGCTTTCAGAAGCTCTGAAGTTATTCCGTCCTCGCCCGGCGCCTTGTTGTTTTTAAGTTGCTTCAGGGCCATCTCAATCTCACACAGGCTGATGTCCGGGATATCATCGCTAAAGTGTCGGATCAACTCGGCTCTCGGGTCTTCGGCCGAGCTAACAGCAGGTTGGGCAACCGAGGTATAAAGCTGTCCGTAGAACCTCTCGATCTCCCTTAATACCTCTGCCCTCATCGATACCACGCGGCCGTCGTCCGTCTTCAGCCTAGACAACTGGCTTTGCCCAATAGACAAGTCTCTTGCAAACACTTTGGAGCCTCCGTTCCGCTCAATTGTCTCCATAATGTGAGCATTATATCGTATTGTGAGCACGGTCATCGTGTCGCAAGGACTTCCAGATCTGTCTATTGAGCCGCCGATATGCTTCGGCGTCAACGGAAGACTGCAGCGCTAAATATCAACGTTCGGCCATGAGGCCAAGAGTGTGGATCGAGAGTTTTTGTGGTCTATCTCTACGGCGAGGTCTAAAATACTTAGTTAGCTTAATTCCCACTAATTTACGTCGTTATAATACTCACTGTTAAGAGTTTTTTTTTTTATATTACTTATACTGGAACAGAACAAGTCTATATCCATGTGCGGCGAGAGAGCTTTACATTGCGGTGGTATCTACCCAGATGGCCTCTCACATATGAGAGACCTACCACCAGTAAAACAGTTTTTTCAACTTTTTTTGTTGCATTGTGTCTGAAGTCGCTTAAACTACCACCCGGCTTCGTTTTCGGTAGCAGTCTTGATATACCCTGTATAGAGATTAAGTTCTATGTATATTGACTTGTCATAAGAGCTTTTAAATTGCCTACGTGACCAATAAATACATTTCAAATTTCAAATACTGTCATAATGTTGGGCCTTTTAATCCTATAAGAGACCCGTGGTGTTTAGTAGGTACTTGGACACGTGGACATTGGATTAGTGATTTAATGATTTAGGATCGGCAAATAACTCAGAGAACTGATGAGTCAACAGAGTATATTATGCTGGGTGGTGAAGGGTGTGTGGTGTATGCTCGTGTAGAGATTATGTATCGGTAAGCGCAGCGTAGAACGTACATCTCTAAGTCAGAGGGACAACCTAGTAATGGTTGAAGGAAATCCTGTTGTTCGCTTCCAATAGGTTATAATAGGAATTCTTGCAGTGAGACATGTTTTCAACAACGCATCCTTGTGGCACAAGATAATGATTACGATTGCTCATGTATGGTATATAAATGTCAATGTTCCCGGTTCAATTATTATCTACTTTAATATACCTATTTATCCAAAAAGCACGCCTATCAAACTTAATAGCGACAACTAACGTTAAGTAATCAATTTGTAGTTAAGTGCGTTGCGTTAACTATTTCGGTTAAGTGACGTCACGCCGGAGGAAGTGAAGGCAATTGTCACGCGGAAACTTTTTATAATACCTCTTTGTGTTTTCACTCGATGAGGTCACTGTACTGTTTAGTTGCGATCATCCGGTATACCTATATTAGGAGGATTTTTGAGTCCCGTTTGTCGTGAACTACGAACTATGGATATGGAATTTGGCAATGAATGTTGCGTAGTGAAGCGGAGGGCACTAAAACGGTTCTTTGTATACAGTATTTTGTCTTTGTACATAACTTTCTTTGTGGTCCCGAAGCTGTAGAAGTACTTCGGATGTTGGGAGCATCATTAGTGCGGTTGGCGAAGAAGCTGCTACCGTTATGGTATCATTAAGTGATGAGCTAGCTAGTTACACGTAAGCATCCCTTGCAAACTGCCGGAATAAACCTTTTAGCAATACTAAATACTCTTAAACATTTACATTTTACAATCAGGCTTTGGAATGAGCTACCTGCCGAGATTTTTCCAAAATATTACAGCACGTGGGTCTTCAAAAGATTCTTACTAGGTGGGCAAAGCGCGAGTGAAACTTCTGGTGTTGCAGACATCTATAGGCTATGGTAACTGCTTACCAGGCAGACCGTTTGCTTGTTTGCGTCCTGTTTAATTTAAAAAAAAAACATCTGCGAAGTCTGAAACTTCCTATTAATCTAATTAGGTACCTGCATCCCCGAAATGTTCTAAATATTTCTGCCTATTCTTAAATGACGTAACATTGCGTGTATGATAATGTATACGGTCCTGAAGGATGCCTGTCGCACGTGTCGACTGTGCGCTGTGTGCATGACAACGAGTTGGTGTGCGACGTGCTGGCGCCTTGCCGGTGTTATTTTCACGTGTATGGGCAATGGTTAGTGACCTAACCTTAAAATGGCTTGTAGTGTGGAGGTGTGGAGGTATTTTGTTTATTAACATATAGATAGTTGATAATTATTCTTGAAGAAAGGGAAGAAGTAATCCAAAGCACAATCACTTTGACCATTCATTCCATTATTTATTTCATTCCTTGTTATTTCCGGAATGTTAAGGATATTTGTTTTATAATGAGGTTTTGTTTATTTGGAAATACTTTATTATAGATAGATGATCAACGAATTAGAACAAGTCAGGTTCATTACAATAGTGGTTCGGTATTTGCAACTAAAGCGAATACGTAAGTGTGCTCCTGTGTTTTTAAAGGCCTTTATGACACAGTTAACGAGAAGGAAGCTCTGAAATCGGGTGTAAGTTCATAATTATATTTATAGGGCCTCACTTAGTATGTAAAATATACTCTGTGGCGAGCTACTGGAAATGTTTTCTTTGGATACCTGGGTCAGCAGTATAGACTTGTCTGAGATGGTTTTACCAGATATTGAATCAATTTGCAAGTCTAAGTTCAAATATAGAATTGATTTATTACTTAAAACGTGCTTGGATTACATTAAGCTTAAATATTGCGATTTCTATAAAATTTATACAGACGGTTCTAAATGTGAAATTAGTAACGGTTTTGCTTTTTTCGATGAACAAACTAATGATTTCGTCCAATTTGAAATAAATAGTAAAGTTTCTATAATGTATACAGAGCTAGTTGCTATAGCAGAGGCAATTTCGTATATTGACTCATTTAATGAAGGGAAATATTTAATTTTTTCTGATTCCAAAAGCGCCCTCCTCCATTTATTTCGGTGTACTTCGAATACTCGAGGTATCCTAATTGCTTACAACATTTTGGGCTGTCTACAAAAACTAAAACAAAAAGGTAAATTAGTAAAAATTCAATGGGTGTCGTCACACATTGGCCTGCCAGGCAATGAAATAGTTGATCGACTTGCCAAAGGTGCTATAGGTAATGGCATAAATACTTACCATCTGCCTACAATTACCGACTGTATGTACTTAGTGCGTGAAAAATGCAAAATCTTATGGAACGAGTATTACGACGAACGTTCTAAGATGAAGGGCATCTGGTACAAGACGATGCAACCCTGTCCGACAAAATGTATATGGTTCATTGGCTCAGAACTGTCTAGATCAGACTTAGTAATAGCATTCAGACTTCGTTCTGGACATATACCACTGAACAACTTTACATACTTGATAGGTAAATCCAACTCGTCAAACTGTATCGAGTGTGGAATGAAGGAGGATGTTTACCACGTATTAGTGGAATGTGTCCGGAACGAGGCAGAAAGAAGCCTGCTAAAAATCCAAAAAGATGTCGACCTACATGAGTTTGGAGTATGCAACCTGGTACTGGCTCAACCGCAATCTGTCGAATGTAAATTCTTATATCGCCTTGTTAAATCATATATTAAGCGTAGATAATAAGCTGCTTGTTAATTATGAGGGTGGCATTATTATTTTATGTGATAAAACCCTCCTTAATTTAATAAAGAGAAAAAAATAATACTTTGTGGGTTTGATTATCGTCGGTTTTTTATTTTTATATATCCAAGATAAAGGTACTGCTCTTGATTCCTTAAAATACGTGTAACTCTGAAAGATATTTACGGAATGTAATAGTACACACCTTGGATTTTTTTAAGAGAGACCTATATTCAGTATTGCCTGATTGAGGGAGAGGAATAGGTATGTACATATGTAAGAAATCTTACATCACACTATACCACCGAATTACAGTACCTCACCTACAGCACAACGTACGTCTCCAACCGTCTCGTAGTGGATATTTCACACACGACGGCACTTATTCAGCGGATCAGAGGTGTGGGTGCTGATTTATTCGCGGGACTGCTTGTTGCCTAGCTGCCTGACTCGCGGGAAATATAGTCTCAGACTTTGTCAGTTCTTAATAGCTAAGATTACATTGTCTGTTCTTGATGCGATGTTCATTTGGTAGCCTTGTAAAGCGCGAAATACCAGTAATAAAAATACACTCTGTATGTTTCTTAATGGCACGGTATTTAAAGCGTCTAAATGTAAACCCATGATATAAAAAATGTGTGTATAGGGTTCCAATTTCTCCTTTATGTATCCAGTTACGAACTGTTCAGCTTAAGTGTGTTTACGGGTCAGACATCACCTCTTACCTTATTTAATAGCATTAGCGATCGCGTAAATAATTCAAAAATAAAAAACAAAATCACATTCCAAACATATCCAGCAAATTTCAGGACACTGGACAACATTACACGATCTCGAATGTGTCGACACGTCGTAATGTCCCCAGTCTCCTCACAGCATAATGTATTGAAATGTGCGTCGGTGTCGAATATTAGATTAAGAGGACGAATACGTAACTAGCCTATTATTTAATTCATTTAAAAATACACAACCCTTTATATGTACTTTCGAGAACCTTTTCCATACATATTCAGTAAATGTTGTCTTCAGAGCACTGGACAGCATTACAAGATGTGCTCTAATGTGTCGACGTGTCGATAAGCCGTAATGTCCCCAGTCTCCTCACAGCATAATGGAGTGAAATGTACTTCTGTGTCGAATATTAGATTAAACCGAGGGCGGAATGCGCTAATGGTCTCACTTATGTTCGCGCCATTGTGTGTAGATGTGGGTTAGGACGTGTTATGGGTATTTTTTATCCGTGTATGGCAGTTTAGGGTTAGTTATGTTGGCGATTTGGTGTGTTTATAGGGTTAATGTTTTGCTGGAATAAATTGTGGAGAGTTGCTGGTCTTTTAAGTGCTCATGATTTTTTTTTCATATTGTAACGTCGTTTTTTTTGCTGAGTATAGTTAAGTCAAGTTTGTTACTGATTTTGGTTCAACTTTAATAGAGTTTTGAATTAAACTATTTCACTTTATAATTAACCGAAAAGCGATTACCGTACAAAAAGCGAAAATCCGCCATAGTGACTCATCTAACTGGGTCAAGTTTCTAGTTTACCATGGTTAATGGACTGATTATCTTCGAATAAGGTGCTGAATTTTCCAACATTTTAAAAATAATACCATTTATCCTATAGAAATTAAGTTTAAATGTCGGTTCGACTAAACTATTATGTAAATACATACATACATAAACTCACGCCTTTATCCCAGAAGGGGTAGGCAGAGGTGCCAGGACACCAACATGTCGCCTTGTATATTTCGTCCCAGGATGTGATAGGTGGCAGGCTATCGCCATATCGAGCACAAATTCCTGACTGGGCTGATAACGAATAGAAAAATCCAATATCACTTTGCCCAACCCGGGATTTGAATCCGAGACCTTACCTTTGTAACCGTACCCTAGGACAAATACGCCACCGAGGCAGTCATATTAATTTCATTCATCAGTCATACTCATATTAATTTCTTTAAGTTATACCGCAAACATACACTACAATATCGATCTTTCCGTCAAATGTAGACAAGTTTACGAAGTAAACTAACGATACTTTTTACGTGGGATTGCCGAAATTGAATGTACACTAATATTCTTTATAGCATTACACACAAGACGAACAATCCATTTGAGGTGAGAAGACAAACATACTGTTAATGTAGCGTCCTACAGATACCAACACCTACACGATTCTACCTGCCCTATCGACTTTCTAAGAAGTTAAAAACATTGTGTTTTTTGCGGAGGTTATCTGTTAATTTTGCTTGACGGAGAGACTACTTTTTTATGTTTTACGGCTTCGTCTATTTTTTTAAATTGGTACCATGGAATGAGCGAAATGTACCTGATTGCAATTCAAAGAGTCATCGCTTTATTATTATTATAGTAAAATGCTTGAAATTTGTTTTAGATTCAGCTTATAAACGACACTTATGTCGGCTTTCCACCATCATTTACGCTATTCAGCGGACACGATGAACCTACCACATGGTATCTTTTCAGTTATTACTTTCAGTATTTCATAACGTACTTTCATTCCAAATTGCCATTGATTTCGGATACCATCAAATACCAACCATCTTTTATCCAATCAACGTATAAGTCAATTTTGCCTCCATACTAAACAATCCAAATGAACGCATGGGAAACAGACAAATTATAACAATAATACAGCATTCAATAGCATTGTCTCCCTCAGGGCTGGTGATTACGTAAACTAAGCCCATTGTCCGATGACAAATCATTTCGCTAATGCGTGCCAGAGGTCAGTTTGGAAATGTTTCAATGTACCATTGATTGCCCATAAATAGTTACGACGCGACGGGTTGATAGAGAGATTCACATAAATAACAACCGCCTTGACCCGATATCTAGGTAATTAATTGTTTTTATTATAGATAAATTGTGTGTACTAAGTACTTTGAGTTTGGTGCCTTTTGTGTCTATGTAAATTGTAGCTGGAATGGCTACAATATTTTTTATGCTACGAGATTGAAGTACAAGTCTTGTCTCTTGTATTATATACATCAATGATTTAAGTTTTACAATACTTAAACTGGAAATAAATATTTGTTAATGACTAATTAATGATTAAACGAACTTACCTGTACGTGAAGTTCTATCATAATTATACGAAGGCTTCGTCCGAAGAGATTAGCATGAGAAGACATGTAGTATCGTGTACTAGTACGCCAATCCTGCACTAAATTGAGAATTTTTAAAAATAAAAGTATTTAATATTTTTATGAAAATGACATTACTTATTTTGAGTGTTGGTCACCCTATCTCTTGACAAGTTCATTTAGTTGAGAATTTCCCCTATATAAAATATTTCACAATTTAATAGGGTATTACTTATTTAATATGGGAGGGAGGGATGCTAATCTCTTCGGACGAAGCCTTCGTATAATTATGATAGAACTTCACGTACAGGTAAGTTCGTTTAATCATTAATTATACTACTGCTTCGTCCTCGAGATTAGCATGAGAAGACATGTAGATCTTTAGAGAATAAATAGTGAAATATTTTGTATGAGCAATTGTTTATTTTATAGAAAACTATAATATTATTCTAAATATCAAAAATTTGTAATTATTAATCAATAATAATCAATATCAAATCAACATCAAATCTTAATCAATAATTAATAAGGTACAGTATTGTTGTTTTCTGTTTTTTTTTTTTAATATATTCTTGCAAAAGATTTATCATTAGCTACATTGCCAATGGTTCTATCATAAAATCTAAAGAATGTACTGGAATCAGCAGACCATCCTGTGGTTCGTCGGATCAAATCTATATTAACACCATTCTGATGAGCAGTGGAAGTGGAAGCGTGCCTTGTATTGTGCGCGCTGAATGTTGTGACGTCAATTCCGCTTTCACCCAAGAAAGATTTGATCCAACGACTCAAGGTTTGGGACCCTATTGTTTTATTTTAAAACTTACATACATACATTCATAAAACATGATGATGTTTTATTTTCCTCTTTATGCAATGTATTAGTAAGTTTTAGATAAGCTATAAGTGTTTTCCGGGGCAAATTTCGGCCTTTCTTTAAAAAAAGTAATACTAATTAGGTTGCGAAAATCCGATACGAGATGTTTTAATAATATTTGTTATTTTAATTGTAATTTTGTTGGAATCTATTAAAATATCATTAATATAATTAATATAATTGGAAAAAGATTACAGTCTGTGTGCTGTCACAAGCGCTAAAAGAGTAATAAGTTTCTTTGAAATCTGTTCAAGCTTTAGTTGATCATTTGGATGATATATTCCTAAATGATTCAATACTACAGAAATGTCGTATCGTATTTTGGAAGTTTAGGACGTAATCGAAAAATGCCCTTGAAGAATCTTTTTATTTGATCATTTTGTCCAATTTGTGGACTTAGTAATAAACTTAAAGCTGATCTACACGAGTTCAGGTCACCGTATTCGGCTCCCTCTTCGAAATACTTAAGATAAAAAGAAATCATATTAGGAATCGTTGCTTCAGACACACTAAAATAATATGTAATTGAATAAGGAAAAAACATTTTTTCAAGCCAACATCATATTGCTCCCATGAGTTTTCTGATAACGAGGCAATCATTACCTCAATTGCTGATGGAGGAATGCCTCTCTCTAGCCACGCTTGACTGGATAAGATTCCTGCTCCCAGGGTAAGTTTGGTGTGAATTTTGCGATGGCTAAAAGAATGTGATAAAATAGGGTATTTTTTTATCTGGTTCAAAAAACTCATGGCGCTGTTAACAACAGTTTCATGAAAATATGAAAATATGAAAATAATTTATTGAATCCATTAAAATGTTCAACATCATTTAGATTCAGTCATTTTTTTTATCTACCACCCGGTTCGGAAAGCGGTTTTCACTAGAGAAGAACGGGCAAGAAACTCTAGTGTTGCTCTTTTCAAAACCAGTTTACAATGTAGTGAATTATTACAAAATTTACAAGTTGGTTTAAATCAGAGCAGTTTAATAATAATATGTTGTAAATTTACAATAAATATTTTTGATATGGCTATTATTACATCTATTCCCAAGCCTTGTTATCGTCTAAATATTCCGAAATTTTATAATATGCCTTATTGCATAATTTTTGCTTGATAGTAGCTTTGAATTTTGTAATAGATAAGGCTTTAATATGACTGGGAACTTTGTTATAAAAGTGTATACAGTAACCCTTAAAAGATTTGCTGATCTTGTGGAGTCTGGTCTTAAGAGTAGCTAGATTATTCTTATTCCTAGTATTTTTGTTGTGAATATCGCTAATCTTAAGAAAACTTTCTTTATTTCTATGGACATAAATTAAATTTTCAAAAATGTACTGTGATGCTACTGTCATTATATTTATATCTTTAAACTTTTCTCTAAGAGAATATCTGGACCCCAGCGAATAAATTGACCTTATAGCTCGCTTTTGGAGAACAAAGATGGTATTAATGTCAGCAGCACCACCCCACAGTAAAATTCCATAACTCATCAGACTATGAAAGTAGGCAAAATATACCAATCGAGCTGTATCAACATCAGTCAATTGGCGAATCTTACCCACCGCAAAGACTGCGGCGCTCAGCTTTTTAGCTAGAGCTACTATGTGAGAACCCCATTGAAGTTTGGGATCTAATGTAATTCCTAAAAACTTTGTTGTATCCACAAGGCTCAACTCATCCCCATTCAAATTAATGTTAGCATCAACTTTTTTAACATTAGGTGTCACAAACCTTATACATTTCGTTTTTTGGCTATTTAATAACAAATTGTTAATGCTAAACCAATGTATTATTTTTGAGAGGGTGTTGTTTACGTCGTCAATATCAGGATTACGTCGATTTACTTTAAATATTAATGAAGTATCGTCAGCAAACAACACTACCTCACAGTTGTCCCTTATAAAAAAAGGTAAGTCATTAATATAAATTAAAAAGAGAAAGGGTCCAAGAATCGAGCCCTGCGGAACTCCCATAGTAACGGCAGACCCAGGAGATCTTATTATATACAGAAGATACCATGGCTGTGTAGGCCACATGGGTACTACCATGATATCTTCTGGTCTATCAGAGACTATTTTTTGTAATGTTCCTAACATAATTGAAAAAGGCGTAAAATAATATTTGGACCCTGATATGGTGAATGCAGTACCAGCAAAGGCATCTGTGTTTCTATTCCATGATACATATTTTTGACATTTGATATTTGTCCTGCTAGCAAACAAGTCAATATCAGGTTTATCAAACATTGACACAATAGTTTGATATGTAGCCTTAGATAATTGCCATTCTATGTCTGGATGCAATGTCTAGATTCTGCATCTGCTAATTTATTTTGTTTGGACTGTATATAGATAGCATATATGTATATATTATGAGATTCACACAACTGCCATATATCCTTTGAATTTTTTGTGAGATGTGGAAATTGAATTCCCTCCAGCTTGTTAATATTGACATTAATATTAAAATTATTAATATAATATAATATATCTTAATATAGCAGTGGTATTATCTATACATAGAAGTATTTGACAATGATCTAAGTGTTTAACAATTATTTTTAAGCCGAAAAAGGTGGCTATAATAACTATTAATGTGCTCTGTAAGTTCTGTTTCACTCCACTGTCCGCTAGCAGTCTGTTCTTCACAAGCAATACCCCACCCGGTGGTCGAAGCATCAGAGAAAATTTCGAGGTCATACTGGTCCTATTTTATTTTACTTATCATACCACCATTGCAAGTCAGGTATTAAAGAAGCTGGAATATTCATATAATTATCATAATTAATGTCATTTTTAGGCTCAAATATTTTACATTGTCTAAATTTTTTGTATAAAGCCAACCATAATCTATTGCTGGAGAAGCTGATATGAGAAGTCCCCACAAAACTAGCTAAGTTACGCATTTTGCAGTAATCAATGTTAAGAAATTTTTGTATTATGTATGTATATGCCAATTTGACCTCAAATTTTTCTGATTCTATGATGTTACCAAGAAAAATACAACATTTGTTAGGAACTATATAACTCTTCTCCTGGTTTATAATAAACCCAAGGGCAGTGATTAGAGAAGCAGTCATATTTGTATTATATAAACACTCATTATATGAATGACCTATCAATAGAACATCATCCAGATATACTACTGACACTAAACCTGCAGATCTAAGTAACTGAATTACTGGTTTCATAATTTTTGTGAAAATGTATGGTGCAGTGTTCAAACCAAATGATAAAACAGAAAAGTCATAAAGCTGTTCTTCATATTGAAATCTAAGGTACTTTTTTGAATCAGGGTAAATTTTAATCATGAAGTAAGTATCCTTGAGGTCTAATTGAGTCATAAAATCATTTCTTCTATATTAGTTTAATAGCTGTGCACAAATCTTCTAAATTGAAATGGTTTGTGTCAATAAATTTATTTAATCTTTTGAAATTCAATATGAATCTTTAGGAATCAGAAAAAATTCAGATAAGAATTGATCCTTACACAAGGCATACATAGAAATAGCACCCAGTGATTATAATTTAGTTATAGCATCTAAAAAATGGCACTTATCTGCCAGTGATGCTTGTGGTCTTGGCATTAACTTCTTTGTAACCGGCTGGGTGAATTCTATGTTGTAACCTTGTATGAATGAAAGAATTTTTCAGTTACAGTTATGAGTGACTATTGGTCATAAAATAGTGATAAACTGGCCATATAATTTACCGTAATTACCGGCGCCTCACGTTGCGCTGTGGATGCTGTTGTGACGGCAGTGATGAGTTGAACTGGAAATATTTCGTTGCTGCCTGCTCTTTCGTCCTGAATGGTTCGGGCTGCCTGTGTGGCCGAATCGGACTTTTCCAATTTAATGACTTTGGAGTGTTAACTGGCTGCTTTTTATAGGCTGTTTGTCAGCTGGCATAGGTTTTAAGTCTGTACCCGACTTGTCAAAACTTTAATGTCTCCTCTAGGCCCTGGACGAAGAGATAATTATCAATCTTTGTTACAGACTGCAATGGATCTTTTATATCTTTCCCCAAGGAGGATAAGATAAGTCCTCTCCTTCTTACCAATTGAGAAAATTAGCAATGAAAAAGCATTAGACTTGTGTCCACGGGAATTTTTATTAATTTTGCATCTTTGTCATTAGACATAATTAATCTTGTTAATGCTGAGAGAGCTGAAGTAAGTCTTGTCTGTTCCATTACTATAGCCTTATCACGATTAGTCAAAGCCTCGGATACTGCAGCCATCAGTTGGGCATTCAAGTCCAGGGTAGTAATTAATTTGCAGTTGCTTGGTACTAAGTATTTGTTATTTAATTATTTCCTGCTTTCAGTGGATAATCCATTACTAGCATAATGTTCCAATCTAATGGCCAATTCTTTTTGAATTTCATCACCAAAGAAATCAGATTAAGTAGGGTCAGTACCAAGAATTTCTAAAATTGTGTTGTTTAACTCGGGTATGATCTTGTCATGCACAGGATCAACTGAATGAAAATTAAAAGGCTGCAGGTGTCAGGAAAATACTTGGAGGCTGCGTGGGGCACCTCGGCGTCAATTCAACTGCGTCTAATGTAACTGAGTCAACCACCACCTGAGCTGATGTCGATGCAATCGGCTCATTTTGCTCCCCGCTTCCTGAAGTTGATCAAAATTATTTTTTGAGCAACATCTATATTGTTACCTATTCATAATAGCTAAGAAACAGTCGTATAGATCTGTTCGCAAGCTAACTTGTGGGTGGTGGTAACCGCTAAGAGTAACACGCAACCCAAGTAACAAGTATAAAAATGGGGCGGTTTTTTACAATGCATTGATATTGTATACATGTACGCCACAACCAAGCAACGTTTAAACAGGTTGTCGCAAACTTTGTGTTGACAAGTGACAGCCGCGCGGACTGCCTGCAAGTCTTAAACACCTCATGGAAAAACAAAATAATTTTGTTACTGACCGTTTAGTTTGTCCATATTCACCGGTGATATTGATTGGCTCAGTGAGCCGGGGTTACAGGTAAATGAGCGTGGGGAGCAGTGCCGGCGATTTCGGTGTACACTCATTTTCTTCCGTAATTTTCTTTCCAATCTGCGTAGTTTTTGCTCCAAATAGTTATAAACCACGTCTATATTCTTTATTATAGGCATAATTTCACTTATTTCACTTTAAACCAATTATAAACTGAATATTTATAATCAAAGTGCGCAATATGGCGAAGCACTAAAACACGAATGAACTTGTCAAGAGATAGGGTGACCAACACTCAAAATAAGTAATGTCATTTTCATAAAAATATTAAATACTTTTATTTATAAAATTCTCAATTTAGTGCAGGATTGGCGTACTAGTACACGATACTACATGTCTTCTCATGCTAATCTCGAGGACGAAGTAGTAGTATAATATAAATGTAGGAGGGTACAATGTAGAAACCTGTGGTCTTACGTTTCATTGCATCTTGAACAACTGCACTACGGACGCGACGCGACAGTGCCAAAATCAATCGAAGTGTTAAAGAGTAAAGACTTAATAATTAATAATTTAGTAGATAAAACATGCCTTCGGTGTGCCTAGTAGTTTATTCCATAATGAACGGAGTCGAAGAAAGAGGTGGAGGGGATGGGTTTCTGTAATTTCTAGCAGCATTTACAAGAAAATATTTAGTCGCCGTCATTCCACCTCGCGTCATGTCCAAAAGTCTCGAGCATGATTAATGCACGCGCTAATGATTTCCTCTTCACCCTTTTTCCCGATGAATGACGTCCAATTTATTCATATTGGAGCCGCAAACCGTGTAATAAACCTGACCAGATATTATTCGAAAATGGCGAGAGCAATTACGTAAAAAGCCATTAGAATTTAGCTCGCTGCTTGTGCACAGTTTGTGAGCTGAACGCGTTCATTTGCCGCTGTGTGCGGCCATTCGGAGCGCGGTTGGGACTCATACGTGTTAATATGTAGTTTGCTTGCTATGTGGATATGGTCTTATTTTAGGTGTGTTTAATCTACAGTTACTTGTGTGTTAAAACAATATTGTTATTTAACATGACGAATGAAAACGCTTACCAGTATGTTTAATGCAGTAAAGATTTTGAGCATGAATAACAGAATTTGGTAAAGGTTAATTTGGTTACGTCACAACTTTCATGTTATAGATGTTCATAGTAAAACTTGTAAATAGCTTTCAAGAAAAAAATGTGTATGAAGTATCATTCTTGGTCGTTAAAGCCAACTTATATTTTCTCCTTTCGTATTTCTGACGTCATACATTACGTGAACTTTCATTTACTGTTACATTCAAACGACATAGACTTAACCCTTCGTCTTCTATTAATTTCAAACGGTTATCACTAAATACAACAAAATCTTTCAATTAGCGATCGTTTAATCAATGCTTCAATAAGCAATTAATTAAGCCATTGCGTTTACCATTAATTCCAGCGTAGTCACTTTGCTGTTGCAAAAAAATGTCCGTATTCATTGATCCTGAAAGTCATTGATTACTCCGAGCTGTGAGGGTAGTCAGCTTGTCGCTCAATAATTCATGTCATTAACATCATGATTACATTTGCTTTTTGTGTTAATGTTACCTGTATTGTTCCGTATGTTCCATGTATTGTATTATGATGAAACGCTATCAATTATTTATGGCTTTCATTCCAATAATTTATGTGTTGACAGGTGATTTTTGTTAAAAGGTTATAAGGTACATCACCGCAATGGTGTTCTACCATAATCATTAATATTTTCTGTCACTTGAATATATGAAGTATAAGGCTCCCAAAATATTCCCATTGGGTCTTATTGGAACCTGTAAAATCACTAACTTCTTATAAGAATTGTGTCGAGCGTGCCATCTGTGAAAGGTACACGTAATTAGTCAATATTCTGTCTTTAGCTAATACTTTCACTTCATAACTATGACAGCCAGTCGGTTCGACGCCGCCTGTGAATCGAGAGAAATTTCTTTTGGATCTGGGTGTTTGTGAGACCGAAAAGTCTCGCATAGTTCCTGATACCCACGACACAAGACCCGATCTTCGTGTTATGTCAGGTATGTGTGTGACTGTTGGGTGTTATTTATTATTATATTATTTATTTCTAACCACGCTCCCAACTGCAACTTGCTAATACACCAGCTGTTTTTCTGACTACTACTGATTTGACCTACTATTGCTGCGATCATCAGCATGAATTCAAAATTAATACAAATCACTAGTGAAGCTGCGTCCGAGCGTTCCAACTGTCGCATTTACAGCCAGGAGTTGCGCTCAATATCATAATAGAAATATCATCTATACAATCAAACCACAAACATGAAAGCAGTAGCATTACTTCAATTAGTATTGGGTGTCTTCAACACGACTCAACCCTCAACACCCGCCGACACAAAGGCCCGACACGAACTAGGTCATTTGTTAATTGGCGTTTTGGTACTGCAGACAGCATCAAAACGATTCGTGTACGGCGACTCAATTAAAAACGTACAGCGCCAGCTTACCACGTCAATTCATCGTCTGAGCTCTCGATAATTAATGAGCAACCGCCTAGTTGGGAGTCGGTGGTGGAAGCATTGTGTAATTAATATTAATATACATACATACATAAACTCACGCCTTTTTCCCAGAAGGGGTAGGCAGAGGTGCCAAGACCCACATTTCGCCATGTAGGTTCCGTCCCACTATGTGATAGGTGGTGAGCCTATCGCCATATCGGGCACAAATTCCTGACTCTGGGCTCATAATGAATAGAAAAATCCAATATCACTTTGCCCAACCCGGGATTCGAAGCCGAGACCTCAGCTTTGTAACCGTACCTTAGTACAACTACGCCACCGAGGCAGTCTAATATAATATTAATATTTATTTATTTAATAGGGTTCACCAACAATTGTTTACATTGATTATAAACTAAAGTGCACATGTAAAATAATCAAGAAGTAAATGCAACAATCACTTAAAGGTAAACACCACATGTGCAAAAAATATTACAGTTAACACACCTAATAAGACATTTAAAAAAAACAGAAGTTATACAAAAACAAAAACCACATACATGCAAAAATATCTATATATTTTGCTCGTTCTGTGGCGCGGTTGTACATACTTTGAATCCCGGGTTAAAGTGATATTGGGTTTTTCTGCTAATTATCAGGACAGAGGCAGGAATTTGTGTCCGATATAGGCTCGCTCCCTTTCACATCGTGGAATGGAACACACAAGGTAAATTGTGCGTGTTCAGGTAGGTCCTCTGCTTACCCCTTCTGGAAAAAAGCGTGAGTTTATGTATACATTTTGCTTGCGGATGGATATTTGAATCTATCTGAATATCGAGTGCCGGTAAAAAGCCCGTCATGGGTTGTAATGAGTCACGCCAATGTGTCGCGTTTCATGTTCAGCTTGAATTTCGAGCAGCATAATTATGACAGGTCAAGAGATAAACATCTCTGGCCACTAGATACTCTCTTTGGACTGTATTGCGCTTATGGTTAAATGCATTGTTGTTATATTGTCGAGCCAGGACGTAAATACGAAGAAAATAAGAAAATATGAGTGACATAGTTAAGGAAGAGACTGAGGTCAGGCGAAAAAGCTCTAACTTGATTTCATCTAGTAAGATAAGAGGGCCAATGTTGTAAGACAAATGAGGATAAGGCGAAGATACCTAACTTAAGGCGAAATGGTGAAATCTCAGGAAAACCGCGGACATGGCACTGGTGCCTTAATCCTGGGATCACGCTTGGTAAAAAGAAAAAAAACGTATTAAGTGAATGTTTTTTCTAATATTTTTTTTTTGTAATTTTATATATATTTGGGAAACATACAGAACAATAAAACTTATGAGCAAGATACAGTTTGTAGTAAATGATCCAGTGACGTTTCCATAATAAAGATGTTTGCCTATTAAGCAGCAATTTCCTTTAAACCCAAATACCAGCTGTATTTTGAAAAGTGGAACTTAAAATTCAAGATTATATTAAATATATAATACATATTTGTATAGGAATTATTCTAATTTTTCATTAGTTATTCCAATAAGATTTTTTCTGTTCTTATAAGAACAAATGTATATGATTGAGGTCTCTTTATTTAGCTTTATGTAACTATGTCTATTAATTAATCGTTTGAAATTAAAATGCTGGAACAGATATAATTATCGATTACTAGGCTTACGACTAGAGTAACATTTGGCATTGGGGTTAAATATTTGTTCAAATAGAGCTTGCTTAATAAATTTTACCATTTCAACGAACTTATTCAAACTGGCACATAAATCTACCTGTAAAGTTAGATCGGAGTCAACGTTTCGTTTGCGCTGAACTAGCTTTATCTGAAACTAGCGAGTTAGAACCGGATTTGTCCGGATAGCTTTTAGATTCGAGATAAAATAAATCAAGCCGTATCTCGTTTCCGAACGTGCCCTTGAAAAAGGTAGTTTAAATTTATTTTTTACGTCTTTTTATGTAGATATTCTTATTTTCTTCTAGAAAAAATCTTACATGTGAGATATATCTAAAAGCATATATATTAAGGTTTATCACTTCAAAAATAGAATAGCTGGGTAGCATAGAAAATAAAACACTTAAAATATGATTCTATACCTTAATATTTTACAAAATTATGAAAATGAAAATAAGACAGTGTATATTTAGTATGTGGCAATGCCTATATTGCTTTGTAAAGTACCTACAACGTCACTTGCTACTACCACACTACACTATGGGTTACTACGGTATATACGGTATTCTATAAAATATTTAAACTTACGTAGAATGGTGGCTTGTATTTACCTTTAAGATAATAATATCATACCCAAATACCATTTTCCACCATTCCAATTAGAAAAACCATAAAAATAAATTTTGAATAGAATTTTCCGTCGACAAACAGACCCGTCCAGTACAGATAGACAATACATACACTTATATACGTATAGTAGCATAAGCGTAGATAAAAGATTCAGCGGCACTCGTAAAATCTGACCCGAATACCAAGCGGACCGATCGATCCCTACGATTGCCATTGGAGTTGTTTAATATTTATATTTATTAAACTTTGTAAGCCATTTGTCATAAACCACCCGATACGGAACTTTGTACAAAATATAATTAATTATTTTCGACTTTTGGAATGTATTAAAGTGATGGTCCAAAACTATGTCGATATTCAGATAGAGCTAAAAAGTAAATACTTATGTGACGCTAATTTACGTCTAGCAAGCGTGAAAAAATGGGAAAAGATTTCCTAATAGTAACTGTAATGTAAGTCTTTTCAGATAAATCATGTTTTAGACCCATCTAGTTCATATAAAAAGGCTACCTTAAGATCGAAAACACGGGTTGGGTAGGTTCTTATGAGATATTCCTTTTAAGTTATTTTTATCCACACACACACTTTATCAGACTGTTAAATAACGCGGTGGATCAACGCCAAAATCATCTTTTCATAATTTGAAAAAAAGCCGTTCTTCGCAATAAAATGTAATTAAACTGATTTAGACTCGTTAGGACTCTAAGGACAAAAGGCTATGTAAGAGTAAAAAAAAATATCGAAATAATAATTTTGATAATTATTTTTTTACTATGTTGATAATCTTATTAAAGCTTTAATATTCGTTTTATTTATTAGATTTTTTTTGTGTTCTTCTGTCCAATTTGCACTCTTTTCTTTTCGTATGTACAAATATCGGACTTCTAAATTAATACTTTACCCTATATTAACATTGTCTTTGTCTCTCATTGAACAATTTTATTACGAATTAATAAGTAATTGACGTACAATTGAAACTCGATACAGGAAAGTAATTATTGTATGAAAATTTCAATGCTTTTGCCGCTGTGTATTAATGAGGACGAGGGAAATATCAAAACAGAAATATATTTCATCTTTATTTGCTGATCGTGGAATATTTATTAATTTCTTCATTTCAAAGAAACGAGAAGTTATTAAAACTTTAAACTATATATTTTTTACCTTTATTATTATTATTCATTAGCAACGCGCTAAAACGGTGAAGGAAAACACAGTGATAAAACCGGCAGACCATAGCGATTTGTATGAATTTCTATGCGGGTTGGCGCCGCACTTGGCGGGGTGGACTATATGGCCTAATCACTCTCCATAGTGTTCTCCTTTGTAGGGTAGGCCCGTCCCCTGCACGCTGGCCTAGTTCACTGTAATAAAAAAAACAGCTAATGCACTACCACGGTAAAAAATTGCGTCACTATCCAATATCTACTCAAACAATTCCGCACCCTATATAGTGACTCTCCGGTCAATTTAATTATTCACGTGAGAGGATTTTTCAGGCTATATTTTTTCCTAATCAAACAGCCTCCAGTGACGTCACGGGAACGCTCCAGGTCGGCGTAAATTATTCATAACACTCGGCCACAATTAGTATGCCGCCGGCGTGTGCCTCTATAATAGAGTTCTGTGTTGATTTATACCTCATTTTCCTGCTTAATAATGTTTTTGATACTTTTAATACTTGATTCTTGTGGTTTATTCGTTTGTTTTGTATGATTACGGTTTTATGGAGTGTTCGGTTTTAGATTATACTAGCTATAATAAGTATATAATCATCTCCCCTAAATTTAACATCTTTATAAAATGAGGTGTGCAATAAATAAATGGAATGTTAAGTCGCTTTTCTTATAATCATCTTTGATTGGCACCAGTCACCAGTCAGTAAGCTCTTGATTTGACTTGATTATGCTATCCTACAATGTATTACCTAAGTGATACAAATTTAGTTTTATTCTTTTGATACTTGACATAGGCCCTTGATTTTTAATATATAAAATCTGTAAAATTTAGTAAATGCGATTGTTCGTTGTTCTCTCCGCGTTTGGACTACGCTTAGTGGGCGTTCCAAATATGCACACAACTACCCACACTTGAAATCAATAGAATCTGCGGTCCACAACAATTGTCAGTAATTAGAGCAACGCTAGCTATGTCCTGTTAATGATGGCTCGCGCGTCTTGCGGTCGCGACCGATTGAAATTCGCTGCGGCGCTGCGTGGCGGACGCCCGCGATCCATTTGCATATCTCGCTTCAAATTAAACCATATACATTGTTATGTATTAGTGGGATTCCGTAAGTTAAGTACATACCGGGGAGTATGGATTCTCTGGCTCATTAGTTGATCAGGGTATCAGGTAATGTTTAGGATTATTTATTTAAGGCAAGCTACATACATGCCAATCTGCAAGCCATCTTGCTAGACTATGCAGATTGGAATAATCCTAATGTACTTTCTTTGTAGAAAGGCCTCGTGCTTCTAAGTATGACGTATATAATGCTCAAGACTTGGCCAAACGACGAAGGTTTGCAGACCTTAACATTGCATCGGTTAGGATGACACTAAATAAAGCAAGAAGAGGAGAATTTCAAAACTCACACATATACAACTAAAGACCGCCTAAAACACCTAGAACTTTTAAAAATTCGTATTTTTTTACTTTGAAGATAGAGGTTTAATAGAACAGTTGAGAGCCTGGTAATCTCAAAAACAGAAAAACGGATGTACGTGTCAAATATTTAGGGGTGTGTATACAATTAACGAAGGAAACATAGCAAGGTTGTTTAAAACTAATTAAACTTTTACAGTGTATTTCCTCAAAACATTTCAATAATTTCAACATACTTCACCCACTATATAACTTTCCAACATTTAACAGAAGCTCATTTTCAGTTCGCACTGGCCCTGAACACTTTTTATGATTACGTATTACCATTTCAAAGTGCTGCCTAGTAAACAGTTGGGCGGTGTAAAGTGGATGGTACACTAACTGTTAGAACGGTGCGGTTGTGTGCGCGAGAAGAGTATGACGTCAGAACTTGTATATTGATTAGATGAACTGTTTTAACATTTAATTCCTCTGATATGTCATCATCAGCCTATTCGCGTCCACTGCTGGACATAGGCCTCTCCTATGGCACGCCACTGGGCTCGATCTTCAGCCCAACGTCTCCAACCGCTACCAGCCATTTTTCGGATATCATCACTCCACCTCGTTGGAGGGCTTGCCGAGGCGCGATCTCTACTCGAGAACACGTCTACCCCAACGGTTGTCGGTTCTCCAACAAATGTGACCAGCCCACTGCCACTTCAACTTGCTGATACGCTGGGCTATGTCGGTCACCTTGGTTCTCTGTCGGATAACCTCATTCCTGATTCTATCCTTCAGGGAAACACCGAGCATAGCCCGCTCCATTGCTCGTTAAGCGACTTTGAATTGGTAAACCAGTCCCACCGTCAGTGTCCACGTCTCGGCACCGTATGTCATTACGGGTAGGACGCACTCATTGAAGACTTTCGTCTTCAGGCTTTGCGGTATTGGCGACGAGGAAACCCGACGAAGTTTCCCAAATGCTGCCCAGCCCAGCTGGATTCTTCTTCGATATTATATTCTTCTCTGATATGTGTATAGTTTAAATTATTCTGACATTTAAAATATGGAATAGATGGAGAGTAAAGTCCTCTTATTGAATAGTTTTCTTGAGATAAAAAATAGGACGTAATAGAGCATAGCTCTATGTATGAGCCAAAAGTTATTTTTATAGTCAAATACTAAGGGTCACTAAGTAAAAATATTGGTTTTTCGTTCGTTTCGGAATTAAATAATTTCGGGAACTGAATACAACAAAATATTGTAGGGATAGGTTATTATACATTATCTTTATAGCAATGAATGGCGAGACGATTCGACGGTTCATGCAGTAGCAAAACCAAATAACACCTTGAATTACAAAGCAACGCTTGGCATTCCACTGCGCTCGCCATCCCGAGACATAAAATGTTAAGTCTCAACGTGTCCAGTAGTTACTCAGGCTATAATATCTTTCAAAGTAAAACCACAACTGTTCATTTACAATCCTATTTGACGGGAGAAATGGACATTGCGGTGGTACCTACCCAGGCTGTCTCTCTCATATGTGAGACATCAGTAAATACCGAACAATTATGCATATTGTTGTAAATTATTGATTTGTTTCTAACCGCAGCCGCCACGTCGTACAATATACAGTCTCCATTAATTCAAGCGCCCACGCCGCGCCGGGTCAATCGCGACTGGTTCCAACTAAGTTGGGCCGACCTCGCGACCCAATACATAATGTAGTTAAAGTGCTGGATTACTTGTGTTTCAGATATGGCTTCGGTTTCCAAGTTCGTTGTAGATTCGAGAATTCGTAATTGATTAATTTTGCTGTGTATTGGATTAAGATGTTTAATCAAACTAGGCTTGTTTATTTCACGAAAAACGCTGAGAGTATGCACTCTCGGATATCAAAAACAGTTAACGATATCAACACATTTACTGTATAAAAATTAAGGACCTATGTCTTTTCTCTTGCATAAAAAAATAAAAACCGACTTTAAAACAAAAAACCGCTAAAAAACAAAAAATAACTAAATAATAAGTACCACTGCAAAGCAAAAAAATAATATTTGTTTCATGGAACTTGCGCTTGTTGATTAATTTGCTTAATGACTTGACTAGCCAACAAATCAAAATATATGCATAACATATCGAAGGCGGGCCGCCAAGTACCAAACATGTAGGACCTGTGCCTTATATTAATTTAAATATCTATAATCTATAAAATCGGCTAAAAGCTGCCAAAGATATTGGAGTATTCATATGTTTATTATTTTTTCTCCCCCCCCTCCCTTTGCCCCTACCCCCTTTTCCCACCACCACTGTAGCTTAGCTTTTATACTGAACCCAATGCAAAAAGAACCATTGGAATCCTACTAAAGTTTGAAGAGTTCTACACTCCAGGTCCGAAAATGATCATCAGATCTCCATGTTGTGTTCCTGAGATCAACCTGTCAATACATTCTTTCCAATGAAAAAGAAATCACTAAAATCGGTTAAATCCTGCCGAAGATATTAGAATTTACGTGTATTTTAATTTTATCACCTACCCCCCCTCACCCCCACCCCTTTTTTCCTCTCTCTCTGTAAATTAACTTTTATAATGAACCTAATGCAAAAAGAACCATTGGAATCCTACTTAATTTTAAGGAGTTCCCCTCTCCAGGTCCGAAGATATTGCTCAGATTTTCACCATATTTTTATGGGACCAAATGACAAGCATCAGCTTTCAATCAAAGAAAGAATGGTCGAAATCGGTTCACACAGTACAGAGAAACGAGGTAACAAACATAAAAAAAAAAAAGCAACATACAGTCGAATTGAGAACCTCCTCCTTTTTTTGAAGTCGGTTAAAAAGGTGAAATTTCAGATCAATCAGACCATTAGAAAAAAAGGGGATGACCATGTTCCCGAAACTTGATATTTCGGCATATACGAAAAGAGATTTAATGTTATATATATTTGATTAATACACATGATATTATAGTATATTAAAAATATATATCCCCATTTCTACATAATATTTTCTGATACTTAATTTACAAAGGCAATAAAACCTAAAGTTGAGCTCTAAAGCATTCACGGAAGACGTCTCAAGCCATTCGGAGGCACCGTTTCGTCGTAAAGAGACGGTATTTTTAATCTAAATGTACATTACGCATCGTGCACGAATAAAACCGAAAGGCAATCCTTTTTCGCTCAAAGGGTAAAGCAAACAGCGACACTGAGAATGCATTTGCGCGCGGCCGGGCACGGCGCAAACACACGGCTGGGGGTATAGGACGAATATTATGGGGCATATGTTTGAGGGTTCTGATGGGATAGTCTCGGTGATCCACATTTTTGGATTATTGTTACTAATGTTTAAATATTTTAGTACCCGCCGCATTATTTTTTAGAATCGTGTTTGGACTGTAGGTGGTAAATAGTAAGTTCTTAGATTTACAATAAATATATTTTATTAAAGAGTCATGACAGGTTGTTGATACCGTGGATGGTGTAATCTGAAATTTGATGAGACAAAAAATAAATACAAAAGTCTTAATAATTCTACTTCTCAACCACTACAGTCCGACGAAACACAAAATATGAGCTTCAAATCACAAAGTTTCCTCATATTTTAACCTCCGTATCCAATTTCTGCCTTACAGATGGGCAACTTAAGCAGCACAAAACACGGCGGCGGGTGGGCGCGCAATCGAATTTACCGTTCACCGCCGCAAAGCCGAAAACTCGATAACTCGGCCTATTCTGTTCGGGCTAGCGCGCGTGTGCACCCGCCCTTACGCCCGCCTTCTATACACTAGTTTTATTATCAGCTGTAAATGTTACGTTGAGTATTGATTTATTTAATGCACTTTATATACATGGTATATATAGCTTTGGCTTGAACTGAAATGAAAAGCGAGTCAAAGAGCAAAATTATACCCCCGGTCTTTCGTTAAAATAATGTTTTAGCTAAATCCTATTTTCTTAAAAGGAAAACTTTGGTACTTAAATCAAACTAAGGATCTCACATTTCAGATGTTTCATGGTTAGTTTTGCTTTTTTCTATGAGTGGTTGTATCCTTTACAATAAGGGAATTGTCGACCCGTCTCGCCATACATTCATTAAACAAAATAATCCCGTTCTGAGCAGAAACAAAAGCATGAGAATCTTCAGATCGTGATAGGCATTATCATGATAGGCTTGACTCTAAATTATACAAAGGATTTCTCATACATATCTTGGCACAAACTTCCTAACAAAAACAGTTAACCCAAAGGTAGAATACTACGAATTAATCGGGCCCAGCATACCCGTAGTTCAAATATTGTCTCTACTTAACTTCGCATCCATATGTAGTTCGCACGTCGCTATAATTGAAGACGTTACAGCGTTTTGTTTGTCTAATTAATTCTCATTGTAGTATGACCGATGTTCATTTACAGCATTTTGGTATTTAATATCTGGTAATAGAGGTGTAATTAGTGTGAGAGGGTTATGAGTAAGTAGAGTTTACTTGCGAGCTCGACATACATTGTTATGCATTGGTGATGAGACATTTCTAATGATAGATGGGTGCAAGTTTTAACTGTATCTAGATCTAGTTGCCCTTATATTTGATCAGCTATCTCGAACTTGGGTTTGAATCGCCGTGGGACTCAAAATTGTTACTTAATTATCGCTGCTTATTTAGTACTAAACAACTTTATTCTGCAAAAGTTGACACTGTAAAATATTTATTAAAATACACAATTTGACGGTAATGCAATATGAGATAATACAATTAGAATAAGTCTGCATATTAGTTCCTGAGACAAAGAGAGAGCTAGAGCTGCGATCATGAAATTTCAAGATTTTACTATAAAATATCATGCGATATTTAATAGACAAATATTATAGGGTAAGTTCATAAGTAACAGGTAGAAAAGGCTATTGCGCATTTCATTTCCTCTGCCTAAAAGCCACGCAAGAGTTTTCATCACAAGTAAAATTTCCATGCTTGACATATCATGATGGAACAAAGTGCGAATTATGAACTTGAAGGTTCAAAACTCGACATAATTTGCATTAAGTTACAGAACCCTTGTCGGAATTTACGCGGCCGACAAGCACCGTTTAACCCTTCAACTTACTGTCAAAGTTTTCACAAGTAGTTATCACGAGCACCGCCCAAATTGCGAAGTTTAATAAAATAATTCCGGAATGAAATTGTCAGCTGTCAATTTGTTGGAGGCAGTCGAAATAACTGACGGAATTAGTGTTTTTAATTTCAGTCACAATTGTGATGAGTTGGGACTAAAAGATAATATTCCACGAAAATTATTGTTGATTTTATAATATACATAACTTTTATGTTTTGGGAGGCCCGATGCTTAGTACTTAAGTTTATTATGACAATGTTTTTGTTGTTGTGGCAAGTGACTTAGTTGTATGAAATTAAATTTCAAGTTAAGTACATTCACCCAATATAATGCATTCCAATGAGTAAATTCTCAGAATCAGTAATTTACAGTTCATGTTGTATCTATGCGTTGCGGCTCTCTCCATGGGGTCCAAAACGATAACATAAATGTAAGAAATATGTATCGACTTACCAAACGGAAACTGTAGGCAGTAACAATTTACATTACAAAAATCAACTTTGACGCCGACCACGACAAATCAATACCGCACTTACTATGTTAATATTATGAATATATACATACGGTATGGTATTTCACGGTCTGTACTGGTCATAAGTTATAGTTCTGTACGCATCCGAAAAAGGGCATAGGCTGATGAGGATCATAAAATGGCCCTAGAACGATATCTTGATGATCTTTTAAGAGTATGTTGGTATTAATAAGATTGTTTAATTCTGCGAGTTTCAATTCTAACTAACTTGGGTTTTTTATATTGCTATGAATGCTATGAAGGGCAAGACGAGCATGCCGTTCGCCTGATGGTAAGCGATATGACGGCTTATGAATAGTAGCAAAACCAAACCACACCTTGCATTACGAAACAATTCTTGGCATTCCACTGCGCTCGTCATCCTGAGACATAAGATGTTAAGTTTTAATATGTCCTGTAGTTACTCTGGCTACAATGTTCTTCAATCCGAAACACAACAGCGTATTTACACAGCTGTTTGATGGGAGAAATAGACATTGCAGTGATACATACCAGTGCGGCCTCTCACAGATGAGAGACCTGCCTGTCATCAGTAAAAGTAGGTTTTCCAATAAATAGAAACAAAAGGAAAAATCATAAAAAATATTGCTCGAAATCGGCTTACTGGACTACATTGAAACGTGGGCATTAGATTTATATAAAGGCTTTACGTACATCAGTACTTAAAGATTTTATTAGAAAAAAACAGTCATCATATTTTAACATAACTATTGTAAACATGCCATATATTATTAAGAACATCTGTAAGATCACATTTTCGTACTGTTACAAATTTAAATTTATTTTATTTCTTAATGAAATGCACAATAGCCTCGAAAATTCACAAAATTATAGAAGAGGTACGTCATAGTACAAAAAATAAAATACTATATTTTCCATACTAAACTCAATTTTGGGTCCATTTTAGTACGCTTATTGGCCTATGATACGTCGAGAGAAGACGATAAATAAACTGAGCTGTAGTAAAAACGTCCATCTCGCGTTTCCTTGCCATGGTTTCGTGTACATGTTTTTTCAAGGTATGTTTTTGACTATCGCTCGCATGTGAAGGGAAATTACTTTGTTTTTGTTTGTTGTGGGTTGATAAACACCTGAGGTAATTGGCTTGTTGGATGTGGGTTGAACATTACGTGGGATTTCGGTTTTGTTAAGGGTGGATTAGCATTATGTGTTGTTCAAACCAACACCTACTAGGGCCTTAGCAATATTTACTTGATTGTAATTAACCACAATTAGAAGTTAACTTTCTGTAGGTAGCCAAAGCAGTTCGATCGTCATCCTAGGTGAAACAATGTATCGTTACAAAAATAGCTTGTTTTGTATAATATCTGCAACACAATATTATGAACCACTTTTGCTTAAAGAATATAAGAAAAAAAAAAGTAAATGTACTGAAAATCTCCTCAAAATACACCGTTTATATTTGTTGCTAGTTTCTCATAAATTAATAGTACGTTGAGCTCAATTGTCGGAATTGCTGCATGGCGTCACACTACGTAACTGTGCCACTTCCGGATTATTGTTTGTTTGATAGTAATTACTCAAATGCGGACACTTTGTGCGTTTTAGTAATTGTATACTGTATCTATTAGGCATGTTTTGTGAATTCTGAATATAGGGTTCTCGTCGAAGAATTTTGTTGGGTTTTGGTCTTAGTCCTTGATTTTCGCCCATTATGTTTTTTATAACGGTATGTACTAAAGAAGCATCTTATGTCATCAAATTAATCTCATGACGTTAATTAGAACCGGAAGTTGGCTTGATTAGCAAATAGTTTTAATAAACTTCTTTTTTTTTCGAAAAAAAAAAATTGTCTTAAAATGGAACGTGGGAACTTAAAATGGTAAATCTTAATCAAGTTGAAATTCTAAATTCAAATTTAAAGAACGTTATTCTTACAAACAAATGACGTCACAATCTTCACTAAGTTATGCCATCACAATTTACATTGTTTAAACGACTACAGACAATAGTTATACATTTGTATGTTGTAAGACGTATCATACGACGGATCGAAAATGTACGTCGGAATAGACAGGAGCTTAATCAGAGCGCTGTCGCTGTGTGCAGTGTCCACAAGGGGGGCTAATCTGATTAGAGCATACTGGGCGCGGTCGTGACCTCCTGCAACAGTCGATGTGTTGACTGACCGCACAGACGTGGATGCGTTTGAGAATTCTGTTGGCTTGCTTGTGAGAAAATGTAGGATATTGTGATGCTATAGAATGTGCATGGAGGCAGTTTGTAATTGAATCGAATTTGTTTCCTGCAATCTAAATTGAGTTTTAACGGCCGAGAGAGGAAAGATTGTTGAATGGAGTGTTGCTTAATAACTTGTTTTAAGTATCGCTCGTCTTACGGGTGAAATATGAATCTTTTTCGAAAGATAATGATTGTGTAGCCCATTTTATTTGAATGAAACTATTTTGAACTTATACACATTCGAGTTATACAATTAGTTTAATAACAGTAATAAAATCAAACAAAAATGTTTACCCAGAATTTTATGTTATAAAATTAAATCTAATGTACGTCGAACATCTAAAGAGAAAACTTCAGTCAAACAAAACAAAATCTGGTATCCACTGGCTCATGAACCTCGCTTGAATCGTTTTCCTATACTCCTATTGCTTCGTGTGATTTCAAATAAAAGCTCTGACCTAGAAATAAAATCTAGGATTTTTTGATCCACCTCAAACCAATAAGATTAATAACTGATATGGACTCAGTCTGTATATGTCTCGTTATAAGACACGGGCCTGTCAATATTTCTAGTTTTAACTGTGATGGAAAACGAACTGTGAGGAAACAGGTATACTTAATTTTGTATGATATCCGACTCAAAGGATCATTTTTGATCATCGATGATGCACCTCTATGGTGCTATTGTAACTTTAAAACGATGTTGTATAATCATACCTAACCATTACACAATATTAAAACAGCCATCCACCCTCACATTAAATCGAAATTCTGCACGTACATTGATCAAGCAACAGTTTACCGCGTTCGCTCCTTTCTTACAAATAGGTCATTCTCCTTCAAACACTGGACAATTAGCCAATTGCCGGCACAGGATACGTTTATTGTCGATACGTGGTCCGCGACCACCCACGTGAACCGTTTATAAGGATGTGAACACGCTGATGACCCTGATGTATGTAGGAAGCTGTTTACTTGCGTTCAGTCTTTATTCGCTGAAGTGGAGCGGACAATCAGAGTGAATCGTTTAGTTGGTGTTGCATTACTGCGCTAGCATAGGCGATCGAGATTGTTGATCGCTGATAATCTTCAATGAATAGTAAATGTGTTTTTAAAGGCGCGAGATTGTGGTAATCAATTGGTGTCATCGTTGTTATCCTCTTGATGTGTTTGATGTAGACGATAACGTTTTGTCTCAAGAATGAATGGATACTTTCTTAGTGCCTTAGTACTTGAAAGCAGGAAGAATCCTTCTTGCACATCACAAAATTATGAAATTACTAAAAATTTTACACCATATTTAAAAAAACTTTATATTTTTCAATAATAATTTTAAGAGAATTTGTAAGCAATATCCTCATCTCATTCAAAATATTTATAGAGTTTAACTTGCCATAGATTTTCAGAATAAAAACTCAACCATAAAATACACCATTAACAAAGCTCATTCATTACCAAATGACGTATGTTTGCTGCAAGTAGTTCACCATTTGCAATTCACTCACATTACTAGAAAAAATATGTAAAATTATACTTATGAAAATAATTTCTAAAACGGCATATTTCAGAGCACTTAATTATCTCAGAGTTCCATTAAAGTGACATAACTCAATATAATAATAGTCCTTCGCTATTTATTTTGCTGAGAGTCGGTGAGTTTTCGCCGTGTCGCTACTCTTTGTGCACGTAGCGAGTGACACGTTTTATTTAATAACTCAACTTGGTGTACATTGGGAGTATGCGTTTTTAGCTTACAGTGCAATAAAACTGCTGGAATATAAGCTAATTTCGTGTTTTAGTTTTGGAAAATTTAGTTAGTAAAATACTGAAAGAAAATGCATGAATAAATAAATGAGCTGTAGATTAACAAGGTATGAAATTAGGCGCATTAGTGTTATTTGTGATAAAAGTAAGAACTAAGTATGGATTTTTGAAAAAAATCTTCGAAAGAGTTAAGTCAAGGACAAAAGTTTATATAGAAACCTTGTTCGTCCTCTGAAATGAATCAATCAGAGAAAACTTCAGAAATGTAAGTGGTGTCATAAAAAAGTAGCTTTACAAGAAATCAATGACCTCAGTAATGTAACTAAAATATTTGATCTTCTATAAAACACTTCTAACTGCAAGCTTAACGAACATTCCTAATTCCATCAAGCCAATTGAAATTACCAAATCAAGTAACAGAAACGTCTCGTTTTTTACTCCCGACGCACATCAAAGCCAACGGGAACCGAGGTAATGAACGAAGAATTTGGTGACCTTAAAATGTCAGTGTAGCTAAGTCTAGCGCGGGTATTCGGGATGAGGGGGTGCGAGGGTGAGGAACACGGGGTGGGGGTGGGACGCGGGAGCCGAGAGGGGCGGATATACTGATTTAGTTTGCACACGCCGAGACATTATCGATTCGGTCCGCGCTTCGGATGAGGCAGCGCGCGGTGTTTTTGTCAGCCCGTTGGATGTCGGCGTTTTCGGTTTGCCTACGTGTGGTAATGGGTTTGGATTAGCGGTGTTCTTAATGCCTGTTGCTAGTACGATTAAAATGTAGTAGCTAATGTGTTGGTTCGTCTATTTTGGGATTACTATGTTTAGGGATTCGTTTTGTATGGAAATATGTAAGCTTTATTGGTTGGGTCTTGATTTAACACGTACCTTTACGCGTGAATCTCAAATGGGTAGGCAGAGGATTTAAATTTATCGACTACATATTTTCCAAAGATGTGGTAAGGGGGTGTACGTATTGCTCTACGTACCACAGTTATAACATGCCAAAACACTAATGACAAGCCTATTATTAAAAGTTAATTGTTGCAAATAAAATGATTTTGCAAGCCAAGTTGCCAACATTAATGTATGTCGTTCACTTGAGTGAAAGATTTATGTTATTCCGACTAGTAAGCAATGGATTTTATTTATCTAATTCTGAGAGTCTGCCTCAACAAAAACCTTTTTTATTATCCACATCATCAAAATACTTAATGATCAAATCCTAGAAACTAACATAAAAGCTTTAAATTTTCATGCACGTTGTCATGCAAGGTTTGATTAAAAATCAATCGGGCTGCTCTATTATTAGCGGCCATTTTTATTTCCTTTAACCCCCTGTACAAATACCGGATATGTATCATTATAAGTCGATTAGTTTCTGTTTGTTTTGGGAGCCACTGGCGATTTGTCACGACGTTTATTGAATTCCGCAAGTAGGCGTTTTATTTGGTAAATAATGTTGAGTTAGAAATATAATACGATATTTGTTGTTTCAGACTTTCAGGTAAAAAGGTCACGGACCCAGAACATTTATTCTGCCTAGTATTTATTACCGCATCAACCAGTTTGTGCGACATTGCTGTCTTACTTTGAGTGAATTAATTAATAGTTTTACCTCATAATTAGATGTTTTATAAATAACAATAATCACAAAATACTAAAATATGTTTACGTTGTACTATACTAAAATAGTTGTTAAATGCATACGGCTTAAAAATATCGCTGTGGTAATCATTGGCGCCTCGTTTCAGATGCCCATGACACAAGACTCGATCTCTACGGGGTCTGGTCTACGTATGAGACTGTTGGGTGTATTTATTTTAATTAAATTTATTCTTCATATCACACCACATCATAAAAATACACCAAACATTGACTCCAACAATTTGCACGTCAAACACTGGACCCATTTCTCGGTTTTAATAAAAGTATACGGCTAAGACACCGCGCCCTTGGGACAGTACGAGCAAATGTTTGCAGTCTTACACATAACGTTACAAAACTATAAAGAAACTAGACTGGAGCTGCGACGCTGTAATCCTCTGGTCGGCTTGATGTACCCTCCCGGGTAATGGGTAAACAGCTTTGCTGTTGTGTATTTATTTTTAGAACTTTAATAACATTATTTCTTTGATAGGTGAAGCGTTTAATACAATGTGTCTTTTGAGGAAAGATACAGATATTATTCGGAACGATTTCCTATTGAGGAGACTGTCCCGCCCTCACACCCACCACTGTAACTCCTGTGAGCCTGGATCAACAGTGGCATGCAAAGTAATGACACCGAGCATTGAAGCTCGGCGAGTCTTCGGGAATGTCTAACTTGTCTTTAACCCGCAACGAAATTAATCAGAAAGTTAAATGAATAGGAGGAGTTGGAAATAAATTATTGTCCACTTCCCTCCGTGCAAAGCGGGTGACAAATCATTGAACTGAAGAGGTAAATAACCTCACAAAAATACTTTTACAGCCGGAGAAGCCAGGTGTAAAGCACCACGGATCAAATCATTATTACATTTAAATGGGACCTATTATGTGAAATGTTATGCTTGATTCCAGTAATAGGTATGGCAAAAACGCCGGAAAGCACGGAAGTTCTTTCTAGTCTCTACAAGGTCCATGTAGTATACAACTCCAGATGATATTTGCATACTATCATGGTTTTACGCTCATTATGCCAAAGACTAAACTCCCAAAGTATATGAAGCGCGGACTGCACATACTCGCAATTAGGTGTTGAACATGGACACGCAAGCGACGCAACAAGGTTAAAAGAGTATAGTTTAGACTTAAAGTTACCATGGCACGTGAGAAATTGTGATACGCAATAATCGACATCTAGCCATGTCTTTGTTAAACGATCACGTACGCAAGGAAAAAATTGGTACAGATGCCGGCCCTTCAAAGATACCTCCCATCTATTTTGCCATTCATCTCATAGTTCGCTATATACCACTGAAACCGGTTTAAATAATCTGTCAACTTTTAAAAGTTCACGTGCGGCAAAAAAAAAACAAAAATATCCATATTCTCCCTATTAGAGTAATCGCGGCGCGACGTTGCACCTCCAGGTCGACTGGATGTACACTCGCTAGGACAGGCAAAGCTTCGGTACTAACAGTTCTATTTGCCTTGCACAAGAATATCAACGCCAAACGTTGGCTCTGGAGCAGTTTTCTTCGCACAGCACCGATAGTAGCCCTATCAGCCCATACGGGAGATCCATAACAGATACATTCTATTGAGGATTGAGATTCTGATCAAATTGATATGCGTATAAATTAAGCTGTCTTACGTATTAGGAGCAAACTACACATTGCGTAATCTTCAGGGTTACATAGAAAAGCTGGAAATTTGTAGATCGTTTTTAAACTCTAACCTTATCCTTGAATGGAAGGTATTATTAGGCCTTCGGCAATTTCATTTAATGAACATAATGTGTTGGCTCCGCTGTTTTCACATTAATTTTCTCCGAGACTGCGGTGCCAATCTAAGACTATTAGAGCATCAATAGTAAATTAGGTAGATCCACAATTTATAAAACATCTCTTTCATGACTATTAATCCTACGCGGTGATGAGTTCAGCCTTCTTCATCTCATCTCCTTGCAGCTCATTCGTCCGTATGATTTTCACTCATCATCTTGACCTTGAACTATTTTTTAAGTATTTTTTATATAAAAATCGTCAATTTTTACATCCATTCTACTCCTGAATAAAGTTTCAGCTGAAACAGAAATAGCCAGTCATTTCCTTACCCAAATCTCACTGCAACACATCCAGCTAATTTACACAAATGAAACGGTCCGACAGTCGCTTTGAATTTCCCTCCAGAGCTTCGTATAAACTTAGTTAATTTTCTTTATGTACCGATATTGCCGTTGCTTCTAACCCGGCGTGTAGTGGTGTCAACCGCAAACGTCCACCACTAGAAGGTCCCAGATGCGAAATTTCGCTTTGGATTTTTGTGGAACAATCCTCGTGTGCCAGAGTCATGAGGTGGTTTTAGTAATTCCAAATCTTGCTTACAAACTTTGTTGCTAATCGCTTAAAAGGGTGTGGCAAGTTAAGAAATTAAAGTTATTTGAAAGCAAAGGCCATAAACATGGGAATAATTTTACTTAAATTTTGACTTAAATTCGTAACACTAACGTTAGTGTATGTCCAGTTCTTCAATTTAGTGATTCAGTATCGAGTGAAGTTTTCAGAGATGACATCTCATCTCAGTCTGAAGATTATGATCAATTCTGATATAGCGTGAGCTATTCAATTTAGCCAAAATGTCTTGATTGTGGTTCATGCAAAAATAGTGGCAGAGTGTTCCTAACCATACATACTAGTAAAAACCGTCATAGTGAGCCACGAATATGTGACGATTTTCGAATTCAGCTTATACATGACTTATCTATCCGGCATCATTGTGTTTGGGTGCAAACTCTATTTAAACGACACTGCACGTGGCATTAGGTGAATTTTCGATTATAATGACACTGTCGTCCTGGCTATACAATTGCTGTCTCAGCATATATACGTTTCACAGCCCACTGCAGGGCACGGGCCTACTCTACCCTCGAAAGAACGATTGAGAGTTGTTAGGCCATAAAGTCCACCACGCTGACCTAGTACGGGTAGGTGGACTTTATATAGGTACCATAGATTTCTTACAAATCGCAATGGTGTGCAGGTTGCCTCATAGTGTTTTCCTTCACTGTAATAGTACGTGGTGGTTGACTATCATTACACACATGAATAAGAAAAGTCTGAGGTGCGCCCTCGGATTTGAATTCGCGACCACTGTGAATAAATAGGCAGTCGCGTCTGATCCATTACCAGTAAGCACCATGCATTTTAAAACTACATCTACCAATAAAGCAGTTTCCAAACAGCACCGACACTGCGACAGTATCAATCGATTATGCGAGTAAATTATCTCGTGAAAGCAACAGCTAACTTGACGCTTGCGTCACGCCGGTGTCGCTCGGCGTCCGCATGAATAACTACGTCGCATCGACTTGCTAATGTCTCATTCACTCTCGATATGACTCACCTGTGGTGGTACAGGGAAGGGAGACAGAGGGAGAGGGAGCGAGAGCGATTATTTATGTTGAAAATAAAATTGGAAAAACGTCAACGTATCTTAGAAGAGTTCTTTAGTTTTTTTATATACTGGTAATGATAAATTGAGCACATAGCACGTAGGACTAATGGCCGTTAGAGCCGAAAGGTTCGAGAGTGGAGGCCACGTACAGGCAAGCGAAATGTCGGACGCCCGCCTTCAAGGTGGACGGACGACCTGGCAAAAGTTTCAGGAAGTCGCTGGATGCAGGTCCCATCTAACAAGTCAACGTGTGGAGAGGTCCTTAGAGGAGACTTATGTTCAGCAGTGGACTTCTTGTGGCTGCGATGATGATGAATACCAAAGTAAGATAAGTGTTGTCCAAGTAAAGTACAGTCAGCGACAAAAGTCGTTGAGCATATTTAAAACGCCAAAATTGATGCACACATGAAGCAACAAAAGTAGGTGACCAGTATCGGCCACAAAAATTTATGAACACCACATGGCGTCAAAAGTTTCTGAACACGTCAATGGTACATAAGTCTCTGAACAAATTAAATAAAAAGCAAGATTGCCGTAGATGTGTTCACCTACTTTTGTTGCTTTGTTATGGATTCATTGTTACATTTTATTTCACAGTTTATATTTTTGCTTTGACTTATGAATTTCTGTTTTTAACCGACTTCAAAAAAAGGAGGCGGTTCTCAATTCGACTATATATATTTAAATTAATATACGGCATAGGTCCTACATGTTTGGTACTTGGCGGCCCGCCTTCGATATGTTATGCATATATTTTGATTTGTTGGCTAGTCAAGTCATTAAGCAAATTAATCAACAAGCGCAAGTTCCATGAAACAAATATTATTTTTTTGCTTTGCAGTGGTACTTATTATTGTGAATTATTATTTATTTCTGAGAAGTTCATATGTCTAGTTCATCTGTTATTGCCACGTGTATACAAGTACAGTAGTGGAATAGCCTTCGTGCTCTGATCTTGTACTCGGACCGACATGGTGGCGTTGTTGTACATATATACACCTCAAAACTTCGATGTACCGATAGACTATGTGGCACCGCTGAAGAGACTGTAGCACAGCAATCAAAGGCTTTCTCATAGTCCATAAACGCTAAACAAAGCGGCAAGTTATATTCGGTTTTTTGTATAATTTGCCATAGCGTATGAATATGGTCTATGGTACTAAAGCCTTTTCGGAAACCGGCTTGTTCGGGAAGCTGGAAGTCATCAAACCTGCGTTCGAGACGATTTGTAATGACCCTCGAAAACAACTTATAGAGATAGCTCAGGAGCGAGACGGGCCTGTAGTTCTTCGGCAAAGTGTTATCACCTTTTTTGAAGAACAGTACCAACACGCTCCTGCTCCATGCCTCTGGCGTTGAGCCCTCGAGAAGAACGGAATTTAAGAGCCTCTGAAGGACTTTCAGTAACGGCGTTCTGCCCACTTTCAGAAGCTCTGAAGTGATTCCGTCCTCGCCCGGCGCCTTGTTGTTTTTTAGTTGTTTGAGGGAATTTCTATCTCACACAGGCTTATGTCCGGGATATCATCGCTCTCGGGTCTTCGGCCGAGCTAACAGTAGGTTCGGCAACCGAGGTGTAAAGCTGTCCGTAGAACCTCTCGATCTCCCTTAATACCTCCGCCCTTGTCGATACCACGCGGCCGTCGTCCTTCTTCAGCCTAGACAACTGGTTTTGCCAATAGACAAGTCGTTTGCAAACATTTTGGAGCCTCCATTCCGCTCAATTGTAAATTCGCTCAAATGTAATAGTATAAAAGTTTATATTTTATAAAAAAATGAATTTTATATATGTTATTAAGGCAACTATAAACAAATATTTCAAAAAAATATTGGTATTCCAATACGTTTGATGGTTCTTTTATCTGGCCAGAAACATTGAAGATCATAACTTCCAAAGCAACCAAGATCGGAACTTAATAATAGCTGATCGTGTGATGCCTATGTTAGAGGCATGCGGAGAAAAGCTTTCAGCTTTTATAAGATGACAAAACTCTGTCGGCCACGGGCTCTTCGTCTATTTGGTTGTCAATGTGCGCGCTCATCGTAAACATTTTGTAGATTTTTTTCAAACGCCTCAAAATACGTACTAATTCTATAAAAAGTTCTAAACGGCAGCCATTATTTTCCATCGGTCTTTCTATTTCGAATATCGGAGTAAAGAACCCATCAGATATTGATTTTGAGACAAATCGGATCAATAACTAAAAAGTTAAATGTGGCAGCAAAAATGTTCAATCCTAATTATCCATTTATAATATCGGAGCGAAGGGTCTCTCAGATATGGATTCTGACACCAATTGACCAATATCCAAAAAAGTTGCGGCCACTATATTCATTCTGAATCATCATCATCATCATCAGCCTATTCGTGTCCACTGCTGGACATAGGCCTCTCCTATGGCACGCCACGTCACAGGAGATATATTAACTGTGAAATAAAATTTAACTTTTAATGCTTATAAAGCAACAAAAGTAGGTTAACACATCAACGGCAATCTTGCTTTTTATAAGTGTTCAGAGACTTATGTACCCTTGACGTGTTCAGTAATTTTGTTGCTTTTTTTGTTCAGAAACTTTTGTCACCTTGTGGCGTTCATAAATTTTTGTCGCCGATCCTGGTCACCCACTTTTGTTGCTTCATGTGTGCATGAATTTTGGCGTTTTTAATATGCTCAACGACTTTTGTCGTTGACTGTACATCGTTGCAGTTATGTCATCCTTCTATATACGACATGTGTTCTGGCGGATGCCATAACAAAAACTTCATTTACCTTGCACAAGGTGTGCGTTATCTAATATGCCACTACGAACAACTGTTAATTTGAAAATGTTGTAGGTCAATGTCAAATGTTGGCTTACCACACAGTTATTTCCTGAAAATTATTTTGTTTTATACTACCTTTGTCATGCCTTTTAATTATACTTTCTTCATTTTTTTGGATGAGAAGGGTTGGGGGTTTCAATATTGAAAACGCAATAATGGGGGTGACATTTTCGATATTGAAAAAATACCCCAAAAATAAATAGAAAATAGAATACTTATTATTTACCGCTCAAACGCTGTCGCTTATAACTCGCCCCACACCGGCAGCTTGTGCCACACGTCTTTCTCACCGATGCGTCGGTATAGACTAAAATTTTCGCTCTCATTGTTACATTTGCTCCATTTACATTACAATCGTTTATTTATTCACCGCATAATTGTATTCAAATTGTATTATTTAAAATCGGTTAATTAGTTGTGCATAAAGTCATTGGTTGTTATACAAATATATTTTTAAGGTGAACGACCAATGTATATGTAATTAGTGTTAATTGTGTAAAGAAATATCAATAAAGGCAGAAATGGTAGACAAAGGACTAAGAATTGTCAAACTAGAAAAGATTGGGTAAAATTAAGACCGATATCGGCGTGAATGGTGGAAGATAGGAGAAATAAATTCCAATAAATAAAATATTCTACCTACTCGTCCACTATAACATATAAGGAGACAAGACCCCAACAAGACTTTGGAAAAATCCTTTGAAGGGTGTTTAGAGAGATGTGCTATGTTCAGGATTTTAATTCTTGCAGCTGAAGAGTATGGTGTTGCCAAGGCCAATGATTGTATTCACATTTGCAGAGACCATAAACGCTAAAGTGTAGGTTGACACTAAATACAAATTTCTTGCTTCTGCAACTGTCAAATGATTCCTTATTCAAAAGACGACTACAGGTGCTTACCTGGTGTTACTATAAAATCTACTATCTATCGGCAGCATTTTATTGTATTCGGAACCAGCAGGAAGCAATGCTTAAGTTGTGTTCGTTTTGCATGAAGATAAAATCCGTACTGATTCATAAGACACGCGAAACGGCTATTTAATATCACCTTGCGGTTTAGCTGGAAGGTCGGGCACACTGTGACGACGCGGTGGTACGGCGCAAGTGCCAACTATTTATTTTATAGCTTAGAACTATAAAGAAGTAAATGGGTCACTTGGTAAAAAGTTGCCAGTGCTACTATCGAATGCTCGAATGGAAAACAATTAGTTTTGTTGCTAACCTTACTTAATAGAAGCTTATGGAAGATAAAAAACAATGACCCTTAGGTCTTTGGACGTGTTCTTCCTGTTAATACAGGTCTTCTGTTAAAAAAATCATATCGAAATGAATATCTACATTCATAACAGCATTTCTTAAATCTATTTGTGAAACGTAATATCGATTTCACGCTGGTGTGGTGGCAAATATCGAATACTGACAGAAGGCTAAGCAGTCTTTCTTGCGATATTCCTAATCTTGCGGCGGTGATCAACATATTTACTAATAGCAATTTCTACAGATACTAATGAGTTATTACTCTAGTTTCTTAATGAACTTACGCGTGTTTGCCAAGTGCGCCAGACTGGTTCATTTGACATACAGAATGCAGGTGTGTGAGTCAACAGGAAAACTTTAAGTGTGCCAAAACCAATTCAAATACGGTAACGTGTTTATTTCCTCTTAATTCGAAACAAAGGACAGTGATGGGTGCGGTGGCGAAGGAGCAAGAAATTAGCATTTGTACAAAGCAACCATTTCAGTCTTTGAATATCCAGGACTTAAAATACATTGCAGTTGCATTATTTTTGTTTGTAAATCTAAATATCTTTATATAAACTCATATAAATATAAATGTTGATATACGGCTTGTAAGATATATGTATTTACGTAGGTTAAGCTTAAATATTGCCAAAGTCCACGAGTGACAATAGTTACTACTAATTTGTCTATTTCATTTCTAACAGATAGGTATCTTCCTTTCTAACTAACCCTGTACCTTACATGCTTGTACAAAAGTTTAACTAGTTAATGGCATTGTCGTAAAAAAATGTATCACCAAGCAATCGTAGTCAGTATTTTTTTTTATTGCCGTAAATGGCGAGACGAGCATGCCGTTCGACTGATGGTAAGCGATGCGACCGCTCATGAACAGTAGCAAAACGAAACAACACCTTAAATTACAAAGAAATGCTTGGAATTCCACTGCGCTCGCCATCCTGAGACACGAGATGTTAAGTCTCAATATGTCCAGTAGTTACTCTGGCTACAATGTCCTTCAATCCGAAACACAACAGTGCATTTACACTGGTGTTTCGCGGGAGAAATAGACGTTGCAGTGATACCCACCCAGGCGGCCTCTCACACATGAGAGATCTACCACCAGTATATGAATGTAATACGCATCTTATGAAACTGATTACAATGTGGAGGTTAGAACTGCTTGCAGGATCGATATCCCTGGCAGTCCAACAAAACATCAGATACAAAAATTACTTAGACATGTTATTGCAATACAATATGTAAACACAATCCAGTTGCCCAGCGCGTCGTGCTCCAACTGTACCCGCATCGATAATACAATTTCACGTACGTTTACCATAAACACATGTGTCTACCACGGTTAGTTCCAATCGGCATGCGACCTTCCGCACGACCTTGTAGATGCACCGTACGCGGCAAATTGCGCCGGCAGCCGCTGCGTTGAATTATTTACGAGACTTGCAATATTACAATATTCTGTTACTGCTGCTTGTTGAAGCTAAACTTTGGTTTGATACTGTGGTTTTAGTATCATTTAATGGCAGGTTTTTGTATGAAGTTTTGGTTTAGGAGCCATGAGTGATGGTAAATTAATCGGTCTAGTAATTAGGCTGTAAGGGCATGTCGGTATCATGCTGCATTACAGAATTAGCAGCTCACTTTTAAATTAAAAAAATATAGGGGAAGTACGTACTTTAAAAACGTTTCCTGATTATGTAAGGACCTGGTAATAAGTATTAAATGTTATATAGCCGGAAATTATCACTGCGATCTGTGATGTTCTTTCCTCTTTCAACTAAAATATGAACCGGAGCAATTTTCCAGCAATTTTGTGTGCTTTTCGGTCACTTCTCTAGAAAAAAAAGCTAACCACAGCTTTTGTTTCGTTTTTTGTTATCGAATTGGGTTAGAGCTTTCTTACAATCTTAAATATTTTGATTTAAAAAATCATCTATATCAAATATTTTTGGCTTGAAAATCCAATATCCAAAATCTGTTCAGAGAGGCAATTTCGTCAAATAATGTCATCACCAACCGCCACAGCCTCAAGTGTAAGATTGACCCTGATCAGGCCCCCCGTGGACATCTAACAGTGTCTCAGCAGGGAGTCCAGCGCTATGAAGATAAAGGCCTTTGAATCGCCTGTGCGTGCACAGATTGATTTGTAAACGATGAGTGCTTTGAGGAAAACTGTCCATACCGTTTTATGAGTGATAGTTTCCTTTATTGACGATGGTTTGAATTCGTTTTTATGGTTTAGATTGAAAGCAAAATGTTTTAGTGAGGTAATCTTTATTGAATGATTGGTATAAAATATTTTATTATGAGAAAATTGCAATTTAAACTAGACAACAATATAAGGTCTTATGCCTAGTTGCCACATGAAGTATAAGTTTGGATGGCTCTTCTTATTAATGTAGTAGAAGAAAGAAGTAGATCAGTATGCTCACGACGATACTCCATATTTGTTTAAAAATGTTATATTCTCTTTCCTCATACAACACATTAGAAATTATTCGACATTAATTCAAATTAGTAACTAAAAAACCTAAGGCACCTCATCAACAATTCATCACGCATTCAAGATGTTTACGGTTAATTCACTAACTAAATTAAGATATGCTAATTGAAGGAGAGCCCTCACAGCCGCTTTCTTAAATCAAGCATTACTTACCTTCAATTATTCAAGGAGATGCTCCTCGGTAGACTTAATTACCGGTGTCGCTATACATTAATATTGCAACCTGCCTTTACCTCCTCTAAAGGGTTGCTTACAATTCCTTTGATATTTATCCTTTGCTTAAGACCCGATGACAGGATAGCTTCAAAGGTTTTTTGCTTCTAGAAAATGAGAATCTCAGTTAAATGATGTGTCAAGATTTTAAGGTTTCGAGTTATGGCTTTTTTTCGTGATGGCTTTAATACATATGCAACCCAAGATTTACTAGTATTACTAGGTTTATTCACAAGCGCAAGAAAATATATTTTAAATGGTTTTTTAAAGTCAGCAAGCAAATGTTACCTTATCAAAGTCATCTGAAATTGAATGCTAGGGTACGCTAATTATATTCATTTCAAACCATTTCAAATAGATTGCAATTCTAAATATGAATAGTAAATCGATATAGTAACATATTTTTCAGCATTCTTCAAGTATCAAGTAAGATAAGAATTAGATGACACATTTTTTTTTATTTATTATTGAAGAAGGCTTACAGACTAATTAACAAAATTGTACTAAATTTATAAATAACATAAAGAAAAATTGCTAATAACAAGCCTCCATAGTTATATAGAACCATATTATGTGCACTATTACAACTTAATTATACAACGACAAAAAGAACAATTAAAACAAAACTAAAAAAAAGGAAAAACTAAGAATAAAGAAAGAAAAAAAAATACAGTAAATATTATGATCCATACATTAAAAAATAATATATATATTACACTTTCGTAATCAGTACTTAAATACAAATTATAACCTAAGAAAATATGTATATAATTAAAATTTAACAATAAAAAACAAAAGAAAAAAGAAACAATCTATGTACAAAAATACTATATCCGTTAAGAGTTATTATTTTCGAGATAATATTTTTTATTAAGTATCCGTCTCACTGTGCTCGCCTTTGTGCAAAATAGGTCAATATTTAAATCAGGGGTTAGACTATTGTAGCTCAAGGCACTCCTTATCATAAATGCATTACGCCTATATTTTGTGTTAGTTGATAGAACCTGCAATAGAGGTCGTTGTCTTAGACCAAATTGATTTGTACGTAGATATATCTTCTCTAGAAGTTCAGGACAATCAATAGAACCATTTAAAAAACTTATATCATTGACAAAACGCCTGTGTGCCAATGGTAGAAAATGATATCTATTACATCGATGACGATAATCTGCCGACTGTTGCTGCGCTTTATAATCTAAGTACCTTAAAAATTTTCTCTGAACAACTTCTATACGTGATTTATAAGTTTCTTATTGTGGGTTCCAGACTTGTGAAGCATACTCGAGGTGGCCACGAACGTAAGAACAATAAAGAACTTTTATGGGTTTGAGTGAACGGAAACAGGCAGATGATCTTATTATGAATCCTAGAGCCTTTGTGGCTTTGTTAACTATGTTATCTATGTGTTCGTCAAATAGTAGTTTACTATCCTGAATTACCCCAAGATCTCTAGTGCTGCCAACAGTGCATATATCGTAGTTGTCGAGTTTGTACCCACGATCTATTACAGTAATATGTCTGGTAAATCGAACATGAAAACACTTTGTAATATTTAAATTAAGGCGGTTAATGTGACAGTAGTTAACAAATTTATCGAGATCTGACTGTAGTTTTACTATATCTGTTAGGTCCTTTACAAGCTTGTGGATTTTCATGTCATCAGCATATAATAAGATGTAAAAGTTCTTGAAACACTGTTTTATGTCGGAAATGAACAAATTAAAAAGAAGTGGGCCCAAAATTGACCCTTGAGGTACACCTGAGGGAATAGAGCACCATCCTGAAGTGTAACCGTGGAGTACTACTGCTTGGGTACGATTTTCAATGTACGAAGTAAACCATCTATACAAGTCACCGTGTATTCCAAATGATTTTAGTTTACGAAGTAGTATGCTGTGGTCAATACTATCAAAACATTTACTGTAATCAGTATAGATTACGTCTACTTGTACTCCCTGTTCCATCCCATCGGATATAAATTCGTTGGACAGAATAAGGTTAGTGGTAGTGGATCGGCGTCTGAGAAATCCATGCTGTTCCTGACCAAGATTACATATAATTGTGGAATACATTTCTGTATAGACTACTCTTTCGAGAATCTTTGAAAATAGACAGATCTTCGATATGGGACGGTAATTTTCTACTTTTGACTTATTTCCCATGAGGTGCTTATTTTCTTACACATATTAGTATTTTTAAAATCATTATGTCTTTAAGTGAAAACTTGTTATTAGCTCTATGTTATTTATCATGTGTCTAAAAATTCTGCTATTAGCAGTAAGTTTTCCAAGTTATAAAAAAAGAATTGTCAACGAATATGAACTAAACATGTTTTATAAAGTCCATTACTAGACAGTTGGTAAGTAATATTCTAATGATCACATATTATCTTATAATAAAAACAATACATAAAGATTAAAAACACACGCAACGCGAAGTCAAAGAGCAAGTAAATCACATCGCAACCTTAATCACAGCGTCAAATTAGCATCACAAAAGAAACTTTTGCATTACATTTTTCTCCTCAAATAAATGGCTCGGTATTAAGATTCAAATTACTGAATATCCACTCGGGCCACCCTCGTACCCACCCCTAAATAAATAACCCTCGGTTCTATCAATTTCATGAGAGTAGATGTCTGAGTAAAAATTATTAACATTTTCATGAATTCGTAACAATGTTTGCTTGCGGGGTGTCGCCGGGCGGTTACGCTCACCTATATTTTGCTTGCGTAAATAATATATGTCCTGTGGCTTACACTTGTAAGGGATTTCTATTTATGGATGTTTTGTTAGCACCTGCCGGTATTGGAAGGACAGATTTGTGTTTTTTTTTGACGGTGGTTACGTCCTTTTGTAAATTGTAGGTAGTTCAGTTATATTTTTAAGACGATATTTTCATGCACGTGATTGTGTTTGTCTTAAAATGGTTTTTCTTTCTATTTAAATAATTAAAGGACAATTGTGGTCTTAGAGTATTTATGATTAAGAAACATTTATCAAGAAAGTATGAATATTATATTTTGCTTCATTTGGCTAAGATACTGTGAAGCCTGAATTACTCTGTTTTTTTTTTAAGTCTTGCTACGAGCATAGTTTTTCGGGTTCGATTGCCAATGCATTGCTAAAATATAGATCATAACTACTCGTATTCATGCTGAAGCTTTTATATTTATTGATTGCTTAGTGTCTACTAAGTGTTACAATAAGTACTTACCACCACCATACATGAGATACGCACATACAAACCATTATTTCCCACCCCAGTGTGCCGCGTTCCGGAACTAACCCATGCACACTCAATTTCAAGCATTTCGGTAATTACATCAACCACCACCATCAGATGCACTGCAAACATATTTTCTATTTCACATAATTAGCGTAAATATAACTAGACATCTTCACAAAGCACTCGGGATGAATGCGAAACTCTTGCACGCACTCCGATGTCATTCCCGTTAATATATTTTAATTTTTTTCAGTCCCCGTGGACAGTAATCTCGGTTGACTATTAAAAGCCCCTTTGAGCGTCGGAGTCTACCAACATTAATCCAGGGGCAAGTCTGCGAGGCAACTCGAATGCAAACCTTTAGTCGCTCAAAGAAAACTCTTCATTAGACGCCGTTATTAACTTGTGATATTCGCTGGTCCCGCAAACGGACCGGGAATTGGGAGTCCGGGGATATGGTATTTAAATTACATTTATATTTTTATAAGTTGATGTCGGTTAGGTGGTTGAGTTCTTTCTTCGTGAGTTCTTTCTTGAGCATGATTAGGAATGATATTCTGTATTCTGTATCAGCCCATATACGTCCCACTGCAGGGCACGGGCCTCCTCTACAATCGACAGTACGACTGAGAGTGGTTAGGCCATATAGTCCACCACGCTGGCCTAGTGCGGGTTGGCGGACTTACATACCATAGATTTTTTTTATAAATTGGCTATGGTATGCAGGTTTCCTCACGATGTTTTCCTTCACCGTTTTAGTGCGTGGTGATTGACTATCAATACACACATGAGTCCGAAAAGTCAGAGGTGTGCCCTGGGATTCGAACCCGCGACCACCGTGAACATGTTGGCAGTCGCGTCTAGTCCGTTTCCCAACAGGCCACCACGCACTTGATATTGGTGACTTTTATTTGCGTGACTTTGATTATGTTTACTGGTGGTAGGTCAATCATATGTGAGAGGCCGTTTGGGTAGGTACCACCACAATGTCCATTTCTCTTTCAAAACAGCAGTGTAAATTCAATGTTGTATTTCGGATTTAAGGATATTGTAGCCAGAGTAACTGCTAGAAATATTGAGATTTCACATAGAATGTCGCAGGATGGCGAGCGCAGTGGAATGCCAAGTATAATAATTTAACAATATTACACTACTTTTTTTTTGCTTATAACGCTTCTAATTTCTAAATAAATCTAGAGAATTGACTAATCTGAAATATTTAAAATTATCAACAAAACTATGTTTTTTATTCATCCTATGTCACTGAGCAGATAGACAATCGATGGATACGTTAAAATTATTAATAGTAAACCATTTATAATCCAACTTCCATAAATGCCGTATCCAAACCCGTGCATCTTTACATCGAGACAACCCTCAGGCGGTCGCGGCGAGTAATTACCAAAGACGTACCACGGAGGGTACACCTAGCCTTTTATTGCGGACGTGGCGAGCTGCCTCAAAGAGGGTTTTTATACCCCGGTCTTAACGACACACGTAATGCTGTTGCGTGCTTGTTAATGTTACTTCTTCGTATCGGTCTTTAAATGGCTTTCGGGTTCGCTGGGCTTGAGGGCTGCGGTCGGATTTGTTGTGACGTGTTTCCTGCCCTATAGTAGTGAAAAGAATACGGATTTGGATAGTTTGTTTTAAATAAGACTGGACTATCGATCTTGTGGCAGCTATTTGTTATTTATCATAAAAAAATTAAAACCACCGGTTCTATTTTGAAGTTAAACATGATGTAAGACCAAAATACAAAACCAATTGTAAGAAAAATACATCGCCTGTTGAAAATAGTTATATACGTAGTAAGTTATTTTTTTTTAACTTTTTATTCATCAAGGAAAATACAAAATTAAGCTGATTTATTATTTTTTTAGTTTAAAATGTATTTATTTACCAGTAGAGGAGTGCAGTGCCAAAAATCTGTGCCTACAAGTCTCGGGCAGCGCATTAAGCTGTCGACTGCGGTTAGTGTCGACTGGCAGAAGTCATTACGTCACAATCCCATGGGCGACGTAAATTTTGCAGCTAAATTGTCCAGTAACTAACGTCTGGTAAATTCGATGTGCTAGATTGGATTGGTGTAATGCTACGTAATCGAAATAATTATTTCATGATTTTGGCAAGGAATTTTAGGAAGGAAGAAGAAAAAATCAATGTAGAAGCACTCATGTCAATCTTAAATTGTATGTTAGTTCTTCTTTAAAGGCATTTTTGCGTAACATAGAATGTTTAAGTTTTCTGCAGCTTCTGATAACTATTGTTTTCAACTATTATTTTCGTTATTCAATGTATAATACTAGGGAAACTAATATTTGTCTCGCTAGACGATCCTATACGTCCGACTTTATTATCAGACTTGTATTACTATCGAATAAGAAAAAAATAAAAACCGACTTCAAAAGAAAAAACCACTAAAACCAAAAAATAATAAAATAATAACTAACCACTTAAAGCAAAAAAATAATAATATTTATTTCATGGAACTCGTGCACGTTGATTCATTTGCTTAATGACTTGACTAGCCAACAAATCAAAATATATGCGTAACATATTGAAGGCGGGCCGCCAAGTACCAAACATGTAGGACCTATCCATCCATCAGCCAAAGGAAGTCCACTGCTGAACATAGGCCTCCCCCAATGATTTCCACAGAGACCTGTTGGAGGCAGCCTGTGTCCAGCGACGTCCCGCGACCTTTACCAGGTCGTCGGACCATCTTGTTGGTGGACGTCCTACGCTGCGCTTTCCGCTACGCGGCCTCCATTCGAGTACTTTCCGACCCCATCGGTCATCAGATCTCCGCGCTATGTGCCCGGCCCATTGCCACTTCAACTTGCTAATCCGGTGGGCTATGTCGGTTATTTTAGTTCTCCTACGGATCTCCTCATTTCTGATTCGATCTCGTAGGGAAACCCCGAGCATAGCCCTCTCCATAGCTCGTTGAGTGACTTTGAGCTTCCTAATAAGGCCCATAGTGAGAGGCCACGTCTCGGTGCCGTAAGTCATCACTGGCAACACACAACTATCGAAGACTTTCGATTTAAGGCACTGAGGTATTTTGGACGAGAAGACGTCGCGTAGTTTCCCGAACGCTGCCCAACCGAGTTGGATTCGACGATTGACCTCTCTCTCGAAGTTGGACCTGCCTAACCGGACCACTTGTCCTAAATAGACATATTCGTCAACAACTTCAAGAGTCGAGCCCCCAACACCGATGGGGGTGGGCACAACATGGACATTCGACATGATCTTCGTTTTGTCCATGTTCATTTTAAGACCCACCTGTTGGGAGACTCGATTGAGGTCTTCGAGCATAGTGCTAAGGTCTTCCAGCGATTCAGCCAAGACTACAATATCGTCGGCAAACCGAAGGTGAGTGATATACTCGCCGTTGATGTTGATGCCGAATCCTTTCCACTGCAAGAGCTTGAAGGCATTTTCCAGCGCGGCAGTGAACAGTTTCGGAGATATGACATCTCCCTGTCTCACGCCTCTCTGTAGTGGAATAGCCTTCGTACTCTGATCTTGTACTCGGACCGACATGGTGGCGTTGTTGTATATACACTTCAACACTTCGATGTACCGATAGTCGATATGGCACCGCTTGAGAGACTGTAGCACAGCCCAAGTCTCGATCGAATCAAAGGCTTTCTCATAGTCCACAAACGCTAAACAAAGCGGCAAGTTATATTCCTCGGTTTTTTGTATAACTTGCCGAAGCGTATGGATGTGGTCTATGGTACTAAAGCCTTTTCGGAAACCGGCTTGTTCGGGAGGCTGGAAGTCATCAAACCTGCGTTCGAGACGATTTGTGATGACCCTCGAAAACAACTTATAGACATGGCTCAGGAGCGAGATGGGCCTGTAATTCTTCAGCAAAGTGTTATCACCTTTTTTGAAGAACAGTACCACCACGCTCCTGCTCCATGCCTCTGGCGTTGAGCCCTCGAGGAGAACGGAATTGAAGAGCCTCTGAAGGACTTTCAGTATCGGCGTTCCGCCCGCTTTCAGAAGCTCTGAAGTTATTCCGTCCTCGCCCGGCGCCTTGTTGTTTTTAAGTTGCTTCAGGGCCATCTCAATCTCACACAGGCTGATGTCCGGGATATCATCGCTAAAGTGTCGGATCAACTCGGCTCTCGGGTCTTCGGCCGAGCTAACAGCAGGTTTGGCAACCGAGGTGTAAAGCTGTCCGTAGAACCTCTCGATCTCCCTTAATACCTCTGCCCTCGTCGATACTACGCGGCCGTCTTCCGTCTTCAGCCTAGACAACTGGCTTTGCCCAATAGACAAGTCTCTTGCAAACACTTTGGAGCCTCCGTTCCGCTCAATTGTCTCCTTAATGCTCGCACTATTGTGAGCACGGACATCGTGTCGCAAGGACTTCCAGATCTGTCTATTGAGCCGCCGATATGCTTCGGCGTCAACGGAAGACTGCAGCGCTAAAGATCGACGTTCGGCCATGAGGTCAAGAGTGTGGATCGAGAGTTTTTGTGGTCTATCTCTACGGCGAGGTCTAAAATACTTAGATCCCACCGTATGGACAGCTTCTACCAAACCGCTGTTTAGCTCGTCCACTGCAAGGTTTTCTCCTAGACAATCAAAGCGATTTGTCAGCTCGAGTTGAAAGCTCTCGGGGTTTTGGATATGGGCGCGAGTAGGTCGGAGCGTAGATTTCATCAAGCGACGCCTTTCCGATTGGACATTGATATTCAGGGTGCCCCTAACCATTCGGTGATCACTGCCGGTTTTCACCCTGTTGATCACAGAGACATCTCTGAATATCCGTCTATTCGTCGTCAAGATGAAATCTATCTCGTTTCTCGTAGAACCGTCAGGACCTATGCCTTATATTAATTTAAATATCTATATGTTTGGTACTGGGCGACCCGCCTTCAATATGTTACGCATATATTTTGATTTGTTGGCTAGTCAAGTCATTAAGCAAATGAATCAACGTGCACGAGTTCCATGAAATAAATATTATTATTTTTTGCTTTAAGTGGTTAGTTATTATTTTATTATTTTTTGGTTTTTAGTGGATTTTTGTTTTGAAGTCGGTTTTTATTTTTTTTATTAAAAATGTTAGTTATTTTTATCTTTTTAGTGTTGATAGGTATTTAAATGAAGAAGATTTGGTCCCCACGCCACAAGGAATATGTTCTTTCCGATGACAATGAAATCGCTAAAATCGGCTAAAAGCTGCCAAAGATATTGGAATATTCACATGTTTATTTTTTTTCTTCCCCCCCCCCCTCCCTTCGCGCCTACCCCTTTTTCCCTAAACCACTGTAGTCTAGCTTTTATACTGAACTCAATGCAAAAAGAACCGTTGAAATCCTATTAAATTTTGAGGAGTTCTACGCTCCAGGTCCGAACATGATAATCAGATCTTAATGTTGTGTTCCTGAGATCAACCTGTTAATACGTTCTTTCCAATGAAAAAGAAATCACTAAAATCGGTTAAAAGCTGCCGAAAATATTAGAATTTACGTGTATTTTAATTTTATAAACCCACCCCCCCCCCCTCACCCCCACCCCTTTTTCCCTCTCTCACTGTATCTTAACTTTTCTTATGAACGTAATGCAAAAAGAACTATTGCAATTCTCCTTAATCTTAAGGAGTTCCCCTCTCCAGGTCCGAAGATATTCATCAGATCTTCACCATATTTTTATGGGACCAAACGACAAGCACCAGCTTTCAATCAAAGAAAGAATGATCGAAATCGGTTCACACAGTACAGAGAAACGAGGTAACAAATATAAAAAAAAAAGCAACATACAGTCGAATTGAGAACCTCCTCCTTTTTTGAAGTCCGTTAAAAATAAACCATACAACAGTTTCACAATATCCATTTCCGGCTAGTAAACAGCAAAACAATAAGCGTCACATGAAATATGTACATTTCCATTGGAGAAAGATTTCATAAGCACACGCTACAGAAACCGTTCCGCCTCAGTCTCGTGTCACGTACGGCAAACAGAAGGGGCGAGCGCTAAATGCGGAGTGGGCACGTAAACGTTTTGTGTGGGTCCGAGCGACCGCAGGCTGTAGTAGCTTTGTCGCGCGCACTGACGGGTTGGTCAATGCTATGAAATTCTCGTATACTGGTATAAATGAAATTTATTTTTGTATTTTTTTTATTTTTGTGGGTAGAGAGGTTGTATTGAATTTTATGAAGTGTAGAACTGTGCACACGTAGTATTGACTGGTGGTGAAGTTTTTAAAGGAATATTAATTTGATGAGATGAGTTGTAAGAAGTTGCTAGTCTAGGTAGGTGTATCTCACACCTTGATATAGATGCTATTGCTGGAACCCTATGTTCACCAGTGGACTTTTTGTGTCTGAGGTTGATGTAGATTTTACATAGTGATAAAACATAAATTGTAAAGATCGTACTCCCGATTGTAGAGGAGGTCTGTGTTCTACAGTGGGACTTATATGGGTTGATACATACATACAAGGCATAAGAGTTTCTCTACTTCTAATTAAATTCACTGCTATTTAGATAGACAGTTGATTTTTGCGGTGTTTGTAAAGAATTGTTTATTGTTTCAATAATCAATTTAATTAAATGTTTAATGCAAAAAAATGCAGAATTTGGTCCTGCAGATACTTTAAAATTCCAAAACCTAAAAGTGTATAGAATATATTTTTTATGTTTCTGTCGTTTATTTTTTTTGACAGCCTCCGTGGCGCAGTTGGTTAGACGCCGCCTGTGAAACGAGAGGCCGCGGGTTCGATCCCCGCACCGAGAGAAATGTTTGTGCGGCCCACAAATATTTCTTCCGGGTCTGGGTGTTTGTGAGACCGAAAAGTCTCTCGTAGTTCCTGATACCCGCGACACAAGACTCGATCTTAGTGTGGGGTCAGGACTATGTATGTGACTGTTGGGTGTTATTTATTTATTTATTTATTTATTTCGTGACTGTGAAAAAATATATACATTATCTTACGTTTATTTTACTCTAATTACTGTTATGTACAGTCAGCAACATAAGTCTCTGAACACTTCACATTTTTGGATAACCTTTTTATGAATTAAAATTTGTATGTACTACTCAGTAATCGTAAAATATAACCAAGTAAAGCCATTTATGCCGAGAAGTGCCATACGATATTGAAAATAATTATTATTTTGATGATAAGACGATTCCAAATCTCTTGAATGTGTAGCGACTTATGTTGCTGACTGTACGTACTACGAGTATATACAGATACACGGAATAGACTTATGGACAATAATATTTCATATCAAATATATTGACCGCTATTATTTTAGTTAATATCGACGTATGAACTTCTTCGAATTTCTATTCAACATCATTTTCATGGTATCAGAGTCAATTTGAAAGATATTTCCTTTTCAAATTATTCCTATATATTCTACAAAGATCATTGTTGTATGTAGCCTAAAGCCCTTTGGAACGTAGATTTTAAGAATTTAATTTTGATTGCACAGTAAAAATGCAATTCAACTGTTTTTATTTCATTTAAGTGCTACATATAGATTTGTGACATAAAATTTAACATACAAGCACATACAAATTCATTGACGCCTCTCAAACCATACCCCAAAGCGATGCCTACCATTTCATACATTACACAGCCTGTCCCATCTCACCCGCTCCCCCCAATAGGTTTCACATGGGCATAAAGTAAATAAAACGTTGGAGAGAATGTTCGACAAGATCGCTCGTAAAACGGGGAAGAAACACGCCAAGACCGTGACGGATGGAAATCATAAACATTATGGAGCCGACGGAATCAATTTTGTTGCGACGCTGTTTTTTACTTTGCCTCCTTTCGGATGGAGTTTTGTTGGAGTGGGAATTGCAATTTGCGAGATGATTGGCTAGGTGAAGTATTGGTGGGTTGAGTTGAATGTGAGGTATTGACGAAATTTCTTGGCGGTAGTTGTTTTTGTTTTGATGTCTTCGGGTGTTTTGTATTTGAACGACAAAGTAGGCTACAATGCACTAAACTGTTATATTACATACACTGCTATGCAAGTAGGGTTCCATTGGTAGGAAATGGTCATTTGATAGTATTTTAACTGTCGACTGTATTATGGCATTCTTTTCAAAATATCTTAAACTCGAAATATGGCACACTCGCGTATCTACACTTGTGTAACTTTGTTTCCGATCATAGAATAACCTCCCATAATTAATGTGACTAACGATACATCCTTTATTTTTTTTTATATTACAGATTAGCAAGCGAACTTTCTAATCTCTAAAGTGTTCTGACGCTAAAAGTATTCTAGATGACCAGATACATCAATTTTATTCTTAATACACAGCTTACAACAATTCCCTAGGACCTACGTTATACAAAGCTTACAATAATTATCTAGTATCGAGGATATACTAAGATAACCTCAATCAATTCAGCTAACATTCCCTGTTTGTTCCAGTAATGGAGACCGGAGACGAGCCGGCGGCGTGCAGCGGGCGTCGAACCCTGGTCCTGGCCAACCACCAGAGCACCGCAGACGTGCCCATGCTGATGTCTGCGTGGAACCCGCGCCCAGGCGTGCTACCCAACCTGATGTGGATCATGGACAGGGTATTCAAGTTCACCAACTTCGGAATAGTCAGCGTGCTGCACGAAGACTTCTTTATACAGGCGGTGAGTTTTTTAGTGTTTTGTTTTGTTGGACTCTTTGGAGAAAAGGAATAGGTAGAATTTGTGTTAGGGCTGTCGGTGATTTGTACTGATTTAAAATGCAAACAATAGTACAAATATGTCATGTAATTGTTATTGAGGAACATAAATCGTGAATTTTGTATAATAGTTAATTACATCAGATTAGTATACAGAAAAGTCTTAATAATATATTTTAAAATCGTCTAATTTTATTTATTTATTTAATGCTTCATATACATAAACTGTATAAAGGCGGACTTAATGCCTGAGGCATTCTCTGCCAGTCAACCTTTAGGTGGTGCAGAGAGAGAGCACGGTAGGCGCATAAAATATTTAATACATAAATATATTTAATCAATTATTAATATAACTGTATACATACACACACACATTTAAATACATACACATGCATACACACATATAAATTTAATATATATATACCGGGTATCTCAAGACTGCTACCGAAAACGAAGCCGGGTGGTAGTTTTAGTGACTACAAACACAATGCAATTAAAAATTTCGCCTAGAAACGCGACAATTTTTTTTTATGATTTTTGAAATATCGTCATTTTTGGGTGGTAACTCCATAGTTTTTGCTAAAATAATAATTTAAACTATTTTATACCTTAGAGTATTTATAAATAAAAGGGTATATACTATTATTTTAGGAAAAAATGTATTTACCACCCAAAATGGCCATAGGAAAAAAATAACAAAAAAAAATTGACGCTTTTTTTTTGCAACTTTTTCTGTTGCATTGTGTCTGAAGTCGCTTAAACTACCACCCGGCTTCGTTTTCGGTAGCAGTCTTGATATACCCTGTATATATAAATATCCATCTATATATACACACATTATATATATATATATATATATATATATATATATATATATATATATATATATACCGGGTATCTCAAGACTGCTACCGAAAACGAAGCCGGGTGGTAGTTTTAGGGGCTACAAACACAATGCAATTAAAAATTTCGCATAGAAACGCGACAATTATTTTTTATGATTTTTTAAAAATCGTCATTTTTGGGTGGTAAATCCATAGTTTTTGCTAAAATAATAATTTTAACTCTTTTATACCTTAGAGTATTTATAAATAAAAGGGTATACACTATTATTTTAGGAAAACATGTATTTCCCACCCAAATATGGCCATAGGAAAAAAATAACAAAAAAAAATTGTCGCTTTTTTTTGCAACTTTTCTGTTGCATTGTGTCTGAAGTCGCTTAGACTACCACCCGGCTTCGTTTTCGGTAGCAGTCTTGAGATACCCGGTATATTGTATATATACAGGGTATATCAAGACTGCTACATACCCTGTATATACACAATATACCGGGTATCTCAAGACTGCTACCGAAAACGAAGCCGGGTGGTAGTTTTAGTGGCTACAAACACAATGCAATTAAAAAATGTCGCCTAGAAACGTGACAATTTTTTTTATGATTTTTTAAATATCGTCATTTTTGGGTGGTAAATCCACAGTTTTTGCTAAAATAATAATTTAAACACTTTTATACCTTAGAGTATTTATAAATAAAAGGGTATATACTATTATTTTAGGAAAAAATGTATTTACCACCCAAATATGGCCATAGGAAAAAAATAACAAAAAAAAATTGACGCTTTTTTTTTGCAACTTTTTCTATTGCATTGTGTCTGAAGTCGCTTAAACTACTACCCGGCTTCGTTTTCGGTAGCAGTCTTGATATACCCTGTATAATGTAAATGGAAAGTGATAAATACGCACTAAAGTGATTCTGCCAGGCGATCAAGTAAAAGTTGCTTAACTGACCTTTTAAAATTAATGCGAGTACTTGACGCCCTGATTCCGAGGGGGAGTGCGTTCATAGAAGTATGGACTGAATAAGGAAAGAAGAATGTATGAAGTCTGAGTTGTGAGAAGGACAATAAAGAAGAAAATTTTTAGTTGACCGAAGGTTCCTATAGTGGTTGCTGCCTAAGTATAGAAATTGTGATGTAAGATAAGAAGGTGGGGTAGGAGACGTAAGTATAGAAAAAGTGCGTGTAAAGTACGACGCTGACGAATAGGTAACCATTTTAGCTGGGAGCGGTAACTGGAAACATGATCATATTTACGAAGATTAAACACGAAACTAATGCAGTTATTAAGAAGCCGGTCAAGTTTATTGAGGTGATCTGCATTCAGATCAAAGTAGCACACATCACCATAGTCGATTAAAGGGAAAATTAAAGATTGCACAAGCATTGTCTTGATTTTAATAGGGAGGAAGTTCTTCAGACGATAGAGGACACGCAGAGTACCGGTGACCTTCTGAGAAACAGAGGTAACCTGGGCTCGCCAACTCAAGCTTGAATCAATAAGTAGGCCCAAATTTTTAACAACTGAACTCCAGGCGATTACGGTCCCATTATAGATGACAGGAGGGATAATTGCGGCCTCCAATCTGCTTACCATCCTTGAACTACCAACAATTATGGCCTGACATTTGGTGGGGTTGACTGTGAGACCAAAGCTATCCGACCAGTGTTTAATATGTGCCAGGTCCCGATTTATCTTATTGATCGCAGTCCCCACACAGTCATAACTTGATTGGGAGTAAATTTGCAAGTCATCGGCGTAGAGATGATACGCACATTGAAGATCCTGGGTAATAAGATTAATAAATATAGAGAATAACAAAGGAGAAAGAATACCGCCTTGAGGAACGCCAGAGTGCAGGTCACGCCAATTTGACGAAGAGTCATCATGACGAACCGATTGTTGACGTCCCTGAAGATAGGATGAGAGCCATTCCAGGGCCTTGGACGAGATCATAAAGTGGGTGAGGATGGATAATAGGATATCGTGACTGATGGTATTAAAAGCATTAGAGAAGTCTACCAGTGCCAACATGGTAACCTTGGAGTTCTCCATGCCCTGTCTAATATCGCCAGTCACTTTAAGGAGCGCGGAAACAGTGCTGTGCCCAGGTTTAAAACCAGACTGAAGAGGGTTTAAAAGGTTGTTCCGATGAACGAACCTGGACAGCTGCTTGTGTGCACAAGCCTCCAGCACTTTGGACAGGAATGGCAATATGGAAATCGGACGGAAATGGTTGGCAATAGATGGATTGGGGATTTTGGGAAGAGGAATGACATGTGCTTTCCGCCAAGAAGACGGAAAAATGCCTGACTCAAAGGAAACATTAATGATATGGGCAATGGATGGAAGAAGCAGGTCGAGTAAAGGAATTAACATGCGGCGGCTGATATTGTCGCAGCCCATAGGCATTAGATTTGATAGATAGGATTATCTTTCTGATCTCATCCGTAGCAACTAGAGAAAAACGGAAAGGATCGATATTGGGATAGGGAAGACTGTTAAGGAGTGCCAGAGTGCGTTGTTTGATTTGGTGATCAAGGGCAGTGACTGTAGTGAAATGTTTGTTAACGTCATCTAAACTGATCGCCCTAGGAAATTCAAAATTTTTCCCTTTGCCGATACCTAGCGTGTTGAGAAACTGCCAGATATTAGGAGGGGTGGAAGCGGAAATATTTTTAGAATGTGACGGCGTTTCGCGTTGCGTATCATCTGGTTACACCGATTTCGGGCAATTTTAAATAAGTTCCAATTAGCCTCCGTACGGTCCTTCTTATATTTACGATAGGCGCGGTCCCTACGTCTCATCCCCATCCGAACAACACAAGTCATCCAAGGCGCTGGTGGACGTTTCAATTTAATACGCCTGATGGGAGCGTGTACGTCATACAGTGCGAGTACCTTACTTGTGAGTATGTTGACCTTTAATTGTTTTGTTGTATTTTAACTGCAAAGATTATTTACATTTCTTGCGGACCGGAATTTAATTGCTAAATCAGAAAATATTTTGCTTATAAAATTTGATGGAAAATAATTAATTGTTCACATAAAACCAAGTTCTTTCACACCCATTTAATAATAGAACCATGTGGTGACCTACGACCCATGTCACTTCACATACCCTAAGTAAGGGGATATAGTGGCCAACTATAGCACACATACAGGGATATAGACATTAATTAGTATTCGGGACGGGCCACCAAGCTGGCCCAAATTCGCGACGTCAAACACCCATAAAGGTTTAATCACACCTCGGCGATAAATTACACGACGCGTCGTAAATCAGCCTCATCGCACCTTTGGAGGTACGCGAGAGATTTCGCGTAACCTTTCCTTTTTCGCCAATGATTCATGTAGTTTTTTTATTAAGATTATAGAGCAGCCCGGGCACATAGTCTAATAATGCCGTGCTAAAGCTAGGTGCTTGCAAAATTTGAATTTCGTATACAGAAATCCGAGGTCTAGTATTCCAATGTCTTGTACTGAAGGAAACAAAGATTGTTGCGGTAGATAACCATAAACATATGTCTTTTAGGGTTATTGTAATATAGAGAAAATCCTCAGATATCTCTTTAATTTCTGTGAAGAACTCTTGGAGGGTTTCTAATTATGGACATATTACGAAAAAACAAGACATAATTTTAACTGCAAGCACACAGTTCGATTAAGTTAAGGATTCTACCATAGTACCAAAATATAGACAAAAGTTTCAAAACTGGTAAAGGTAAACTATTACCAGCCATGGTTCAACATGGATATGTAGGCTCATATCAGATAGAACCACTATCTCACAGGAGATCTTTCGCCTTCGCGTTTCTTTTGGTGAGTGCGAGATTGCTGGAAGTCCAATAACCCTTCCTTCTTTCTATACTTGATCCTTCCCGCTCCCATCCCGATTTGATCGGCCGGCAATACTTCCATGATCAAAGCGTTATAGATGTTCATAGACGGCAGTGATCACTTACCATTATTTGAGCTGTTTGCTCGTTTACTGAACCTATGCTATAAAAATACATCTATTTCAGCAGTCCACATTCCCCCCAAATACACTGCCACTTGCTTGTTATATTCAATGATAAATATGTTAATGGATTCACAGCGAAATTAAATTAAAGAACCGTAAAAGCACATTGTAGTTTCGCGTCAAATATTTATTCATCTCAGCGGCATAGATCGTAAAACACATCGAGTGTACAATTTAAACCGTTGTACGCGACTCGGGCAGTGTAAAAACAATTAATTTCGCCACGTAAATCATTTTTATTCGGTTGCTTTTTATTTTTACCAGTAGACAGAATTAAGTGACTTAAAATTTTGTTTCATGACATTGCTATAGCAACACATATGCACACATTAACAGGTCGAGAAATCTCCACACATTTTTTTCATGTTCATCCTCTGTTATACTTTGGGACTGAAATATGCTTGTCGAAGTCTCAGTAGTCTTAATAGATGTAGCTTTCTTGTCTTCCTTTTCTGTCAATCATGGGTATGTGTATCTTAAGAAAAACAAATAGGTTTGTTTTAAGTATCGATTGTTGAGGAGAATCTTGCCCTACATTAGGTCGCGGGTATATGGGCCGGAATATCATAGTAAAGGAAATATACAACTACAAATAATATGACTGTTGTGTATTTTACAACATCATGTATATTAAGACAAGGTAGAATCTCTACAACATACAACTCGCATATTTAAAAGCCTACAAAGTTTGTTCTTGAAAAATCGCAGAAGACTCAGCCATCCTTTATATTAGCCGTTAACAACTCTGTTCTGCTTTCAAATCCTATTCTTCTTAAAATAACTGCCAGCAACATCGTCATACTACAATACTTTGCTTTACTAGTTGCACATAAATACCACTCGTTACGGGCATGCTACGCGATACAATAGCATATTTCTTTTATAGTAAACAAAATAATTACACCCAACAGTCCGATACCTAGTCCTGATCCCACGCTAAGATCGAGTCTTGCGTCGTAGGTGTTATTATTATTCGGTCTCACAAACACGCAGACCCGAAACAAATCATGTGGTTTACACAAATATTTGCTTCGGTGCGGGGATCGAACCCGCGGCCTTTCGTTTAATTGCCGGGGTCTAACTCAGTGCGACACAGAGGCTGTCGCATATTTTTTTTTGTTATTGCAATGAAGAGCAAGACGAGCATGCCGTTCGCCTGATGGTAAGCCATGCGACCGCTCATGAACAGTAGCAAAACCAAACAACACCTTGAATTACAAAGCAACGCTTGGCATTCCACTACGCTCGCCATCCTGAGACACAAGATGTTAAATCTCAATATGTCCAGTAGTTACTCTGGCTACAATGTCCTTCAATCCGAAACACACCAGTGCATTTAAACTGCTGTTTGACGGGAGAAATAGACATTGCGGTGGTACCCACCCAGGCAGCCTCTCACATATGAGAGACCTACCACCAGTAAAACACAAACACACATACGATGTAAAGTCTCAATAAAACCAGTAGTTACTCTGGCTACAAAGTCCTTCAATCCGAAACACAACAGTGCATTTAAACTGCCGTTTAGCGGGAGAAATAGACATTACGGCGATACCCAGATGGCACAGGCGCAGGTGGTGGTCTCACATATGAGAGACCTACCACCAGTAAAAAAAAAAGTTGTATAATTAGGCCAATAATCGATTGGACTTTCGGGAATCTGGTGCAGTTAAATGCGGCATGTTACTCACTCACATATATTTACTTGCGTTTCAGTTAATTTGCCCACAAATGTCCGTTTCAGTGGCGTGATTCACTGAGGCCAAGTTTACTTGTACGTCGTTTTTATACATTACGATACGAGCACGAGACGACATTATAAAATGGTATATTAGACCATTTTAAGTTGGTATTTTAAGTCGGTTGTCAGCGTATTTTTTTTTCCAAACTAAATACATAATGATGTTTAAACATTTGATGTACTTTAGGGTATGATATTACTTATGTGTTAGAACTATCGCTCGCGTTAACGGTGAAGTAATGTATCGTGAAAAGCCTACATACATTTATGATTAATTATAATTATTTAATTAATTTAACGATAAACATTTGAGAAGTATGATAAGCCATCAAAAGCTAAGTTATATTAACACTCAATCCTATCAATCGTTACATATATTTTTGTTTAAATTGACACAATAATGTAGCTCTAACAATAAGATTATTTGGAATCGTATACTTGAAAGTTAAAGTTGACGCCTCTGTGGCCTCATTAAGTTTCTAGGCCTCAGTCCAAACTAAACAGCCGCCGTTAACATTATTCAGTAGAGTTACAAGCGACTTAAAAATTCTCACACTAAGTCGGCCACTAGTCACACGAAATGTATAAAGAAATAAGTTAGTTTTACAGCACATTTTATATAATCTTCGGCCAGAGCCTCCGGTTTCTATGTAAGTTTTCGATCGTGTTACAAGTTTATATAATGAAATACAACGTTGAACTGAGTAAAGTTTTATCAGCTGGCAAGCTTGTAACTACATGTTAACGCGTTCTTAGTTGGTTGGCAAGTTTACTTCTTTATATTGTGTTTTACGCTTTATAAGTGAGCGTGGATATTGGATGTGGAAATTGTGGACGTCGGTCGGTGCTGAAACTATTGGATATTTTATAGTGTTATTAGTTTTATTAAATGTGTTACGTTTTGTAGTTTATTGGTAGTCTTTAATAAGCTGGCTGATTACGTGCGGTAGCACTGACTCGTAAGATATTGATGTGGAATAACAGCTTTGCTAGTTAATATGTTAGTTCATATCTTTACTTTTCACCTTAAAAGCTCATAAATGTACTTAGAATAGATCAACTTTGTGGTCATTAGTGTTTGGAAGACCGATTTCCTGATTGCCACATTAACTTTACTAGTCTCTACAGTGGCTCATTTTCAATTTTTTTTATTGCCATGTATGAGCATGCCCTGCGCCTGGTGGTATGCCATTACGACTGGTCATGGACAGTAGCAAAACCAAACAACATCATGAATCTAATATTAATGCTTGGCATTGCATTGTGCTCGCCTTCATGTGTAGTAAGATGCTTAGCCTCATTAACCTCAGTAGTTTTTCTGGCAACAACGTCATTCTGACCAGATTACCACAGAGCATTAACACTGCTCTTCAGCGCGAGGAATACGCATTACTGTGGTACCTACCCAGGCGTACATATTAAGAAATGCATCACATTTCCCTCCACTTGCCGCTTTAGACAGTTGAAGATATTTTTACAATGCAATAGTTGTCCTTTTAGACAGTTGAATGTATGTGGGAGCTTGAAAAATAACACATAGTTAATTAAATTAAAATTTCAACTCGACATATCGTATCGTAGTCGTGAGTTGTAAACACAATAATCCGCGCTCATCGCTCATTGTCTCGGGAGTGTCTTTGTTGTCTCGTTTGCGCATCTGTCTGATAGCGCGTTTTAATGCTTGTTATGTGCAACTAGAGTAACCATGTGCACCTAATTAGCTTCAAGAACAGTTAAATAGAGCTATTTCAACCGTAGGTAGGTTTCTATTGTTAGTGAGATATGTGGTTATAATAAGAATTATAGTTTAGTTTAGACTCAGTGTGTTTCTAGAACATGTTAACAGTTATGTCGGGATCAAATCGCAGTGCACATCTCTTACTTTTCGGAGTCGTGTGTATTAATAGCCAATCACTGTGTACTATAACAGTGAGGGAAACATACATAACATAAGAAGTAAATCAATTAAATATAATCGATGTATCGGGATAGAAAAAATTAATCAAGCTAAAAAATAGCTGTACTTGTATAACTATTTTTTTTTTATACAAATGTGTTGAAATTTGTCCAAACATAAATTTGGTAATTTCATTTTCTAGTTTAATATAATAAACTATTTAGAAGATTATCCTAAGGATTAACATAACTTAACACCTCTGGGCATGTCCGAGATTATCATGATTCATGGTATACCTATCTGTAAGTGATGTTAATTCCTCTACTTCATAAATAACATTACTTTTGTTTTTAATAAAATGATTTATTAAGCATTCTTGGTTATAACTGAACGTGATAAATAAAATAATTATTTTATATTCGCTACGTTTTAATTAGTAAGTCATAAGTTTTCAAATGTTTCTTCTTTCAGGTTTAGCCCTTTTATATCTGGTTTGGACATATTAAGATAGTTTTATGACCTAGCGAAAGGTAACTAATTTTCGGCAGTGTATATTGTATTTGAATTACCTATCAGATATTTCCAAGAAAAAAATGGAATTCAATTTGAGATACAAAAATAATAAAACATAGTAAGAAGATTTACAGTCTTCGAATTTATTAATGACAAAAAAAATCCCCCAGCACTCATTTTAAGCAGAAAAAAACCTTCAAGTGAGCTTATTTTACGAGATCAAATAAATTAAACGTGTTGATATCAAAGAATTGTGACCCTCGATGCCTCCCCCGTGTTTATATGCACATACATTTGCATTGTTTTGTGCAATATTACACTTAATGCTCAATAATTCACGGGAGTTTTAAAATCTTTGCGTTTTGTTTCACTCCCCCTGTTGGTAATCCTCTTAGTTATGTGACTACTATATAGGCTTTGCTTCGAGGGTTTTGTGTTGTGGTAAGTAGGCATTCTGTTATTACGGGATATATATAGGATGTTATTTTGAGTGTAGTGTGAATGGGTCAGCTTTATAGAGGTGATGCAGTCTGTAACATTCAGTTCGAAAGCTGAGCTCTTTATTATTTATTATTTACTAGCTGTCGGGCCCGGCTTCGCCCGGGTGCAGATAGTTTTTGAGTCCAATCCACATCAAGAACATATTATTTCGCGTGTCTACTAACTATATTTCCCGCGTGCCGTCGACTATATTTCCCTTCCGTAGGAGAGGACATCCCGTGCCAACAATTTGAATTTGAAAGAGTAGAAAATATGTATATTTGGTTTCCTGACTCATCCCACGGGAACACTACATTTTTCGGGATAAAAAGTAGCCTATGTGTTAATCCAGGGTGTCAGCTATCACTATACCAAATTTCATCAAAATCTGTTGAGCCGTTTTTTCATGAAAGAGTAACAAACATCCATACATACATACAAACTTTCACCTTTATAATATTAGTAAGGATAACTACTTTATTGTGCACCACACAGATTAAGAGACATATTAACACAAAACGCTTGTATATGTGTAACAAACGTGGTCTTATCGCTGTCGGTGATTTCTTCCTGACAACCTTAAGATAGACTGGAATGAACGGAATATATATTGATGGATAATATATTTATTTCTATCTTCTTTCTTTAATGATGAGTGTAACCCAGTCCTAATGTTTGCAGGTGCTAGCTCCATATTCTATTTTCAAATGACAGAAATGCACCTTATTTAACGCTGCCTATTAGTCCTTTCTGTCACCAACCGTCGAAGTACTTAGTAATAACACAATCTTTGTATACTATTTTGTAGTAGAGAGATACCTTAACACTCTAATCTTATATCTTTAAACGAGAAATTCTTGTATATATATATTCTCTGAATCTCGGAAACGGCTCCAACGATTTTCATGAAATTTTGTATACAGGGGGTTTTGGGGGCGATAAATCGAGCTAGCTAGGATTCATTTTTAGAAAATGTAATAAAAAAATAAAAATATAAACTGATACTCTTCCTGACATCTACTGGCGAATAATAATACTATTTGTTTTATTGTGTGCAACTAACTGTAACCATACAATAACACTAAAGATATTCCAACAGATGGCGTTGTTAAGCAGTTGTTAGGTTTTATTGGGATATATGTCAAAACTTTAAAAATAGTAAGTGAAATTGGTAATTTGGCGTTTAATTTTGGATATGGCTATTTGTTTGAATCATTGATTATTAAAGATATACCTACTGACGGATTGAGCGAGTATTGAATCGAGAGAGAAAATATTATATGAAGAACGGTATATTCCGCGGAGCGTTAAAATAAGACCATGTTGAACTGTATTGGAATTATAAGTAGTAAAAAGTACAAGAAGACTTTTAGTGGAGTAATTCCTTCAAGAGTGCAATTTCTTAAGTCCAAAAAACCGAGCAAAGCTCGCTCATCCAGGTACTAACATATTGACAAGAGATGTCCGTCTTTTACTTAATAGATATATTTATTTATTTAATCTTTATTGTACACAAGCAAATAGAACATCACAATATAAAGAAATAACATCAATTAAAGCGATCTCTACCAGACAACCTTTGGATGGACATAAAAGAAAGAGAAAGAAATATATAATAGAAAAGATATCGTTCTGGCCATTTTATTGCCTCACCTTTAATAACTGAACCCAGCGGGTCAATGCATGTTCGAACGTTTAAGTCAAATGGAGTGCAAATGAATTGCATTGTGATTATCACAAAATTGCCGGTGTTAGAAAAAGACATTCAAGAAAAAATATTTTTTTTCTGGTGGTAGGTCTCTCATATGTCGGTCGTCCGGGCAGGTATCATCGCAATATCTATTTCTCCCGCCAAACAGCAGTGCAAATGCAATGTTGTGTTCCAGTTTGAAGGACATTATAGCCATAGGAATTACTACATTTTGAGACTTAACATTTTATGTCTCAGGGTGGCGAGCGCAGTGGAATGCCAAGCATTGATTTGTATTTCATGATGTTTGGTTTTGTTACAGCTCATCGCAATGAAAACAAAAACAATGAAAGGGCCTAAAACGTTTCTATTTGATGGTGCGCTGATTTTGGTTATCAAATACTTATTATTTGATAGTTTACCATGTCATGGTCATGTTCTAAGTCAACAAAAGTATTTAGATTTTTCAGTACTCTATCGAGGCTGATATTTAAGACACGTGGCTCAAAACCAACGCACACGGAATGTTTTTTTAATCATCCCAAAATGAAAGGGGGGGGGGGGGGGCAAACCATCGACCACAAGCATGGAAAATCAATGCGCTATAAAGCGACGCCGCGCCGCTGCTGCCCAGCGGATATGACACGTACGCCGGACAATGTTACCCGGGGGGTTTTACTGCGGCGCAACAGAGTTTACATTTAATTGTGCCGAGTGTAGTGGACGTTTGCAGCTCTAGTGCTGTGTGTGGGGTAAGGGAAGGGAGGGACGCGGGTTTTTGATAAGGGATATTAGAGTTTGGATGTTGTTAGTAGATGATGAGGATCTGATAGACTGAGAATACTGAGATGAATAGAGGTGTGCTTAGAATGAATGTGCTTAGAAGATCGATGATTGAAGGGTTTCGGTAAGAAAAATGTTGGTATTAGTGGGCATTTAAATTTCTTAATCTTGTCTTCTTAATCGCTTGTAGCATACCCAAGTTTATGAAAAATATTTAAACATATTTTTATTCCATCTGCCTGATAAAAAGCGATAGGATCACATAAATCATTTGGGTTATTTCGGAACTATAATCTCATTCCTAGATCTATCATTACAAATTTGAAAGATAATAACAACGCTATCGCTCCCGCCTATGCCAATACGCTTCCTCCTTCACTCCAGACCGTCTGATAAAGATTAAAAACAATGTAGTGTGTATGGCCGTACGAGGCGAGTTTACGACCCCTGCCCCTTTTATAGACACGACTAATAAACTTGAATAGTTATACCGGAGCGGGGTTCGCGTGTATAGTTTATTTAATGAGCTACCGGTATTAGGGCAAAGCGAGCTCTGAGGTAGTTCTCCCGTATTTGATGGTGTCTTAAAAATTCTGCCGGTGAACTTGGGTGTATAGATATCAGTTTATTTGGGATCTACAAGGTTATGTATACCAAATGTACACTATACTTGTATTTTTATAACTGTGTAGTAAAACATCTATTTTACCTGAGAATAAAGCAGTTTAATTGCAACGTTTTCGGTTTGAAGGATATTGTAGCCAGAATAACTACTGGACATATTGAGACTTAACATGATAATAATAACTTTATTTGCCAAAGTGTTACAATAAAACAGTATCACAATATATAGTTCGTAATTTTAACATGAACATTTCACTGCGGTTCTGCACTAGGCTCTTGGCCTGTATCGCAGATATCAAAAAACTTAACATCTTATGTCTCAGGATGGCGATCGCTGGGGAATACCAAGCATTGCTTTGTAATTTATGGTGTCGTTTTGGGTTTGCTACTGTTCACGAGCGGTCAGGCGAATGGCATGATAATTCCGCCGTTCATTGCAAAAAAAATGCGACTAGAATTTAAATTGAATTTAATTGCAAATTTCCGTAAACTGCACTGGTCTAGTATGGTGAACTAAGACCTAACTGCTTTTAATCGTAGAGAAGGTCGACACTATTAGTACTATTAGTACATTTTGCCCTATAAATGTCCATAGATTCTATTTTAAAAAGGCTGTGTCTTGCTACCTATTTGGATTGCGTCCAAAATGTAATAGTTACAGTTTGCATTTGTAAGCATTCTAGATTTTACTAGTTTAGTTCTATTGCTACTTTAATCAACATAATAGGAACGAAGATATTTTATAATCTGATATTAATAACATTTCAATAAACATTTGTCGAAGTCTTTATTTTTTATGTATTCCATTTGTGATATTTCGTATCCTGCATATTTTCTGTAACGGTGAAGGAAAACATCGTGAGGAAACCTGCATGCGCATACCTATTTGTAAGAATTTCTACGGAATGTAATGTCCGCTAATCCGTGCTAGGCCAGGCGGTGGACTATTTGGCCTAACCACTCTCAATCGTACTCTTAATTGTAGAGGAGGTCCGTGCTCTGCAGTGTGCCATATATGGGCTCATACAGATACAAAGTTTCGACTTTTTAGCACTTTCTGTTTGTTCCGCGACTTCCGGTTACTTAATTAGCTTTGAAGTGAAGTCGCCCGTTTCAAATGCTTTCTTTAATTAACACACTAATATTGATCTTTTAACTATTTCGACTTCCAAAAGGAATATAATTGTAGCCATTCTACATACAAGTAAAAATATCCGTCCCATATTAAATTAGTATGAGTTGATCATTATATGTGGATTCAGAAGGAATAACGAATGGGTTTCCACTGATTCTATGATTGTTGGAATAGTCCGCTGTGCATTTCTTAACATTCTTTTGTAGTGCCTCTCCAACTAGTGAAGGTTGGCAGTCAACACAGCATACTCGTTACTGACATTGGTTGATCAATTTATTCCATATTCACGACTATAGTAATTAGTCATAAGAACGTGTATTCTAAGCGTACTTACTCACCTTATCCTAAAAACACTCATTAACTTCGGAGAACCTAATTGTATGAAGTAGCCCTCCAAAATCTTCATCATTTTAACTTTTATTCCTCCCGTAATACCTTTTTTTTTAATGGCTTTTTTTTTTTTTTTTTTTTATTGCCTTGTAGGCAGACGAGCTAGCGGCCCGCCTGATGGTAAGCGGCTACCGCTGCTCATGGACCTCCGTAGTGCCAGGGGGCCAGCACAACAAAGTCGCTGCCTACCTCGAGGAAAGTACTCTCCTTAAACCTCGTTTGAAGAAGGACAGGTCATAGCGCTGAGGAAACACCGATGCAGGGAGTTCATTCCAGAGCTTGCACGTACGTGGTAGAAAAGAACGCTGGAAACGTACCGTCCGGGAACGGTACGCCTCCAGGTGGTAGGAATGAACTCTACTGCGGAAACGTGTGGTGCGATGGTACATAGGCGACGGTGGTACCAACTCAAACAACTCCTCGGAGCACTCCCCATGGAACAAACGATAGAACACACAGAGAGATCCGAAGTCTCTCCGCAGTCCTAACGGTTCCAATTTGTCCGTGAGATCGGGATCATTGACAATTCGACAAGCTCGTCGCTGCAAGGAGTCAAGTGGGTCGAGCTGGTATTTTGGGGCACCTGCCCAGAGGTGGGAGCAGTACTCCACGTGGGGCCGGATTTGCGCTTTGTAAAGCGTCAATCTATGACCCGACGTAAAGTACCGCTTGGCTCTGTTCAGGATTCCCAACTTCTTGCTCGCCAGTTTGGCTTTGTCCTCCAAATGACTCCTAAACTCGACCTTGCTTGATATTTCGACGCCAAGGATTCCAATACTCTCGGATCCTTGGAGAGTAACTCCTTGGAATTGCGGCGCCATGACAAAGGGGTCCTTCTTCGCAGTGAACACGCAAACTTGTGTCTTCGAAGGGTTAAATTGAACTAGGTTCAATTCACCCCATTCGGAGGCCCGCCCCAGAGAGCTCTCGACTTCAGACACAAGTTGACTCCGTCTTTCCATAATGGAATCCCGAGAGTGGCTCCGTTGGCCGATGTACCGCGCGTCACTCGTACTATCATCTGCATAACAATGCATGCTATCAATGGACAACATGTCATTGATATGCAGGATAAAGAGTGTCGGCGATAGCACCGATCCTTGTGGAACACCAGCATTAATGGTCTTGGTCTCGGAGCAACAGCCGTCCACTACGACTCTTATGCTCCGACCATCCAAAAAGCTGGCGATCCATTTGCAGAGCCCCTCAGGAATTCCATACGCAGGTAGCTTCGCCAGAAGGGCGCGATGCCACACTCGGTCGAACGCCTTCGCAATGTCAAGGCCGACCGCAATTGCCTCACCCCCACTCTCCAAAGCCTCCGCCCAACGGTGCGTGAGGTACACAAGAAGATCACCAGCCGAGCGACCGTGACGGAAACCGTACTGGCGGTCACTAATCAACTGGCGATCCTCAAGATACCTCAGGAGCTGAGTGTTTATAACTCGCTCCAAGACTTTAGAGAGTAGGGATGTGACAGCAATCGGCCTGTAACTCGAAGGGTCCGAACGGTCACCCTTTTTGGGGACAGGGTGTACATTGGCGACCTTCCACGAAGCCGGTACCCGGTTGGTTTTATAGGAAAGACGGTAAAGGCGCGTGAGCACGGGTGTCAACTCTTAAAATGAATGGCTTGGCATAATGGCGGCATTGCACCTGATGGTAAGTGCCAATGCCGCCCAGGCAGAGTATCCATTGGCATCGGACGGCAGTCCCATGCCAATGGAAACAATTATGCCGACCTGCTAAGCATCTAACTGCTGTGTGTGTTTACATATTGAGACTTAACATCTTATTTCAGTGGAATGCCAAGCATTGCTTTGTAATTCATGGTGTTTTGTTCTGTTAATTTCCACGAGCCGTCATATCGCTTACCATGCAGGCATGCTCGTCTCGCCATTTATTTCAATAAAAATAAAAAACCTACGATTTTGATCTTCTTAATCTTTTTCATTAAATCCTCCGCTAAAGCTTCAAGCGTTTTGGAATTAAATAAGCATGTAACTAAACTCCTGTAATTGTCTGTTGTTTAAGACGGCCACTTTTCTTCCAAGCGGGGTGGACATTAAACATGCCATTACCGGTACAATTACAAAGGAAGTCTTTATCGGGCCCGGCCGATGTTATTGCTCCCGACAATCGGCTCAAATGCTCAAATTCTATTACAGCAAGAATTTTCTGGACCACAGCGTATTGTGAATTAGTAGCGTTAGAGGCAGCGAATGGTTTTACTGGGTATTTTGGGTTTTTCTTAATTGTATCAGCTCATATACGTCCCACTGCAGCGCACGGGCCTACTCTACAATCCAGAATTCGATTGAGAGTGGTTAGGCCATATAGTCCACCACGCTGGCCTAGTGCGGGTTGGCGGAAGTTACACACCATAGAAATTTTACAAATACCTTTAAGTGCGTGGTGATTGACTATTAATAAATGCTGCCTGTCATTTTATGGCTTCTATAAATATTTTATTTTCATTTCATATAAATCATCACTTCTGGTTCAAAAGTATTGATTGGTTTGAGATTCTTTGGTGGAAGCATTTATATCACAAGCCATATACTTATGTTATGATGGATCTGCTTGATAGTCCTGCCTGGTGGATAAATCTGCTACTGTATAGAGGGTTAAGGAACATATATAGAACAGCCTGCTGGTCTTGCTTAAAATCAGTGAGTTATAAGATACCGGGCTAAAAACCAAAGGATTATAGTATAATCATGATCACATCAAATTAAAAGCCAGTGAAAGCTAAAATCACATACCAAATCACAAACGTATCGGTCAGTTAAAACTACACACGTATGGCTACATAACAGAAGAAAAATGTATCCAAACAGTATTGTAATTTTGTTTGCAAATCCACTGTGTGCTAATTGGAAACGGTTAGCTAGTATGAAAGCATAAATATCCCGGTGTTTATTTACGCCGGCGTCACGGTAATTGAGTTTCTCGCAGCATCCGACTTGGCTCCCGTGTCTGTTGGCGAAATTTAAAATTAACAATTCTTAGCGATTCCGATTTCGTTCGTATTAGAATTACGTACGGATTGCTGGTGTGCTGGAAGTGACGAGATTTCTTATTTTTTTCTTAATTCCTCTAGTGCTTAAAATGCGCTGACCAGGTTACTTTCTCATGATAAGTAACAGCTTCAATTCAATGTCCTTTGGACCTTAAAATTATCATCTTGCTTTCCTCGTCAAAGGCCCTCTAAAATTGAATATATTTATGGGGCCGGTGATAAATTCACGCCAGAGAAAAGGATTTTTCTGAATAGGTAGAATATTTGCATCTATAGTTCACTGAGTTTATTTCCGTCCCTATCTACATCTTTTCGACCCATCTACATAGCGAATTCTAGATCTCATGGAACCCTGTCATAAACAAGAAAATCCCATTGAGATTAGAAATACATATATAAGAATCTTAAGCATACCTAAAACTCCTCATCAATAAAGAACTTTTTTTTATATGTATCAGTTCCAGCGACATCCATATCGAGGTGTATTTAAAATATCGGAGCGTTATCGCGGCCGGGCAGGTATAAAGGCTGAAAGGGGGCGTCGGGAGGCCGTGGAGGGGGGACTGGCGTTAATTCCGCCGCCACCTGATTTCCGTGTAATTAAAGATGGGATTTCAACTTAAGAAGAAGGGTGGCCAGTGTAATTTCTTGAAATTAATTCGACTCCGTAGCCTGCTACTTGCTACTTAAAACTGGAGCTCTCAAATAGTTTGTTGAAGTGGGCCATTCGGTTCTCAAATTAATTTCGAATGTTAAAGTGCTCCTGGTATTTCTATTGTTATGTTTTGTGATGGGTTGTGTACGTTTTATTATCTTTATTGTTAATATATATATATATACATATATATATATATATATATATATATATATATATATATATATATATATATATATATATATATATATATATATATATATATATATATACATATATATATATACATATACATATTAACAATATATATATTGGTTTAAATAATGTATATATATATATATATATTATTTAAACCATTGCTTACTATATTAAAAATTAAAGTGAAGAGGCTTAAGTGTGTTAGAATCGTAGGTTGGAACACTCGATAGTCTCTGCCGAGTGCCAACTTTTGAAGGATAAGGATGTGACCATTTTTTTTAAATTTAATCAAATGGCATACACCAATTACATTAATTAAATTCTTAAACCTAAGTAAATCTAATATATTAAATCTAGACAAATCAACAAAATATAAACAATATTTATGAACAAAAATAATCTGGTAATAAAAATATATAAACTATAGTAACTAAGTTCACGAATAACAAATAACAAAAAGAATAATAATAATTAAAATCGTACTAAACATTAAACAAACCTCTGAGTTATAATTTATCAACCACCGTGAAAGGCTATTTACAAATCTTTTCACAGTATTCCACACACGCTGACAAGATAACTGTCCATTCATCAGTAAACAAATCAACTTCAGAATTTGTATCGAGGAGGGCATTTAGTGCTGCAAGAACACGCGGAATAGGAGACCTGGCACGAGCAATTGTTCGACATGCTGGTACGGAAAATAATTTGTGACTTCTGCCACGCAGATAATTATTAGGGACATAAAGTCGTGACAACTCAGAGCTCAGATCCGGTGCATCAATTCTACCAAGGAGAATCTTCCACATGGTTATGATTTGATCTCTGGTTCTTCTTACTTCAAGGCTATTGTAACCCAAACAACCTAAAAGAAATTTGTTTGGGTACATAAAAAGATATGTATTATATTTTAATTTATAATTGTACCGCAAAAAAGCCTTTTGCACCTTTTCCAACAGAAGGGCATACGTGCTTTCATATGGGTGCCATACACACGAACTTGTTTCCAGTTTACTGCGGACAAGCGCATTAAACAAGAGTCTGACAACGCAGTCGCTTTTAAATTCTCTGGAGTTTCTTAGTACGAAACCCAGCCTCGAGAAGGACTCCTTGGCTACTGTAATGATGTGGTCATGAAATGTTAGCTTTCGGTCGAATGTCACACCCAGATCTTTCATGGATGTGCATCTGGTGATATCGTCGCTATTTAATTGGTACTTAAAAGTTATTGGATGCGCCATTCGACCGAATGTCATGGCGTAACATTTAGATGGATTAAATTCCATTTTGTTCGCGACTGACCATTCATAGACTGCATTGACATCATCCTGCAGTTTTACACAATCGTCTACAGACCGTATTTCGAACATTAATTTTAAATCGTCAGCGTAAAGGAGACATTTGGCGTGACTATATATATAAATAATAAATAATAAATAACACCCAACAGTCACATACATAGTCCTGACCCCACATTAAGATCGAGTCTTGTGTCGTGGGTATCAGGAACTACGAGAGACTTTTCGGTCTCACAAACACCCAGACCCGAGAGAAATATTTGTGGGCCGCACAAACATTTCTCTCGGTGCGGGGATCGAACCCGCGGCCTCTCGTTTCACAGGCGGCGTCTTACCGCCTGCGCCACGGAGGCTGTCAAAAATGATAGAAGTTAAGCCAATTCTATGGGAAACAAAACACATTGCGACATTCTAACAAGACCGGTGTTGAGGTGACTTGAAGAGGTGCTTAACTGCGATTATGAAACTTGAAAATTCAAACGAAGTAAAACACCTGTCCTCAGTATTGTACACGGAACCATGCTGTTTACATTCGATTTACGCTGCCACGAGACCAATAACACGACTGCGCTATTTTCGCCTAGCAGAGCCGACAAAATAATATTCAAGTGACCGTATCGGAATCTTATTCAGAGCTCAAAGGCAATATCTCACGGGGCGACGTCTGACAGATGATTAACCTCCTGGCCCCGCGCCAGGGGTACAAGGTTCGATCCCGGCCGGGTCATCCACGCCCCATTGTCTCTCCATTGTGATGTTTGATTTATGCAGGCATTACGTTTGACACGGCGCGCGGATTATGCGCCCCGATACGCGAATTAATTGTTAGGTTCAATTGAATTAGGCTTGTTATTGTTACAGTGCTGTGAACCTGTTGTGTTGAAGACAATGTTGTTGATACGTAGATGTCGGGTAGCCCAAAGGAATACAAGTTGAAGTGGCAGTGGGCTTTTAGCGCGAAGAACTGATGGCCGTTGGGGCAGAAAGTTCTGGAGGCCACTTACAGGCAAGCGCAGTGTCCGAAGGCCGTCTACAAGGTGAACAGGACCACCTGGTTATGGTTGCAGGAAGTCGCTAGATGCAGGCCGCTTCCAACAGGTTTATTTGGAGATCCTTGGGGCCTATGTAGTCTATGTTCATCAGTGGACTTCTTGTCGCAGAAGAGAATGAGAGAGACCTAATAACATTAGTATAGTACAATCGAAATCCTCTCGATTTGAAAAGCCCGCAACACACCCAAACATTGTGGATATTCATGTGCGACACTAGAATGTCACAGAAGAAACCTTAATTGAATCTGATATCTACGATAAAATAACACTTATAAGTTATTATCCCACAACAGGGTGTGAACAATAAAAGAAAACAACAAGATCGAGTCGATATCTACACGGTTATTTAAAACTGTTTATGCCGCGTTGGCTCGGCTCCAACGCCGGTGCGGAGTTCGGGACCTTGTCAACTCGATCCTGCCCCAACTGCTTCTATTGACTACCCAATAAGAATATTTAAGGGGATTCTTTTTTAAGTCTCGAATATTCATTGTATTTATTAATTGTTTTTGCCTGTGGGTTGAATTTGGATATTGGAATTTATAACAGTTACTTATGCCGAAGTGCGCCGTGGCCTGTTGGTAAATGGAACCGATGTGGTTGCCATGTTCAATGGTGCTCAGATAGTTGCGGGTTCGAATCCCAGGGCACACCTCTGACTTTTCGGAGTCCTGTGTGTATTGATAGTCAATCACCACACACTTTAACGGTGAAGGAAAACATCGTGAGGAAACCTGCATACCATAGAGATATGTAAGAGTTTGTATGGTATAGTGCGCCAACCCACACTAGGCCAGCATGGCGGACTATATGGCTTAACAAATCTCAATCTTACTCTCGATTGTGGAGGAGGCCCATGCCCTGCAGAGGGACGTATGTGGGCTAATATATGCTCTTCGTCACTCAGACTTATTTATTAATTACTTATTCAGTCTCGTATTTATTAATTCCGACACTACCTTAATTACTTTGTAACTAACACACACACTCACATTTCATTACGCATAATTTATTCTTCTTTCATCCTTTTACTCAATTGCTAAATCTCTCAGTCTCGCATTTACTATGACAATACATCACTCTCCCTCTGACATATTTAGATTTTCACTTGCTCCGGATATCGTAGTCGTTGACACTACGTCAGTCATATATTCGGACATTCGGTGGGGCGATCTATGTTGTGTAACTTTTTCTATGCGAAAAATAATATTTGCCTGTAGTCGGCCATTTTTGTTATATTTGTCACTGACATGAAAGTTGCTTTAGCTGTAAAGCATTAGAACTGAGACATTGTACGGGCATGAATAATGTGAGCCCACCTCATGCCTATTATACTGTTGACTTGCTTGAATCAGCTGGAAAAGGCTAACCCTTTTTAGGGGAGGTAGGACTAACCAGTCGTCAACAATGAGTAATTCTAAAATGCCTGAGTCTTGTATCACCTTGATGATTAGTTAGCTGAATGGGTTAACTACCCCGAACCAAGAAGTTCTCAAATTTCACTTGTTTCGGTCTATTGAATGGGTTTGTCAGTCTAAGTGTTTCTACTTCTGGTAATCCTCAATCTTTGAGTGGGACGTATAGGATGAATTGAATAAGGGGTCTTAATTGTTTTGAATGGCAAGATATTACATTAGCAGCAACCATTTCGCTGTATCAGGAAAACAAATACCAAATCTAGATAAGGTCAAATAGGAAAATAAGCATCTGGTTCGTAGCCGCGATCGATACGAACACTCGTATCTGTACGCAACAATATAATACGAGTACAAACATCGAGCGCAAGTTAACATAAAAAGCAGACTGCGAACTTACTGTAGGTCACGATAAAAGTTTCAGTAGTTCTTTCGGGCCGCTGAAAATTTCACGAGCCGCGTACTACCGCTGGCGTCGCACCAGACTGGCCCATTGCTTCTACTTTACTATTGGTTATTAAATGAAACGCTTTGTTTTCGCGCGTTTGGACGCTGATCTTGACGGTTTCAGGATTCTGCGGTGAAGGAATGTTATTTTCTGGTATTGGATTTTCGAATTAGTTCAGATATCATATTATGGAAAATCAGTCATAGTGATTCAGATATGTGTGTCGCACTTTGGGTTTAAATCTTGTATGGTTGAGAGCAGCGCAGCATAATTGTCTGGATCGGCTCTTGCCGGTCATATCTTGAGGACCATTTCTTGTCAAATAATTATTCATGTGTATTGCGTTACGCTTTTCAGGGACATTGCAGACAAAAAAAAACATATAATGTATTAAAAAAGGAGGAAGTCCTTGCTTTTTTTTTGAAGTTCTAAAAATCATGTTATTGTTACAAAATTATAGTATTTGCCAGCGTGGTGGATGCAGACTTTTTGTCCCTTCAGTTATTGTGAGATGTAGTGCGACTAACACATATGGGTCGATATAGACAGACATCTACGAGCTAGCACTTAACGCCCAACCTAGGCTTTTTGTCAAAAACCTATTACTTGCACCGCGTCACATGTTAAGGGAGTAACAGATGTGTCCGCTGAATAATATATGTCGATAAAACGTGTGCTTTGAAAATAGAAACGTACTTTCTCAGCGTACAGCGTGCCTTGTGAATTTATTAGTGTGTGGGGAGTTCTTGGACCCTTTCGACATTTCCCGTTTATTTTTTTACTGTTGCACCAAGTTCTACATGATAGTAAGTGCAACTCAGTTTAGATAGGGTGTCGATTGGTTGCAGACGATTATCTGTCAGCAACCGATATATTATTCCATGCTGCTGAATTTTTAGTAATGCATTTTTTATGATCGGATTTTCTGGTGATACAGAATAAGTAAGGTCGAGAATTGACTTTGACTTATTGAATAGATTAACTGCAAACGGATTTTATCATGCAGTAGACTTAATAAAATAATGGAAAATCCATATTTATGGCTTTATCGCATATGCGGCAATTTCGCCAATGTCAAGTCAATTAGATTATTTATTGTTTGTGAGTTTAGAAAGATGATAGAAAAAAAATACTACGTAGCAACAAAATGCGCAAAATTACTTTGGTTGTTTATCGAAGATTTGAAAATATGTCACATATGGTACGACTTCTTTAACAATTAAGTTATTACACCTCGCTCTACAAACTAAGTTATTGTATCCAACAAACAATACAAATACAATTCAACCTATAATTATTTCTCAGTCAAACTCATATGCCTTTCGCATAACACAGCAATTAACTTAAACTCATAATATCTACCTGTCCCATCGTCGTCCCTCACCGAATGTCACCGAAAATTTGAATGTCACCGGCGCCATTGTGCGTGTGACATTTTGTCTAACGTGTTCCGTAATAGCATGTCACCTTGGTCTTAAATGACATTCAACAGTGATTCAATCCCGGTGCATACTTGATGGGAGGACCTATTGCGGTTACCTTTTAATGGGTATCCGTACGAGGGATTTTAATCAGTTGGAATTTTAATTGGGGTATTTCGGATGGTTGTTCTCCGGGTCTCATTAGTTTGGGAGACGAGATTGTTTCAGCTTGAATCTAGGTGGTATGGATCGTTTGTTGATTGCAACAAACAAACATTGGTTATAATGGTGTTGGTTGAAGTGCGTGGTGGCCTGTTGGTAAACGGACTAGACGCGACTGCCAACATGGTCACGGTGGTCGGGGGTTCGAATCCCAGGGCACACCTCTGACTTTTCGGAGTTATGTGTGTAATGATAGTCAATCACCACGCACTAAAGCGTTGAAGGAAAACATCGTAAGGAAATCTGCATACCATAGCAATTTAGAAGAATTTATATGGTAAATAAAGTCCGCCAACCCGCACTAAGCCAGTGTAGCGTGGTGAACTATATGGTCTAACTACTCTAATCGTATTCTCGATTGAAGAGGAGGCCCGTGCTCTACATTGGGATGTACATATATGTGCTGATACAGATACAGAATAGTGTTGATTAGGTTGAAAATTCAGACTTTAAATAGGCAAATCAATCGTATCTTTCGGTCTAATTATAAAATACAACGCCAGTGGTAATGGAAACTTCTTCAAGTTATGTACATTAATTTCGAATCATATTTTTTTCGTGCATATCATAAATGTTGGGTTTCCATTTGTTGTATTTTGAATCCAGACGCCAAAAGCGTTTCAACCGCACCAACTCTTCATACAGCTAAATCTTCATAATATACAAGTGTTAGTACCATCCAAAGCCAGGTCAAACTGCCGGTTCCAGTGTCAATGCATTACCAGTAATTCACAGTAATGAGTGTAAGTGCGTAATGAGGTTGTTTGGTGGTCGTTTCGCCGCGTCATTGTTGCGACCGGCGCGCCGTCATTTGGCAAATGGGTCGCTGTGCCGGCCCGGCCACGTGTTGCACGCTTGCTGTGACCATTGTTTTGATGGCATCGAGTATATTCCATTACATAATTGAGTTCTTACAGTATACATCGTAGTGAGAGTATTTCACTTGATATCATTGTAATGCTTGACCACCATGACCAAGACCACTTGTAACAAAAAATACTGTTTTATTTTTTTTAATTTATTTTTTATTGCTTTGAATGGCGAGACGAGCAAGCCGTTCGCATGATGGTAAGCGATACGACCGCTCATGAACAGTAGCAACATTCCACTGCGCTCGCCATCCTGAGACATAAGATGTTAAGTCTCAATATGTCCAGTAGTAATATACAATTGGAACGAAGTTCCTTATCGCGTAAATATATATATATATGTGTGTGAAAGGGGGCTAGACGGAAAAAATTCTCACGAAAAGTTGGCACGACACTTTAAAACATTTGACAATCGTTTTTTATTTCTTTATTTGAAAATGATGTCATACATTTTATTCAACTCTAATAGAGGCAATAAAATATCCAAATACATATTAATATGTTAAAGGCTATAGTAAAAACTAAGAATACGCTGAAGCCCAAAATTAAGTGGAAACGTTGCGACAATTTCTAATTTTCATCAAATGTCATACCTAAATCAAATTGGTACAAAAGAAACATAAATTGCATAAATATGTGAAAAAAAAAACACAATGGTGGTGGTACCCAAATGATTATTTGAATAAAACCTAATACATTGATTTTCGATCCTCCTTAATAAATTTATTATTATTTACAATTTTAGTTGGTTATCCTGCTGTCAATCATCAACCATTCATTTGACTTGTATCTTTGCAAATTATTACTAAAATGTATCTTTGCCAATTATTACTAAAATTTAGCTTACTGATTAAGTTTATATAACATTATATTTGTTAATAATGAAAGGTATTATTATTATAACTTTTATTATTTCCAATTTTAGTTTGTTACCCTGCTGTCAATCATCAACTCTAGATTTGACTATGTATATTTACCAATTATTACTACAATTAAGCCTACTGATTAACTTTATATTACATTATATTTGTTAATAATAAAAAAATAGTATTTTTATAACTTAAGAAATAAAATATTATTACAATTCCTTCACTAATTAATCGAAAGGAACTTCGTTCCATATGGGTGTCCGCTGACAACTCTAAAGTTTTTTTTTTAAATTACTGTCCCTTTGATTAGTACTACAACGATATTTAACTTACGAGCTACATGTAAGTATATTTTAAATTATTTAATTATTTTTTTAACATTGATTAACCTATTCATTTTGATGACTCTTCAAACTATTACACATTTAGTATCAGACTAACTTAAAGACTACGCTTTAACACTCAACAAACGGGCGAAGCTCACCTAGTACGTAGCAACACCGCTGATAGCCTAATTTGTCTGCAGCTAACACCTCACTTACAAACGCCTTACATTTAATCGCACTCCGTAACAGACGCCGGATAATTTATCCGATGTGTCGCAATCCCGAATGGAATATTCAAGGGACGCCATCTGTGAAATTAGAAAGGCTGGAGACAACTGCGGGGAGGTGGGGGATATACGAACAGAAGATTCACTTGAAAATAGTGTTGAATGATCTGTTTGGGAGATTAGTAAGATTTGGTTAGGCCTTTATTTATTGAAGAACTTATAAAACAATAAAAAGGGTAATTATCTTCCAAAGATATAACTTGCAGTATAGGTGGATTCTTTGTGGCTGTAATTAATTACATTTGTATGAACGATTTGTTAATTGTTACCTAAATGTGCCCAAAATAAATATTGCATTTGATATTACGCTGGCAATTATATGTAAAATTTGAAAGGCTGAACACAAGGGAGGGGAGGTACGGGTAAACCGAACCGCATAAGCTTAACTTGAAAGTAGTGTTGAATAGGCATTTGTGCTCTTTAACATTTTTATTCGTGAGATCATTTTTGAATTGGAAATTGCCACTATTGGAGTTTGATTAAAGAGCTTTTTAAATCGCTAATATCAATGAAATTTAAAAACGGAGTTAATAACGCTATAATTCTACGCAAGTTGTAACATATTAAACAAGTTTGTTGGGATAATATAATGTCTTGAAAAATATTATAATTACAATCTATCTATCTGTATAGTAGCTACCAACCCCCTAGTATAGTGTTTATATGGCATCCTCCGTGGCGCAGATCGTTAAACGCCGGCTGCGAAACGTGAGGTCGTGAGTTCCATCCCCGCACCAATACAAATATTTGTGTGATTCACAGAGACCAAAAAGTCTGTCGTAACTTCTAATAACCACGACAGAAGACTGTTGTTCTTTGTGTGTTGTGCAAACTCGCCTTCTATAATTTTTGACACAAGCACTACACTCGCCTAGCGGCATCAGGATTGCCCTATATTCCACATTATCCGCGTCGATATAGTAGAAGGATAAAATTAATAGTGCCCAGTCAAGTCAGTTTTTAACGCGGCTTAAAGACTTTCATTTCAGAGACAGCATTAGCAGATTAAATTAAAATTTCATGCGAAGCGCACTCCAATAACTCCATTAAAAAATCAATAAGCGAAAAGTCCTACAAAGATTATTATCTGAGTTCGCCCTCTAATACTTTAATAAGAAAGTTCGGCGGGCGTTGAAATGTTTGCGTCAGATGAAATGTGAAAAAAGTTTCAATAAAACCACCGGGTTCGCAGATGGAGGTGTTATCGATTCCTTCACTTTGTATGAACTATTTTAGTTTAGGTAGTATTTCAAATATTTCAAGTCGAGACTATGATTCTTGTGTTATTTAGAAAGGCTTATAAGATTGATCTTAGTGAGTGAAGTCTGCTAAGATATTGGAAAGTGTGGTCGAAACCGCTTTCAATTGAAATTTCGGTTGCTGGTGAGTCCAGAATGCAAGTATGGACTGTAACATCAGTTAAACTTGGAAAGTCTGTAAAATGTATCTGGAGTACATAATCGCATGAAAGCAAAGCCTTTTTATATACGAACAAAAACAAATTATGGCATGTAATTTAAATGACTATTAAATAACAGGATTATGTCGTGGTCTGCGCTAAAAGCAATCATTATTACCAATCGCCTGTCTGTCATACAAAAGCTCATTTATCCACAAACCAATCCTCAATGATCTATTAAGCCTGAATACTCAATTTATATAAACTAAAATACATAATACCACGACACAAACGATAGAGTACATAACCGCTTACATCGCGTCGCACACAACATCGAAATTAATTTACTAATTGCCAATACTGAACTCTCGAATTGGGGGATCAGACAAAGCCGCGTTATCCCCTATCGGCTGTAATCCAGCCCGATCGCTAACTGATTGAGATTCCATTATTATCGAACGGTTAATGCCTATCTTTACGGCTTCACTGACTTGCAAATGCCTTTGACGATCTACCTGAGGATTTGATTGGGACGTGCGTGGATGCAATGTTGCATTCTATTGCAAATGCTCGATGTAGAAATGTTGTGTCAAAACTGAATGGTGTATTCAAAGTTCTTCGTAATTACTGATATTTAGGACACAAGACGCCTAACTCTTCACTTATAAATATTTGGCAGATAAGTGTTTTTACTTACGGTTGTTTGATTTTTCAGAAGAGATTTGACAATAAATTCGTGTTAATGATTTCTGTAAAAAACATTTTCTTGATATATTATAATATATAACAGTTGTTTTAAATGTTATTTAAAAATGATATGATAGGTAGTTTATATCTTAGAAGCCTTCTGGGTAGGTACATATGTACCACTTTATCTATTTCTGCCGCTTAGCAACATTGTTAAAGCACTATTGTATTCTCGTTTAATGGACATTGTAGCCAGCCATCCCCGGGCATTAAGAGTATAAAATTATATTGTATCGGGGTGCCGATCGCTGTTCAAAGCGTAATATACATAGATATAGTTTAAGTAAAGAAAAGAACTAGCATAAAATTTTAAAGTTTTACTCAACATCCAAGGGAATGAATATCCAAAAGCCGCGCCAGGATCTGCGCGCTTATTCAAAACACCAATAAAAATGTCCCTGTGTATTTCAGCATTAAAGCATGAAAGGAATGATTCCCTAACAGACGCGTACCAACTTTGCCCGCATAACGTTCTCAAAAGAAAAATATATTTCCGCGAAGCGCCCGGACCGTTATTTACCTTACAAAAATCTCTCTGTCCAATGTCGCGTTAAAAATGAACCAAATATTTTATTTCTGTTATACTTATAAAACTGAGGTCGTCTGAATGTTCGTTTGGTTATTCCGCTTTGCTATTTTACCAGAGATGTAGACACAGCGTTATGAAATATGAAAAAGTTTATTTAGGTAAATGTTTGAACTGGGCTTGGTTAATTAAAGAACTGCATTTGCTAGGTTTCGCTTTGGAGTTTGTAGTTATGCTGTAGATATATTTATGTAACTGGATACTGAGCAGCTTATGTCAGTCAATCAGAATTTCTAAAGAATAATTTTAATTATTTATCTGTATTATCACGTATCCCAAACTAGTAATTTTGTGTAATTCCTCGTTCCGCACAGAAAAAAAATGTTTTAACTGTTGTTTTTTACTAGGCAAAAATCTCTCTGAATAGCTTGTATTAATTCCTGTTTGTAGATATCCAAAAGCTACTAATGAGGACGAGGTCATCAAACATCTTTGATCATATCATCTTTGTCGGAGTCAGCAATAAAGAATGCAAGAATAATCCATTTCGCCGTAAAATATAATACTAGCGAGTGAACTATATGGAATACTCGCATCTAGCGTAACATTTGAATGGAGACACAATTCGCGTGATGCTATCGCAACTCAAAAGTGCAGGTCGACGGGTGAATAGGGACGGGCGTAGTTTAAACACTGCCCTATCCATCAGCAAATGAGGCGCCGGTGTGTATCGGGCTCGGGTATGCATTGATCTCTGTAACGGGAATTTTGCGACGGTGTGTCGTGCTTTACTAGTGTTTTATGAACGCAATACTAGTAATTGAATTCTTGTCTGTCGTGGGGTTGTCGTAGGTTATACGTATGGAATAGCTGCCAGGAGAAGCAATAGAAAAATTGTCATTGTTACGCGTGTAAATAACTAATTGTATTTCGTCATAATGTATGTATTTGATCTTTTTAAAAGTATATTATAAAATATAGTAAAATACATTCAATATAATACCCTGCTCTTAATGGATTTCAAAAACGTACTGAAAGATTTATCAAACCCCTCAAACGTAAAATAAAAAGAATACACTTACATAAAGCCTTTTAAATTACCCCAAATATACCAATTTAATGGAAGAAATATTTCAATACATTATTACAAGTAATTAAAGACACCTAATGGTATGGATTCTTGTACAAAAATAGAATTCAATACGGGAATTTCCAATAACATCAACATCCCCTCCGCAACATCAATCAATTAGTCTGCTTGCCCCCTTTGTCTCCTGGGTAGCAACCCTCAATTTCATATTGTAAATGTTAAAATGTTCTCTGTTGTTCAATCTCACCGTTGCCCTATTATTGGAATTATTTCTTTTCGTGTTTAGAAGGTTGATGTTAATTTGTTTATTGTGGCATGTTTAATACTTGTAGTTTTTGATTGAAAGGCATGATGTAACAATTTTCATTTTTTTTCTTTAATTTTTATAGTTATAATCATGGGCCTAACCTTATGGCCTTACTCTTAATCGTACTCTCGATTGTAGAGGAGGCCCGTGCCTGGCAGTGGGACATATATGGGCTGATACATAATATATAAATGTATAATCATGGGAGTGAACATGTCACCATAATATTATAATTTCGATTAACAGGAGATTAACTGAAATGAAATTAATCGGTCTTCTACGTGGGTGGTACTGTACTTGCCATCAGATTAACTGCATATACTCTGACTACTCAGTAAAAACAAAAACATTCATACAAGTATATATTCAACCATTTAAATGTAAGAAATGAGCAGCTTAAATATTTAGCGCTCTTACTAACATGCGCCTTCGGGTATCTGAAGTAAAAAGATATCCACTCCCGCGTTAAAGACGCCGCGCATCCTTTTCTTTTTGTCCGTAGAATTCATTTCGTTAATATGAATTTAAGATTTTCAAGCTCATTACCTCTTATCGGCGATTTAAAAAGGTCCGAGAGGGCCGGAGTGCCGCGGATTCCCTCCCATTATACGTCTGTGCCGAAACTGCGATCAATGTAATTCGGCATGATTAGAAATTGGGAAATATCTACCTTTTTTCCGTACAAAAACCCGATTGGTGGATTTAAATCGGGAACGTTGGGATTTTTTATCCTCGCTGCGAAACGGTGGTCGGCTTCGCTTAATGATGTTGACTTTTGGGAAATTTATTTTTTTCATGATAGATTTTTATTTTAAAGGAATTCTATGTATTTCGACTTATAGATTGGTATTGGGTCAGTTTTATAGGAAAAACCAGCAAGCGAGCAAGCGATTTGCGCCACTGAAAACACGTGACGAATAATTTCCGCAGGTACAGGTTAATAAATCGGGGATGGGCGTATGGAAATACAGTAACGTCAGGTCTTATTGGGCGTGTCCTAGTCAGTTTACGTTGTTTTTCTGAACAATCCAGTTTCTAATAAAAATAGAACTCTGATAAATAATTATCTGTAACAAATAGAAAATATAAAGGCCTTAAAAAAGCCGATGTCAGTCTGGCTAAAAGTCTAATGGCCTTATTCAGAGACAATTTTTAAACCCTATTCTAATTATCGAATAATTTGTCCATTACGCACTACTTTTGAATTCAGTTTGAGCGAAGAAGAAAAATATTCAATAGAGAAAATAAGTTTTAAAACTATGAATAAGGCCGTAAATATAATAAAATATAATCATCAACCAATCTGTATCATTTAAGCGACGTTGAGTAATGCCCCAAGCCTGCCCTCCGATTGATCAGATACCAATGATTTGAAATAGAAGAAAAACGCTTAAATAGGTTGCTATTACTATAAAAGGCACCATAGAAGAATCAACCGCTCGAAATAATCCGAAACACATTATATCCCCAGCAGGTATACCGTCTTTTTTCTAATTTAAATTTCGTTAACATCAAGAGGCTTGAAAAGGTAAGTAGGTAATGCCACATCGCTCTTCTATCTTGATGTATTTCCCCTTCAAATATATCCAATAGGGCAAAATCAATCGATCACTTCCTTACACTATACTAGTCCTTATTGCTCCATCAATACAGGTGGGTATCGTTTGGCGCAGCTGAAATTTATCTTTGCCAGGGGTGCCCGAATGAAAGATTGGTCTTTGTTGTGAGGTGTATAAAAAATTTGACGTTATTACGAGCCTATGTTAGTGAAATGCGCTTTGGGAGTGATTTTAACTTGTATTTTGAAGGTGAAACCCTTATTATTACGTACAGCCGCCTTTGATCGATAGCCTATTTGGGAGCAGTAATGACTGCGGAGGTGAAGGTTTTGAATTTAGATCAATATTCGTAATCGTATTTTCTTTTGCTTTGCCTATTTTCTTTTCTGGCTGTAAATATTTCAAATCATCGAAATTTTTGTACATACATCTCACACTTACTGAAGCTTAATATTATACCAATTTATAGATATAGCAAACTGATTTGGTCGTTGATTTTGTTGTCAATTGCTTGTCAGACATCAATTATTTAAGGTAAATATTTCACTATTCAAATTAAAATACTTACACAAATTGAATCGCATGGCGTTGGAATCGAACCTAAATTCTCATCAGCAGTTGCACACTTCGCGCCATTGGACTAACGAGGCGGTATTTAATTAGAAACGGTGCGCAGTGTTCTTTTTACTAAGGAATTAAATTAAAAGTAGTTCAATTGTTTTCTCGTTGCTTGCCTGGTTCTTTCCTTTCTAAACACCAGTCTAGCTGCTGCATGCCTTTTTGTCTGTTTTTCCCATTTCTTGTTTTACTTTAATCCCACCTTAGGCATCTCTGTATTTAATATTATCTGCTTCAATAACAATATACAAGCCTTTATTTTCATTATTTTGTCTCTTTTTAGTCTTATTTTAAGTACCTTTAAAGTTTCCATTTTGATCTGTACCCTGATGTTATGACGATATGTCACGTTTAATTTACGAAATATAAACGTTTATTTAACAGGCCACCCTAAAACATCAGCTATGAAATTAAATAGTTCCAGGCTAAAGTCACCCTTAAAAATATTCGTATCTAAATTAGTTCATAAAATTTTCATATCCTAAGGCAATAAAGCTTTTATTGGAGTCATTAAGATATATTTGTGCATTTTATTATCGGAGCTGAGGCTGGCCATTATCACGATATTACTTCTAGCCGCGCTCCGACGGAGGCTAAGTAATACGTAATAGATGGCTTCGATGGAGGTGGAAAGGTGCGGTTTCCTTGAAATACGTTCAATGGCTATTTATTTAGATGAATTTTGGTATTATAACTAGTTCTAAATATTGGTCCTTCTTTAATTCAATAGCTCATAGTGCAGGTTGTATAATATATCTTCCTAATGTAATTTTCAAGGATGTGGAGTCCTCAATTTAGGTGGTAAATATCCCAAATCCCTCAGATTTTCGAAAAGCACGTTATGATATAGACTGTTGTTGACATTAGGAAATTGAAGCAATGGATACATCGCTTTATAGTTCCGTCATTTCAAATTACTTAGATGAACACCTGGTTACTATATTCACTTAGACCGGTAACTATTATGAAAGAGAAGTTAAAATATTTTCATAGAATTTTTCATTAATTTTTATTCTGGCTCGGCAAAGTGACTGCACTGCAGCCTGCAGCTAAAGGTAAATAAGACGCGATTTAGATGGAGTACCGACTGACAATAAATCTTTCCTCACCCGATACAACTATTTTAGCCTGTTTATTTGGTGCCTCGCGCCAAACAATGCAACACACTATTAGATGTTTAAAATGTGTTCAAAACCTATCCCACAGCAGTTTTCATCGATATCGGAACACCTATCAAAATAAAAACATCAACGCTTGCTCCAAAAGAAAAAAGGGAAGCAATATAGAATAATAGAAATGGTGAGAGCATTTCGCGAAATAACGAAATTGCCGGAGTATGAATGGTTAATGCCGGCCGAGACGGGGGTCGTGTGTGGCGTCCCGCGGGAGCGGTGGGATCCGCGCGCCCATTACGTTATTTATGTGGTCATTAATTCTATTGTTGTGTATCGGGAAGGCAATGGATGTTAGGTGTTTGTCGCTGATAATAAATACGTCCAGTCACGCAGGTTCCTTATGATGTGCAAAAAGAAAACAACTTTCTAAGAAGCTATTGTTGATAGTTTAGTGCTGATGCCGACGGTAAAAATTTTGTTACTCTCCTAGGTAACTCACTTGCTTCATGAAAGTAGTGACTTATGCTGAGTTATATCTTCAATGTCAGTTTTTTTTAAATATCAATTTCATTACAAGTAGTTCCTAGTGCACCTTTGTCTGTTAGTAGGATTATATTTGCAAAGACCTGAATGTCGCTAGACAATCCACCAGAATTTGTATTCCTTTTTTTTATTGCATTTAATGACGAGACGAGCAAGCCGTTCGCCTGATGGTAAGCGATACGACCGCTCATAAACAGTTTTTATCAACAGGATACTGAGTACTAGCAGTGTATTGTATATATAAACGTTCTTTGAAGATGCCTTCACAAAAGTTAAAACCAACAGCAAAAAATAGAGCAATCGAAATCCACCCAATCTCCAAAAGACTACGCGGAGTTGCTTAACGCGATCCTACAGAATTAACGCAAGTTGAATTTCATTAAGGGAACATTCCGTTTGCTCTCGCGACCAGTGTAAATCGTACGCGGGTGTAAATAATTTTTAATTAAAATCCGACCAAGGCGGTGGTTGTGCCCGCGGCGCTGTCTGCTTTGCCCTGTGCGTTTGTTTGCTTCAGAATGTTGGATTTTGTTTGGATTGGCTATTAGTCTTTGTTTTGTTGTTTGCTTGTGTTTGTTTATGGCGTAGAACTGGAAAATATGCTGCTTACCTGATTGTGAATAATACTCAAAGAGAGAGATGAGACGAGAGATGTACTATAGCATTGGTGTTTGACAATTAACGAAGGGAGGGAATAAGAAAGGGAATAAGGGGAAGTTAAGGTTATGATTTTTTTACCACCGGCCAAGTTTTACGGTACGATTTGGTTAAAATATAATTTATCATCAAAACGTACCGTCAATATTTAAAATAACGCTTCAGCATTTAAACAGTTTATACTGTACTTATTTTTAGTCGTCCCACACCATCGCCATCTCCATCGCCATCGTTCTAGAGAACGTTTAATTATTCTCTTTTCATGAAATTACTACAAAATTATTCATAGCTTTTAAAATATGCTTTTAATCTTGGAAACAGCTTACATAAGAACCTTTTCCGATAATGCTGGTCTTACCAAGATATTATTTTAAAATTTTACTCCACTAATGAAACAATATCCAAAAAATACAGCGGTATTCGTCCACAATCTTTTAAGAGGCAACTTTGTAAAAATTCGCACAGTTTCACAGAAAATACCTTCGCACAGAATTCACCTCGTTCCCCATTTTCACGCTCCGAAGGATCAAAATACTAAAAGATTCTTAACATAAAATATATCTGGAATTACAGTGAGCATAATTTTAAAAACTGTACTTCTGCAATGAACTCAGGAAACGCGAAACACTCCTCGAAAACTGGCAACTTTCCTTTCAATGCAAACCCGGTATTACCGTAATGCGAGAACTGTAAAAATGAAAGTGTATGATGCCATCGCAAAAAGAAAACGCCCCGCTGTATAATGCCATATAAATTATTATATTTTATTGTTTGAGGATTCCGTATGTTTTTGGGAGCAGTTTTTCCTTTGGTTTTATTTTTATAATAATTAGAAGCATACTTCGAAGAATTTCATTTTATTCGTTGCCTTGTCTAACTTTGCAACCTACCTGGATTTCCTGGAAAACATTGTGAATATTGTAAAATTTAAGAAATTATAGGTGGTTAATGCTTTCCAAGTTTTGGAGAAAATAAAGAAACATAGAAGAATAGACAACAGTGAAAAGAAAAGGATTAAGGGTTGTTGCGTGTACCTCAATATCTCTTATCTGAAAAAAATCTAATTCAAGATTTTCTGTAGCATTGAGATAAAACTCAATAGAGTAGGAGCATCCATAATATAAGCAAGAATGGATCTATCACTTAATAAAGTCGTCATAATACTATTACGTTGGAAATGAATCAAAGATCTTAGCATTGTTCCATTAGGAACTAAAACTCATACACGTCCCTATATTTATAGATTAATCGATTCCAAACACAAACTAAGAACCCAATTCTCCAAATCAATTGAAATGTCGTTAACTAAACAGTGTCATGTTTGCCCTTGGGTTCGAACGCCCTGATTTCATCGAATGAACCCTAAAGAACCCTAAAAAGCGAGAGCAAAGACCAACATTGGTTAATATTCGCTCAGCGGATAAAGTTTTGCGTTCCTCATTCATTATTTCCTACAAAGAATGTTTAATGCAATACAAACACCTAGTCGAAGACTCGAGCTGGTTGAGGTTACCGACTGTGTCGGGTAAGCCGCCATCCATTTAGAGAAAACGGTTACACGGAATTTTAAAGTATTGCTGTACTGGAATTTACGTTGAATTGTGGAATAAATAAATAAATATATCCAACAGTTAAATATATAGTTCTGATCGAAATAGACTTAATTGGTCTTAATGTGGATTAAGACCAATTAAGTCTATTTCGTGGGTATCAGAAACTATATGAGACTTTCAGCCTCAAAAATACTCTGACACATAAGTGTGAGATATGGTTAGACAAGGTGAAGAATAATTTTGTGTCACCTTCCGTTTTTATTGGGCCCTTAACATATCAATTGGGTAGGCATTATTACTTTAACCATAAGGATGTTATAGTTTTGTCTTTTAAAAGCATTGCATTTGACACCAAGTACCGTGTACTGTGTAGTCAATATCCTTTAGTGAAAAATCAAGTATATATTACATAATACTTCAAGATACCCTGTAGAATTTCGATGTTTTATAAAAGGTGTTGCTTTTAAACTCCATATCGCACCACAACATTTGCGATAATCTTTTTTTATTTTTAATAATATCAAGCAACTTAATTTTCATAATCTCATAAGGATTCATTATGATATTATAGTCAATTAAACGATTATACACCGCCGGCGAATAAAACAATTACTCGGCTGTATGAGTTTATTAAACTTTGTCCAACCAAATTAAAAACATTGTAATCCTAAAACTAAACAAATGTATATTTGCTCTACACTGCAACTTAATTCGAGTTTCGTACAAATATTGTATAACAGTGGATGCGTGACAATCCATTCTTAATCCAACGGGTAGGTGTATAAAGCGAATGTTTGCGTACAGGGGTGGATTAGGTGCCACCCCCGACCGCCGCCGCCCCTTCACCCCCGAGTAACCTCACCCCACCCCCTCTCCCGCCTGTCACGTGACGTTTGATTATGGCGTGACAAAACACGGCGAGCGTCACTTTTGTGTTTTTTTTCCAACGCTTTTTTTCCGTCACCCCACCCAAAAAGTAAATTATTTTCTTTCACTCGGCATTACGAGTAATTCTTCAACACGTGTATTTCCCATTGAGGATGTTTGCAGACGTGTTATTTTTAATTATAAATGTTTTCGCGAGTCCGACAGACGCGGATTAGGTTGATTTGTGTGTCGTTTTAATTACGTTTGGGTTTTTGTGCTTGCGTTGTTTGTTATTTGATGTGTTATCGTTTGATGAAATTCAAACGCGATAGCACTGAAGTAATGCCGAAATGAATTTGTAATGGCCCAAATTTAGCGTCTTAAGGCATGAGAATTTCCCTGCTTTCTGCTGCAAGGAAAGCAAATTGTCTTGAGACTTTGTCATTTGCACAATCTAATCCCTGTATTTTGAGCTTATACTTTGATATGGCAAAAATAGAGACATGTTTTTTATTCATAAAATATCGTTTTATTATTTTGAAACCTTCTGTGTTACGTAAGTTATCCGGAATACACATCAGTACACTCATAATACGACTATAACAACCTATTAAAAGCTAAAACACCGCTAAAAAAATTCAATACCGAATCTCTTATTATTCCCTCGGCACAATGCCTCAATGTCCCTCATAACGACGTCTTAAAAACTGATGCGGCGGTTCATACAGTAATACCGCGAGGGCCGTATGGAGGGCACGTGAGGTGCCTCACAACTAGGCCATTAGGCCTGCTCGGTACCTGGCGAATGGCCCACTGTGACGCAGGATTAGAATACGACCGATATGGCATAATTCTTAGATTTACGCGAATGTTACACATTGAAATTAAAATTATATTTTATTTATTATATCGGGAACTTAAAAAGGGAAGTTAATTTTTACATTTAAAAAAAATGTAAAATATTTAATCTAATTGGCGATATAAATACAGAAACAATAGTTAAAGTGCGACCAAAAAACGAAGCCAGGTGGTAAATTATATTAACAGACATAATGCAAGTAAAAACGTTACTTTAATGCATTTGTTGCAATTTTTAAGTTTTCTTAATATGTATATATGAACAGTAAATATATACATAGTACATAAAGATATAAATTAAAGTGATTCTGTCAATCTATTGAGAAAGTGTTGGCGGACACGCACCTTAAATGTCAATCGGATACCATAATTACGTCATATTAATTACCTAAAGCTGAATACATAATTGTACAGTATATTCCTCGCCATATCTCATATACACGTATATAAGTACAAAATCGACAATTAAACCATAAAACATGCTGGAGCTACCTAGTAACTCCCCAGTAATATTAAAATGCACCACACAAGCCCCACTTTACAAAGACCCGACTACTTGCACGACAAAAGATGTTATTTCCACGCAAAACGCGGCAGTTTCCTACTCTTTAACATTTCAAATTGGACCCCTTAGTTACCTTTTCCAATTAAATCCTTTCATAAGAAACCGTTTTGTATTTCTGTGCGTCGCGAGGGCTTTCGAAGTGATGTATAGGGCTAAGTAATTCCAGATTCTTTCTGAATACTCGCTGGTGTATGCTTTTCCTTATCGTGAATTGCGAATTTAGTGCTTGAACCGCAATGGCGACTAGGTGGTGAGCGCACGGGTACTTGTTTAGTGTTTTTTTGTAGTTTTTTTTACTAATCTAATGCATTTTAGACGAACACAAAATGCACTTTATCACGATTACATTAGCTACGAAGTATGTTTTCGGATTGTTAAAAATAGATAATAATTTGTGAATTTTCATTTTTGGAGAAATCATTTTAATTTTTAATTTACTCACCTACAAATTTTTCTGACCTTTTTTAACGAGTGCAGTTAATTACCTTCTGCACTTCTATAGAAGTGAATATTTGTATACATTTACGATTTTATCGAATGTTTGACCCATAAATACTCAAACGAGGAATTCCTATCACAAAAATATACTCTTTAATTATCACATTGCTACAGAATTTTTGTTGTATTTTAGACAGTTTACTAAGGCGAAGATCTCCACGCAAGTTGTAAGCCTAGCTGACCGCCGCTCAGCCTACAAGATGTCGGCGCCTTGTATGTATGCTAATTGTTTTAGATATTCACTAGCGCTCTCAGGCCTCGTTCAAAGCTTCCTTTGACGTCGCATATATTAATTCATGAATTTTTCAAGCGGTTCGAAGTGTAGAAGAATTATCGTATGTAATCAGGTTAGGAAGCGTTCGACGGTGATTAATTGGAGTGCCTGATTTTTGCACTTTCATAATTGTGTTTAAATATTAACCCGTTCAGTAGCTGTTTGGGTGCGTAAAATTTAAATTGTACTGTATCAGCCCATGTACTTTTCAGGCACTGCCGGTCACGGGCCTCCTCTACAATCGAAAGTACGATTGAGAGTAGGAAAATAGTGCGTAAAATCTTATACTAGACTATCAATAATAATGTAAAAGACATTTGTAATATTATTAGCCTTGAGGCTGCTATGCTAGATAAATAACAAAAACCTCTCGCTTAATAGAGCTAGGGGTCGTAATACGCAGACCCGATAATACATACGTTGATCATTTAAATTATAAACCATATCTAAGGACCCACAACTGCAGTAGCGACTTCTCAAAGCCAGCTTCTTAGTATAACAGCTCGCATAATAGGTTCCATTAAATGTAATCCCTTGTATTTTACAGCTTGCCTTGAACTGTAACTGTTTTTATCTATATTAATATGTAATGCTGAAGACATTGTTTTTTGTTTGTTTGTTACCTCTAATCTCAGGAACTACTGGTTCGAATATAAATAGTTTTTCTGTTTTGGATTTTTATATATCGATGATTTCTAAACGCTATATTATATCACCACGCTATGACTAATAAGAGGGCAGCAGTAGTGGAAAATCTAGCAAATACGAGGAAATTTTATTCGATTTTCGTGGTATGATTAGGTGTATCTGCATCCGGGTGGAGATACGATCTGAAACTGCTGGACTGATTTGATAAAATATTTGATCATTAGAATCCTACATTATCCCCGATGAACAAAGATGGAATAATATTTTCCGGGCTGCTTTAAAATATATTATAGTAACCTAGTATATATACATACTTTCACAAGGCAATGACCTCCTCTACATTCGAGAAACCCTGGCTTATAAACATCGTTCAAGATTTTTTATATCCACAAACGCATAACCCCGGTAATCTTAATTCCTTCAGAAATAGTTGAGAGTTATTCGAGTGTACTGCGTAGCTGAGATACAGTTGGGACGTTGTAACAAATGGGAGTAATTGGTCAGCCTGTCGCCAGCCCGAGCCTCGATCCCGGGATCTGCGGGACCCGGGATAGCGAAGCCCGGGATTGAGTTCAAATTGATGTATAATAGCGAGGAGGGTCCGCGGCCGACGTCTAAGACTGCGCTATTAGATTTCCACGAAATCATTATTTAAGTACTGGACTTTTCGGGATACGTGGTCGTTGAATTAAATTGGATTTTTATCTCAATGACCCTCCTGTGTAATGGCAGTTTGGAAAAATTGTGTATTACCTAAGATAGCGGTTGGGATAAAGATTTTTTGGAGCGTGTTTTAGTGGTTTAGTTCGGATGAAATTATTTCCGACGATGAACTTATTACATTTTCACATTTTTTTCTTTAGCATCTATTCACTCGTGTGATTATAGACTGAGGTTGTGAATAGAGAGGTCACGAGGGTAACTATATGTCTATCAAACAATTTAACGTACATATTTCATCTAAATAGCTCAATTATTGCTTTAATTTTGTTTGTATCGAGTGATATCCCGGCGATCAGTAGTATTTTCGCCGCCTTCCTACTATGTATTTCTATCACCCGATCTTTTGCACTCTTTATAATAATGCCATGGGATTATGGTAATACATAATTACTGAAACTTAATTAAACTTTTCGCGCCCACCCGTCGGCGTAAACACCATAACGGTTCTACATAAAACACTCGGAGCCTCCTAAGCTCCAATTCTTGGGAAACTCGATAATCATCCAAGTTTTTTAATTTCCACCCGGGTAGAGAATCGTCATTCGCAAAGTAATTACTCGGTTTTATACTACTTGTTGCCGGAGCGGTATTACCGGAATGCCATTAACTTTTTACGAGGTACGAAATGACGGGACAGGGAGGCTGGCTCAGCCCGTCGCGGCCAAACTGGGACATGTAATAGGAATAATGGCTGCGTAATACGCAAATGGGACTATGTTATGATACGTATGTTATCGTTTTAAAATGGTTGTAGTTATGTTTAATTGTGTACGCTTGACAAATTAGGGATGTGAAATGATGGACGATTTGTACGATAATTTTAGTGTTATGTAGTTTATAACTCATTTGGTAAGATGTATATTTACGATGGTATTACAAGGAAATTACGTCGTTTGAATTGAGTTGTGACTATATTAGATGATTAAAATATTGGTGTAGGCGCGGCTCCGAAGGAAATAGCGATCTTGGGAATTGGGATCTATTCCTTTGACACTATGTCTTTTTACATGGTACAAAATTAACTATGGAAATATCTTACATTATCATTTGACAGCCTCCGTATCGCTGTTGTTTCGATGCCGGCTGTGAAACGAGAGGCAGCGGGTTTGACTAAGCCAAATGTTTGTGAGGCCCACAAATATTTATGAAACCGAAAAGTCTCGTAATTTCTGATACCTACGACACAAGACCTAATAAATCTCAACGTGGAGTTGGAACTATTTATGTTAAAGTTGGGCGTATTTATATACTTATGAATATACTTCCATTAAAAATCGAGTCATTCCTCGGATTAGTCAAAAAAGCGGAGACAAACACGCTGAAGTGTGTTTATTTTTCTCGAGGATTAAAAATTATTAATAACTGGTGGTAGGTCTCTCATATGTGAGAGGCCATCTGGGTAGGTACCACCGCAATGTCTATTTCTCCCGTGAAACAACACTGCGTAAATGCACTGTTATGTTTCGGATTGAAGGACATTGTAGCCAGAGTAACTACCGGACATATTGAGACTTAACATCTTATGTCTCAGGATGGCGAGTGCAGTGGAATATTGCTACTGTTTATGAGCGGCCGTATCGCTTACCATCAGGCGAACGGCTTGCTCGTCTCGCAATTCCTTGCAATAAAAAAAAAAATAATTACATTAGCTTACCATATGAATATCCCGAGCGTATTCAAAATGAACTTGTAAATAAAAAGCGGACAATATGTTGATTAGTTCATTAACTCACGAACGTGGCTTTTATCCGAAACCGCTGCGATAGCAAGCCCGGCCGCCCGTGTCCGAACTAGGTCCAATTTGAATACTAAAGGGCGACCTTGGACGCCCGTCACATTACAAAAGCCTTTATTAAACCCCCCACCTTTTTGTTTCAGGTAAGTGGGTCTTCTCAAACGAGATTGCTTTACGTAAGTACATCGGATATATTGCTTTTAAAATTGTCTCGAGTGTCGTGTGATGAAAATATGGAGTCTTTTCAAAGGTAATTTCGTTTTACTTGATGTCATCGTGTTGACGGGTTTCGTTTAGTTCTGCCTTTGTAGTTTGGGGTGTGGTGTAATATATGTATAGCCAACAGTAATATATACTGGCTGAACTGTAATATCAAGTGTCATGTGATGTTGCTATGTGGAAATACGAATTTCATCGTTTTGATACTCGAACCTAAACTTTAATTTGTGTATGCTATCTTAAATCATTAAACTGTAAGTGTTTATAAATATAAATCTTGTTATCCCCTTGCAACTGTTGGGTATACTGTATTTTTTTTTAATGGGCTTAGATCATAATGTACACAGTCAGGTCATAAGTATTGTCATACAGTAAAAACTTTTCTTTTAGAATGCTGGCCACAAAAAAGTTTATTGAATTCGAATTGTTCATGAAAATAAAAATGTATACTTTTTCGAATTTTACTCATTTTTAAATATGGAGTGGACGCTTAAAGAAGACCGTGTTGCAGTCGTTGCGGTTACGCGCCAATTCAAATTTTTGACATACTGAAAAATTTGAATATAACCAAAAGATTCGTTTATCGTACCATCAAACGATACAGTGAAGACTCTAGTGTAGATGACAGGTCAAGAAGTGGTCGCCCTCGGTCTGTTAGGACTCCAGCAGTGAAAAAGCTGTGAAGGCGCGAATCAAAAAAAAAACAAACGTAAGCAGAGAAACTGTTGGCCCTTCAGATGGGGTTAAGCAAAACCACGGTGAAAAGGGTGTTAAATGAAGACTTAGGGCTTCGGGCATATCGAAGAAAAACAGGACATCGTTTGAATGCTCGTCTAATGGACCTGAGACTGAAGAGATGCCGCGCTTTGTTGAAGCGGTACGCGGGATAAAAATATCGGGAAATTCTTTTTTCAGATGAAAAAGATTTTACCGAAGAAGAGAGCTACAACAAACAAAATGATAAGGTGTACGCACACAGTAGTGAAGAAGCGAGCAACCGTATTCCGCTTGTCCAACGAGGTCATTTTCCATCCTCGCTCATGGTATGGTTGGAAGTTTCTTATTGGGGCTTAACAGAGGTACATTTTTGTGAGAAAGGTGTAAAAACGAATGCAGTTGTGTATCAAAATACAGTCCTGACGAACCTTGTGGAACCTGTTTCTCATACCATGTTCAATAACAGGCACTGGGTATTCCAACAAGATTCAGCGCCAGCTCATAGAGCGAAGAGCACACAAGACGCTGGCGCTGGCTGGCGGCGCGTGAAATCGACTTCATCCGGCACGAAGACAGGCCCTCCTCCAGTCCAGATTTGAATCCGTTACAAGATATGGCAACACTTGTAGGAAAAGGCGTGCTCAAAGCCTCATCCCAATTTGGAGTCACTCAAGACATCCTTGATTAAGGCAGCCGCCGATATTGACATGGACCTCGTTCGTGCTGCGATAGACAACTGGCCGCGCAGATTGAAGGCCTGTATTCAAAATCACGGAGGCCATTTTGAATAAATTTTAGTGTCATAAGAATCTATGTTTTGTTAAGTTAATTTTGGTATATAAATGGTTACATAATGAATAAACTTGTTTTAATTATTTTATATTAAACATGTGACAGAATTTATGACCTGACTAGGTATATTGATACATCTGGGGGCACGGGAGTGCCCCCTCCAAGTCGAGCTAATAAGTGTCACATTCGTACCATCCTTTTCTCGAAGCAATTCAGACCATTTTCAACCCCCCATATCTTCGTTGTGGTTAAAGGAAGAAGCCTGAATTTTCAGTTACTAAGCAGGCATTGTGTTAACACGGTATATTTAAAATTTTATTCAATTTGTGTGAATTGTAACTTGTCAAACTTTCTTAATTTTGTCACTCACTGACTGACTGACCGATCATCAAAAGTCTAAGGCACTTCTAGCAGACATAGAACCTTCAAATTTAGAATATAATTAGTGTTTAGTGTCTAAAGTGAGGGAAAATATTCTATTTCTTTATAACGTAATTTATCTATTTATTTATAACGTAAAGAATTGTTAATATTGATATGATAATAACTTTATACAGAATGTCCCTCAAGCAAGGACTAAATAAATTAATCGACTTGATATTACATGCATCTCACAACTTTTTGCGGTAGAAAACCTGAGCTGCGACTTGGGATTTTTTTACAGGATGTTTTTGATGGGATTTTCTATACAAGAGAAGTTTCGTTATTAAATTCTGAAACTACATAAATTTTAATAGACTAATTGCATTTTTATATTGGTAAAAGGCAACTGAACAAAAGGCACAAAAAAATATAAAAAAAAATACGAATAAACAAAATTGTTGTACATTTTCAAATATTACATCTGACTCGACAAAGAATTCCCATTACAAACAACGTTAGCAAATTAAACTGAAACTCTCGCAAATACCAATAAACGCATTCCTGAAGTTTTATAATACGCTACTAGGGCATAATAAAAACGAAGAAAGTTATTAAAGAAGCGAATATTTTAGTTAGAGAGCACCGACGAGACTGGGATTGTATTTGCCCACTTGCGAGCATTATGCATTCCTCTATGTATGCGTTTGGCTAATGCAAAGACTCTCAGAGTAATTTAAAAAGCAAGACGTGCAGTAGAATTTTTCTATTAAGCAGAAACAATTTTATCTCGTCTGAAAACGCAGCGGCCTTTTTGTATTACGCACGCTCTTTGAAATTAAGTTAGTGTATTATTTTCTGCATCGTGGTTTGCGGTGATTGTAGAGGGTTAATATTGAACATTGCTCAATGATTAATCGTTTATATTCAAACCGCCTTTCAATTTTATTGTACAGTAGGTATTACACCCTTAATAAACATCAGATATTTATTACGTTACACGCTCAAATTGATGCCTGTATCAACTACCCGGCGCTCCCGGGGAAAAACGACAGTTCGCGACCTTCGACTCAAATTCCCATTATTAATGACCATAATAAAACAATACACCCACATCACAAACATTGCAGATTATACGGAAGACTCTCACCTCACGATAAATCTGGCAACCGAAGCACCTGAGCGTTCGACATCCCCGTGATTATGAATGAGGGGACACTCTCCCCATAAAACACCCTCAGAAACAGCCACCAAAATTGACACCCTAACACGGCGCGACAAGATGCGTTTTTGAATAACCCAGTGCATTCCAATAACAGAATTAACGTTCGAAAAGCAGACCCTATTCCTTGTTGCATAGCATACAAATTGTCCGTGGTGATTCGATTGGGTGGGGCATTTGAAATTTGACTCTAATGGTGATGTTTTAAGGTTGGATTTCGTTTTAATGACGGTGTTGGGGTGGGGTCGTTTACACGCGGGGTCCCGGGACGAGCTCGTCTCCCGGGCGACGGTGACCCCGGCCGGCTGCACTTGCACAAAGTGGGCGCCAAGTGCGCCGCTCCGGCTTGCGCGTTTTTGACGATTGGCTGGTTTTAAATTTCCATTGCTCTGTCGCTGAGTGACTTTAGTCTTTTAAAATGCTAAAATTAGAGTCTCTGTCGGCTTTTACATGTAAAAGTTTTCATTTCAGCAGTTTATACCGATCTGTAATGGTCTTTTTATGGCCAGTATAGTCTGCTACTGAAAATTTAAATAGCAATTTCTATATTGCATGCATTTTTAATTCATGATAAACCTTTTGAAATTATTAAACCAATTTATGTATGTATAAGTAGAACTCACAATAATTTTGTTGATATAACTCATTGGCAATGGCAATATAATGACAATCATATTACTTCAGTAAAATCAATAATACATTACAATGATGAATTTACGGTCGAAGAAATGATGTGGCTCTTTTGTGCAATAATGTTTGATATTAAAATTGGTATTACACGAATACATCTAATCCAGTAAAATCGTAGCGTTAGTCTATTAGCACATGATTTTATCACAAGATAAGAGCGGATGCTATCTATTTTTTAACATCAATATAATATGCTTACGACTTTTTCCCAGAAGAGGTAGGCAGAGGTGCAACTAGGACACCCACATTTCGCATTGTATTTTCCGTCCCCCGAAGTAATAGAGGGCAAATCGGGCACAAATTTAAGACTCCGGGCGAATAATAAATAGAAAACACCAAAATCACTGCCTGAGCCGGGATTAAAACCCGAGACCAGAGCGTTGTAATCATAGCGTACAACTGTGGCACCGAGGCAGTCCAAACTATTGATAAGTAAATAACACCCAACAGTCACATACATAGTCCTGACCCTACAGTAAGATCGAGTCTTGTGTCGCAGGTATTAGGAACTACGAGAGACTTTTCGGTCTCACAAACACCCAGACCCTATAGTAATATTTGTGGGCCGCACAAACATTTCTCTCGGTGCTGGGATCGAACCCGCGGCCTCTCGTTTCACAGGCGGCGTCTAACCGACTGCACCACGGAGGCTGCCAAATTTATATACTGCGTATCTCAAGATTGCTACCGAAAACGAAGCTGGTTGGTAGTTTTAGTGACTACAAACACAATGCAACTACAAATTTCGCAAAGAAACGCGACAATTATTTTGTATGATTTTTTAAATATCGTAATTTTTGGGTGCTAAGTCCATAGTTTTTGCTAAAATAATAATTTAAACTCTTTTATACCTTAGAGTATTTATAAATAAAAGGGTATACACTATTATTTTAAGAAAAAAATGTATTTACCACCCCAAATATGGCCATAGAAAAAAATAACAAAAAAAAAGAATGACGCTTATTTTTGCAACTTTTTCTGTTGCATTGTGTCTGAAGTCGCTTAAACTACCACCAGGCTTCGTTTTCGGTAGCAGTCTTGATATACCCGGTATAATATTGTTAAACCCAATTTAATTTAAATATACGAATCTAATCTAATTATTATCTAATCAAACCGTTGGGCCAAGCTGGCTACAAGCTGGATTCCTGAGAATGGCCGGAGAAAACGCGGAAGACCAAAGATGCGGTGGAAAGACGAGTTGGATGCATTCGAGCCAAAATGGCAAGAGCTCGCCGAGGACAGGGTCAAGTGGAATGACAAAGGGGAGGCCTTTGCCCAGCAGTGGGATACAGAATAGACTATTAAAAAAAAAAACTAACTATAATTGCTATAATGTATTAAACACTATTAAAATTAATAATGCGCGATTGCCTATTGGTAAACAGACCAGATGCGACTGCCAACATGTTCAAGGTGGCTGCGGGCTTAAATCTCAAGGCACACCTCTGACTTTTCGGTGTCATGTGTGTATTGATAGACAATCACTACGTACTATAACATTGAAGGATTACATCGTGGGGAAACCTGCATACCATAGCAATTGGTAAGAATGTTTATGGTATGTAAAGTCCGCCAGCCCACACTAGGCCAGCGTGGTGGACTATATGGCCTAACCACTCTCAATCGTACTCTAGATTGTAAAGAAGGCCCGTGCCCTGCAGTGGGACGTCTATGTGCTGATACGGAACAGTTCTGTATCAGCCCATATACGTCCCACTGCAGGGCACGGGCCTCCTCTACAATACGATATGGAACAGTACAATATTAATAAAAGCTATCCCACATTTTCCACGGTATAATATTTTTCAGCGAACTATATAATGTCTGTGAAGATGAGCCAGTTACTAGTTCGTACCCTCGCGTAAAGTAGATCGCTTAAGTGCCCGCCGACAAATATAGGTGAAGAGCGTTTTAAAACTATCTCGAGAGCGATCTTGTCCTAGAATCTAGATTATTTAGCATATCTAAGCTGCATTAGCTATATTAAGTTTAGTTTTAAGTCTATTTTTGATGTGATGCATCTCATGGTGTAGTTTTCAAGTTAGTTGTAAAGGTTTTGGATTGGTAACACTGGGATAAATAATTGAGAGATTCACAGGTATTTTTGGGCCTAGGTATATTTCCGTCTTAGTTATATATAGATATTAATTTTTATGTATAAAAGTAATCATTCGATCCATATCTTACTCAACAAGGCTGTAGCTACTAGATAGTTTGAAAACTTACTCAAACATCACCTACCGGAAGTTATATCCTACATGGATTAGTGATCGCAAACAATATTTATTTAATTCTCTGCTGAAAAATCAAAAAAATCTTCCGCTTCACTTATCAAAAGCACAAATCTTGCTTACTCAACGTTTAATACAAAGGAGCACATAGGATCATATTTGCCTTGTTTGCAAATTTCCGCAAGCTCGTATCTTTACATATAAATAAAATTGAAGTGTCTGTTTTAAAAGTGAAAATAAAAAAAATGACCAACTACATATCGTTATATACATGATACCTGTGCCGAAAATGATATTTAAATTTTTTTTGTCTGTCTGTCTGTCTGTCTGTTTGTTCCGGCTGATCTCTGAAATGGCTGGACCGATTTTGACGGGACTTTTTTTTTGTCAGGTAGCTGATATAATAAGGATTAACTTAGGCTACATTTATTTTAGAAAAAGTTAATACAAAAAACTGAAATTAACGTGTAACGGGAGTTTACCGCCGCTCGCTAAGAGATGGCGCCACCGTAGAATTAGATCGCGATATGGTTTCGTTACAAAGGTTGATAATTAAAATAAAAGTGCAAAAACCAAAAAAAAACGAAATAAACTAATTAACTTTTTTGTTAAATTCCACGCAGACGAAGTAGCGGGCACAGCTAGTTAAAATATAAAACTCAACAGAATTGTAGAATCAAAAAGGCCAAAGAATACATACAACAGACGAGTGACTCAATGGACCGCACCGGCAATTGTCCGTTATCGTGGGCGCACCGTACCCTGATTTAACTGGATGCCGTGAGCCGTGCCTGCGTGTTTCCCCACTATAAAGGCTTAGAGCAATCGCAGATTAGCCGTAGGAGGTGGTAGATGATTGTGCCTACATAGGTTATGTCTCTCAGAGGACATTATACCTTATGGACAACTACAGTCATAATCGCATGATTTGTATATATTTCTGTTGGTAGAAGGATAATCGTATGAGGATATCAACGTTCATAAGGATGGAAAACCTCTCATACTATCTCAGCCAAGCGTATCTAAACATCTCACAATAAAATGTAAAATTCAACAGAATGGTAGAATCAAAAAGGGCAAAGAATCGTACATACAACAGACGAGTGACTCAATAGATCGCACCGGCAATTGTCTGTTATCGTGGGCGCTCCGTACCTTGATTTAACTGGATGCCGCGTGTTTCCCCACTATAAAGGCTTAGAGCAATGGCAGATTCGCTTTAGGGGATGGTAGTTGACTATGCCTTTGGGGGTTGCGTCTCTGATAGGATATCTTTAGGTATGGTGAAGTTATAAAGCAGCCAAGTGGTGAATCTGGTTAAAAAGATTTTAAATTTAATAAGACCATTGAGAGTTTAAACTCAATAAGGCCATACAATCGAACTATATGTACTTAAAAATATAACATTCTGCCAGTATTGTACTTTAGATTTTATCCGAATATTACAGTCACAGTCATTATCATTATACATATTCATTAAAGTCCCGACTACAATTCCGATCCCCCCGCTCTAAGGGATTACAATGGCAATTCTGCAACGCATAATCTTTGCCAACTTCCACAAGAAGAGGGCGTCTTGAAGAAAGCGGCTCGGATATTGCCAGTAAACGTATGTCGATATGAACCCCGTTTCCTTTCACCCCTCTCCACGGTTCCTTCCCCTCTGACTCCCGGGAACCCCGCTACAGGGCCCGGGAGGGGGCAGGAGCGGCGTGCGCCGGGCGGGACCCGGTACTTAGAAGTTGTACAGTCAGCCCCGTCAATTATGCTTTGGAAAATACTGCAGTTTTATGTTCGCTCTCAAGCTTAGCTTTTTTAATAGAAGAAAATACTGGCAGCTACTTGGAGATTGAAGTGGTTTTGTCTTTGTATAATTGATTCCGAGTTTCGTGAAGGTTGTTGTACTTTGCGAGTGATAAATACTTTTTTATTTGTTGTTGATGGTTTGTTTTGTTTGTCGGTTTTGGGGATTTTCTTTTACGTTTATGTTTTCTGAGGCTTGTTGGTACAGGCGAAAAGAAATGGTAATTTATGAGCATAACTTTAAATGTTATCTATTAAATTAGTTATTTTATATTAGGATAAAAAAGCAAGCTGAAATAAGAATATAGAAATCGAAATGGGAATAATTTATTTTCACCATTTTACAGTCGTACAAAAAACACTTAAAATAAATTGTATGACGTTAGCAAAGTTTAAGAAAACTGATTTAAGGAAAGTGTTTGATTGAACTCTGATGCCCAAATAAATATTTAACTTATAGTATGGGCACCAATCATCAAATATGGGCACCAGTCATCAATCACCACGCACTAAAACGGTGAAGGAAAACATCGTGAGGAAACCTGCATACCATAGCGATTTATATAAAATTTATATGGTACTAGCTTTTGCCCGCAACTTCGTCTGCGTGTATATTGTAATAATACGGACGTAAAATCAATACATTTTATCGCTTTAACAACATTACACTATAAGCTCTGCGAAAGATTTGTAAAAAAAATATTTTGGTAACATACATAAATCAACTTCAGTGGTTCTGATTTTCACAAAATATAATATCATCCCTTATTTCCACCACCTTAGTGCTTTTTTTTCTAATAGTAGTTCACGGCATTATTTTTCGTTTAAAATAAGTGGTGAAATACAAATTTTCATATGAATAACTTCAGCGGTTTCGATTTTGCATACAACATTTCAACCCCTATTTTAAACCCTTTAGGGTTAATTTTAAGAAAAGAGAGTGGGAAATTATATTTCTTTGTAATGATTAACTAAAATGCCAAGTTTTACCAAAAATACTATTTCACCCTTTTCACCCTCTTAGGGGTTGACTTTCCAAAAACTTCTTCTTAGTGCTACTCTACGTCACAATAGAAATCTTTTTGCTAAATTTTACTTTTTTAATTCCAGTATTTCCGGCTGTGCATTGATCCGATAGTTCGGTTCTGCAAAATTTCAACCCTTATTTTTTACCCCTTTAGGGTTAATTTTAGAAAAACTAAGTATGCAGTTATATTTGTCTTTGATTGGCTAACTAAACTGCAAAGTTTGAGAATTGTAACTCTAACGGTTTCGATTTTCGATACAACAGGTTTTACCCTTTTCACCCCCTTAGGGGTTGAATTTCCAAAAATCCCTTCTTAGTGCTACCATACGACACAATAGGAACCCCTGTGTGAAATTTCAGGTTCCTAGCTCCAGTAGTTCCGGCTGTGCATTGATACGTCAGTCAGTCAGGTTCCTCTTTTATATACATATATAGATGTAAGTCCGCCAACCCGCACTAGGCCAGCGTGGTGGACTATATGGCCTAACCACTCTCAATCGTACTGTCGATTGTAGAGGAGGCCCGTGCCCTGCAGTGGGACGAATATGGGCTGATACAGATGGGCACCAGTGGTAGGTTTTCAGTGTCGTATTAAGTGCATTTTGTTACTTTGTAACCCGAAGGTTATGTTTATTTTATGCTCTAAGAAGCGTTAATATTAGATATTTTTGATAACCTTTTTTGAATGTCGTCCGCTTAGGTTATGTAATGCAGATTAACAATTAAAAAGAACAGGATTTTTGGTTGGACCTTCTATTCGGTAAAGGTTCAATAAGAGAGAATAAAGAGAGAGATGCTTTGACGTTAAAAAAAACTTTACCGTTGCTTGCGTTCGGTGAGTTTATAAGACAACAAGTTATAACAAGTAACAAAGACACATTATCGTCACACAATATTATTTACGTTTATCAGAGACACAAAAACTGATATTCATGTAGCCAAAATCATGATAGTTCTTTCAATTTTATGTCGTGTATAGTTTAAAAAGGCCGACTAATATTATGAATGAGGAAAGATGAATCTCTCATTGATAGATGCTATAGTTTCTTAATGAAAATTACAATTGTCCCTAAAGAAATAGAAAGCGTCTATTATTCCTTTGTCTTTCTAATACAGGTTATAACAACAATGCTACTGAAAACGAAGCCGGGTGGTAATTCTAGTGACTTCAGGCACAATGCAAATAAAAATATCGCAAAAAAACGCAGTATTTTTTGTAATGTTTTAAAAATCATCGTGTTTGAGTGGTAAATACATAGTTTTTCCTAAAATTATAAAGTTCACCCTTTTATTTTTAAATACGCTATGGTTCGCAAGGATTTCAATTATTATTTTACAAACACTATGGATTTACCACGCAAACATTATGATTTTTAAAAAATAAGAAAAAAATAATTTTGCGTTCCTTGCGAAATTTTTTATTGCATTGTGTTTGAATTCACGAAAATTACCACCTGGCTTCGTTTTCGGTAGCAGTCTTGATATAACATGTATATAAAATACTAATTCTACGCAACAAGATGCGTGTAAGGATAGTATAAATATTTACAAATTTCATTTTGTACACACAAATTAGATTACAGTAGGTAGTTCCCACCGTCTATATTTGCAAACACAAGACAATTCCGACACTATATTTGCTCTAACCGGATCGTCGGGCTATAGGAATTTGATCTAGGCGACCTAAGAGACCTTTCTATGTGTTCATTGAAATCCATAGTTAATGTACCAGCAGTGAACTCGCAATCTGATACCCCATCATACGATCTAGCTCATGCGTGGGCGTATAGTGGGCGATTATCATTGATGCAACTCGGGCCCAGTTGATATAAAGCAGTAAGTAAATTCAACATTTTAATTGGGTCAGGAGGATGTTAAATTTAATTTTATGGTGGTTGCGGGTGTTTTCAGGCGTATCGCACTTGCCGGATGTAAATTTGTTTTTGAATAAATTTGCGGAGATAATTTTTAATTTTTTTGCTCGTTATTTTGCTAAGTGATGCTGTTTATATTGCGGCGAATGTGAGCTGTGAACCAAAAAAATTGGGTTAAATAATTTGAGCATGTAATCGTAACATGTTGAATTTATTTCTATAATATAAAAAGTGTAAATATATTAATATTTTGTCCAAGATGAGTATTGTATTATTATTTTCATATTATTGAATTGAAATTCCAGTAAATAATTCGCTGCTTGCTTTCCTAGCTATTGGCCGATAATGTTTCTTAAAACCTATAATTCCTATAAAAACACATTCCTATAAAATTTAAGATGTAATTTAAATCAAATAACTTGAGAATACATAAAATTGAAACAGTTATAACAGAAAACACAGTTTTATTGTCTAAGAATATTTGTTCTGAACCAAAGTGTTATGATTAATATCTAAAATAGTCTTAAATATCCTAGTCAATAGACGCATATCTTCACATATCTTTTCTTTTGAAAGAAGAAAGAAAAATGCATTTACTACCGCGCAAATCGCGCGTTTTGGAGTTGTATTCAATGAATATTGATTGTAATTATCTAGAAACTGCCCTACTATTTCTTCTGCACTGTGGCGCACAGACAATGAGTTGCGCAACATTATCCGCTTCATTATAGAGCCGTATAAGGTGGCGCCGCAACACTTTCTAACGCTAACATCGCCGACTCTACCTGTGTTTATTCCTTAATACCCGCTTATTGTAGCGCTCTCGTCTCTACATAGAGTAGGTGGTAATTATACAGCTCTTTTGAGTTTAGTAGCTTTTAATTTTTTTAGTACATTGGTGTTGCTTTTTGTTGGGTTAACTCGGTATATTTTAATAGTGTTTCTAATTGCGACATTATTAGCTAATGAACTGTGAAGTCGTGAATTCAGGTCTCAGTTAACATTTACTGTTTTTGGTTGGTACCGTTATTAATTTATTATTTTACTGGTACGTATAGATTATTGTATGGCCTATTAAGTTAAATAAAAAAATACCATGTATTGTATGTTGTTTGTTTGAATCACAAGCATTTGTTTCGGGTCTGGGTGTACGTGAGACCGAAGTCTAGTAGTTCCTGATACCTACGACACAAGACTCGATCTTAGTATGGGGTCAGGACTATGTATGTGGCATTTGCGTGTGTTTGTGTTTGGTTTAGGTCGTTGTTTGTCCCGATATATACAGTTTGAAATCGTTAGTGCATGTGCATCTAAACATTAGACGATATCTGTTCTTCATTATTTTAGATAATGCAAGACAGACAAGCATACCCTTTGCGACATTCAATATAGAAACGCACTTCTCCCGCCCTCTTCTTGTCAAACAATCCTCACCCCACATAGGGCTCAATTTTAAACAAGTATTAAGAGGATATTATGCACGCCTTCATGCCCACACATCGGCCAATACGTCACTCAGATTATCCAATTACGTCTAGCGGACACGTGTGCCTAACCCCACGCCCGCACCCCAGCGCTGGGCGACTGACAGACGGAAAAAATTGGCCACAATGCGAATTCAACGGGGATGCAAAGGAAAATTGCGTTTGGTGTCCCCCGGGACGGGTGCAGTAAAAAAAAAATCGCACGCGGTCGGGGGATTTGTCGCTCGATCAGTTCGCGTTTGAAATGCGCCGACAATAGGCCGTGACGTGGAATGGGAAATGTATTGCATCGATGGTTTGATTTCTAGTTGACGTGACAGTCAGGTAGAGCTATAGTGTTCGTTTCAAATTATCATTTGGTTGGTATGATTACGTATAAGGGATAGCTTATCATTGTAAATAAATAAACAACACCCAACAGTCGCGTATATAGTCCGAACTCTACACTAAGATCGAGTCTTGTGCCTCAGGTATCAGGAACTACGAGAGACTTTTCGGTCTCACAAACACCCAGACCCGAAAGAAATATTTGTGGGTCGCACAAACATTTTTCTCTATGCGGGGGGTTGGGCCCGCGGCCTCGCGTTTCACACGTATTAACATTGTAGCGTATAACCCTTTATTCTTCTCATACATTTTTCAATATACCTAGCTAGGTGTGGCATATTAACGATACGAGGACATCCAAACTGCCATTAAAAATACCGTTTATACACAAAACTCATAATATTAGTTTTAGATTTAACCCACTGGCTAACTGACTAAATTTTAATTCTCATAATTGAACGAAACAAATATCTGAACAAAATATATAGGTTAGCGCCAAAGCTCCAACAGTAGCCCATCACAAAAGACCGTGTGATAATAAACTGTGACAGCAAAAAAATATAAAAAATAAAAAGAAAATCTTTTTCAAAAACGATTCGCGCCGCGCTGAAATCCTCGCAGAAAGCGCGGGCCTGCGAGAGGCTTTTGTCAACATTTTTAGCTCAGTTAAAAATGCATAAAACAGCACTCGCTGCGGCGCGGTTTATGCAACACTTAGTTTTAGACCACGCTCCATTGTGAATTTTTCTAAATTTAATTTTCCACGCCGCTGCCAAGGACTCCGTTTTGGGATTGCGTTTGTGCAGGATTTGTGTTGTATTACTGGGCGATTGTGTACTGTGGCAGGGTTTTTATTGTCGTTGCCATAGGCATGTATCCAAATTTATCTAATGTCGGTTGTAGAAATATCATGTCTAAATTATTTTTTTCTTTAAAATACGTGTTCTGGGTTATGATATAATATATTCGGTTTCGAGCATATTGGCATAATTGTGTTAATTAGTGTGTATATGCAGTATTGCACTCACCATTACGTGCAGTGTAGTCCATCCCGTTAATTCATTGAAAAGAAAAAGTAAACAGGTTATCAATAAATAATGATTATTTAATTTACGATTCATGTATTTTGAATTTGTTTTGAATACGAGCAGAAGTTGGAGTCATACTACTTTCGATACATAAAAAAATCTATTCACAAGAATAAGATTAAACATCGTGGGACTTATTTTTCACATACACCTTTCCCATCAAACCATGGCAGTCATAATATAAGCATCTAATAAATTCCCCATCAACAGCCAATACAACGGCATACAGCTAAATGTAAAATTGCGCATCTGACACACGCGCTCTGCCCATGCGTGAACAATACCAGTTAATGAACGCATTCCGAAGTCACGCGTCGGGGGCGGACCCCCCAGGGGGTTTTATTAGTCCGTCTGCGATGTTTACCTGCATCGTCTGTTTTGGCGAATGTAATTTTGTCTTTGCCTATTTGTTTACAAGCAGCACGGCCCAGCTCCGCCCGGTGCCAGATATTCCTTTACTCCATTCAGCACCAGACTTATGTGATAAAAAAATAAACTATAAGTATGAATCTTGTCAGTCATGCTTCAGCACGAATGGGCAGGTTTATCGCTAGTGGAACCACTGTCTCATCTCTCGTCTCTGAAAATCGAGCTGAAGCGACAACTTCGATAAGTGAGATTGCCCAATACCCCTTTCCTCTTCCCATCCTTTTTCCTTCCCATTTGATGGGCTGGCAGCACATCTATGATCCAAAAGATGTTGATGTTTATGGGACGGTAGTGATCACTAACCATCAGGTGACATGTTTGTTCGTTGGCGTGACCTATGCAAAATCAAATGTGCATGAAAGCTGCATTAAAATGTATTGTGAATTTTAACAGATCTAAGCCTGCACGAGGCAGCGAGAAGATACGTTATTTTATACTTTGTGTATGTTTAAGTCATGTAGTTAAAGTGGTGGAGCCATAGTCTTCGCAAACCACATCAGATGAGCGACTTCTTATTGATTTTATTGGGTTCGAATCCCGAGTCGGGCAAAGTGATTTTGGTTTTTTCTATTCAGTCCAGCCCGGAGTCAAAAATTTGTGCCCGAAATGGCGATAGGTTAACTCTCTTGAAAACCTTTATTATCTATCTCTCTTATAGTTAGGTAATCCTTCGTCTCCAATCAAATACTTTTCGAGGCCATCAGCCAACATATCTAATAAAAATCTCTAAAATCAAAACTAACATTATAAATAATTCTAATAAATGCTAGAAGCGATATAATATCGCAATCAAGTCGGCAGTATTCTGAAACCAGACAGTAAATTAAAATAACTTCCTCTCAACTAAATATTACATTCATATAAAATGAACAGTGTACAAATACTGTTTTAATAATAGTTTTAAACGGTTCTCAAAGTGCGTTTGAACCGGCAAACAGTCCGCTCGGACGTTCAAAATAAATAGGATAGTAGTGACGGTACAAACATAACCGCAGACGGGGCTTTGCTCGACGTAATTAAAATAGACCAATGTTGCATCGGAGAGGTAGATGGGACACATGTTTGACCTGCCTAAATAAGGAAAAAGAAAAGAAGGAAAGAAATATTAATTGCTGGTACAAATAGCACGTGTAAAGAGAAATGAAATAAGAATAATATTTAGCAAAAAAATATTTAAAAACTATTACATTAATAATATGTTGTAACCTGTCTCTAAGATACTGTAATTCGTGTACATTTGTCAGGTATTAGATGTAGGTAATGTTTTTTAAGAGTGATTTTTATTAGGATGTCAGCCTAGTACGAGTATAATATATATATATGGATATATATACCTAGTCAGGTCATAAATTCTGTCACATGTTTAATATAAAATAATTGAAACAAGTTTATTCATTATGTAACCATTTATATACCAAAATGAACTTAACAAAACATAGATTCTTATGACACTAAAGTTTATTCAAAATGACCTCCGTGATTTTGAATACAGGCCTTCAATCTGCGCGGCCAGTTGTCTATCGCAGCACGAACGAGGTCCATGTCAATATCGGCGGCTGCCTTAATCAAGGATGTCTTGAGTGACTCCAAATTGGGATGAGGCTTTGAGCACGCCTTTTCCTCCAAGTGTTGCCATATCTTGTAATCTAACGGATTCAAATCTGGACTGGAGGAGGGCCAGTCTTCAGGCCGGATGAAGTCGATTTCACGCGCCGCCAGCCAGTCTTGTGTGCTCTTCGCTCTATGAGCTGGCGCCGAATCTTGTTGGAATACCCAGTGCCTGTTATTGAACATGGTATGAGAAACAGGTTCCACAAGGTTTGTCAGGACTGTATTTTGATACACAACTGCATTCGTTTTTATACCTTTCTCACAAAAATATACCTTTGTTAAGCCCCAATAAGAAACTCCCAACCATACCATGATCGAGGATGGAAAATGACCTCGTTGGACACGCGGAATACGGTTGCTCGCTTCTTCACTACTGTGTGCGTACACCTTATCATTTTGTTTGTTGTAGCTCTCTTCTACGGTTAAATTTTTTTTCACCTGAAAAAAGAATTTCCCGATATTTTTTTCCCGAGTACCGCTTCAACAAAGCGCGGCATCTCTTCAGTCTCAGGTCCATTAGACGAGCATTCAAACGATGTCCTGTTTTTCTTCGATATGCCCGAAGCCCTAAGTCTTCATTTAACACCCTTTTCACCGTGGTTCTGCTTATATTTTTATTTTTATTTTCATGAACAATTCGAAATTCGAATTCAATAAACTTTTTGTGGCCAGCATTCTAAAAGAAAAGTTTCTACTGTGTGACAATACTTATGACCTGACTGTGTACATACACACATATATACATATACATATACATATATATATATATATATATATGTATAATAGTTCTGTATCGGGTCAAATGAAATAAAGATCGTCTTGGTAATCTTCAATATATTTCATATTAAATAAAACTCATCTTCACTTCATACGTCTTCCGTCTTTCACGTCTTCCGTCGTCTTCCATACTGTTCTCTTCTATTCCGTCCTTGCATACTTCAACATCTATATCATTCATCCTCTTACTCTTTCCATCTTAAATACTTTCATTAGTCATCTCTTTCACACAAACCACGTTCCATATCAGTCATACGTCAACGTTCCATTCTACTCATCTTTCATCATAACATTCAAATCCTACATATACTTTAAAATATATAATAAATACCTACATTAGACTTCTTTACCTGTCTGTAGACTTCTTTAGTAATACAGCAAAATATTTTTTGTTTGATACGTTTGTAGCATGGTATGCTACGCTGTAGATAACATGAAAAATAACAGCCTTAATAACGACTTACATAAGAAAATACAGCGGAACATAAATATTTCAGGAATCTTGTAGCTTTACTGGTGATAGGTCTCTCAATATGTGAGAGACCGCCTGGGTAGGTGCCGCCGCAATGTCTATTGCTCCTGCCAAACGCCAGTATAAATGTACTGTTTTGTTTCGGTGTAAAGAAAATTGTAGGCAGAGTAACTAATGGATATACTGAGACTTACCATGTTATGTCTCAGGATGGCGAGGCTCCGCAGAGTAGTGTGTTTAGTTTTGCCACTGTACATGAGCGGTCGCATCGCTTACCGTCAGACGAACGGCTTGCTCGTCGCGCTATTCATTGCCATAAACAAAACAACCTTAGCAATCAATGAAGAGTTTTATTTTATGAAAAGTAATCACCGCCACTAATTAAAGAGAAAATCCCATTGGCCATATAGAAATGGTCGGCGAGTGAAAGGTAAGGATTATAAGTTACCATCATCTAGTCACAAGAAGTACATGAATGCCTCCGCAGAAGTTTATAATTTGCATAATGAGTGGACAATCGACGTTGTCGTTTCTGAGAGACAGAATAAAATATTACATTACATTGATAATATTTAGTAAGCGATAAACGTAGGCAGTATGTGAATTTCAATCCCCTCTGGACTATCATCATCCACACATAGAGTCCGCATGACCGTTTATACGTCTTTCATGTGACGTTGCCGTCGTCGGACCGCCGTGCGCTAACAAAATCATGTCATTTGCACACAGCGCAAATACCGCCCGTTCCGCCCCCCCTTCCACCCCTCGCCGCCGCCCCCTTCGCCCCCGCGGCGGAAACGCGGCGGATTTTGACGTCCGGGTGAAAACCGTTTCATCTCCCGTCGCATTGGAGTAATTATGTTATTTGTGACCGGTTTTGGTGTGGCTGTGTGGGTAGCAACAAATCGATGATTTCGTGTTTGATTGTATTAATTGGAATTTATTTCATAGTACCTATTCTATTTATATATTTTTAATACTTTAACATCTTGACAGCCTCCGTAGCGCTGACGGTTAGACACCGTCTGTGAAACGAGAGGCCGCCGCGCCGGTTCGATCCCCGCATCGGGAGAAATGTTTGTGCGGCCCACAAATATTTCTTTCAGATCTGGGTGTTTGTGAGACCGAAAAGTCTCTCGTAGTTTCTGATACCCACGACATAAGACTCGATCTTAGTGTGGGGTCAAGACTATGTATGTTACTGTTGGGTTTTGTTTGTTATTTATTTATTTATCTTATGGTTCATGTGGCGAATGCAGTGGAATGCCAAGCTTTGTTTGATTTCATGGTGTTTGCTTTTGCTACTGTCCATGAGTGATTGTATTGCTAACCATTAGCTGAATGGCATACTCGTGTCGCTATTCACTGAAATTAATAATAAGTGACTGCCTCGGTAGCCTACTTGTACTACGGTACGGTTACAAAGCTGAGGTCTCGGGTTCGAATCCCGGGCCGGAGTCAGGAACTTGTGCTCAATATGGCGATAGGCTCGCCTCGTATCACATCGAGAGACGGAACATACATGGCGAAAATTGGGTGTTCTGACACCACTTAACCTTTTGCGAAAAAAGCGTTAATCTTTGTATGTGTATAAAAATAATTTTAAAAAATGGCACAATGAAAAGGATTAAAAGTATATTTTTCTCTGTCAATATTTACTTCAATTACACGATCTACTATTTAAGGCTTCCACATTTTATTCACTACTTCACTATGTTCGGACTTCAACATTTAATGTCATATAATTTGTTTCAGGTAAGTGACATCCCTACATCATCTACATTTCTTAAGGCATGGCCTATGATAAAAGAATAAACATAAGCATACCAAGGTAGGTAACCATAAAGTTAAGTGCTACAAGTAACTCTCCATTCCCGTCCACTGAAAGTGACGTCAGGTGAGGTCAGGCGAGGGATTCGTTCATAATCCAGCATACAGCTTACAATGACACATGGCTCTGCCACGGTTCATCCGTCAAGCAACAAGTTGGATGTATTCACGCCGTATGCTATGCAGATGTTTTTGAGAGTGTTCGTAGAGAAATGTAGAGAGAAATTAGTGTCTGAGATAAGTATAAATGCAGCGAAGGTAATTGCGGTTGATTTTTTTATATTATGTTGTTTTAAAAAAATGACTTTGTTTTTGATGACAAGGTTAATGTTTTGGATACAAACATGATTAGATTGCCTCTTGTATTTCTTCTAAACGTTACTATTTTCGGACTTTTTAGAGTATACTACTGCTAGCTTAACCGTTTAAATGTTTGATCTAATATGGGCGTACTAAAATAAGAATATGAAAGAAATATCGAACACAAAAAATGTATAAGTATCCGCCCTACGCTCGACTGCGTAATCTTCGAAATTCAAGTCTATGAATAAATATCATCTCTACCTCAATCGGTGGCTAAAGAAAGTCAAACACTATATACATAAATACATACGTACACAATTGTCACGCCTGTATCCCAAATGGGTAGGCAGAGACTATAGAAAACTTTGCTCGATCCTGAAATATTACTTTCGCTTCATCCACTGTCATAAACCTCTTCATGCATTTTCGTCGGTTCAGGGTACTTTTGACCTGACCCTTGTTGAAGGTATCACCGAAATACACTCCAAAACTAAACATAGCGTTATTAACTTATACTTAACTTACTTATAATTCAAGAATTTCCTTCGAAAATAGCGAAATATAGGAAACATTCTGTATTTTTTTTTTATTGCATTGAATGGCGAGACGAGCAAGCCGTTCGCCTGATGGTAAGCGATACGACCGCTCATGAAAAATATAAATCGACTTTATACATATTTGTTTGGAAGTGTTAAGCTGCGCTGGGCAGTACGTAACCTCAACTCAAGAACTTAGTTCTCTACCAAAAAGTTAATACTGTATTTTACACCAGCTCGATACCAGACCTCATAAGTATGCAAAACACATCCAAAATACAATATGATTTATCGTAATAGCAGAGTTGCGAACTAGTACAATATTTCATATCCTTTAAACTTTAGGGTGGGAATAATAATGTCTAATTTATGAACCCTACCGTTGTCGTCGGGACTTGGAATGTATGCTGTATTTTTATGGCAGTGTCGGATGATTTGATAGACGTCAATTACGAGTATAGTGAAAATATTTTAAAGCAGCATCTTCTTGTAGTGAATCAAATATTTAACAGTAATTGTGCCTCGTAGTTTGTTACGCTAGGATAGGATATACGTGGGTTTTAAATTAATGTATGAAACAATATTTTGTATTATCAGTTGACTGTGTGTGGGCTGTGGGCTGTGGCGCAACAAATATTTTTTTTTTCTAATTTATAGATAGATTTACGCTCAATTTTCCAATACTGGACGTATCCTTTGCAATAACTTGATAGATGCTGAACTTTATTTTGGAGACCAGCAAATGTTCTAGAGCAATATTAGTCATAAGTGAAAGTTTAAGTGAAAGAAGGAAGCTAGCAGACATTTCTTTCTTAGTAAATCTAGCTCAAGGTAAAATCGACTCGGCTGAACTTTTGTCGTTAATACAACTGCGAATACCTCCGAAAACTGTTCGCAGACATATTCCCTTACATATATCTCATACTGTGACTAATTATAGGAAAGGTTCTTTCTTTATACGAACTGCGAACTATCTGAACGAACTTGCTGACATAAATGACCTAGATATTTTTAATTCACGCTCGACTACTTTTAAGCGTATCCTGGCTGACCACTGGTTTCAATTGTTTCCCTGACTGTTCATTGTTTGCATAAGTATCGTTATATTTTAATGATCAGTCTTGTTTAATAGTTAAGTTTAGAAATAACAAGCTTTTCTTTTCTCTTTTGAAACATAAATGCGAAAACTTATAAATGGTTTGTATATTACTAAATTGTGTTGTATATAGGCATAAGATACTGTTTGTTTTCCAAAGAAATAAATAAAATAAAATAAAATTCCAGACACTGTAAAGAACATTAAATAATAAATTTCGCCCTCACAAATAAAATGATAAAGTGAAAACAAGCACTTAATATGTGGCCGTCGTTAGCACAAAACAACTGCAATCACAGTTGAAACAACAAGACAATGTTATCCTCTCCAATTATTGGCCACCCCCAAATAATCTGGATGCTGGCAACCCCATCCGTAAACATTTGTCTAACGCCTCAGGGCTGTCACAGTGCGAAATTACGTCCATTTGTATGCAGATGTCAGTGGAATTAAGTCGCCAGCGCGTTTGACTCAATGCAAATAACTCTTGGAAATTAACCCATCGATAACTGACGAAATCTTGGGTGGCATCGCGTTGTTGTCGGGGCCTTTGGAGCCCGCTGTGGCACGTGTTCTTCCAGATGTGCTGTGATTGAGTGTTAAGTGGTAATTAGATTCCGCTAGATATTGCGTTGTACAAATTTTACTTGAGAGAATACAGTCACGCATTTCGTGGACCAAATGTTTTGGTTTTAAATTTTCAGGACAGCTGTCTGAAATCAACCCTTTTAGGAGAAGATTAATGCATCATTTATTTCAAATAGAAAATAGCACACGAAAAATTAAAAGTATTAAATACCATGCTAGATTGCGATTCTTCATAAATAGTTGTCTGCAACGTATTTGTTGTGCTGTTACTTATTATGATTGATGAACTAGAAAATAATTAGAACGATTAAAATCGTATGTCTGATCCCCACAATCATCCTGAAAACGAAATGAAATGAAAATGATTTATTGAATCATTTAGATTCAGTCATTTTTTTTAGCTACCTCCCGGTTTGGAAAGTGGGAAAAAAAACTAAAGAGGAACGGGCAAGAAACTCTAGAACTCTCCTACCTAAGTCTACGTCATACTCGGGAACTCGCATCATTCCAAATCGTCATTCAGACATCGGGACGCAGATGAGTCGTAATTAAACTTGTCTAACACATGTGCACGCGGTCCGCCCGGCTTAATTAACTTGTTTATTAGCGAAGCGCGTGCGGAATCCGGCTTGTCGCGCGCGCCACGCTCGCGGGCCATTTTGAAATTTTTGCCGAATTCCGCATTTGAAATTCCGTCATATTCGGCTTTAGGGACAGAGGAATGGACGAGGGTGATGTGTTCTAACGCGTAATTGGCATGTTTTAAAGGGTGTTACATTTTTAGGTGTTTTAATTGAGCGTATTTAAAGTAAGTGTATCAGATATCATACATGTTTTTGTAATTTTATTTCATAAACCAATCTGTTCTTTTTAGACAGCTACAGAGAACGGTTGCGTCGTACTGTTACTCTAGCTTATACTCGGGTAAAGTGCTAACGCAGCAATCACGCCATCGCGACGGGCTGCGGACCGCGATCGCCGCGATGACCCAGAAATCACTTCTGCAACGCCTGCTAAAAATCTACAATAACAACTGTTAAGGCCAAGCAATATTTATTAACTAAATATGGCAAAGCCAAAAAGTACTATCACTATTAAAACTGAATCGGAACAAGTGTTGTATCAGTTGTACAATGAAGAAAACAGCTACGGGAAAAATTGGAGTGCTTAGTAAATGAGCTTCAAATAAAAGTTGAGAATCTCCAACAACAATTAAATAAGCTAAAGAAGAAGACAAAAAACAAGCCTGTGAGAATCCAGGAGCCAGCAAAAAAGTTCATTCAGCAGTCCAATATGAAACAGACGAAGAGGAACTCGCGAAGGAAACCTGAATGGATACGTCAAGAGAGTAGGAGAAAGAAAGCGGAACTCATCACCTTCCCCGTCTCATCAAGCCGAGCCTAGCAAAAAAGCCTCGGAGAAGCCAAAGGAAAAGAAGGCACCTCTACCGCCTCCTATTGTTGTAGAAGGTATCAAGGACTATCAGAAACTTTATGATTTTCTAGTTACTGTATACCTAGTGAATCATTTACTATTAAGATGATGAAAGGCGAGACGGCCAAAATAAACACAAAAAATGAGAACTCATATAAGGCCATTACAAAGCTCCTAATAGATAATAAGAATCACTGGCACTCGTATGAGAACAAACAGAATAGACCAATTAGAGTGATGGCAAAAACATCTTCACCACACGTATTTGCCTGAGAGAATTATTGAAGACCTTAAAACTAAAGGAATTAACAATCATAGAAGCAGTTAATAAACTAAGCTGGAGGACTAAAGAACCTCTCAATATGTTTATACTGTTCATTTCAAAAAGATGAAGACATAAACAACATTTATAAATACGCTCAATTCTTGGCTGTAAAGTGAAATACAGCCAATCAAATCATCAAAATTGATACGCAGTGTAAAAATGTCAAGCTTATGGCCACACTCAAAATATTGCAATAAAGAGCCTAGATGCGTCAAATGTACGGGTAAGCATCTTACTTCGTGACTGTCCAAAACCAGCGGATGCAAAACCAAAATGTATACATTGTGGTGAAGCACACCCTGCCAACTACCGCGGGTGCATAGTAGCCAAAGAATTACAAACTATGAAAAGCAAGTCGATGAAAATAGCGCAAAAGCTGTTCGAACTCCAACTACAAATGGAGCTAAAAAAATAGTAATACTCAAAGCGTCAAAAAAGGTGTGGTACCGTAATCACAAATGGCTAAAGTGGACAATCGCATATACAGGCACAAGCACAGTTACAGACTCAGCCACAGCCACAACCAACCGCAGGCAAATAATATCGAAGATAAAATCAACCAGAATTTTAAATTTTATGACTTCATTCGACAATCGTCTGAAAAATTGGAGCATAGCACCAAAACTGCTATCCTACCAAATCTAAACAATTATGGTTAAAATCATGGCATGGAATGCCATGGATTGCTTCAACACTAAATGACATAGAAGTCGTCCCTAAACAGAGAAATTTCGATATTTGCCTCATATCAGACTCACACTGCACTAAGGAATCAATTATTAAAACAAAGGATACAAAGTTATCACGCCTTACATCCATTTAATACTCCTAGGGGAGGCAGTTCTTTAATAATAAAAGACAACATCTGTCACTACGAAAAACTAAAGATAGAGGATCAAGACGTACAGGCTGTGGCGGTTTGTATACAAACAAAACACTATCCTGTAACTATATCAGCCATATACTCTCCGCCTAGGTATTCGCTAAAGGCTGAGCGATATATACACGTATTTGAACAACTCGGCTCCAGGTTTATACTAGGCGGTGACTTTAATGCGAAAAATACCTTTTGGGGGTCTAGACTTACAACAACCAAAGGTAGAGAATTATTATCAGCCGCTAGAGAAATCAAATGTGACGTCATATCAACAGGCAAGCCTACTTATTGGCCTACGGATACTCAAAAGATTCCAGATCTAATAGACTTTTTCATAGTGAAAAATCTCTCCCTTAATACCCTACATATTGAAGAGGGCTATGACATGAATTCAGACCATTCACCGATTATCCTAACTCTATCCAGCGGAATAATTCAAAAGGAAAATCATCTCACATTGACAAATAAACACACTGACTGGGAAAGTTCAAGCGCGACTTAGAATCTATAATTGACCTTAAAGTTCCTCTTAAAAATTCGGAGCAACTCGAAAAGGATTTGAGACCAATTATAGTGAGCATTCAGCAATGTGCCTGGCAAAATACACCTATGGTGAAGACAATAGCGCGAAGCCAGTCTTATCCAGTAGAAATAAGGGACCTTATAGCTGCAAAAGGAAACAGAGAAAACAATGGCAAATAAACAGATATCCAAAGACAAACAAATTTCTTAACATACTCACTAAGAGGCTCACAAGACTAATAAAAACCTTCAAGGACGAATCGATGAATAATTACCTTCGTGGACTGATGGCGACCGCACGTCAGATATCACTGTGGAAAGCTACCAAAAACATCAAAAAGCCAATTCATGCAGGTCCCTCCCATTAAAACACCGAATGGGAGCTGGGCCATAAGCAACGAACAGAAGGCAAATCTATTTGCGAACCATCTTGAGCATATATTTAACCCTAATCAAGGTACCGCATTGGACTCCACACCTAGATAATATATCACAAGACGACCAGGCAATAAACTCGTTACTCCTAGAGAAGTAAAAAGTGAAATAAAAAAAATAATCCAAAAGAATCTCCTGGTTATGACATGATAACAGGAGAAGTACTGAACAATCTTCCGCGCAAGCAATTGTCAAACTGACCACATGATAAATGCCTCGTTCAGACTGAAATATGTACCTGATATTTGGAAATTTGCTGAAGTTATCATGATACCTAAGCCTGGTAAACCTCCGCATGACGTGAAATCCTATAGGCTCAATCTCCTTGCTTCCAATAATAGCCAAGTATATGAAAATTACTTTTAAAAGGCCTTAAACCTGTTATAGAAGAGCGGAAATTAATCCCGACTACCAATTCGGCTTCAGAGAGAAACACTCAAACAATAGACCAGTCCACCCGGATTACTAATTTAATCGAAAAAAGGCCTAGAAGAGAAAAAAGTTTGTTCGACGGTTTTCCTAGATGTGGCACAAGCATTTGACAAGGTATGGCACCACGGCCTCATTTACAAACTAAAGAAAATGCTGCCCAAGCAATTTTCAGAAATCCTGGAATCTCTATATTTCTGAAAGAATGTTTCGTATAAAACATGAAGATTCTTATTCAGAAATAAAGTGTTATAGAAGCTGGAGTACCACAAGGAAGGTATTAGGTCCGGTCCTGTACTTATTATACACCCTGTGATATGCCTAAACTTGAAAACAATGCCATTGCAACTTTCGCAGACGATACAGCAATTATAGCTACAGGTTCGACTCATAAGAAGCAGTGGAAAAAGTCCAAACAGCTGTTAACATCATCTCTAACTGGATTGTGAAAAATGGCGGCTGAAATAAATGAAACAAAATCTGTTCATGTGGATTTCACAAACAAAAGACCAAATATGAGCCTGTGTTCATAAACGGTACAACCATACCATATGAAAATACAGCCAAATACCTAGGCATGACTCTGGAAGCAAAATTCGCTGGAAAGCACACTGTCAAAAGAAACGAGAAGAGCTGGAGATTCGCTACATGAAAATGTATGGTTACTGGGCAAATACTCCTCGTTGTCGATATACAACAAAGTACTTTTGTACAAACAAGTCTGATGCCAGTATGGACTTATGGTATACAGTTGTGGGGATTGTACCAAACCAAGCAATATACTAATAATACAACGATTCCAGAAACAAAGTACTGAGGGGTATAGTAAACGCTCATGGTACGTAAGAAACGAAGATCTCCATCGGGACCTTAAAGTGGACTTCGTCAGAAATGTTGTGAAAAAATATGCCGAAGCTCATGACCATAGACTTCATCACATGTGAACGTCGAGGCAATCCAGCTCTCGACAACACGGACCTTGTAAGAAGACTAAAAGGACAAAACCTTTTGAGTTAGTGCAATGACTAATTAGTGCAATGTAGTGTAGTGAGTGCTATTGAAAAAGAACACGCGAACATGTGTCTTCCCCTTAATAGAGACAATAAGAAAAGTGTTATTGGACATGTTCTTAGTCATAGTCTCTTTAGAAATTTAGGTTAAATTTAATAACTATTAGTCATAAGACTAGATTGTATTAAAGGATGTATTAAATATTTAGTACAATTACATATAAAAAAAAAAAAAAAAAAAAAAAAATAAACCAATAAGCGCTGGTGGCTACGTAAACATTTTCTCGGTTGAACCCAAGTTTTCCATACATGCATTTACTTTCGAAATGAAATGAAATGAAATGAAAATATTATGAATCCATAAAATGTCATACACTATTTAGATTGTCATTTTTTTTCCACTACCACCCAGTTCACAAGGCTGTTTTCGCCAGAGAAGAACGGGCAAGAAACTCTAGCGTTGCTCTTTTCAAAATAAGTTTACAATACAATAATCATACAGGAGTTGAAATCAGAGCAGTCATAAATTATTCATAATAATGATTATATTGTACGGCTGAGTCAAGTGTGGTCGCCTGACCGCGGAACCGGTTATACACTGTCAGCAAAAGCAATGAAAGGCAATAAAAAAATTAAAAAAAATATGAAAAAAAATGAAAAAAATGAAAAAAAAAAACAAGTATATATGTATATTATAAGCAAATCGAGCAGACCAGTCTACACAAGCAGCACCCGTTCACGAGTATGACGCAGTGCCAGCCATCGGTCTCCTCAACCGTGTTAAAGGGAAGTGACCGACCCGGCACACGACGCCGACCGCAAGCACAGACATTTAAGCGAGCTAATGACGTACTCAAATTGCCTACAACTATGGTGCACAAGTGGGATAATTATGTTTAATTATATTTAACAGAGTACACACACATCCGGTTCGGGGACTATATTATGTTTTATTCCCACGCCTTACTATCTTCTAAGTATTCTGAAATTTTATAATAGCTTTATTACACAACTGTCGTTTAATATTAGATTAAATTTATTTATAGATAAGGTTTTTATGTGAGTGGGAACTTTATTATAGAAATGTATACAGAACCCTTAAAAGATTTGCTAATTTTCTGGAGCCTTGGTCTTATGACTGACTAGATTATTTCTATTTCTTAGTATTTCTGTCATTGAATATCGCTAACCTTTTGAAATGTTCTATATTCTTATGGACATACATTAAATTAGCGAATATAAATTCTGATGCTACTGTCATTATATTATTTCTTTAAATTTTTCTCTCAGAGATTGTCTGGAGCCCAACGAATAAATAGATCTTATGGCTGTTTTTGAAGAAGAAAGATGGTATTAATGTCAGCAGCACCACCCCACAACAAAATTCCGTAACTCATTAGGCTATGAAAGTAAGCAAAATAGACAATCGAGCTGGTATCAATGTCAGTCAATTGGCGGAATCTTGCCCACTGCAAAAACTGCAGCACTCAGTTTTTTAGCTAACGCTGTATGTGGGGACCCCATTGAAGTTTAGTATCCATGTGGATTCCCAAAAACTTAGTAGTCTCCACAAGGCTCAACACATCCCCGTTCTAAAAATGTTGGCATTCCCTTTTTTTACGTTAGGTGTTATAAACCGCATGCATTTAGTTTTTTGGCTGTTTAAACAGTAAATTGTTAACGCCAAACCCAATGTACTATTCTTGAGAGAGTGTGGTTTACTTCGTCAAAAATTTGATGATGTCGTTAATTTTAACTATCAGTGAATAAGTATCATCAGCAAACAACACTATCTCACATTTATCCCTTATAAAATAAGGCAAGTCATTTATATAAATCAAAAGAGAAAGGTCCAAGAATTGAGCCCTGCGGAACCCCCCATAGTAACAACAGATCATGTGATTTTGTCCGTTGACATCAACCCTTTGAACCCTATTGTTTAAATATGATTTACATAGTTCAAGAGCAAGTCCATTATTCCATAGTGGGCAATTTCCTGATAAGAACTATCATGATAAACACAATCAAACGCTTTGGATAGATCACAGTATACACCTAAAGCATCCTGAGAATCCTCCCAAGCATCAAATATGTTATCTATGAGCTTCACACCAGCATCAGTGGTGGAGCGACCCCGAGTAAAACCAAATTGTTTACCATGAAGTAAATTATTATTTTTAAAATAACTTTGCAACTGTACAAGCATCAGTTTTTCAAAAATTTTGCTAAATGAAGGCAGTACTGATATAGGTCTAAAATTAGAGGGGTCATCTGTACTACCAGATTTAAAAAGAGGTATTATCTTACTGAGTTTCATTTTATCAGGAAATATGCACTATTAATACAATGTGTTAAAAACTAAAGCTAGCTGAGGAGCTAATATAGGTAGTACATCGTTGAGGATCTTTGTAGAGATCCCCAGAGGTCAAAGTATTTTTAATGTTTATAAGTTTAAATGTTTTTACAATGTCATCACTGTCAACGGATTGGAATTCAAATGAATCGCCAACCTGGCACACTTTCCTGTAATAACGTATGGCCTAAAGAAGGAGACGAATTTAAGCTTTTGTTATGGAAACTGGTATATCTGTGAAGAACTTTTCAAAAGCCCTAGCTACTTCTATATCAGAGTTTATTAATTATTATTAATACTTAAGCTAAACTCGGTGTCACGAGGTTTAGCTTCCCAGTTTCCCTATTAATTACACTCCATGGTCATTTTAATTTTATTTTTGGAGTTTTTTTATTTTTTCTTTTATGTATAATGACTTTGCTTTATAGCAGACTTGATTAAACAATTTAGAATATTTTTTAACATAATTTTTAAAATGCTCACTATGATATATGTTTTTTCAGAATAAAGACTCATATAGTTTCTTCCTACTTATGTGTATGCCAACAGTGGCCCCAATTATTGAAGCAAGGTTTTTTTGCTTGTGGGAACAGATCTGGATGTAAAGATTGATTCAAATTCCTTACGAAATATGTCAAATACAGAATCATACAGAGTATTGGGGTTGTACCCTGTACTAGTACATTGAATTTTTTCAACCAAATTATTCTTTAATTTATCTAACCGGATCTTTGTTACCGGAACAACATTAAGTTTTCCAATGGAAGTTGATGGAATTCGCTTCTAAAAGTAACTAGTTGTCCACAGTGGTCAGAGTCTAACTGATTAATAATAGATTTATTTTCTGGGACTATATCTGTGAAAACATTATCTATACAGGTAGCGCTAGTGTTGGTTATCCTAGTTGGCTCCAAAAATAGATTGACTAAGTCAAATGATAAAAAGAGATTTCTTAATTTTCCAGTCATAACAGACATATCTAACAGATTAACATTGAAATCTCCACACACCAACAATCTTTTATCGTTTTACTTAATTTCCTCAATGCATCTTCAAGTATTATTTCAAAAGTATCATACAAAGAGAGGTGGGTCTGTATACACTTACAACTATGAACTGCTCTGACTCTATACATGAGATTTCTACTGTTTGCTCCACAGAGAGACTCACTATATCTTTACGTTCTTTGAATTTAATATTCTTATTCATTAATATTAGAGAGCCACCATGTATAGCGTTTTTCCTGCAAAAGTGCTACCAACTACATGATTGTTGAAATTGAAAATGAGCTGTTCAGTTCTCAGCCAATGTTCTGTGACACAAAGTATATCAGTATTCTGACAACTCATGAACAATTCCATTTGTAGTTCCTTACCTAGCATGCCCTGACTATTCGATGTACTAGGTTTAATATATTATTATCATCCATATTGCAAACACTATTCTGTCTAATGGGTGGAGAAGTACTCATTGGAATGTCATTTGAAATATTCGTATTATTTTTCAGGCTACAGTTATTACTAATATTATTATTCATTATTGGAATTTTTGTTGGCAAGAGGGAGACTCTATTGTCTGATTATTTATTTAAATTATTATAGCATTATTATTTGGAATAGATACAAGTGTATAATTCCTTGTCTTCAAATATGTCAACTGCTCAATAAAAGCAGGTGCAGAAGCCAAACTTTTGGCTTTGTCTAATAAATTAAAATATAGCAATTTTGCTATATGTTGTTTCATAGTATATAAATTCATATATTTATATATTTTGTACTTACTACAGTAAGTATTCATGTCAATTAGAGTGATTTTTACTATTATCATTTTTATTTTAAGGGCCTCATTTAAAGTACAATTAAGGTTATATCTAATATTTTTTTCCACGTTTGACATCTTTTTTCATAAGGGAATATAAACATTACAATTTGTTTTACTTTTAAAGATGTTAGAATGTTAATAATCTCTATATACTGGCGTGTGTTTACACTGCCCCTATTACTGATTAAATGATTAATGTTGAATATGGATTAAAATTATAATTTATAATTTTTTCAACAATTTGTGGGTAGGAAAGCCCTGGCATACAATAATTTTCAGATGTTACGGTGGTTATAATACTGTAGGTAATATTACGTTCCCTGCATTAGTTATATATTATTTAAATTTAATTCCTTTTACAGCTGAAAACAAATGTCTTGATTAAGGGGTGCATCCACAATACTATTTTAATAACATTGATACTGTCTAAGGTATTAACATTACATGGTCCCATCATTTTAACAAATTGCATCGAGATTGTAATAAATAACTCATTGTCTGAATGGAAGATTTTTTTTTGTATCGGCCCATGAACGTCCCACTGCAGGGCACGGGCCTCCTCTAAAATCGAGAGTTCGATTGAAAGTAGTTAGGCCCTATAGTCCACCATGCTGGCCTAGTGCGGGTTGGCGGATTTACATACTATAGAAATTCTTATAAATCTCTATGGTATGTATCCTCACGATGTTTCTTCACCGTTTTAGTGTGTGATGATTGCCTATGTGTGCCCTGGGATTCGAACCGAGACCACCGTGAACATGTTGGCCGTCTAGTCTTTTTACCAACAGGCCACCACGCACTTCGCAATTCGCATTGGAGGAATAAAGTGGAATATTTCAACTTTTCATAGTAACGAGGTCGCGGGAATGGTAACAAATATATCTACTTTTGCTATACATTTTGAGACAAACAAGACAATAAAGTAACGACAGTTGTTCGGTTTTATCTAAGTATTTATGTCTTTAGTACTTTCTTGGTTTATTTTTCGATATTTATCTGTATGGGTGACGTCAGCGCGTATTTTCACGTATAGTAAGTGTTGAAAAATGTAATAAATACTCCATAATAATGTGGCTACCAGTGGGAGTATGATGGTGTTACAATTAACTTTGCTTTCAATGAGAAATATTTTCTACTCGATGTTATATTTCGGTACACTTCATTGATTGTAAATTGCAATTAAACAATTAACTCTCTTTTAATTTATCTCAATTTCTCTATCTTATTTCTAGATGAAATTTAAATCCAGTTTAAATCCTCAGAGTGGTCCACAATTATTGACTACGATTGAGAGGAGTAACGGCTATGTAGGCAGGGCTTCTTCTTACGACACTTACGTATGTCTATTTTCTAGTAATCAAGGCAGTAAGAAAATAACGATATTCGGAAAACTAAACTCCATAATATGTAAGGTTATATATTATTACTACATTCAAAGGTTGCCTGGAAGAAGTTACCCAGTGATAAGGCCGCCTCTTGTACTATTGTTATTGTGTTCTTTCTTCACTGTTTTTTTTTATTTTTATTTTGTGCAATAAAGGATTAAATACATAAAATAAGAAAATAATGATATTCAATAAACAAACTCCATAATATGTAAGGTTCTATATTCGTATAAAATCCCTCACAACTCACTCCTTGTGAATGGTCCTCATCGGCCCGACATCCCCTCCGCAGCTGTCCATCATACTGACAACTGCAGATTGAAAAATTACTGTGTATTGGTTTTATGATGGAACTATGAATACAGAAAGGGATTTTTGATGAAGCGTCACGGATTTTAATTAATTTTCCGATGTGTGATATCAGACGGATACACGATTTGTTTTTATTAACTTATACAGACAAAATCTGATACAGATACAAGGCAATAATATGACTTTTATTGTTTGGTTTTTATTAAAGTTTCTAAATCGAAGAAAATCGTATTTTTTTTCTAAGTTATCTTATTACATTTAGGGAAATGAACATAATTTACACTTTAGGAAAATTGGGAACTTAGCAATCTCAGCTAGAATTTTAATTTCTTTGTTCAATAAATCAATGGATTAAGAGGCATTTTTCTGCAAAACGTTTGATTATATAATTATTCCTTAATTTATTTCGAAAATGTACATTAGCATTTCTTTTTTCAGTAAGCTAAGTTCCCACTTATGGTGTTTATAAAATAGATATCTTTAACAAAGCTAAGATCCTACTTTTAAATGGTTTTAGAATATGATAAAGGTTTTCAAATACTTAACCCTACTCTTAAGAAATACACAAATGTATACCTTTTAAAACAAAAGACCGTGAAACACATCAATACATACACCACTCGTACCGTCTGTTTGTCATTTACATAAAATCATTTGTTTGCACACAAAGATCAAATCGGCTTAGTGCGCCTCTAAATAATTCCCTCCCGTAACAGCGAGACACTCAAAACGTATTTCCCTGAAGGAAATGAGTAATGACTGAGAGACTTTATAGCGACACAGTCCCATTTTCTTCGAGTGGACTGAAGATTTACAACTCTGTCGATTTAATTGGATGTGTTACCTGTGTGAGCTCTTTGTTGGATGAAAGCTTTGGATCCAAGCATTGGATCCATTAATGTGACTTCTTTATGGCTGAACTCCAATTTAATTGAACTTCAAAAACAATATTAGTGAAAGAACGTCTTAACTGATAGTCTTATGCCTCCTCTACACGTCTACGACTAGTGTAGAGGACTGTAGTGTACTGTAGACGACTAGTCTACTGACGTGTAGAGGAGGCATTACTCTTACGGCCTATTCATACACAGTTTATAAACCTATTTTAACTATCGAATGTTTTGTCCCTTTCAAACGACTTTTGAATTCATGCTATAAGTAAAACATAATTGTTACATTTTTATTATAAATAAACTATATCATAAGCATTTTCAACGCACTTATACGCAGGTACAGCGAATTTCGGCAGGCCGAAGGAGAATAAGGTTGTTTGACATCTTATTTTTAGAAATTTACTAATTAACTGCGTTTCCTGGAACCAAAATACCGTTAATAAGTTTTAAAATACGATAGGCAACATTGGAAATACAAATAAGTAACTTACATAATACTTAAAACTGATATTATTACAGAAAACACAGAAATAGCCAATATTTGACAAAACAGTTTGGAATGACACGAACAATAGACAATCTACTTAATATTATACAAATATTAAAATCTACTTGTAATAAAATGACGTTCATACTCACTCGCTGAGGGAATGCAATCCGCATTAATTTGCAAACTTCACGTCTGCTCTTACCTCATAATCTCGCATTCATTTCACTGTGCCGTTCCTTGTAATATGTTTTCGCGGATCAAGTTTATGAGTTATATTGCTATAGAGATGTTTGAGAGTCTTCCTTTTGTCGAGATGTTTTGACGAGACAATTGTGTTTGAATTATTTCTTGATGCGTAGCAATAATAACTACAACAAAACATCTGTTTGTTATAAGTATTCTCGAAAAAAGGTCTAAAATCTAACTATTACAATTTCAATAATAGAACCAAAGAGTATGTTGCGTATCGGGTATGTGTAATATTTGGTTTCGACCAGGTCGTAATTAAGTGGAAAAGCAAGATACAAATATCACTCACCCGACAATGTTCTGTTTAGATTATACCGTACTATCACGCGTATATCAGACGGCAATGGCTTTGTCATATCAGTATAAAAATGTTTAAATAAATATATTTAATGATATACCAGTGGATGCTGGGGTCATTAACATTAAAACAATACCCACATCTCCCCCGCCCTTTGACTTCCACAAAGCGTCTCCAAAGTCGAACCATCAACGCGTGACACATTCACCGCAATATTGATAACATTAAAAAAAAAATCGCACAAAAACCCTCCGCGAACGCGACGCACAAAAGCGACAGTACGGCGACTCGCGCCTTTCAGACACTCGTGTTAATGAGATCCACGGGCGCAGTGAATAAGTCGCACGTAATAACGACGCGACGGATGTATAGGCGGGAATTAATGTACCACTACACGTGTTTCAAATGGGGGGTTTATTAGTGCGTTTTTTTTTAAATGTCTGACGGTTTAGAAGTGGCTCGGAGTGACGATTGTTCGTGGACTGGTGACTTAGTTGCGAGAAGTCGGGCGTATGTTAGAAATTAAGTAAAAAGATAAAAGAAGATTCTTTTAGCCACATTTTTATTTTAGTTGTATTGTAAACGATTAAAAAAATTACACCCAAAATCACATACATAGTCCTGACCTCACACTAAGATTGAGTCTTGTGGATATCAGAATTTACGAGAAACTCTTTGGTCTCACAAACACTCAGATCAGAAACAATACAAATCACATCACACAAATATTTGTCTCGGTGCGGGGATCGAATCCACGGCCTCACGTTTTACAGCCAGCATTGAACTAACTACGTCACGGAGGCTGTCAAATAATAGATACAGATCTGGATCGATCTGGATGGTATGACTATCTTACTGAACATAGTTAAGTGGTAGGTTTGATTTCAAATTTCGTTCTACAAGTGAGTACCGGACGCCAAATATCCCCCTCCTATCCTTTTCCTTCTCTCTCCCCTCCCACTTTGAGAGTCGGACAATAAACCTGTAAACCAAAAGTTGGAGTTATTAGTAGGCGGCGATGATGTTCCGAAATAGGAAATTATGTTACTCTAGCTAAAAAAATGTCCCACTACTTCAAATTTCAGAGAGTTGTTTTTTGTTTTACTGTTTGATCAAGTTTTCGACTTCGGAATTCATCACAATCAATTTTGTAAATTTGGTAATGGGAATGTAATAACATTTTATAAAACCGAATATTCTTCTCAACTCATAAAACGGTATCAGCACATTTCCAAATTGGAGCCTTCATATAATAGCACCAATATTTCACGATTCGATTAAATCACCCTTATAAGAACATTAAAAGACGAACGATTCCCATTTTAAAAGTATTCGTGAAGATTCACAGGGTGTTACCAAAATGCTCCCAAGGGGGAGGAGGCAGTAATATTTAATCGTCATTAAATTTAATATAGGTACTGCTTTCTCTGTCTGGCCGTATACACCCCGCTAATTGTTTGGCGGCGGTTATTGCAATAAATTTGGATTTACGCCATCCCCCTGTATAATGCCGCGCTTTGCTTTAATGTACTGTATACTTTAGTATATTGCGTTATTAATTTAATTATGTCGTTTGTCAAAATGTGAATAGGAAAGTTAGTGAGATTTTTTAGGTTAGTGTCTCAGCTTCAGTCATGTTTGGGCGTTCGAGCATTGTAGTTGTATGTATCGGCCAACATTAGTTAAATTTTTAAAATAAATTAGGATTTCCTGCTTGTGGTAATTAGTGTATCGCTACATACCGACTACATTAATAATAGTATTAAACCCGTCATAGTGTATAAATGTGTTGCATTTCAGCTTCAAATTGAAGCAGATATATGATTTAGATTCGGCTGGTGTAATTACTTCGGCTAGAAATAGCTATTTCTATAGACTTTGTAGGTTGCACGACGATCACCATCAGGGGCATTACCATTGCCATGACTCTGTACACCTGAATTCCGAATTAGACAAGATAATTAAATCCCTTTACAAGCAATTACGCAAGTCCAAAAAAATCACATAACAAGCCAGTCGAGTGCTCGCCTCGTCACACCCCTGAAGTGCCGGAGTCAATGGCGAATTAGCTTACGCAATTTTTTTTTTTCACGTGCAATTACAAACTTTTTAATTTGCCAAAGTGGCTCGGATGAGGGTCGGTTATCTGTGCCATTTTTGAAGCTCGCTCTACAGTGCGCCATTTGCGTGCTTTGTAATTTTGTTAAACCGAGACTAATTGTAATTTAGCGTGGCAACCCTTTCGCTAAATGCGTTTGTAGCGCACTCCGACGCGACGCAACGCGATGGCGCGATGTATGCAGGCCTGTTTTTTTTTTAATTCGCTAGGGTTGCCTGTTTGGATTTATGCATAATTTAAATGATAATGGTTGAGGCAATAAATGTTAAGTATTCATGAAAAGCGTGGAGAATCAATTATTAATATTTTATAATTTGGGGTAGAAGTGTTTGAGTGGACTGTGAAACGGGGATTGGGATTTGCAATTAAGATAATTATGTATTTAGGTTCAGCTGCCAGTCATAAATATAACCAGTATTTTATTATTTACCCTAAAAAATCTGAACGCTATAATTATGAATAAAATCTGTTCCAACAGGTCTTTGAGTAGACCAATCATTAATATATACAGAAACCTTTTATTATAACGACAACGCCATACATAACAATCCCAAAAAAAATGACATCATTTATTTATTTTGTAACAAAAAGGTTACGTACCGTATTGTCACGTTCATTTGTCAGCTCTTTTACAGCAGAACGTCGACAATCAAAACAGGATAATATTATTCCAACATTCGTTTGTACGGCGTGGCAATCAGCCGTTTGTTATTCCTTTATATGTGAAATCAGTGATACGAGCGTCACGGTTTGACGAGTCAATTAACACCACCCGCATTTGTTTTTGTCAAACAATAGGCACAAAGGTTATGATGTACTGCGTTGGACATATTTATTACTGATGCGTGGAATGTTAAAAATAGGTGGTGCGCTTGAGTCAATTTTTTATGTTAGAGGGGACAAACGACATATGGTTCACCTGATAGTAAGTGATCACTGCCATCCTGGTGATTCACTGGTGGCAGGTCTCTCATATGTGGGAGGCCGCCTCGGTAAGTACCACCGCAATTTCTATTTGTATATTCTCTTATGCGCCTACTATTTTCACTCTCTGCACCATCCAAAGGTCGATTGGTAGAGAATGCCTCTGGTATTAATTCCGCCTGTATACAACTCTGTATATAAAGCATAAATAAATAAATAAATTGTATATGGATTAAATGGCGTAAAACAAAGCGTCGTGTGTCACCGCCCTAATATCCATCTCGATGTTATGATTACGGATTGTAAATTTGGCAGAGGTCGGAACAGGATTATGCAAATGATATGAAAATCCGTCGGCCGTGTCGCCTTGTCGCCGGCTACACGGCCGACAACCGCTGCGCCATCTTGCGGTACAATCGAAAGTCTTTTGACAGTACACTGGCATAATTTGGCCTGTTTAATGGTAAGTTGTTTCGAAGGTTTGTCGTTTGATTTGAAGCCTTCGTTGAGTGAATTGATGATGTGATTCAATATTGGATGTAATTAGCCTATGGGGTGTTGTGTTGAAAATGTGATGTAAACTTTCCTCTGAAAAATAGTAGATTAAACCAAGATAGATTGGTAGAAAATAGCTCTAAAAGTGAATTTTATAATAATAAGTTTAATGCAAAGTTTAAGTTGATTGCTCTTAAGATAGTATATAATAACATATTTATTACTAACCATAATTTCCCTTTCATATCACGTTTAATGGAAGCTTACATTTAGACTGTGATGGTACGCGTGCAATAGGAAGATATTAATTCGAAAAAAAAAAAAACCAAGATTGTTCCCCCATAGACTTATCTAGAAGGACGAGGCTTCTAAATTTGTACATCAATTATTCTCTAATTCGGACAACAATACTCAGACAATAAACAGACACAACAACAATGAAACACACTTCCTCTTCGGCTTTCTCTTCGGAAATAAAAATACACGTTCGAGTAAAAAATTACTGGGGAACGTGCACAAGGTAATCCTGAAATAATGACACAAAGCGGCCCCGACGAGGCTCTCGCGATGCTATTTAAAACAAAAGAGCATGTTCGCTTCTGATTGGCGTTTGGAAATTCTTGCGAGGCCCATGGTTATAGAAATGAAATAATTAAATGGAGTACTTATAAAGGTATACATAATTATAAAGGCATAATTTTTAAAAAGAAACATTGATTTACGCCCCAATACTTCTTCTTTTTGATATAGGTCATAAGTATGCTGAACTGACCCCTATTTACTTCAATTTGTGATCTTGTCAAGTTCAGGTGAAAGTGTAAAAGCATAAGATACGCTGACAATACTAATCGCGATCATTACAAGTAATTGGAACCAGTTTTTGAAGAAATAAGAGTATTTACCTACCAGTAACACCGATGTAGGTCAAACCAAAAAAAAGTATTTTAAAAAGTACTACTGGTGGTAGGTCTCTCATATGTGAAAGGCTGCCTGGGTGGGTACCACCGCAATGTCTATTTCTCCTGTCAAACAGCAGCTTAAATGCACTGTTGTGTTTCGGATTGAAGGAAATTGTAGCCAGAGTAACTACTGGACATATTGAGACGTAACATCTAATGTCTCAGGATGGCGAGCGCAGTGGAATGCCAAGCATTGCTTTGTAACTCAAGGTGTTGTTTGGTTGTACTACTGTTCATGAGCGGTCGTATCGCTTACCATCAGGCGAACGGCACGCTCTCGTCTCGCCATATACTGCAATAAAATAAAAAAAAAATACATTATTTCATACATAACCAGGAAATTGCGCTCAATGAATACACAAAAGGCATTATATATTATCAGTTGGAATACCTTAATGTCTTAGAAGTTGCGAGGCGTACAAAGGTAATTTATTACGAGAACTGGTGGTAATTATTTACACTTAATACTCCGAACGCCGCTATAGGACCCGGGTATGTACAGCGGTAAATTTTGTTGCTATTTAATTTAATGTACTTTGTTATAAGTTCGTTTTATGATTATTGATGTCGCTTGCCTTGGTTCTCTTAGGGATCACTACAGTTCACAAATGATTTTTACCCCTGTTTTAGAAACTCTTGCTGCAGCCAGGCAAAATTGATAATAAAGTTTGACCAGGCATTAAGTACTACAATTTCAAAGAAAACTGATATTAAATTACTACGTCTCAATGGTTAATACTTATAAAATTGCGTTGCATTTACCAAAAGGCGCGCACTTTTTATATCAGTACAAAATAACATCAAAACATAATTTACAGTAGCAATTAATATTTTACGACAAATATTTTCAATAACCAAACCGATCTGCGCTGCAAAGTGAATTCTTTTATCGGCGCGAGTGCGCAGCGTATTCGATTAGTCTCTCGCAAAGTCAATAGCACTGAAATTGTAATCAAACCCGGTGGCGCCCGATAGAGGTCCAAAGCCGCGGATAAAACCATTTTTCATTAAAATCAAAGTTTGAAACACAAATTTTTCGCGGAGTTTCAATTTGTTTTCCGGTGTATAGAAACGGAATCAATTAGTGCAAAGCGCGGTCAGTGGGCGGATATTGCGTCCACCATTTGTGTCACAGTTTATCACATTGCAGAAGTGCTGGTCAGCGCAAAAGTAAAATGAATCGTTTAGATTTTTTAAATTAATCAAATTAACTTTATTAGATTTAGACTTCTTTAGTGTAACCAATTTATTTTTATGTCGATAAAAATAAAGATAACTTCGTCTTTGGTGGTCCAGTGTCACAAGTAAAAGAACTTTAATTTAATTATCTAATTTTAGTTTTGTTAAAATTGTAGAGTGATTTAAATATAACAATTGTAATTTATATTAAATTTCGCTATGTATCTTATGCTAAAAGAACATAAATCACAAGTAATACCTTCTTGACCAAACTTTTCTCGAGAAATAGACATCGCGGTGGTACCTACCCAGATGGCCTCTCACATATGAGGGACCACCAGTAAAAAAAATAGAATCCAAAAAAATAGACTCACTGTATTATAATCCACTGTGTACGCAGCAGGGGAGCGCGCGACGCCCGCGGCCGGTGCCCGTTGATAACCGCGCTTGCATTGGTTTGTTCAACCAACGCGTCGATATATTGCCATTCTGATATTAGACCGTTTTACACCATAATAGATTTATCTTCACATAGTGCAGCCCGAGAGGAGAAGGGGGGTGTATCCCGAATTTCATCGCCGATCTATTTAGCCGAATATCAGAGTGGTTTGGCTTTAGGTGCACTAAACAGTGAACGGTCCGGTTGAGTGGTAAATGGACTGTGATTTAATTGATTCGGTGCAGGTGATAAGTTATCTGGAATATTGGAATTGAGGTTGTATAGAGGAGTTTAAATGGCACGGTGATTGTATCTTGCTGGAATTATTTTTTCTGAATGTCATAATTGAACGTGATTTATAATTTTGTGATATACAGTCGATTCTCGACAGTTCTATGTTGAAGTTACCTTCCATAAACTTTTGAATTACTAAGAGTTAGAAATATTGAGAGATTTGTATGGTACGTTTTTATGACATAGGTTTCAATATTTCCATTTGTAGAGTGCTAACGTGAAATAATTTTAAATTGCCGCGTGTTTTCGATAATTTTGGATTGTGTTTTGCCGTCGAATTACCGAGTTTTCCCAAAACCATTGAATTTATTTGATTTATCGTTTTTTGAACTCAAATTTATTTGAGTTTTGCTAGGGACCCAGCCGTTACTTCGAACATTCGAAGATTTGCATTATAAAGATTCAACTGTACGTTTGTACATCAAAATACTCCGGTAAAAATGATACCAAAATCCCCCAGTTGGCTTCTAACAATCTAATACACGTATGAAATATTTACAGATATGCTGGCGACTGAAAAGAAGTCAATACAACGCGGAGACATGCTTTCATCAGGTGTTCTTGTTTTTGTTGCTCCGTCTGGGCGGCCAGACCGTTAAAATAAATATGGCTTTGAGCTGGACGGTGGCTCACATTTTAACCGTTCGTAAAAAGGAAAGGGCAAATATTTCGAATTCGGCGTCTCTAGGTAGGTGGCTTTTTTCGAGTGCTCTTTTGGAAATAAGTTTTTAATTGCTGGTGGGAATCAATGTTACCTTTAAAGTACAGTTTCTCGTCACAAAATACAATTATGAAAAATACAAAATGAATTATTATAAAATCGTGTGGTTCTCTAGGTGAATTCAGTATTTCTAAATGTTAATTTAAAAAAATCTACTATATCAATACTATTGTCTTACGAACGGGGGTCGCAGAAAAAAAGTAGGATTAATTTAAAGCATTAGTAACATTTTATGGATTCAAGAAATTATTTTTATTTTATTAATATGTTAATAATTTTATTTACATTTACTGATAGCTACCATTGACGAAATACTTAGTAAATACTGTCAGATGAATGAATATAATGTAGCAGAAGATCCACAAATAAATATGGTAGAACAAATAAATAAAAAAATACACCCAGCATTCACTAATACACATAGTTTTATCCCCAAACTAAGATCGAGTCTTGTGTCGTGAGTTTCATGAACCACGTGAGCCTTTTCGGACTCACAACACACAAAACAAACAAATAGTTTTGTATCGCACAAAAATTTGTCTAGGGGCGGGGATTGAACCCGCGGCCTCTAGTTTCACAGCCAGCATCTAACCAATTACGCCACGGAGGCTGTCAAAACATTATTAAAATAAAAACAATTCCATAATTAGTATTGCAATACATGTCGGAAGGAGAGTCATAAAAATACAAAAAGTCTTTAATATTTTATTACGGCCCATTTTCACGGGTCAGTGTATGGTGACGTTATTTTTGGTCGCCCCTGAGTAATAAAATTTTTACTGTTTGACGTAATTACATGGAAATCGATACGGCACAGTGAGCGCCGGTCTCATGATATGGAACCGTAAAAAATGGTCATAAATATCGAGATGTTATTATGGGATTTTTTTGTAGTGTTTTTGGTTGGTCATATTGAATGAGATTGTTGTTTCATTGATTCATTTTATAAGTTGGGAATAAAGAATATATTCTTAATGATGCTAGTCTTTTTGCGAGGATATTTACCTTTTTAGTTCGTTGTATTATCACCCGCTTTGCACGGAGGGAAATGGACAAGTATTTATTTCCAACTCCTCCCATTAATTTAACTTTTTGATTGATTTCCTTGCGAGTTAAAGATAAGTTAGACATTCCCGGAGAATTTCCGAGCTTCAATGCTCGGTGTCATTACACGGCTCGGCAAAAGTAGTGTGGGACACCCTCACCAGGTGGTGTGACGAATTACGATGTTGCTGCGATGGCTCGTAGCGCTTGGAGATCGATCCCAATTTATTGAATAGAAGATAAAAATTGGAAAATATTCAAACTCTTTTCCTGTTATCCATTTCGCCCTCTGACCCTCAAATTTTAATCACGTTCGCGATATAATGCCACTAATTAAGCTACTTGCTTATCTGCTACTGACAAACTAAATAACAGCACTTGCTCAACTATCTTAAGTTCAAAATCCTACTTAATTCCCACCCAGATTTAGAACCACTCACTTACACAAGTATCATCTAATACAATGTCATTGATTGGGCCACATACCCCTCAGCGCACGTGTAATTAACCCTCAAAAATAATTTATTCTTCCGCCCCTAGAGCCATGCAAGATACAACGACTTTAGAAAAAAAAAACATCGCGGGGTAACAAACGCGCACTCCGACATTGTTTGAAAAAAAAAATGTTTCGCGACTAATTAAAAACAAGTTGCGGGCGATGTTGGAATAAATCTGCTACATATGTATGTAAAGGCACGCGCAAACTATCGACGTTTACCTGATTTTTAAGGATTTTTATCGTTTCATTTTGCGATTTTTAATCGCATCAGCTTTGCTAATTGGTTATGGAATGCGCTATAGAAGTGACAATATTGTGTAGAAAATTAACTGGTTAAATATTGAAAATTGATTATTTATGCGTAAAAACATGTATTTAAAATATCTCCATTATCATATATTGATTATTTTAATGCAGAAATAAAAGGCAAGGTAAAGTATATTACACTGTCTCACCCCCATTACAAAAATTGTGGGAAATCCCATATGCATATAAAACCCCTTATTTTCTGTGAAAAATAGTCTAACGTATGTTTGTAAATAGATTAAAGCCATGAGCATAGTAATAACGCTAATACGTCTACATTCCTAACCACAAACAAAATTTTCGATCGATAAAAAGTCGACCGTGCAATCGAAACTTTAAATTGTACGTACGCAGTGTGCATTATTCACTGTTGCATCCGGTTCCCGTAGTGACCGGCGTAGCGGTGTAGCACGCGAGCTACGAACATCGTAGAGGTGCTACGATTTTTTTATCTCGCTGGCTTTTCCCCGCTTGCGTGACTTATTCTTAGGTTAACTGCGCATTTTTCCGGATCGTGAACCAGTTTTTGTGTTGAAACAAAGACCATATTTATGCCACTATGTTATTGATAATTTAATTTAAGTGCAGTACTGTACTGTACTGTATCAGCCCATATACGTCCCACTGCAGGGCACGGGCCTCCTCTACAATCGACAGTACGATTGAGAGTGGTTAGGCCATATAGTCCACCACCCGCCCAGTGGTCAAGGGGCGTCAGAATTCCACCAAGGTATCCCCTGCCTGTCGTAAGAGGTGACTAATAGGGGTCATCGGGGTCGCTAAGCACACAGCGGGGGCTGTGCGCTCATGTCAGGAGTGGCTCCGAGATGGGCGGCAGAACGTGTGGCCTCGTATCTGTCGCGGACGCTCATCTCACCATGGGCGTCCGAAGTAGGGAAAGTGGGGGCATCTGCGCCCCCCCCCAAGCTGGGAGGAGCCATATTTGGCAGTGCGCCGGGTGGCACGGCGAGTTAAATGGGCGCCATTCGCCTGTCCACATCGCCTGTCATCCATTAAGCGCGTGATGGCCACCGAGAGGTTTTAGTCGGTATACCGGCAATAGATCTTCTTAGATCTCGGTAGGGACCCAGCCTGGATACAACATCTGCGCAGTGCGGACTACTGTCCCCGCGTCCCAGGCTGGAAGGCCGGAGACCCCGACATGCCCCTTCCGGTCCACCCCCGAGTATCGGAAGGAAGACTAAAGGAGCTTTACTCTCGCTAAAAAAAAAAATATAGTCCACCACGCTTTCCTAGTGCGGGTTGGCGGACTTACATACCATAGAAATTCTTATAAATCGCTATGGTATGCAAGTTTCCTCACGATGTTTTCCTTCACCGTTATAGTGCTTGTTGATTGTCAATACACACATGACTCCGAAAAGTCAGAGGTGTGCCCTGGGATTCGAACCCGCGACCACCGTGAACATGTTGGCAGTCGCGTCTAGTCCGTTTACCAACAGGCCACCACGCACTTGACACTAAGTGCAGTATCATTACTTAAAATTTATTTCAATGTAAATATTTGAGAGATTAAAACGATTTTGGTATGCATAATACTTTTAGTGGTCGCATATTTGATTCTTCACTCAATGTTAAAACGTATATTAATTTTGAAATATTCAGAGATCAGTAATTGATTATTCCTTTTACTGAGAAATGCTTTTACTATGCGGCTTAAATTAAATCTTGAATGATTATATCTTGTTAGGTAGTTACATTGTGAGTACACATCATTCATGAATTTTAAACGAGGGTTAAGGGTAGATGGAGGCTAACAACACAATTTTAACTACTGGACATATTGAGACTTAACATCTTATGTCTCAGGATGGCGAGCGCAGTGGAATGTTGCTACTGTTTATGAGCGGTCGTATCGCTTACCATCAGGCGAACGGCTTGCTCGTCTCGTCATTAATTGCAATAAAAAAAAAAATTTTTGATAATATAACACTGATTTGAGAAAGAACTAACGCTAGTACATTTTCATAAATTCCGACGTATTTTAAACCAACATTTTTATAAATGTCATTCCATGACATAATAAAGTACTCAATATTACCGTAGCCGCGCTACGACGTAGATTCGTGTATCACAGCTACGGAACTACGGCGCTACGCGATGTCGCTACGAGGGATTACATCCGTAAGGGTTTTATATATTTTTCCATTAGCCATCACATTTTTCAATACTGAGTATTTCCCCTCTTAACATACTTTGCATATTAAGTAATACGAGAAAACGGTAATGCTCGGAGAAGAAATGCAGTGTATGCGAAGATTAAAACTGTTGCTTTAAGTTATCTAAGTGATTGCTTTTTACTTAAGGGTTGGGAATTTAAAATAGTGACTATTTTCTATAGGGAATAGCAGCAATTATTTAAGAGTTAAAGGAGAACAATGCATGGTGGTCTGTGGGTAAATGAATTAGACGCAGCTGCCAACATATTCACGGTGGTCGCGAGTTCGAATCCCAGGGCACACCTTTGACTTTTCGGAGTCATGTGTGTATTGATAGTCAATCACCACGCACTATAACGGTGAAGGAACACATCGTGAGGAAACCTGCAAACCATAGCGATTTATAAGAATTTCTGCGGTTTGTAAGTCCGCCAACCCGCACTAGGACAGCGTGGTGAACTATATGGCTTAACCACTCTCAATCGTACTCTCAATTGTAGAGGAGGCCCGTGCCCTGCAGTGGGACGTATATGGGCTGATACAGAATTGAAGGACAATATCAATTACTGATAAAATCTGAACCTTGAAAAAAATGACGTTATATACAATTTAGTGTTTTACAAACAGCTCCTTAAATCTGAACCGATTATTGTAGAAAAATCTTATCATATATAAATTAGTGTATACAAACTGCTCATTTTTGTTGTCTGAAAACACATTTGTTTTATTAATTTGTCAATATCTATCTACATGTATATTGCTTGTGTATCGATACAGCCAAACCTATTGAACCAAATTTAGGCCACTTTATTTATCCATACAAACTTATCAATACTGCAAGCTTTCTGAAAGCCAACACACTAGTTAAATTTTTGTATGCAGATATCTCCAACCCTTATGTTACTTTCATGAATTGTAACAAAAAATACCGAAAACCTTGTCGTTTGGAGTCCCTTATCGGTTGGCCACCAGGGCACCCGCCGCGAACAAAGCGCCGCTGTCAAACGCATCGAACCTGCCGAATAACTGGCGTTAGATTAACAATATGCTCACAAAGAGAAAATCACTGTGCTCCCCTGATGTTTTTAATGATTTTCGTCAATTACGAGCCTTTGTGTTGTAGTTAGGTTGATGTTGTCAAAAAACCGGCCAAGTGCGAGTCGGACTCGCGCACGAAAGGGTCCGTATCATCATCTATAAAAAACACTAAAAATCACGTTTGGTCCTGTTTATTAAGATCGAGTTAAAATTGCAAAAAATATGTTTGTTGTATGGGGGCCCCCTTGAATGAGAAAAAAGTAAAGAAAGGAAAAAGAAACCAGCAAATATGTAGTTCTTATGTATACATAAAATATTTATTAAACCAATACATAAATGCAAACCCCATCAAAAACAAATGGCAACTGACTAGTTGTGTATGTATTGAAATTCCAAATCATAAGTCGTAGTTTCAGAGGACACTAACATTGAAATTGTATGTGTCCTGAATCGCATTGGGACTGTTAGATTTATTTAATGTTACGCACTTCCGACAAGTTTATATATAGTTGCTGTTTGTCCTATATTCGAAATATTGAATCTCTACGTTTTTAATGCAGTTTATTCATTGCAACATTTCGTATGTACATACGGAATACACGGAGGGGAGTGGACAATAATTTATTTTCAATTCCTACTAGTAATCTAACTTTCTGATTGATTTTGTTGCGGGTCAAAGACAAGTTAGACATTCCCGGAGACTCGCGGAGCTTCAATGCTCGGTGTTATTTCATTGTGAACCACTGTTGATCCTGGTTTACAGGAGTTGCTGTGGTGGGATAGTCTCCAGATTTCGTATATGGTAAGCGATGTATGCGATGTTTAATAATGACATTACAGATTCAAATTCAAATTCAAATTCAAAATGTTTTATTGTGGTACATAGGTAAATACATAGGTGTTACATTGGTATCTGCTTCGTACAGCTATGACCCGCCACATTGGCATACAATAATTAAGGTTAGATAATAAAATAAATTTAAAAAAATCAACCAAACAATTAAAATGTAAAAACATAACCAATAACAAAACTACAAAATTAAAATAGAATCAAAAATAATACAACAAAAACATAAATTCAATTAGACACAATTTCAATTATTATTAATTATTAAAAAATAATAGTTATAATGTATTCCATGGTTTGGTTTGTTAATTATGACCCACGGTGCTGGCATACAATGATCTGAACTTAAAACCTGGAAAAAAAGATGGATCATAATTTTTTCTCATACAATTCCTAATCGTGTGTACACTCCCAAATCCCAATTACATTTACAATATTCAACACAGTGCATCCGGAGTCCCACGCGGACAACCCTCAGGCGCAAACATTGCACAGTGGTCCTCGCGAAAAAATTTGCCGACAAAAAATGTATTTTTTTCCCCCGACGTCGACACATGCGGTCGCCGAGGTTCGTTCCTCTTTTAATTTCTCAAAATGAAAATGGAAATTACATCCTCGCGCTTCTTCAAACTGAACATTTTTTTTTCAAGTTCATTTCGCGAAATGTTTGAAGTGGAGTTATTATTTCGCCGGTTTTAGTGCATTTAAATTATTACGTGGAGCGGTCAAACAGACGTCCGGAGATAATTTTATGTGAATATTAACATTTTATCTCGGCTCGGTCCAACCTCTACCTGCTGTATTAATTGCTCTCTTGTTCAGAAGTTTTAACTGGTCTTTACATAGATGTAAAAGCCTTAATTTATAATATTTAGATATTTCTGTATGTTATTTGCCATCAGTCTTTTCTAGTAGGTGATTCTATTAAATATGAATATTTCCAACCACCTTAACAGTAATGACATATAACCAAGACTTTCAGGTTGCGAAAATTCAATTAAGAATACGACTATTTTCTTGCTCCAAATAAGAATGATCTAAGAGCTCAAAGATATTGTTTTCGAAGAAATGTAAATTATAAACTTCTAAAAAAATAATGGATAAAAATTATACAGAATTAAGAAACTTCACTGTCACAACACCAATACCAAAAACCCGCGAGATAATGAAACAACGCAATATTATCTCATTACGTCCGCGTTTCGCAATTAGCTCCCACTTCAATCAAGTTATGAATTTTTATTTGAGTTCTTTTTTTTCTGGCGAAAGTTTCCCGCTGCCACGGTACTGACACCGATTTAATTAATACGACATTTAATGTAATTTATTGCGGTCGAGACGCGGAAATTCACGAAATTTGCGAAGGACGCTTTTTTAAATTAACAAACCCTTTCCTTTTCGAGTGAGACGTTGAACAGTTTTTTTTTTCGTGATCAGCGAGTTTCAGATCAGACGGCTTGTAGCGGTGACGTTGCTTAAAATATACATGTTGGAGGAAATTTATTGTTATTATTTAGTATTTTTTTTATAGATAGGTTTTCGTACAAAGTGTATAATTTACATAAGATTGAAGGAACGTTGTATGTCTTATTTAGTTTAGCCCAACATCGACAGCTTACAAAGGTGTTGTCTAATAATGGATTTATATAAAATCACGATGAATCTAGATTTTTTTCTAGAAACTCTATGGTATACAGGTTCCCTCACTATGTTTCCCTTCACCGATTTAGTTGGTGGTGATTTACTATCAATAGACACATAACTCCGAAAAGTCAAAGGTGTGCACAGGGATTTGAACCCACGACAACCGTGAACATGTTGGCAGCCGCGACCAGTCCGTTATCAACACCACGCACTTCACATTACGTTAATAACTTAAATGAATCGATAAATGCCAGAGCATGTTGACATAAAATGAATAATTTAAAACATAAAATCCACCATTAAACATAAAACTAGTCAGCGCGTTTATAATTATTTTCGCGTGCACAGCGAAACCTCGTCTCGTTTTAAGCCGATCTCGCGGCCACAATCCGGGAATATTACACTGCAAGAGTAATTCCAATAGCCCATTTAAATGAAGCACTTAGATATTAACATATCAGGTATGAATAATTTAGTTTGTGAATTAAAAATTGGTATACTTTTGTACAGTCAGTGGAATAATTATAGAGCTAGATTATAGTTAATATAACTGTCTTGGTAGCACAATTATACTACACTCTCAATCGTACTGTCGGTTGTAGAGGAGGCCCGTGCCCTGCAGTGGGACGTATATGGGCTGATACAGACAATTACAACGCTGAAGTCCCGGGTTCGAATGCCGGGTCGGGCAAAGTGATATTGGATTTTTCTATTTATTTTCTACATGGAGAAAAGAATGTGTGCCCGATATAGCGATATGCTCGCTCTGTCACACCGTGTGACGGAACACCTCTGCCTACCTCTTTGATAAAAAAGGCGTGAGTGTATGTAAATTATAATTCGCGTAAAACTAATAAAACATGAAAACCAACCAAAGTATTACTAATTGATTTATCTATAGTCAAAATGACTTTTTTTGCTACTACACTAAAGTGAATAATGTATCAGAAAATTAACAATGGTTTTATATAATAGTTATAATTATTATTTTTGCTACTACACTGAAGCGCATAATGTGTCAGAAACCTAACAATAGTTTTATATCGCATATTTCACAACAAAATATTTCTTATAAAATAAGTATGAGGCAGCAAATTGATATCGAGTGTCTTCTCTGTCGTACAGAATCTGTGTCAAGTGCCACACACATTAGTTCCGCTATTCCTACCTACGTCAGTCTGTAATTTTTGGGTCCGTTTTTTTCCCGGGAACGCTTTCCCATCCCGGTCATTTCCGCTCTCCCTTTATTTACCTTCCTTCTTATTTAGACGTTACAGGGTTTGCCAGGGTTAACAGAATTAGGTGTGCAATAACCGTTTAAAGGGACATTTTTTCACTCTGGATCAATATAGTTGGTATATGCTAATTGTTCTGAATGATGGTACCATATTTATTCGACTTCTTTTAGTAATCCAGTAAGAACATCTATTATAGAATAAGAAATCTAGATGCTTTGTCTCTATATAGTGCCTAGATTCCTAAATATGCCTAAAATATTGTGCCAACAATGAGCCACTCTTTCAGCTTGTATGCTGCGATATCACCTGAATAATACCGCAGCGCTGGTTTTCAAAGAGAAGCTCAAGTGACACACAGACGTCCAGTCGGCACAAAAACAAATTGGAGCACAAACAAATAATAATTATTTCTATAAAAAAGACATTGTAGCCAGAGTAACTACTGGATGGATGGCGTACGCAGTAGAAGAGAGAAGCCATTTTAATTCATGCTGTCATTTTGTTATACTGCTATTTATGAGAAGTCGTATAGGTTACCATCAAGCGCATTGTGAGTTCGTCTCGCTATTCATTGCAATAAAAAAAGACGAGAGGCACTCATTTTTCACTGGGGAATAATCCATTTCTACTGCACTTATTATAGCCAATATAGCCTTACGCGCCTATAGGCCAGGCCAGGGTAGGTAATACTACCTGAAATTCCAAAAATAAACCCAACACATCCATGAAATTGCACCTCGCACATAACACAGAGGGATGAAAAAGAAATACCCGGCAACTAGGCGCGCTCGCATAACTCGCTGTAACTGCCGATTCGCAAACAAAAAGTGGGCGTGAGCCACGGCGTCTATGACGGTGTCGAGGTGGGTCCCAAATTAGATTTACGAGTTCGGCAATTTTCGGAACTCATCGGAGAAGTTTCGGCATCGGTTGCGTGTAGGGATGGCGAGGTGACGGAAAGACGGTGTGAAGGTTTCGGTATTTTTGTGAAAAATGTATTCGATTTTTTTTTGTTTTTTTTTTTTAAATATTTAGTTTAAGAAAGTGTAAAGGGGTATTTTTTTACTCTTTCAAAATAGAAGATGGTATATGCTAATTGTCCTTAATTATAGTTCGATATTTATTTGACGTGTTATCTTATTTATCTAGTGAGAACTTATTTGGATTAAAGGATAAGAAATCTACGTGCTATGTCTTTACATAGTACGTAGATTCCTAAATCAAATAAATAATGTATTTCTAGTAGCTCAATCAAGTAACGTCGTTTACTGGGATCTCTGATACAACTGCCTAATGAAAAGCTCATAACAGCAAATCGAATGGAGTTGAAACACAAAGCCACCAAGGCCTTTCCGATACACGACCTTCAGTAATGATGATAACGACTAGGGACAAGAAGAAGTAAATTGCTGAGTTGGTTCGTATTGGTTTTTGGTCCAATAAATTACACTATCCTTATACTCCAATACTTGTATTAATTGATCACTGTCTTAATAACAGTTTCCTAAGCTGTATAAAGTAAAAAATATACCATAGTTTTTGATGTGCAAAAATATTCTACTCGTATTAAATGGATTTTTTTGAACCTGGAACCCAAGAATTTCTTACCATTTTACAAAATTCATTCAAAGTTAAACTTGACTCCTGCAGTATACAATTTTATCTTTTCTAACAAAGACAGGATATCGCACTATTGTTATTCCCAAAAGGGATCCCGCCGGACCGTAAAATAATATATACCGATAAGCCGAATACAGGAGCCATCACTAGTCGATGTGCGCATTATCATATAAATGCGAAGTTGACGGAAAAATATTGCGGAGCTGGGCGCCGTTCCACCTGTAGTTAGGACGGCGCGTGAGGCAAATAACTTGCGAGCCGGGATGATTCCACGACATTAGTACACTTTACTAACTTTCATTTTGGGTGTATGAAGGGATTTATATACTTAGATATTTAAGGAGTTGTATTTTTAAAAAATTATGTTGGCTTATGTCTGGTGGCCTGTTTTTAACCGGAGCATACGTGGCTGCCAACATGTTCACGGTGGATTCGAATCCCAGAGCACACCTCTGACTTTTCGGAGTCATGTGTAATGATAGTCAATCACAACGCATTATAACGATGAAGGAAAACACCTTGTGGAAACCGGCATACCATAGCGATTTGTACGAATTTCTATGGTATGTAAATTCCGCCAAACTCCACTAGGCCATCAATAACAAATAAGTTTTATCGCGAGATTTCTGGTCTCCCATACAATGAAAACTATTTTCCGGCTTTTCAATCTCACAACGCAAATTCTACGCATATACATATTTTATTCCAAACACTGATACGCGGTGTGCGGATCGAATCCGCGACGTCTTCTTCCACATTGTAGCGGGCGTCTTACCCAACTTCCCATGGATGACAAAAAAACTTGTATGAGCGATGGATTGTTAGGGAGCAAAAACATTTTTTTTATTCATTCATAGTAGGTCTATACAGTCAAAGACAGAATTCACAAAAAAAACATTTTTTTCTAATAAAAACCGAACCCGCATAACTTACTATACACTACGCTATTACTGACCCAATTAATCTATCAAAAATCACATCGAACACAAATGATTAATCCTCCCATAGAAATCTCACCTTGTGAATAACCATCCAATATGACATATTACCGAACAATAATTTTCTCATATGAACGGTAATCGGCCGCGGATGAAAGTCGAAGGATCCATTCCGTCAAATTGTTTCATCATATAATAAAAACGTCGGAACCCTCGCATTGGGATTAGTTGGGTATAGTTGGTGGTAAGAGAAAATTGCGAGTCGGGGGCTTTGTGCCCCTGGGGGGCGTTGGGACGGGGGCTTTGGGGGGCAACAGTATTTATAATGCCATGTTCGAATTTACCCCAATACGTGCCTTCGGAATGCTATAAATTCTTGATACGTATATAATAGGTTTTATTAGTTTTAGTTTTGTAAAGTAGTTATTTAATTGCTGGGTTCTATTGAAGACATCTGAAAATTCAGTATGAATTTAATTGAATAATGTCGCCATCTCGATATGTGTTGAGCCAGCCAGGTTATGAATGAAATTTGTACTAAATATTGACTAATTTCCTCTTCAGTGTAGACTTCTCGCCCTTTTTTACCATTTAGCAACACTTACATATTCCATTATACTTTCATATATGTATGTTACAGAAACGATTAATTATAATTTTAAGTGTCTTGTATAAGGTCTAAATACATTAATAGGTAACTACTTACAATGACATGGCCAGTCCCTGTATGTGTCTTCCATTTAAATAAAAAATATTTTTGCGTCTTTTTTACTCTGGCCTGGTATAATGACTACACTGTGGTCTGCGCCTGATGGTAAGCGCAAATGCCGTCCAGGCAGAGTATTGTATGGCATCAGACGGTAGTCCCAAGTCATTCGATACAATTATGCTGGCCTCCTTAGATGCCTCTTCACACTTCACACTAGTCTGTCTCAGTTCTACTAATATCGCATAATAAATAAATAATTAACGCCCCACGTCCTGTCCCCACACTTAGATCGAGTCTTGTGTCGTGGGTATCAGGAACTACGAGAGACTTTACGGTCTCACAAACGTCCAGACCCGAAAAAAATATTTGTGGGCCGCACAAACATTTGTTTCAAATATTTTTTCACAGGCGGCGTCTAACCGTCTGCGCCACGGAGGCTGCCATAATAATAATAAACTAAATAATCTAAAACATCTACTATATCCATCCTTAATATCCCAGTGCCGTATAATAAGAGTGTCAATTCTACATTATATTATACTAGTTACGTTTCTAACTGCGAGCAACCGTTCAACTTTTACTTCACTATAACTTTATAATATAGCTGTAAGTTGTAACTACCGCTGCTGACGCTCCAAGTGAATCTATTCAATAAAATTATGACGTAGAATGTAGATATTACACCGGCTGCGAAACGAGAGGCCCTGATTTCGATCCCCGCACCAAAACAGATGTTCATATGATCCAGAAGTATTTTTTTCAGGTCTGGGTGTTAGTGAGACTAAAATTTAAAAAAAAAGGTTGTCGTAGTTTCAAATATCTACGTTTCAAGACTCGATCTTAGAGGGGGCTACTATGTTATTTTTTATTGCAATGAATGACGAAACAAGCAAGCAGTTCGTCTGACCATAAACAATACGACAGCATATGAACAGTAGCAAAATCAAACAACACAATGAATTACAAGCAAAGCTTATATTATTATATCCCATAGTTCGTATCAGCCCATATACGTACCACTGCAGAGCACGGGCCTCCTCTACAATCGAGAGTACGATTGAGAGTAGTTAAGCCATGTAGTCCACCACGCTGGCCTAATGCGGGTTGGCGGACTTACATACCATAGATTTTTTTATAAATCGCTATGGTATGCAGGTTTCCTCACGATGTTTTCCTTCGCCGTTTTAGTGCGTGGTGATTGACTATCAATACACACATGACTCTGAAAAGTAAGAGGTGTGCCCTGGGATTCGAACCCGCGACCATCGTGAACATGTTGGCAGTCGCGTCCAGTCCGTTTACCAACAGGCCACCAGGCACTTTTCCATAGTTCCATCCCATAGTTACTTTGGTTATAATATCTTTCAATCTGAAACAACAGAGCATTTACACTGCTGTATAGATATTACCGTATCAGTATAGGACTGAACTTATAATTAGTTGCATGGAATGCAATATTGGGTATCATTATTATGCATAAATTGAAAATATTTCTTGCCAATAAAAATGACATATATTCGAAACATTTTTCAGTCATTTATTACAAGTTTTGTCATCGCTTTGGATCCTAGTACAACCAAGCGACCAGACACTCGACTCAAGCCAACAGTGTTCAGATGTCGATTAAGCACGTTAGAACGAAGTTGAACCGTGTATCTTTGTGTCTCATCTCGAGTGGATGGTACTGATTGGAGATAACTGCCCCCAATGCCCCAGTTTCTGAAGACTTCATTGTGTTGACATATTTAGACTCCTTTGAGATTAACAAATTGGTTATAGTTCGTAATATTTTCGTTGTGTGGTATTATCTCAAGATCACTGAAAATATTTTTATGACTTTTCCAGGATTTAGCTGGTGGTAGGAACACCAGTGAAAATGCAGTAGCAAAACCCAATACCTTGAATTACAAAACAACGCTTGACATTCCACTGCGCTCGCCATCTTGAGACATACAATGTTAAGTCTTAATATGTCCAGTTTTTACTCTGGCTACAATTTCCTTCAATGCGAAACATAACTGTGCAATTACACTGCTGTTTGACGGGAGAAATAGACCTACCCAAGCGGCCTCTCACGTATGAGAGACCTACCACCACTGTATTCGTTCCAAAGCTGAATAAAAATTACAATAAAATATTTCCCAACCCAAGTCCGCAGTCAGGGTGGTCTAACACCGTTCCCATTCGCACAAGTAAAATATTGTTCAAGTTGCGGGAGTCCGGATCGTGGGGCTTATTGAATTATATCCTTATCTCCGGCTATTGTGTTTAAATGCGGCCCGATGTGAGCCACGCACGTGGGCGGATAGGCGTGCCATACTTTAGGACAGGAAATTTTGGACATTAAGGAAAATTTTTGGAGAAAATTGGTAGTTAATTTGTAAATTTACTGGTGGTGTCTCATATGTGAGAAGTCGCATGAGTACGGATAATAACAGTGTCTATTTCTCCCGCCGAACAGCAGTGTAATTGGACTGTTATGTTCCGGTTTTCAGGACAATGTAGCCAGAGAAGCTACTGGAAATTTTGAGACTTAACATCTTATGCCTTATGGTGGTGGAATATGTAATTCGTGGTATATATTTTCGTTTTACTTCTGTCCATGAGCAGTCGTATCGTTTACCATCAGAGGAATGGCACGCCAGTCTTGCCATTTATTGCAATAAAAATGGTGATAAATGCTACTTAAGTTTTGGTTTGGTTCTGCCTTTCTGCGTCTGACTTATGAAAAAGACAGAGGAAATAATACCAGTTGTGGTAGAGGGTTAATTATTTTATCTAAGACAATGATTTAATACAAAGGAGCTAAGAGGAAAATAAAGAATTGTCGGTTCGTGATGCTGGGTGCGTTTCTTGCGCCGTTTTTCTCACGGCTAAAACAATTTATGTAGTTGTGGTAGGTTTGTTTTTAATTAACTATTCAAAAAACTTTGTGAAAAACTATTAAAATAATATATATTTAAATGAACTAGTGGTCTCCCAGGGGTCGAAATTCGACCAAATCAAGAAGAGATTTTTTTTTACCCGTATGATGATATTATTCTGATAATTCGTGCACATTTAATTTTTTTTTTTATTGCATTGAATGGCGAGACGAGCATGCCGTTCGCCTGATGGTAAGCGATGCGACCGCTCATGAACAGTAGCAAAACCAAACAACACCTTGAATTACAAAACAATGCTTGGCATTCCACTGCGCTCGCCATCCTGAGACACAAGATGTTAAGTCTCAATATGTCCAGTAGTTACTCTGGCTACAATGTCCTTCAATCCGAAACACAACAGTGCATTTAAACTGCTGTTTGATGGGAGAAATAGACATTGCGGTGGTACCCACCCAGGCAGCCTCTCACATATGAGAGACCTACCATCAGTAAAAAAAGTTAAATGTACGTATCTCTCAAAATCACTTGTTTATCCTGAAGTATATGCAATTACTGAAATCGTAGATTACAATAATTGCTTTGAACCAGCAATAGCAAATTATATATATGTTGTTATTGCAGATTGCTGCTACAGATCTTTCTTTATGCATATAATGATAGTCCGTGTACATTTAAATGTATCTTACTACTACACAATTTGTATAAGCGCTGAGTATTTCACGTAGTATACGTCAAATAAAACTTTTCTGTTTGACATGTCAACTATGTCTATAAAAACAAAAAAAAAACAATTTGACCAAAGAGTATGTACAAATACTTGTGTATGCGTGTGTCAAATGCATGTTGGTTTGTGTAATGTTTTATTTATTGATATAATGTACTTTTTATGCATTATTATTAAAATCTGTTTTTTATATTAAATGAGGCAAATAAAACTTTTTGTTTGATACGTCTATGTCAGAAGAACAAAATGAAAAATAAAAGATACAATTTGACAACAGAGCATGTATGCGTGTACAAATACTTGTGTAGGTATGTGTGTGTGAAATGCATGGTAGTGTGTGTAATGTTTTATTTTTTGATTTATTGACTTTACAAGCATTATTATTGAAAAATATTAGCGTTCTGTACTTCTCCTACATATAAACTATAAGAGTGCCAAATTTTATGCTCCTGCGTCCGCGCAATTTTCGTAAAAAGGGGTCCAAAGTTTTTGCATCATGTATTAATATATAGATTACCTGTTGGATAGAAGCTAACTGTTTTTCTTGCAAGTCTTTATATTGGTGCCTATTAGTAAGATTTATTTTTATTTGTTTGGGAAACAACATAATATAAAATATTTAAATTATTAAGAAAAAGCATCTTAACAATGGGGCCGAAAATATACAATAAAATACCACATAGCTTCAAAAGCCTCCCTACAAAGTTGTTCAAAAATAAACTAACAGCATTCTTAATAGATAAGTGTTATTACTCTTTAAATGAATTTTTAAGTGGTGAATGTTTTTGATGATGTAATAATATATACATATATACAATTACCTGACGAATAACTTGTAATGTAATTTATAGAATATGGATTTGTTATTTTGAATAATTATTGACCATTTTTATGTTTGTCACTGTCAGCTTGTTGAATATTTAATTGTAAAATATATATATATATATATACTTTTATAATCATACTTGTATGCCAATTGAGGCGGAGCATAGAGCACTTAATTTAATATTATTCCAACTATGTAATACCTATGTATCACAAGAAAATAAATGATTGATTGATTGATTGAAATAAAATTAACAACAAATAGAATAACATAAGCCGAAACAGTTTCCACAGATTACAATAACATATTATATAGAAAGAGCTATTGCATATACATACACAGAAATAATAATATTCTATCAGATAAATACCTACGCAGGTTCTATAAAAGGCAGTATAGACTTTGACGTGCCACACGTGAAAACAAACTTATGCAACTTAATTTAACAAGCAGATTTTGTTCCCTAACTTTACCGCTAATAGCTGGAAATTTTCCGAAAAATCCACTGAAAATTCCATAGCATGGCAATCCTAGTCATAAGGCTCACCTTTATTAATTTATGGGGGGTTCAAAAGTCCCCTCTGTAGTTCATGCCATTAAGTCCCATATAGGCTCGTATGAAGTTGGAACGTTGAAAATTATTGCACGTTGGTCTTTGGATCCCTTTGTTCTTCGAGTAACATTTGGGTAAGGTTCAAGATTGTGATGGGAAATGAGATTGTTGTTAGTAGGTCAAGGATTTAGGTAACGATGTAATATGAACAAAAAATATTAGGCTTAGTTAATTATGTTTTAATATTGTATTTAAGGTGCTGTAATAAATTCATAGTCTTCGTAGCTCAGTTGGAATGACGCTGGCTGTGAAACGAAAGGCCGTGGGTTCGATCCCAGCACTGAGATCAATGTGTGTTTGATCCACTGATATTTGTTCCGGGTCTGAGTGATTGTGAGACCGAAAAGTCCCTCTTAGTTTTTGATTCCCACGACACAAGACTCGATCTTAGTGCAGAGTCAGCACTATTCGTGTGACTGTTGTGATATTCGCGTTATATATTTTTCTAAAAATTATCAGCCTTGAGTCAGGAATTTGTGCCCATATGGCGATAGGCTTTCCTCCTACTACATCGTGGGGTGGAAAATATAAGTCGAAACGTGAGTGTCCTAGTTACACCTCTGCCTACCCATTCTGGGAAAAGGAAGTGAATTAGTGTGCGTATGTATAAATGTCTTATATGAGTTGCCTGTAATTCAAACTTGATTGTGAACGGTTCACTTACAATCATATTAAGATGTTGAAGGTACATTCAACTCCAAGAAATGTGGGCGGCACTTCATCTCTACCTACTGGTTCGTCGGTATAAACGTATATTGAGAAACAATTTGAATTCCAATCAAGACCAACTGAACTCCGTAACAAGAGACACGCCACGATAATTCACAAAATTAGCTCAATTTAATTAATTGAAGAAACCGCAAATTCCTTCGCTTCGATAACTTGAAGAACCAATAAATTCGTCAGATACTTACCTAACAGGCGCCACCGCAGTGTTGGAAACTTCAAACTGGTTGGCAGGGGGGGGGGTTATTCAACGTAAGGCATATGTAAAACTAAATACATACAAATACAAATAGTTTTATTTTGCATACTTTACAATTTGTAAACTTTTTAATAGTAAAATAACTTGAATGCGTTCGTTTTAAATTCATATTTTTTGTAATGCAAAACTGTACGAATGTGCCTAAAAACTTTGAATTTTCCAATCCTATATCATACGTCCTTACGTAACCTTAGACTAAGTTTGGAGTGAATGACAAGTTTCATAGAGAATAGTATTGATTTTAGAAGTGAAAAACTTCTATATTGCACATGATATCGAACGTTCGAATGTTGGAAATTCGTGTCGGAGGATAGAGTAACCCCCAGGTTTGTATAGACATGCTTTGATATTATATCCATCCTTTGACGTCCTGTAATTTGCTATACCATATGGACGACCTAGTAAAATCGCAGAAAATCATTAGGAGAGATAACTGTTCAGCAGTGGACTTTCTTGTGGCTAATGATGATGATGATAATACCATACCCAAAGTCAGTCTTGACAAACAAAAACAAAAAAAAAAGAAACAATAATTTATATGTTACAATTACCGCATTAAAACTGACGATTAAGGAGGTCTATGACCTAACCCCTTAATCGATCTCTTGATTGTTGAGGAGGTACGTGCCCTGCAGTAGGACATTTATAAATTGGTTGGTATGATAGTATACAAATTAAACTTAAAAATTCGCCGGTATACTTCAAAATATTTTCCTAAAGTCCTTCTGCAACGAAATTTTCGTGGTACAACATAGACTGGAGCTCGCTTCTTGACACAGATTGTGTTGACACTAAGTTGCATATTTTTAACAGCAAGTTGACTGAACTTTTTGATAGACATGCACCTGTTAGGCCAGTTAAACTTAAACGTTTACCATCACCTTGGCTTACTAACGACATCAAAGAGTTACTCTCAAAAAAAGCATCAGCCAAAAATAGATATAATCGTCGTCCTAGCGAGTCTAACTGGATAAAATATGTAGCTATCCGGAATCACTGCAGTAAGGTGTGTAGAAATGCACAACGCCGATACATTCACAACTCAGTCGAAAACGGTGATCCAGCCAAAGTCTGGAAATTTCTAAAAACACTGGGAGTGGGTAAATCACAACGAGATTCTATTCCTAAATCCATAGATTTAAATTCCTTAAACCTTCATTTTTCTTCCTTGTCCTACTTTGATAGGACAACTAAAGATAAAACTATTAAGTATCTTTCCACCCTTCAGCCTCCCGTTTGTTCTACCTTTATCTTTCATCAATTTGCCAGTTGTGATGTTAAGAAGACCATCAATCTTTTGTCATCGAACGCTATGGGTAGCGACTGTATTAGCCGCAACATGATTCTCCCTGTCTTAGACGAAACCCTTCGTATCATTTCCCACATTCTAAACCACTCCATCTCCACTGGGATTTTTCCCACTGCTTGGAAAGAAGCTCATATTATCCCGATTCCCAAAAAATCCAATGCCTCTCTACTTTCTGAGTTTCGTCCTATTTCCATACTTCCTTTCCTCTCCAAAGTCCTAGAACGTTTGATCCATACCCAAATCAATTATTTCCTTTCCAGGCATAACCTTCTAAATCCTCTCCAATCTGGGTTTCGTCCTGGACATAGTACGACTACCATTTTGACCCACATCACGGATGGCATCAGATCAGGCATGGAAGGAGGCAAGCTGACTGTGCTAGCTCTGCTGGACTTCAGCAATGCCTTTAATACTGTCGACTATGAAGTATTACTTACCATGTTCCGTTCTCTTAACATATCTCCAATGGCAGTTAATTGGTTTCGTAGTTACCTGTATGGACGCCGGCAACGCATCCGTGTGGAGGAAAACTTTTCCTCCTGGTGCCCCGTATCTGCTGGCGTACCACAGGGCGGCGTGTTATCTCCTCTTCTCTTCGCTATCTTTATTAACTCCATAACCAATCTCATTCGTTCTTCCTACCACCTCTACGCTGATGATCTCCAGATTTATACTCAAACTCCGTTAGACAAGATGACTGATGCAATTGTTAAAATCAATACAGACATTCAACACATCTGTAATTGGAGTATAGCTCATGGTTTAAAGATTAACCCCTCTAAAACCCAAGTCATTGTTGTTGGTAGCCCCAAGATGATCTCGAGGCTTGACTTGTCCCAATTACCTAGTGTCTATTGTGAAGGTGTCAAAATTCCTTTCAGTGACTCCGTCCGCAATCTGGGCATACACATAGACAAATCTTTCACCTGGGGTCCACAGCTCTCGGATATTAGCTGGAAGCTGTTTGCTTCCGCAAGGTCCTTGCGAAGGCTACGCAACTTTCTACCCGTTACCACGAAGATTACGCTTGCGCAAACCCTCCTTCTCCCCATCCTTAACTATGCCGATGTCAGCTATCTAGATCTCACCGAGGACCAACTAAATAAACTTGAGCGTCTTCAAAATTTCTGCATAAGATTCATATTTGGTCTTCGCAAATATGACCATGTTTCTGAGTTTCGTGCTAAGCTCAAGTGGTTACCCATTCGGCTTCGTCGGAATACTCACATTCTCTCTCTTTTTATAATATTTTGTTTAGTCCTCTCACCCCATCTTATCTTAAAGAACGATTCATTTTTCTTCATGACTCCCATTCGAGATCCTTGAGGTCGTCTGAGAATCTTAAATGAGAATGCCTGTGCATACCACGACAGCCATGGATAATTATTTTACTGTCAAAGCAGTTCGATTGTGGAACGCGCTTCCTGTTGTGGTGAGACAGGCGCAAACGCTGTCGTCATTTAAAAAACTGATTAAAGAGCACTACCTTTCCCTTTAAGCAGACTTCACTATTACTTCCTTTCATTAAATCATTTGGAAATTGTAGTATATTATAATTTATGTATGATTTTGTATTATTTATTTTTATGTATGTATGTTTATATGTATATATACGGATATGTATATGTGTATCAGTAGTTATGTTTAATTAGTATTATTTAGCTTTAAGTAATTCTTTATTTGTTACACTGCCCTCTCTCCCTCTCCTTCATTTAAATCCATCCCATGGTTGTCTGTAAGATATTGCTGTTGAGCGATAAGACCGCCATTTGTACTCTTTGTTATTATTATTTCTGTTAAGTTATGTTGTTGTTAAGTTTGTGTACAATAAAGATTTAAATAAATAAATAAATATTTTCTTAATTCATAATCGTTCATCAGAAAATTAACGTTAATAATCGTTCTTCAGAAACTAGCGACCCTGTCCGCTCCACCCGGGTGTAGATACATTTTTTTGAAAATGTGACATCGCCTATGTTCATCAGGGATACTGTAGAATTCTAGTAGTGAGAGAGTTTTTCAAATCGGTCCTGTAGTTTCAGAGCCTATTCAATACAAACAAACAATAAAATATTTCCTCTTTATAATATTAGTATATATGTATATAGCATAGTGCCAACAATTCTAACTAAATGGTCTAAGTAAATATAGTTGAAATGTTCCCCACATGACGTAAGCACGTGTTAGTAACACACAAATAGTAGTATTAAGATATTCAGAAACTTAAGACACTTTGACATGAGACCGACCACAATTTGCGCGGAATAATATTTGGACATAGTTTTGCTCAAGTTGGTTGTTGAAAAAATGAGGCTATTTATGTAATATTATCTTAAATATTATGTTAATCATAAGATAATTCTAGAATAAATTGTTATAATATGATTGCGAAATTATATTTCAAAATTTGACTTGGTATAATTCGAACTAAGATCGAGTCTTGTGTCGTGAATTATTGGACTTTCGGTCTCTCGTAGTTTCTGACCAAGACCAAAAACGAATATCTGTGAATTACACGAATATGTGAATAAAATATTTGTCATATTTATCTAAGAGTGGGGATTGAACCCGCAGCCTCACGGTTCATAGCCAGCATTTGACCAACTGCACCTCGAAGTCTGTCCATAATTAATTAATTTACTTAAGCAACTGTAGTATACTGTTAGCGCAATGTAGTTCCATGAATGAAAAAGTGTCATATTGGAATACTGAAAAGTTTTAAGTAGATGTTTTTGAAGTGAAAACTTCTTTAGCGGCGTTGAGCACTTTTTCTGTAATGGGTATAAAATCTTAAACTCGCGTCAGGACACGTGACCTGATCGTAAAACGAAAAGCGTAAGACGGATGGAGAGTAGACAGCTGTCAGTTAGCTGTCAGTTTATAAAGCTTTGATGAATTGCCAATGATTTTGAGTGGAGATTTCAACATAAACTTCGCAGACGATAAAAATCAACTATTAATTGAATTTTTAAATAATGAATTTGGTTTAACTATGTCGAATGATCGCAATCTTAGCACAACGAAATACAAAACTACTATTGATGCGGTCTTTATTAGACATTTAAATAGGTTCGAATCAAAACTGTTCGTTTCTTACTTCAGCTACCATAAACCTATCGTATCAGTTTTAGAGATTGGCGATGATAGTTCTGGTAATGATGATGGTGAAAAAGTCGTTGAAATTATGGATGAAAGTTGATTTTTCGGAGAGATAAACTTTTTAATGTAAAATAATTGTAATAGTTTTAAAGTGTTAAATTTTTAATGTAATATAAATTGTCATGTTTGTGTACGATAGCGCAATAAATGAATATTGTATTCTACCACATAAATGATAGTACTTTTATACTGATAAAGCAATTGGTGCAAAATTATTCCCTAACCATTCCAAAATATCAAACATGCTCAACGTTAATAATCAAGTTTTCACTTCTGCCGGCACTCCCGGAGTGCAACCCGTCTTTTTTTTATATAAATTACTATATGTTTCAGCAATGGATATAGCAATATACCAATAAGGTTGAAATATCACTTAGTTAAATTATTTAAATTACCAAGATGTCAAACCGAAAATATTCGATCCTCTCAAGATTTTGAATTTTGCTCTGCTTGAGCATGAGTATGTTAACTCCGCATAATATTCCGGTGGTTTGATCAAAATGACTAACATTAATTTATAATATGGAAAATGTTCTATTATTCGTGAATTCAACACACATAATTATAATCCTACTCTGCGCTAAGACGTATCTTTCGTGTTGAAATATCAAAATGTTAAAAGATTACGAGTGTTTTTTCGCTCACACTAAACACATACGAAAAGTATTTGTTAATAACATGATGACGTATGGGGATTCAACGGGTGTTTTTTCCAGCTTCTGGCATATTGCACCACGATGGATGAATCCTGTCAGCAGATTAAAATCCTGACAACATCCTCGAGGTTCATCAAATTTCATTTGTCGATCTTTAATCACGCTAGTCCATTGTTTAGTGCACATTTCTCCATTAATTACAGACTGTTTTTATGCTCAAATAGCTTCGAAGACAATGAAAAGCGTACAATGGACAGCTGCCGTCAAAATTTGTGTCGGGTTTTGAACTTTTTAGACGATATTGTTGTCGGCAAAGAGCAGATTTTCCGGGCCGCCGGATGATAAATTAAAGTAACTAGTTATGTTTAAATTTCATTCGATATACCACCTTATTTGCGAATAGTAGAGTCTAGTTTACATTGTATAAATATCTAATGGTTAATGATGATAGAAGCTGTTTAGATAGCAAAACTTTAAAGTGCCTGTTTGTTAGTACACGATGTATTTAAAACTAAATTTGAAAGGTTTTGTGTTTAATGTTCGCGTATTGATTCTGATGTAATGAAAGTTGCTGGAATTGTTCAAACGATAGAGTTTGATTAAATACGATCGAAATTATTTCTCTATTATTTGTTAGTAGTTTATTCGTTCACAGTTGGCTTTCGGTAAATAAAGCCCTGTATTTAAATGGTAAGCCTTTGTTCTTTTGTATTGAATATTTTACAATATTTACGATATTTTACTGAGTTTTGGATACTAAAGATTGTTTTTTGGATAGTGGACATTGCTATTTTTTCTCTAAAATAAACGCAGGCTATGAGTGGTATAAATTTTATTTTTTGTGCGATAAAAATCTAATGTTTAGAGATCATTTAGAATGTAGATTTTTTAAACTATGGAACTTAAAGTATCTATACATAATAAATGGTTCAATCAAAGCGTTCAAAAAGTAATTATTATGCATGGAGGTAATTAAAATACTAATCACTTTCTTTTTCGGATGTAAGATTTCTCAAAAGGACAAAGGGTTCATAAATTAATTAACATCTTTGTACTGGCTCGTGTATATTAATTATTATTTTAGAAATAAAATATAACATAAATATTTTTTTCTGCCTCGGTGGCTACTACGGTACGGTTATAAAGCTGAGGTTTCGGGTTTGAATCCCGGGTTGGGCAAAGTGATATTGGATTTTTCTATTCAGTATCAGCCCAGAGTCAGGAATTTGTGCCCGATATGGCGATAGGCTCGCCACCTATCACATTGTGGGACGGAACATACAAGGCGAAATGTGGGTGTCCTCGCACCTCTGCCTACCCCTTCTGGGAACAAGGCGTGAGTTTATGTATGTATGTATGTATGTATAATTTTTTTTTATTAAAAACATAAACTTACGCCTTTTTTTCTCCAGAAGGCGTAGATGAGAGAGTAGAGGTGTTACCAAGACACCCATATTTTTCCGTATATATTCCATTCCACTATATAATATGGGCCGAGCCTATCGCTATATCGGACACAAATTCCTGACTCCGGGATGATATTGAATATAAAAATCCAATATCACTTTGCACGAACCGGAATTCGAACCCGAGACCTCAACTTTTAACCATACAACTACGCCACCGAGACAATCGAATTTAAGTTCAATAATTTTTTGTAGCGTAATATTTTCTGACCTTAACTTTTAATAGTGATTGAGATGAAATGAAATGTATATATTGGTCATGTAGGCTATTAAAGAGCTGTTATGAAAAGCCAATACACGTAGCACTTAATCTCTACGTACAAAATATTTTCTCTACTTAGTATTATTTATATTAATTTATTACTTTATTTGATTCTGTGTAAGCCCATATACGTCTCACTGCAGGGCACGGGCCTCCTCTACAATCGACAGTACGATTGAGAGTGGTTTAGCCATATACTCGTAGTCCACCACCCTGGCCTAATTGGCCACGCTTTAATTGATTAATTAATTTTAAATATTTATTTTATTTTATTCATTTATTTACAATTATTTGTATTCATTTATAATTTATTTATTCAATTTCTTATTAAAATTTTATTTAAAGTGTTAATTACTACTTTATATTAATAAATTATATAAGTTTATGGATATACAATGGAAAAGGGCTTGCGTGAGAACATTGGGGATTATTGGACAAACTCAAGTGCCGAATGAAACGCTACAACAATGCCACATCCCTTTTTTGAGAGGCTGTCAAAACGCCCGGGTAGAGACAGTCCATTTATGCTTTATTCATGCTTCTAGATACTTCGTACTGTTCGTATATATATTTTACAGCATAGCTAAAGTACGTAAAAAATACACGATGATTAAAAATTTTAAAACTACTAGAGAGATATTGAGGTCCATTTATATTTTGTATTTGATTTCCTACTGAAAAAAAAAAACTTTGGAATATGTTTAAAATAAGACTATTATAATTGTAATATAATATACAAATTAAGATTGCCTAACCACTCTCAATCGTACTCTTGTTTGTAGAGGAGGCCCGTGACCTGCAGTGGGACAGAGCAGTATAGTAAAGTTTACTCTAGTATATGTCCGTTCATAATCATCAACATCTTTGACCTTTCATACCTATTTCGGATCATCAAATCTTTGTCTCATTAATGATCTTCGCTTTCTGTAATGATTTTAGAACTATTCTAGTCCTAGAGAACTATTTTCGCCCATTATATTTCCTATACATGAGTATATAGAACCTTATTTTTCAGATAATCAAATCGTTGTCTCATTAAGGTCCTCGCTTTCTGTAATGACTTTAGAAGGCAATTTTTGCGTAGCTAATTTTGCGAATTTTATTTTCTATATCCATCAAAAACCTCACCTCTCATAGGTACAGCACTCGAGTACATCAGTCGAAGCGTATTGCCAGCTATCTGGCTCGTCTGACCGTCACGAGCGGGGGTCGTTCCCGGGCGTGACTAGCGGGGCGGGTATGACGCGCGGGAGGGGAGCGCGCGGGCGGGGATGACGAGGGGTTGCGTACCTGCGCCGGCCGGGGGCGCCTCCGTATTGATTATTCGGGGCTCTTCACTTTCACCAATGTTTTAATGCGCGCTATGAAAACGTTGTTATTGCTCCACGTTCTAGTCATATTTGAGTAATGTTAAATGTGTGGAGGGCTGTGTAAAAATGTGTATGAAATATGGAACGTTGCATAGTTTATGATGATTTGATTGGATTTATGAAAATGTTATCTTAGTTTGAACTGGATTTTTTAAATATTTATGTTGCATTTATTTATTGGTTTTGTGTAGCAAGATGACGAATCAAATATAATGAAGATAAATGATTATGTAACATTTTAATTCTTCATATTTTAATAGACAGTCACTATAGCGCTATTGGGAAAACCACAGGCAAAACATTGATTGAGAAGTTACGGCGAGTTCTATTCTTAGAATCGAACAAATTTGCGCTATTGGGTTTTCTGACGACTTTATCGACCGTGGCTACTCAACCGCTACTTAGTGGTAAGACACTAGTAATTTCTGATACTAATCTTCCTTAATTTTAATCTTAATGCATGTGATTTTTTATTGCATATATCTGACAAACAAGTAAACGAGTTTGGATCATAGATGTATTGCTAGCCTATTAAATTGGAAGAAGAGTAGGGAGGAAAAAGAAATGGAATATTGGGCATCCGACAATCTCACTTGCCAACTCCTGTCACTTCACGTCAATTTCCTGTGAGTCAGTGGTACCGCCTCGGACGAACCTGCTCAATAATGCTGAGTCATGACTGTTAATAGCGTAGTCTATCACTTTTTAAATGTATCTGTAACAACCCATATAAGTCCCCCACTGCAGGGCAGGGCCTTCTACAATTAAGAGTGTAATCGAGGGGGGTTAGGCCATATAGCTCACCACGCTTGCCTTGTGAGGGTTGATGAACTTTATTTTTTATGTATATTTTGTAACAATTTTCTCAAATATTACGCGTACAAAATGTAGCGTTATTTTTCATCGCCTCGTGTATCATATAACTCAGGGATATCTCGGTACGTCTCGCTTTTGGAAGGAAGTGTTAATTTCCGTTCTCGTAACAACATTGCTTTACGCACTTTGTGTATATTTAAAAACGTTTTATGGAAAAATTCTTGTGATAATACATTTTTATTTTAGTGCCCTTAAGTAACAATATGAAACAGCGATATATTAAATATCTTGAAGGATGTTTTTTAGCGTCCTTCAGTATGAATAGCGACAAAATTTTGGGAAAGTTCAAGGTGGCATATTTGTATACGTCCGGATAACTTATACGTTGATGGAAAATCTGTCATAGTAATCTATGCATCTCCGTTTTGGGGTTCAGACTTTGTATATCTGCTTTGGACTGACATAATTATGTGGAGATATTTTGTTTGAATTGAATTGTAAATTACATAAACACACGCCTTGATTTCAATTCTCAGGTCGTACAGGACAATGTTAGCTTTTTTTTTATAGGCAAGTAAAAAGTGACTAAATGTATCTAAATATAAATACAGTGCAAATTGCAATGCAAATGTAGTAGCATGAGACGATTCGCTGATCAATTGTCACGTTATATACCTAAACACGCGCCTTTTTCTCAGAAGGGGTAGGCAGAGGAGCTAATTGCACATTACATCAAGGGGAGTATAGTCATTTTTCCATGTCTATATATGTAAATTAGACTTTTTTAATTGCTCCTGTGGCCAAACGAGCTAGTGGCCCGCCTGATGCTAAGCGACTGCAACTGCTCAACGATTCTAGTCCCTGCCTTAAAATAAAATAATGCTTTGCAATATATTAGATTAAGCATACTTTAGCTATGTTTTAATATTATATTTTGTATCGAAAAAATGGTTCACGATTACTGAATTTTCAACTTTGTACAATGGTCACAATGCGGCCGTGGATGAACGTCGTACTACCTTACAAGCTCCATAATATAAATTCCATCCATCCATTAACATGCTGTGGTGCTCCATAATGAACTAAAATCCAGAAATTCACTATTATAAAATGAGGAAGTGTAGCATGTGTGACCAAGAACGATCATTAAGTGGCTTACCGAGCGACGGAATTTGCTATTAAATTCTTTCTTTATTAAAAATTTTCAGCAGTACACCTAAAGAGTACTTAATTTAATCTTGAGTCTTAAGATACTAGTATATTACAATAGATTATGTTAAAAATTTTACTATTCTATAAGTGAAATGTACGAAATGCGATACGACTGCTCATGAACAGTGGAAATACCAAAGACCATGCATTACAAAGCAATGCTTGGCATTCCACTGTGCTCGCCAACCTGAGACACATTAGTTCTTCAGAAAGTCACTGGGTGCATACCGCTTTCAATAGCTCGATGTGGAGATTCTTCCGGGAGGCCTATGTTTGGTAGTGGATTTCCTGTTACTGAAGAGATAAACTGAGAGAGAGAGAGAGAGTGAGTTAAATAAATATCCCAAAAATAAACATCAAGAATCGACAACCGCCTCTCCCTAATCGATTTTCACAGTTAATGTTTTAATTAAGAACAGGGAGCGTTTCGGGTCCAAAATTGAAGACTTAACCGCGAGTAAATGAGTTTCAGGGACAATAATAAGTTAAAAAAAACTGCTCAATCTAATATAGCGAGCGGGCCACTCGCGACGAGCGCGCGTGACTTGTGTTTATATGTCCTGGGTTCTGTGGGTCGGATATTAAAACCCACGGTATGTTTTGTCTGTTCGGACGTGACGTCAACGCTGTGTTGGATTAAGAAATAATTTGGTGCGAATTGCTGGAAAAACTGTCTTATATAAGTTGAGAAATTATAGGGATTGTAGTTTGACTAGAAATATCATAGTTTGTAAAATCTACTATAATTTTATTGCTTTAATGCTATATTATATTCATGATTAAAATCTGAAGAAGCTATCAGTAACAAAAATAATTTGCTTGATAAGACTTACATACACTGTACTAAGCTTTGTCAGAACTTCACAAATCCTACACATACTACCACATTGATGAGATTTTTTAAATTTAGAACCACACGGAACCCTCCACCCATCCTTAGTATCGCTCACTTGACAATTTATTTTATAAAGTAGTGACGTATTCTATACAGGCGCGCGACTTAGGAAGATCTAAGGGCGAATAATAAAGGTGATTTAATGGCGCGGAGGGCGGCCGAGGTTTTAAACGACTCACCCCGTGCCCTTTTCATAAACTGAATGATAATAAAAGAGCTTCTTTGTAAAGATACGAGATGGCGAGATTTCCAAGTTTGTTGGTTGTAAATACAAATAAGTATTTTTTGCAGGTGATGTTTTTGGAAGCAATTAGCGGAAACATGTGAGAAATAACATTTTAATGACTTAAGTTAGTCGCGTTTCTGGTTAGGCCTGTGTATACCGGGTATCTCAAGACTGCTACCGAAAACGAAGCCGGGTGGTAGTTTTAGTGGCTACAAACACAATGCAACTAAAAATTTCGCCTAGAAACGCGACAACTATTTTTTATGATTTTTTAAACATCGTCATTTTTGGGTGGTAAATTCTTAGTTTTTGCTAAAATAATAATTTAAACACTTTTATACCTTAGATTAGTTATAAATAAAAGGGTATACACTATTATTTTAGGAAAAAATGTATTTACCACCCAAATATGGCCATAGGAAAAAAATAACAAAAAAAAAATCGTCGCTTTTTTTTGCAACTTTTTCTGTTGCATTGTGTCTGAAGTAGCTTAAACTACCACCCGGCTTCGTTTTCGGTAGCAGTCTTGATATACCCTGTATACATTTGTAATGATCACAACTACTTCAGTGGCGCACTGTACTACGACACGATTACAAAGTTGACGTCTCGGGTTTGAATCCTGGGTCGGGCAAAGTGATATTGGACTTTTCTATTAATCAGGCCGGAGTCAGGAATTTGTGCTCGATATCGCGAAACGATCACCATATAATCAAATCGTGTGACGGAGCACAGGAAAAGTATGTCGTAATTCCTAATACCCACGACACAAGACAACTCGATCTTAGTATTTGTATGTGACTTTTGGGTGTATTTAATATTATTATTATTATACAAAAAATATTTTTTTCAAGAGAGCGTGGGTGACGGAATACCAAAAATATTCAAAGGAGTCACTAGTCCGATTTAGTTGAAACCAAATCTGCATACCTACTTTGATTATTGAATTAAAAATCAGAGGATTAAAAACAATATTCTGTTTAATTATCTACACCTTTCGATAGTTCTTAATAAGGATAAAATTCTGAAAAGTATAATAATTACATACAGACAATGTAATGTACAGATACCCCGGTCCTTTTTCATTACTTTAGCACTAAAAGCGTGCGTCCGAATAGTCAATATTAGTACGATTCGTGCGGTGCAGTAAATCCAATCATTTACTTATACTCTCGGAGACGTTACATGGACTGGCCCATTACTGGTAAAAGGTACTTGTGTGCCGAGACCAAGCATGCCCCTTTGTCGTATAAGACTTGGCGTGAGAAGGGAAGGTACGGTAGGGCAAGTTTGGTTTAATTTTGGTGAATTGTGAACCAAACTTAGAAGAATTGATTAATAAAATTGATAATGTATGGTCATTTAGATGAGTTCTATTTGATATAGAAATATTATGCGTTTTGATTTATTTCTGAGTTTATGTGTAATGCAATATATCAACAAATCTGCTGTTCTGGCTCGCATACAATTTATTTTATAAAGTGATCATCATATTTTACTGGGATTCTTTCTCGGCAATTTATTTTTCAAAGCTATGATTTTGTGGATATTCGCATTTAAGCTTGTGCTACTGCTTAGCAAAGACTTTCGTATACTGTTCTCACTCGTTTGCTCGCTTGAAAAATCCTTTCATTTCCAATGGATATGGACTTCGTTTTATTTCTGTTCCTCAGTTCTATCATATGGACGGAAGCAAGTAGAAGTTAACATACTGTATTTCAGTATACTACACAAATAAAAGGACGACTTTTTGTGATACGTCGCCCCACGCGGCCGTGACCCCTCGACGCAGCCCTTATTGGATAGATACGCCGGTCAGTATTGTCTCAACCTTATTACGTACAATTGAACACGCCGCGCTTAAGTAACGCGCAATCTTTGGGCTGAGTGGGGCCGTATTAGAAACTAGAGTTTGATGTGATTGGCTTTTGTGGTAGTATAAAGGATGTATGTATATATATATACATGAAGACTGTCATATATACAGGGTATATCAAGACTGCTACCGAAAACGAAGCCGGGTGGTAGTTTAAGCGACTTCAGACACAATGCAACAGAAAAAGTGGCAATAAAAAGCGACAATTTTTTTTTGTTATTTTTTTTCTATGGCCATATTTGGGTTGTAAATACGTTTTTTCCTTTAATAATAGTGTATACCCTTTAATTATAAATATTCTAAGGTATAAAAGAGTTTAAATTATTATTTTAGCAAAAACTAAGGATTTACCACCCAAAAATGACGATATTTAAAAAATCATAAAAAATAATTGTCGCGTTTCTATGCGAAATTTTTAATTGCATTGTGTTTGTAGCCACTAAAACTACCACCCGGCTTCGTTTTCGGTAGCAGTCTTGAGATACCCGGTATATATATATGACAGTCTTCATGGCGCAGTGGGTTAGACACCAAAAAGTGTCTCGTGGATTCTGATACCCATGACACGAGATTCGATCTTATTGTGGAGTCAGAACTATATATGCCACTGTTGCGTATATTAAACTATTGATATGTGGTTTGAAAATTGATTGCCTAAGTTTAATGAGAAGGCCAGAGTTCAATGTTTCTTTAACATTCAAATAGCTGGGTGCCGAATTATAATTTCATGTGACTCTTAAAAAACTGAGAGTTATATCAACAATGTTAGAGTTTACATCATCATTCAGCTATCATATTAATATAAAGATATAAGATAACATAAGATAAGATAAGATAAGATAAGATAAGATAAGATAAGATAAGATAAGATAAGATAAGATAAGATAAGATAAGATAAGATAAGATAAGATAAGATAAGATAAGATAAGATAAGATAAGATAAGATAAGATAAGATAAGATAAGATAAGATAAGATAAGATAAGATAAGATAAGATAAGATAAGATAAGATAAGATAAGATAAGATAAGATAAGATAAGATAAGATAAGATAAGATAAGATAAAATAAGATAAGATAAGATAAGATAATAATATAAAATAAGATTATCATAGTAATTTAAAGATTATGTCTCAAACTAACAAGTGCTGCTAAGAACTAGGAAAAAATAATGAAGAAATACGATTTTTTAATTAAAAATAATTGCTGCCTGAATTCAGACTGATCAATGCAGTGTGATATTATCATAAAAATGCATTCATCAACTAAGATTCGAACCCCGCACGCCCTAGTGTTTATTTCTTCCACCATTAGGGTCAAACCCTTTAAAAAGGGGGGATATTTGAATAGCCAGTACTCTTTCCTAATGAGGTTTTGTGTAAACCGTTTTTTTAATTGCTCTGTAGATTTTCTGTGAAGGTGATCTTGTACAACAGTGTTCTATTGAATGGATCCGGTACGAGTAAATGTTCAACTGATAATGAGTGCTTAACACCACTTATAGCATCTACGGCTCTTTAAATAACAGACGATAGAAATGAAGGGTAATTGGGTCTTTTTATTAGCCATGTGGGCAATTAAACTGCTCAAGTTGCCAAGTCAATTCTCTTAATCTCTGTTTACGAAACATTTGGTGTAAAATTAGTTGTATTAAATTTACTTGTTTTTCGGTATTCTTATACGAAAATATTTGTTAAATAAATACTTATTAGTACGTCACTGAACATACATAGGAAAAATTAAACAAATGCCGAACGAAACACAATAGCAAAGCTGTACCCACGCGTCATTTTTCTCTAAGACAGTAGTATCACTAATGTAACTTTCAAAAGTTCTTAATTCACTATAGTTTATATCGAACTCGCAATCATTTATTAATCTTCCATATCTCCAAAACTGTCATACAACTAATACAGTCATAAATTATTCAATTTCTCAATTAAAACGTAACAGACTCAACCGTTTAATACGAACCGAGGTCGATCCGACCGGACTTTATTAACGCAACCTTATCTAGATCTTGTTAGCGTGCCTAATAAATAACGCGAAATTTAATTAAAACCGTTTAATACGAGAGGCAATTTGAATTTATAACAACACTACAATGTTGGAGTGTTTGTTGCAGGACCGCATTAAATGAAGTGAAAATTTCAAGCGTGTACCAAAGCCCCCTATGTGGAAGTGACTATATAAATGCCTTTAATGCTCGTATTTTTTTAAATAAAGCTAATTTTATAAAATATACTAATTATCTTTCTGGTAACTTTTCTTTGATTAAAAAGATTTAAATTTGTGACGACTACAATTTTTCTCCTTTGAGGGTGGCCTATGTCCAGCAGTAAGCTACCTATGGCTGGAAAGAAAGTGACAGTTAGAGAGTGAGAGAGAAAGAAAGCCTTTTAAGGGTGCTACCATAATCTTCAGCATATAAAGAGATATGTTTTTAGTCGTGGACATAAATCACCCTGAAAATGAGTATTTTAAGGCACTTCGAAATTTAGCCTTCATCACACCTGGTATTTAACTAACTTTTAATTAGCCTCCCCTTTATGACCCACGATTCGACACTGGTTGTTAGATCGCACCCCCTACCACTGGCTTCAAAAGCTTGCTAATCCTATTAGTAGCATTGTGAGCGAATCGTCTAATGCGTCTAATATTGCTGCTAAGGTTATTAACGGTTCGGTTGAGAGCCCTTAAAACCCGCCAATGTATTTAAATAAGTGATAATTTGTAGTTTACCTGTTAACTGTATATTTAGTTGAGTAAAATGTTGATTTTTTTTATTACATTGAAGAGACGAGCATTCCATTTGCCTGATGATAAACGATACGATAGCTCATGAATAGTAGCAAAACCAAACAACACCTTGAATTACAAAGCAATGCTTGGTATTTCACTGCGCTTGCCATCCTGAGATATAAGATTTTAAGTCTCAATATATCTAGTAGTTACTCTGGCTACAATGTCATTCAAACCGGAACAAAACAGTGCATTTACACTACTATTTGGCGAGAGAAATAGACATTGCAATGGTACATAATATGCTTATTTGACAGGTACAAACACTACAGCTGGTGGCATAATGTCACCCTACATAACCTCATGGATACAGGATTTAAAAAATAAACATTGTTGAATTTACCATATAATGCTCCCAGAGGTGATAATATTTTACCTGAATACTTAATTTCGGTGTTTTAGTACTATAAATAATGTAAAAGTCATGTAAGTTGAAATAAACAGTAGTAATTATGTTAAATTACAAGCTTATGACTATTGCCCGTCTGCTAACGACCTGAGTTTAAACAAAAGGGTCATGATAAAACGGAGCGTTGTGTTATAAACTTCTGCCTATATTTTCATTCTGTCTTCTTTATTATATTTATCCATATCTCACATCATCTCGCAAAAATATTTATCTTTTGATTCTACTATATTATCCTGTACTCGAATACTTTATATATATATATTTATCTATATATAAAGATAAAGTAAAGAAAACACATTCAATTGACAGTCAATATACGCCACCATCAAACTAAACAGGTCTTTTTAGTTTGACTTAGTTTTAATGAAATGTTTTACTTTACGAGTATTCATGATATTTAAAACACCATCAAACTATACAGGACTTTTCAGTTTGACTTAGTTTTCAAATAAATGTAATACTTCAAGAGTAATTCTTACAATATAAAATTAATAATTATGATATTTACCCACTACAATATAAAAAACATGAAAACAAAGGCACAGAATGCTACAATTTTGTGGAACATTGCTGCTGGCAGATTTTATATGAAAGACGTACTTAAAACAAAACATTGACCGTACTACACGGAATTATTTGCCTCATGGCTATTCTCATACAAAAACATGTGCCGTGTCCTGAAAATGGACACAAAAAAAGAAAAAAAAAAGAAAAATTACGCACACACACACACAAAGCCTGATGCGAAAATAGCAAACAAATACGCTTCATTCAACTTACAAGCCTGTTTTAAAATGTCATGTCAAAATAAAGAACACAGGAGGTAGAAATGTACGGATGTTTTTCAAGAAAACCGGGTTTTTTTTATTAAACGCTCCCCGCTCAGGGGGTGCGTGAGGCAGCGAGGGGAGGGCCGGGTGATGAGAGCGTTCGTGGAATAACTAGCGTGCCGACCGATCGGCGGCGTGGAAAACGCTCCGGCAAATACAAAATATAATAACTTTAATAAATAACGGGGAATATTGAAATTATTCGCAAAATTTGTTCCTATGTATTGCACGGCGATGGAATAGATGAAATTTTTATTAGCTATTGTCGTTTGTTTGTCATTTTTGGTATGCGATGATTATAATTTTTGAATTTCGGGTGAATGTCTTGTTTTCGAAGGGAAATTTTATGAACGTTTTTCAACAGGTAAATTAAATTTATTGTAAATATTTGAACAGATTCTTCACTATCGTCTTTGTAGCAAATTGTCGTTGCTACATTTATTTTAAATTTAATTCTTCTTCTACAATACATTATTATACGAGACGACACAGGACTATTTTTGAAGTGACATAAAATTATTAGACTTTTTATTTTCGAGCGCCCAGTGTCTAAACAATCATAGTGGATTTTCCCGATTCTGAGAAGTTCATTAAAACCGCCATCGTTAACATTTGCAATCAACACAAATACTTTTATGTCACACAATGAAATACCATGAATTACACTACAAAATCAAATTATAATTTATCACAATCTTAACACCTGTGTCACGTCGTCGATCGAACCAACCTCATAAAACATATTTCTTATTTCTTTCCGTGATGTGTCAATTTGTATCGGCTTCGTGAGTGTCGGTTAAGGGGTGTTTCCGAATCAATCGCACATGCAGCGATCACAAACATCCCTCCCCCCCCAGCCCGCACCGCCTTCACCCGGCACCCCTCGTCCCTTTCTTTGTCTTATTACAAACACGCTAATTCGCGCTAACTTGTACGTGGATTCGTTTTGTTGTTCGGTGTGAGTTAGGAGATGTTAGAGTTTAATTCGATATTTATTATAATATAATATTTCGATATGGCAATAAGTTTGGTGAAAGTGGATGTCACTAAGATATTAGATGTACCGCTTTATACCCAATAATTACTATGGACAAGTTACTGCATGTGAAATTAATATTTTTTACCCGCATCTTTTATGGAAAGGCAAATATATCGATTTTATCATCTTTATACATTTTAAGTAAGGCAATTAGCAGATACACCGAACCAACTACCACCCAGTACTACGTTTTTCTTACTACGCTTAGTACAAATGTAAAGAAGTAAATAATAGTTTCAAAAACTAATAACACGCTTTAGTAAAATGCCCAACTAAAAAGCAATAATAATTAATAATGAGTATAACATTAGAAAATGGTGCGAAATAGATTCATTGTTTAGTTAAAATGTTAGTGTTCTTAAGAAAAAGTGAATTATAACAATTTAAAAAGTCACTCTATTTTCTAATTTCCCCGCTATAATCTTATGCCTTATCCCGCACATCACACAGCGAGCTCGCGAAGGCCCGAGGTGCCGAACCGCTCCTCGAGACGTCTGCGCGCCTCTATAGCTTATTTATAAGAAACACGTGGCTTCACGACAATTGCACTCTCATTAGTCTCTTCTGTATCGTGATTGTAAGGTTTGTGGATGGTGAGTGGAATATTAAGCGTAAAAATTATTTATTTGGATGTTGTCCATAATTATTTCAAGGTCTGAGAATGGTCTTGCTGAGATATCGATACTATAAGGTGTGTCCCAAACTAAGAATTTTGCAGGCATACGTACACTCATATTTAACAAAGTAATTCTGTCCCACTGCAGGGCACGGGCCTACTCTACAATCGAGAATACGATTGAGAGTGGTTAGGCCATATAGTCCACCACGCTGGCCTAGTGCGGGTTGTTGGACTTACATACCATAGAAATTCTTATAAATCGCTATGGTATGCAGGTTTCCTCACGATGTTTTCCTTCACCGTTTTAGTGCGTGGTGATTGATTATCAATACACACATGACTCCGAAAAGTCAGAGGTGTGCCCTGGGATTCGAACCCGCGACCACCGTGAACATGTGGGCAGCCGCGTCTAGTCCGTTTACTAACAGGCCACCACACACATTGTACAAAACAATATAAGAATAATTTTACTTATGATATTTATGTAACATGATATTAAAAATAAACTGTGTAAAAAAAGACACATGTACCCATTTTTATAAATTAACTACATCGAATGAACTCCACCCGTCACCTGCCATTTTAATAAAATACAAAATGGCTGCACAAAAATACACCTCGCAAATAAAACGGACCACGCGTAAACAAGCCAAAATTAATTTCGATTCGTGACGGCTCTGGCGAGAAATTTAATAAAAACATCACCTGCGCTTTCACGTATTTAGCGGACGCGGGGCCGGATTAAGGGGTCGCGCGACCCGCCACGACCCCCCGCGACCCACGGCGGTCAACGCGGTCGTTCCACCTCAAAACGCCAGACGCCTCAATACAAGGGCGTTTGGTTTTATTTTAATTTTACGTTGATTAGGGACCTTTCTCGTCGCCGATAATAAAAAGCGCACGACATAATTAGTATGGGACTATGTTATTTCTTTATTCCATTAATTATATCTGTGTTTAGAAAAATGCGGATTATGTGAAAGGACTTAATTAGCCGCCCAGACGTGTATGATTTGTTTATTCTCTAATTGAATTATATTTGAACCATGTTTCGGTTGGATTTAATCGGCATGAATATTTGCTTTGATGTTCTTCTCTTTGTATTGTTATTCGTAATTGATATTGGGAGGTATTTAGTTAATAATATTCTAAATTATCTAGAAATTTACTGTAGGTAATTAATTTGAGACAAGCTTTAAAAAGTATTAATCCTTTTGAATGTCTGTATCTGAATAAAGTCGTTTATTTTTTGTAACAAGCAATTATTAATTGTTTCGGTTTTGTGATAAGTTAATACAAATATAGAGAAAGATGCCATATTAGAGAATTATGTCTACAATACTATTAATACTTTAATGATATTTCTCTTCGTTGATATTTCTTGGTAGTTGCCTTAAATTATAATATTTGTAATATGCAAAGCCAAGTCCTTAACTATACTTATTTCACCATAAACTAGGAATTTCAACTCATTTTTTTGCACCAATGCTACAAATAGCTTTTTGTGTCTTTTGGTATGGTGGATATACCTTTTAATATTGTAAAATCCTAGAAGGTGGTGGGGATTTGTTTACTTGTTTTGCTGAGTTATTAATGACTTTCATTCGTGTGTTTGCAATAAAAAAGGTGCCCAAAGTTCACTAAACCGCTGATCTTATCTAAATCCGGTCCATTTTTCGCGTTTGTATGTAGATGAAAGTGTCGGGACAACTCTGTTCCGACGCAGTCAGGGGCGCGCAACAATGCGGCTCGTTTGATAAATTGCGATATTGTTGTTGAGGTGCTGACGGCGCGGCGCGGCGCGGCCAGATACCCCCGACCCCCGCGCTGGGCCCCTCGTAGCGTCCTGCAGTCCGCCACTGTATTTGTCTGTTTAGAGCGGCCGTGATATTGTGTTGGTAATCATTGTAATCTAGTATTCCACCGGTGAATACTGTTTGTGTCAGTGCATGGACGTCAAATTGAATTGCCGACGTGTTAATCAAACAATATGTTTATTTTCGGTATTTTACTTTGTTAGTATATATTTGAGTCCCTTGAAAGCCTTTCATAAAACCTAGGATGATTTTCTGGGTTAAACGAATCTACAGCGTGATATTGACACCCCCTACAATAAATTAAACCATGTGCATCGCGTAGTAAGTTATATTGTTTGCACGCATAGAAGTTGTCGTCGAAGGAGAAAGAAAAAAAGTTGATTTTTCAAACAAATTATAAGTTAAAATAATGGCATTTAATTTAAACATCCTATAATTACACTCAGAGTGATTGTGGTCAGGGGTGCTCCTATCTAGTGGTCATGGCTTGTCCTAGAATAGGTGCTACGAGTACGCGACCTCGGCCCCCCGAGCTACAGCAGTCACTACAAACATTCCCTTCCATGACTGCAGTATCCACTCCTACAGGCCATACTCTCCTTTCCCATTATATCCTCTACTCACAAACCCTATTTCCTTTCCCCCGCTGATGATGGGCAGCAGCGTCGCCAGCGCGAGTCCCCTCCTGCGCTCGCCAACCCGCCTGCCAAGCGTGGCGAGTATTGGCAAATACCCCTCAATGGCGACACAAAAATTGACCAGGCCCCCAGTCCCCGGCAGCCCCACTATTCCTGGCGATGGAAGCAGCCATGGTTACGGTGGGGCAGGGGGTGCTAAGAATCCCCGGGTTGGCCCCGGCTACCACCCCCGACGACGACTGGCCCTGGTAACACACAACATACGCACTTTGAGGACAGACGAGAAGATTGTCGAACTGGAAGAAGAATTGAGCGGGTTACACTGGGATATTCTGGGGTTATCGGAAGTCCGAAGAATCGGGGAGGATACGATAACCCTGAAGTCTGGTAACCTGCTCTTCTACCGGGGGGACGACCAACAGTCCCGAGGAGGTGTCGGATTTCTCGTCCACAGGTCTCTCATCAACAACATCGTATCCATCGAAAGTGTGTCGAGCAGGGTAGTATACCTTATACTCAGAATATCCAAAAGATATTCGTTGAAGGTCATACAGGTATACGCGCCGACCTCGACACACCCAGATGAAGAAGTAGAGGAGATGTATGAGGACATTAGTCATACATACTTCCAAAACCTACTTCAATGTTGTTATGAGGGACTTCAACGCAAAGTTGGGCAAGAGAAGCGATGCAGAGTTGACAGTGGGGCAATTTGGACATGGGCAACGGAACCTCAGGGGTCAGAGGCTTGCCGACTTTCTGGAAAAAGAGGGACTCTTCGCGATGAACTCTTTTTTCCAGAAGCCGCCTCACAGGAAATGGACCTGGTTGAGTCCTGACGGTTTTACGAGAAATGAGATAGATTTCATCTTGACGACGAATAGACGGATGTTCAGTGATGTCCCTGTGATCAACAGGGTGAAAACCGGTAGTGATCACCGAATGGTTAGGGGCACATTGAATATCAACGTCCAATTAGAAAGGCGTCGCTTGATGAAGTCTACGCTCCGACCTACTCGCGCTCATATCAAAAACCCCGAGAGCTTTCAACTCGAGTTGACAAATCGCTTTGATTGTCTAAAAGAAAACCTTGCAGTGGACGAGTTAAACAGCGGTTTGGTAGAAGCTGTCCATACGGTGGGATCTAAGTATTTTAGACCTCGCCGTAGAGATAGACCACAAAAACTCTCGATCCACACTCTTGACCTCATGGCCGAACGTCGATCTTTAGCGCTGCAGTCTTCCGTTGACGCCGAAGCATATCGGCGGCTCAATAGACGGATCTGGAAGTCCTTGCGACACGATGTCCGTGCTTACAATACTGTGAGCATTAAGGAGACAATTGAGCGGAACGGAGGCTCCAAAGTGTTTGCAAGAGACTTGTCTATTGGGCAAAGCCAGTTGTCTAGGCTGAAGACGGAAGACGGCCGCGTGGTATCGACGAGGGAAGAGGTATTAAGGGAGATCGAGAGGTTCTACGAACAGCTTTACACCTCGGTTGCCAAACCTACTGTTAGCTCGGCCGAAGACCCGAGAGCCGAGTTAATCCGACACTTTAGCGATGATATTCCGGACATCAGCCTGTTTGAGATTGAGATGACCCTCAAACAACTTAAAAACAACAAGGCGCCAGGTGAGGACGGAATCACTTCAGAGCTTCTGAAAGCGGGCGGAACGCCGGTACTGAAGGCTCTTTAATTCCGTTCTCCTCGAGGGCTCAACGCCGGAAGCTCCTGCTCCAGCTTGGTGGTACTGTTCTTCAAAAAAGGTGATAACACTTTGCTGAAGAACTACAGGCCCATCTCGCTCCTGAGCCATGTCTATAAGTTGTTTTCAAGGGTCATCACAAATCGTCTCGAAGGCAGGTTTGATGACTTCCAGCCTCCCGAACAAGCCGGTTTCCGAAAAGGCTTTAGTACCATAGACTATATTCATACGCTACGGCAGGTTATACAAAAAACCGAGGAGTATAACTTGCCGCTTTGTTTAGCGTTTGTGGACTATGAGAAAGCCTTTGATTCGATCGAGATCTGGGCTGTGCTAGTCTCTTCAGCGGTGCCACATAGACTATCGGTACATCGAAGTGCTGAGGTGTATATACAACAACGCCACCATGTCGGTCCGAGTACAAGATCAGAGCACGAAGGCTATTCCACTACAGAGAGGCGTGAGACAGGGAGATGTCATATCTCCGAAACTCTTCACTGCCGCGCTGGAAAATGCCTTCAAGCTCTTGCAGTGGAAAGGATTCGGCATCAACATCAACGGCGAGTATATTACTCACCTTCGATTTGCCGACGATATTGTAGTCATGGCAGAATCGCTGAAAGACCTTAGCACTATGCTCGAAGACCTTAATCGAGTCTCCCAACAGGTGGGTCTTAAAATGAACATGGATAAAACGAAGATCATGTCGAATATCCATGTTGTGCCCACCCCCATTGGAGTTGGGGGCTCGACTCTCGAAGTTGTAGACGAATATGTCTATTTAGGACAAGTGGTCCGGTTAGACAGGTCCAACTTCGAGAGAGAGGTCAATCGTCGAATCCAACTCGGTTGGGCAGCGTTCGGGAAACTTCGCGACGTCTTCTCGTCCAAAATACCTCAGTGCCTAAAATCGAAAGTCTTCGATAGTTGTGTGTTACCAGTGATGACATACGGCACCGAGACGTGGCCTCTCACTGTGGGCCTCATTAAAAGGCTCAAAGTCACTCAACGAGCCATGGAGCGGGCTATGCTCGGAGTTTCCCTACGAGATCGAATCAGAGATGAGGAGATCCGTAGGAGAACCAAGGTTACCGACATAGCCCATAGGGTTGGCAAGTTGAAGTGGCAGTGGGCCGGGCACATAGCTCGTAGAACCGATGGCCGTTGGGGCCGAAAGGTTCTCGAGTGGATGCCACGTACAGGCAAGCGAAATGTCGGACGCCCGCCTACAAGGTGGACGGACGATCTGACTAAGGTCGCAGGAAGTCGCTGGATGCAGGCCGCTTCCAACAGGTCATTGTGGAGATCCTTGGGGGAGGCCTATGTTCAGCAGTGGACTTCCTGTGGCTGATATGATGATGATGATGATGATAATTACACTTATCTGATTTACAGCGTCTGCACGGAGCGGAGCGGCAACATCGCAATATTCCCGCATTTTTGAAAACAGCCGACCTGCTAGTACATGCAGCGCGGCGCTGCGATCGCGAGAACTATCTTCCCATGTCACAAATTGTTCATAGTCATCACAGAACAAATTAAATTGTTTTTGATATTCCGTGCACAGAAAAATAACTCACACGAAATTGCCGTGCAGCCTGCCTTATGCTCATGTTTGGGTTGTCACGGAAGCAATTCTAAATCCGCTCCTCTAAGTTAATTCGAATACGACGGGGAGGAACATCTTCGTGCGTCTGGGGCAACAACTGAGTACTGACCACTGTCCCTTAATCTTTGTACAGCTACACCAAATCTCTCACAATATGTTCTAAGGGCCAGGGCGGCGCGGCGTTTGATTACACTCAACATACAATAACACCACATCTGTGTATTCCACAGTACTAGAAGTATTTTATTTATTATTTATTTATTTATTTTATATCTTTATTGTACACATAAAAAAAATACAACATACAGAAGTATTCGTCATTGTATTAAGAATACGCGCAAAGTAAATTAATAACAAAGAAAACAAAATAATACTAAAAAACTTAAATCTACAAAAACTAAAATGTTAACACTAATACTTAAACTTTAATAAAAAGAACACTTAAAACACTAAAACTAACACCTACTGATAACGTACTTAATTCCAATATGTGTCTCTATCATTTAAACACTCATAATTATTCACTTACATAACACTAAATACTAATAACAACAGAATTTAAAAACTATCAAAATGGCGAGTTCTGCGCGCGCGCGTCTTTGTTTACATTACCAATTGTACCCGAGTACACCGAACACTGAGCCTTCCGCCGCCCGCGCCACCATACATTAGGATTTGCTAAAAAATGTAAGATCTCTATGGATTGATTGGATGGATTGGTTGATGCAGTAATTACGTAACTGGATTTGATAATAGTATTTAAAATGAGATACTCTGATTGGCGTAAAAAATCTTTATGTGATTGGTATTTTAAAATAAGAACCGTGATTAAGATATCTCGAAATCGATATCGATTATTTGTAGTTTAGTCGAATGTGTCAACTTTACTTTTCTAAGCAATTTTACCCGTAAGTAGTTAATTAATAAAACAATCTACAGCTGCGAATACATAGGTGTATTTTGTATAAAATTACGATTCACAAAGCTTACTTTCGAAACATTAAATATTGTCAAGTTATTGTAATTTTTCGGGATTAGTCAGATAACTTTGTGCACTTTTTTTTGTTCATGAGAAATAGCTTTAAGCTCCTCTTTCGATACCTCGGGGGGGTATCGGGGGGTCGAAAGGGGTATATCAGTATCTCTGGCCTTCCGGTTTCCAGTCAACTCACACTATAGTAAAGCTTGATTTAAATCCATATTTATAATAGTAAATAATATTGAGATAAAAAAATATCGATTAAGTGTCCTCGAATAATCTCACAACACTACTTCAAAAATGTTATAATTATACTCAATCCAAGGGCGAAAAAGGGACAGTTGCATATTATGACATAATAATAACAAGATGTATGATCTGGCAACAAGTGATTATAGTAAATGCAAAGTACAGAAGGAACATGGCGCGTTAGGATACGTTTACGTAAAATTGTTTTGGAAATGTTAAATTGAAATATTGCATGTTGGATTCAAACAATACTTAAAATTGAACGCAAACTATGTAAAAATAAAGCCGAAAGAAATTTTATTCTTGATGCATAGTTTTATTCACGTATACTTATTTGGACCGATTGTCACGTGACCGTTTTTTTTTTTTGGTGGCGTATGATTTTGATTACTATTAAAGTTTATGTATTGTGCAATTAAAATGACGTGTATGTATTTCCAATATTCAAGAAACCTTTTAATATGTATATTGGAATTTGAGAGTGCCTAGTAATTAGTGTATGTATTTGAGTAAATGCTTAGTAAAAATTACACCAGTTAATCATTATTACTTACTTATAAAATAACGACCATGTTCTAGGCTACATCAATAATAATTATTGTAGTGTAGAACATATTGAGGGATCTCTATTTCGCCAAGTTTTATGTTTGCGGGGTCAAAGTCCTTGTCAGCTGAGCGGCAAAACTACTCGTGCATGTACAGAGTGATCGAAAGTTACGAAATACAAAATCGTGGTTTTTGACAAACTATCCGGTGGATTTTTATCTAACTTGGTACAATGTTTCCTGGGGTGGTTACGAACATGTGGACGAAGTTATTTAATATATGTCAATATCATGCGGTATATGATCCAAGTATTATTTACAACGCGTCCCACGCCGATGCCATATAAAGGGGAACTACCTAAAATATTGTAGACAGATAATTTTACTGAAAGAAGACATCATTTTGATTTCGATAACAATTTGAACTGCATTTATTTTTTATAATCGCATGTCTGAACCGAGAATCGCATTCACTAAAAAAATGCCTTCATTTTAAGATACCAAATAAAAGACTCGATCATAAGGATTATTTTTCTCCATATAACAGAGCAACTCAAATTATTAAAAAAAAAACAATGAATAGACCATTTATATCAAGTGTTTCAAAATGATAGAACTCTTTTTATAAAAAGCAGGTACATCAAGTCGATTCCACCCACCTCGATACATCTCGGTTTGCGTACGATCACTGTTTTTTGCCGTGCCAGCGATTCCTCCCAATTCGCACCGGTTCATTGAATTCAACGTTATTGATCTATTTCGGCCGCGCTTCTCTATCTGTTTCAGTATATTTTCCTTTTTATATTATTCACACTGAGTGACGTCACAGCTTGCCGGTGAGAAAATTTTAATTTCAACTCTTTTGTGTTTCTGATATTTGGTTTTGATATACGCGAAATATGTTTTTGTGGTGTTTGAAATTATGTTTATCGATATGATTCTTTGCGTTTCTTTTGGATAGCGAGTAAATTACACAATGATGGAAAATCCTACTGTTGGTAGGTCTCTCATACATGTACCACCACAATGTCTATTGCTGCTTCCCAACAGCAGTGTTAATGCACTCTTGTGTTTCGGTATCAGGGACATTGTAGCCAGAGTAACTACTAGACATATTGACTCTTAACATCTTATGTCTCAGGATGGCGAGCCCAGTGGAATTATTATTTATTTATTTGTTTTATATTCCGGATTCAAGTAACTTGGTATTATATTTTTCATACACCATATGCTATGCACTGCATTTTCCATCAAATTTGCTCTAGTCTCATTGACATGTCTGTGTTTAAAATAAATCTCGATGTAAATAAGGATGTATTTTATCCACAGAAATAGTAAAAAAAAGACAGATTAAGAATTTCTAACCCAGGAAATATTAATAAGCTTCTCCCAAATATTCATAAGAACATCATTATTTTTATTGTATATTGTATATTATATAAAATAACTATTAATAACAAAATTATTATTTTGATTACTACAAATAATTCAAAAATTAATGTACCTGAATTTTCCTCTTGAACATTTCACAAGTTCCTTACACGTGTTACCTACACGCAAGCATTTGTCGGAATCTTTATAATCCGCACAAAACACGGCATTAATCCGCACGAGACCGCAGGCTGGCGGGATTACGGCGAAATTTGGATATGAGCCGTGGTCGTGACTGCCGACTGACCGGCGGATTGTAGTGCCTGCAACGGTAGGGTTGGCAAAAAAAGGAAAATATTTTTAATTTTTTACCCTCTGGAACTATGTTGATCATGGCACCCATCCGAGATTTTTGTAGTGGTCCAAATATACCAGAACGGTAGGGTTGGCAAAAAAATGAAAATATATTTTTTTAAAACATAAACAATTAAACTAAATTAAACTAAATTCGCGATAAAATCCGTAAATAATAGTTTTATTTCAATATTTTTATTTTTTTTGCCTGTGGTACAATGTTGAACATGGGCCCCCGTTACGTAATTCTGTAGTGGCTCAAATAACCAGAGCCATTACCAATGACTTACTGTAAATTCTATTACGTTGTCTCTCCGCCGTCCGTTTGTCTTACAGATGTCCGAAATCATTTTAATTTTTGTCTGTGTGTTGTATTTTTGTCCGTGTATGTGTGTAAGTGCGTGGTGGCCTGTTGGTAATTGGACGAGACGCGGCTGCCAACATGCACTCACACTGTTGGTGGACATTCTACTTTTTTGTCTGTTTATACTCGGATTTTAGGTTGTGTTACATTATTTTATCACGTTAATTTAACTGCTATTTATGAAAGAAACCCAATAAAAGCTAATGTTATATGGTGGGCCTAATAACTGTTTCACAGTTAAAACTACTGCAGATTATATGGCAACATTTTTATTGTTTCATTATTTGTTGGTTGAGTAATTTTTTTTTATGTTATTTTTATTCATTTTAAGAAAATGTTGCCCACATGGGTCAGCGGGTGTAAACTTTAAATGCGCTTAGCGCGTGTAGCGCTTTAAACTCATACATGTCATCAAATATCTAAATAATATTAATTTAGGTACATTCATGTAATTGAATAGAATACATTTTTGTATATATTCGTAAATGCTTAGTTCTATTATCTTAATGTAATTAATAATATTTTGCTTTAACATAATTTCTATTGCATGAAATGTTCGTCTGCTTTTATATGTTAAAATTTATATCGGATTTTCTTGACTGTTTCTTGTATAAATTTAAATGAGTTAAGAAACTATATATCTACAGCTCAGTATTAACATAATAATTGCAAAATAAATAATTCACTGGTTTTCCAATGCTTAACAATAAAATTCTTATCAAAACAAAATACAAATTGGTACTTATAATGTTGCCTATGATGTGAAAATGAAAATAATTTATTGAAATCATTAAGATGTTCTACATCATTTAGATTCAGTCATTTTTTTATCTACCGGTATCACCCGGTTCGGAAAGCGGTTTCCACTAGAGAAGAACGGGCAAGAAAGTCTAGAGTTTCTCTTTGCAAAACCAGTTTCATCATCATCATCATCATTATCATATCAGCCACAGGAAGTCCACTGCTGAACATAGGCCTCCCCCAAGGATCTCTACAATGACCTGTTGGAAGCGGCCTGCATCCAGCGACTTCCTGCAACCTTAGTCAGATCGTCCGTCCACCTTGTAGGCGGGCGTCCGACCTTTCGCTTGCCTGTAAAACCAGTTTACATTTTGGTAATTGTTACAAAAGTTACAAGTGGTTTAAATAAGATCAGGTCATTAATAATTTGTTATAACATTTAAAAATGTGTACATGCTAGCTTATAGAAACAACATTGCTAACGCGTTTAATACGGGCAGAAAGTACGGCCCTTACATTCGCAATGAAACAATTATCAATCAATACTAATACGAGGAATTGGAAATATTATGTTTATTCACTTCCCTCCGTAACAAAGCGGACAATAGCGTTGCTGAAGGTCTTAAAACCATTTTCCTCATCTTTTCTTCCTTTTATTCATTTTTCATATTGAAATAAGGGCAATGCTTATAATTGTAAGTGCGTGGTGGCCTGTTGGTAAACGGACTAGACGCGGCTGCCCACATGTTCACGGTGGTCGCGGGTTCGAATCCCAGGGCACACCTCTGAATTTTCGGAGTCATGTGTGTATTGATAATAATCAATCACCACGCACTAAAACGGTGAAGGAAAACATCGTGAGGAAACCTGCATACCATAGCGATTTATAAGAATTCCTATGGTATGTAAGTCCGCCAACCCGCACTAGACCAGCGTGGTGGACTATATGGCCTAACCACTCTCAATCGTATTCTCGATTGTAGACTAGACCCGTGCCCTGCAGTGGGACGTATATGGGCTGATACAGTTATAATTTTATGTAGGTTTTGCGGGCTTAAATAGTAATGATAATTTCCGAATAGATACACCGTTTATCCGTCTACAGTTGGAACATTTGAAATATATACAAGAAGCATGTTAAAGGATATCGTAAATACTCCACGCCTAATTACGTATTTATGTTAATCTAATTTTCTTTATCTTCCTTCACAATTGACAAAGCATGTACGTCACACACCGCTTGTCGTGCCAACCCTACCGGAGCTCCGATAACCACCACGCTAGTCTGGTGCGGGATAGCGAACTTTACATATCATGTAAATTCTTACAAATCGCTATGCTATGTAGGTCGCTACACGATATTCTCGTTTACCTAGTGCGAGGTGATTGACCATCAATACACACATAACTCCGAAAAGTCAGAGGTGTGCCCTGGGATTCGAACCCGCGACTCCCGTGAACATGCTGGCGGTCGCGTCTGGTCGGTTTACCAACAGGGTTGTAATATATAAATTTATTAACTCACCTACATGAGGTAGATACTTAATGAAGGAACCATAATGAGCTACCCAAGGTCGCACTTGACCATTTGCCTTCTCAATGAACATAAAAATTCCGCGAAGCCCCATTCAACGGTCATCGGATACAGAAGCCACGTGCGTCGCCCTAAACGATTTGCTCACGGTCCGTTTCATGCATTAACATGATGCCTTTTAGTTTTTTTATACAAAAATTATACAGAACTTAATTAGTGTAATAACTCTGGCTGGTTAGGCTAGTTAGCTATGTTCTCATTATGTAAGTGTTAGCAATTTTGTATCTTCGTTTCAGATAATTTCTTTCAGATCTCTGTTGATATCGTTTTGTTGTGTTATCGCCATGGCTTGAAAATTATGCATTTGGTGCTGGTTAGGTAGTTTTTTTTTAAATATCAAACTCAGTACAATATGTACATGATTGAATGCGAATTAAAAAAAATCTTTGAGTTCTTTTGTGTTTTTGGGTTTTGACCTAAAAACACACACATATGTATGATGCATGATTGGATTAGAATTTAAGAAAAAGACTGAATGAATTCAAAGTAAGATAGCTAAACACAATTGAATTGTAATAGTAGCCTTTGATTAACAGCCTCTGTGGCGCAGTTGGTTAGACGCTGGTTGTGAAACGAGAGGCCATGGGGGTCAATGTATGTGACTGTTGGATGTATTTATTTATTCATTTCTTTCTTTTCTAAGTATATTATTTCTTCTTTTGCTTACGTATGTGTAAATTATAGATATTGTGCAATTCTTTAGGTATATTAATGAATATAACTGTATCAAAAAATGTCTCAGTTGTGACAATATCAAATGTGTATACTGCTGAAGAATATTAATTCCATAATAAAATAAAAAATTGAAATTACTACCACATGCAAAAAAAAACACAGACTTCATTCTTTGATGCATTCCAAAATATCAAGCGTTTAATCGGTTTGGATGGGATTGACCGAAATTTAGAGAGAGAAGGAAGGTAAACAATATATCTAAGTTTGTATTCACCATTGATGCAATTCACTTTGCACCAGTTTTTCTTTCAATCAAAAAACATTTATTATCCACACAGCAGAACCTAAAAAACTGCTATCTACATCGAATCACGGGAAAGTTTTGGTAAAAAGAAATCTTTGCCTTTGATACAGCGTTCTTTGCAAGGCAGCCGTACTCTAGGAAATGAAGACGCAACTCGAACGGGGCAGAAGTATTGGAGTCTCCCCGAAACTTTTGCCATGGCAAATTAACTGGACCACTCATCACGCTCAGTTCATTTATCTGTTCACTTTGGACGATGGTTCTTTTTTTGTTGAAAAAGTAAACTGCCGATGTTTTGAGGGAAAATTTGAGTGGAACTGGCCAACCAGCCAGTGATTAGTCGTAAAATTGAAGGAAAATGTGATTGAGGTGTCAATTACAAGACGAATTTGATGCCTTCTAAAATTCAAATGTTTAATCGGTGGATAGGATTCTTCGAAATTTAGACGGAGAGGGAAGGTTCTTGTTGATTTTTAAATACATGAATAGAAATTTTACAGCTCAACAAATTAAAGATTATAATTAGGAAATTGGATGTTGATGGTAGTTGGTTATTGTTGAAAAAAACACTTAAAATACCGGAGCAGTTGGAGTGGAAATGCCGTTTGATAACTGCAAATGTCCAACCATTCTATACGGAGGACCAGAGCTGATGTTATATCATTTATTTTATAAAGTTTGTTTTTATTCTCCATTCAATTTGGTTGTCATTAATAAAAGCTTTCTTTCTTTCAATCTAGGTTAAGAATGGTCACACATAGTAACTTAATTAACAAATTCTCAATGATGAAACTGCAAATAAAAGATAGAAAAATGTGTAAAACTAAAATAATATTATGTTAGTATGTTAAAATATTTTTTCTATTACATTACAACAGTTATACTCAGCATATTGTTGCCCTCTGGTGGCCTCTCCAAATAAGCGCAACAATTTCAGTGCTAAGCAGTCCGTATTTATTTCACTACTCGTCAATAATTTACCACTAATTACCAGTAATTACCAATAGTATACAATAGTTCATTCACAATAGAATGCTTTCCACAACATTTCATTACTCCACAGTCCATATGCCGCCGGAACTAAGCACCAACGCGCGACACGTGGCGTGCGCGTGCGCAGTATTCTGAAGCCCTTTGTGTGGGTCACGGTGTGTTGGCTTTAAAATATACCTCGTTTGTGGCATGTATCGTGTGAACTTTGTGTTAAATGTTGATGACATCAGGTCAGTTATTACTGTACATTTTTAGATGTCTATCGTGGGTGCTTGACTCAAATTGGATGAGTTTAAGAATTGAATGGTCTAAGAAGACTGTTAGATCTATGAAACATGTGTGAGGTTATCATAATAAATAATATAACAACCAACAATCATATACATAGTCCTGACCACTTACTTAAGATCGAGTCTTGTGTCGTAGGTATCAGGAACTACGAGATAATTTTCGGTCTCACAAACACCCAGACCCGGGACAAATATTTGTGAGCTGCACAAACATTACTCTCGGTGCAGGGATCGAACCGGCGGCCTCTCGTTTCACCGACGGCGTCTTACCACCTGCGCCACGGAGGCTGTCAATCAATTACAGAATATTGCGAGCCCAACCTGAAACTTAGAGCATTGATTTGCTTCGCTCTTTATCTATGTCTCTCATTTTCTCCAGAAGAAGTCCTGAACAAATATATGTGTTCTTCAGACATTCACCATGCCTTATACGATGCACATAGTTTTACATTTACAAATATTAATCTGTACTGTACTGTATCAGCCAATATACACACGTCCTTTTGCAGGGCACGGGCCTCCTCTATAATCGAAAGTACGACTGAGAGTGGTTAAGCCATATTATCCATCACGTTGGCCTAGTGCGGGTTTGTGGACATTAAATAACATACAAATCATACAAATTGCTACGGTAAATACAAATAAAATATACACATAAACTCAATTGTAACAGCACTTATTAGGCGATCCGTATTCAAATATACAGGGTCAATTCATTAAAAACCACCGATGGTCTTTCATTAACTTAGCATAATCAAACAAGACACACCACTAATTAAAACACGAAAGGAGACATCAAAAGAGCCACATATTTGAATTGTAAATCCGGAGCAATTTAACGTATTAATTGCGATGGTAATTGCGACGCATATGCGCTCGGCTGGTGTGCCACGTGCGTACGCGCATTTACATAATAAGGGAATCATTAAGAAGTTTGCTTGGTTGGTTCATAAAAGTGATTGGTTCAGTGGATTTGATGATTAGTAATTATTATAGACTTAATTGCATTTCGACTGTAATCTGCATCAGCTCATATACGTCCCACTGCACCGTACGGGTCTCCTCAATAATCAAGAGTATGATTGAGAGGGTTAAGTTCATATAATCCATCACGCTGACCTAGTGCGGGTTTTAACAACGCTATAGTATGCAGGTTTCCTTACAATATTATCTTTCGCCTTTATAAATAAAGTAGCAAAATAAAGTAGGATAAAAGAAAGATCCCCGTCTGGGGTATAGGCTCCCTCCAATAGCATCCATTACTGTCTGTTTATTTCTAATTATACAGGATATATTGAGACTTAACACCTTATGTCTCAGGATGGTTAGCGCAACGAAATGTTAAGCATTGCTTTGATTTCATAGTGTTGTTTGGTTTTGCTACTGTATATGAGCGGTCGTATCGCTAACAATCAGGCAAATAGCATTCTAGACTTGCTATTCATTGCTAAAAAAAACATCCAGCCTATGCCACCGCAATGTCTATTTCTCCCGTGAAACAACACTGCGTAAATGAACTGTTGTGTTTCGGATTAAAGGACATTGTAGCCAGAGTAACTACTGGACATACTGACACTTAACATCTTATGTCTCAGGATGGCGAGCGCAGTGGAATGCCAAGCATTGCTTTGTAATTCAAGGTGTTTGCTTACCATCAGGCGAACGGCATGCTCGTTTCTCCATTCACTGCAATAAAAAAAAATGCTCCAAGATTTCTAAGTCAACCCAAAGATAATTTTGTCCACTGCTTTCTTGATCATCTGTGACATTACAACTTGTCCTATCTTCAATTCCTTTGAGAGTCTAAAAGACCTTTCTATTTTCATTAATAGCTGTGCCGTCGCTGGTAATTGGTAACGCATCTGCGCACCCGACCCGTGCGCCACGCGACAGCGTACGCGCATTTACATAACAAGGGAATTAAAGTACGTTGCAGCTTTAATTATAGACGAGTTGTCTCGGAAAACTGTGGGGCTTAGAGGGATTAGTGAATAACTAACTGTGTAACCACGAGAAACTGACGCTAAAATGGTGTCCTGAGATCTTTCGCTGCTCGACATCATTGAATTAGTTTGTTTAAACCCCGAATATACAAGGTATATTCATACTGGGATCAAAAGCGAATCCAGGTGCAACGGTGGTGTGTGAGATAATGCAACTAAAAATGTTTGAATATATATTACGTTTTTTTAAAGTTTTATCGTGTATGCGTGGTAAATATGCAGTTGTTACCAAAAACAATTTAAACACTTGCGTACCATTGCGTTCTACGTCTTAAAAGTAAATTCGTGTGCATTATTATTTTAGGAAAACAATATGTAAATTATAGGTATATGCATACAAAAATACATTTTCGCAAAAAAATAAATTGCATTGTGTCTGAAACCACTTAAAACTACCATCTGGATGCATTACCGGTCAAAGTCTGGATATGCTAGCTATATACAGGCAAATTGGAAAAAAAAACTTACCCCATACACAATCCTTTGAGTGGTCAAAGGATTGCATTGCATCAACCACGCAATTACATGGTATCTGATATTGCTTGAATCTAAAACACATTCTTAATTTAGAGATCAAGTTACAAAGCCTGTCAACTTAACCCACTTGTAATGCAGCAATTGTAATTTCCCATCATCTCTGTCAATCAGTAAACTTCATTCACTCGTCGACTTCTAATTCATACGCCAGGCCATTCACTCTTCAAAAGCTATTCACCACTATACTATCTCCATAATTCAATCAGCGTTTCACATGCAAATAATTCGCGATGTGAGATCTGGCACGGGCCGTGACCGCGCATTAGCACATCAACACGCGGTGACCTGCGCACGCGCCGATGTGAACCTCCGGTTGACAGGCAATGCGGTGGAAAAACCATTGTTCTGTAATGTGTCTGGGTTGAAGAACTTTACATACTGTAGTGGATTGTAATGTATTATCAAATATTTATTTACAACTGCTAAACAGAGGCAGTGCCATTAGAAAAAATGATTGCGTTTTTAATTAACAGTGTCTAATTCTAAACATTCCGTCTACATTCTTGTTTAACTCTGTATTACAAAAAAGTGTTTAAACATTGTTTATCTGAACACCCGTTGAAACATTAAAAAAACTACAATGTTTTCCAATTACTAGTTAAATTTAACAGAACTGAAGTCACAAAACATAACAGAATAACAAACACGTAAAACATAGTATAGGAAATTACTATCTTATTTCATACAAATAACTACAGAACCTGACACACGTCACTAAAACTCAGCTAATTCAAAACGTCCAATTTACATGACAAGCGGTGGGTTATGGATGACACCGCACGCCGCGCGAACCCTCTGCGGTTTTCTCAATGGCCGGATTATATTTTTAAACGGAGCATGAATGTTATGGTTTCATGGTTTCGGCCCGTGACCTGCTGGTGATTTTAAGCCCGTGTAATTTTTTATGTATTGCAAAGAAATATTTGGTATGTTTTGTAATGTTTTTAGTGCAAATATTTTGGAAAAAAAAAAAACTATTTTTCGTCTTTTTTTGTATGTATAATAGTATTTTTTTAACATTAATGTTGTTATAGCTATGTGCTCACAGAACAGTTGAATATGGTTAGAAAGGCAATAGCCGTCAAATTGTATGAAACCAGCGTCGTCGTTTTCGGAACACAAAACCTCAACAAATCCAATACATAAAGCTTGCAATAGTCGATTTAAAGTATCGATAAAATTATGGAAATATGTCTTTGTTATAAGACCGGAATTTATTTTATAGATATGCTTAATAGTTTTTTCTGATACAGTTATTTCATTAGTATTATGTCAATAGGCGGAAAATAAATGAGACGAGTATTAAAAATTCATTTTAATTTGTATACTATTTTACAATCTATATGTACAGGATTTTTAAGATTTTTAGCTGTGTGTGAGGTATTAACATTTTTACTATTGGAAAGGCATACATCATCATCATCATCATCATCATCATCAGCCTATTCGCGTCCACTGCTGGACATAGGCCTCTCCTATGGCACGCCACTGGGCTCGATCTTCAGCCCAACGTCTCCAACCGCTGCCAGCCATTTTTCGGATATCATCGCTCCACCTCGTTGGAGGGCGTCCTACACTACGCTTACCGAGGCGCGGTCTCCACTCGAGAACATACATATAAGCAATTATTATAATCAAATTACGATTTTTTACGTCAATAGATTCAGTGGTTTGATTTTTCATACAATATTTAATTATTTCATCGCCATGATACTGTTTTTCCATAAGCGTTGCACGTAATTATTTTTGGTTTGTATATTACTTATGATCCAGATTTTTTATTGTCTTCCGTTTCACGAGAATGAATACTTAGAACAAATCGTACTGGATTTTGTAGGAATCCAGTTGTCTCTACCTATTGCCTTTATCGACTCACTTTTGGAAACGTATAAATGAATAAGTTACTATATAATAATGTATTTTCACACAAAAATATGTTGTTCTCATGTTGGCAGAGGTATGAAATCAGAACATAAGGATAGGTCGTCAACGTTATCAAACGTTACTACAATTTAAAATGACTAAAAACTGATTTACGAGTATAGGAAATCTATAACTACATCGATATAGTTACTATGTACAAGACTACAACACTACGTGACATGTGCCAATTTTCGCTGTTGACATAACAAAAATGAGTCGTATGCATTGCGTAGGAACTTGGCATTCGCGAGCATTGTATGTACGCGTAATCAGCAATGTATATTTTTGATTTATCGTCTATCATATTATCGAATTCTTCAAAATGTCGTAATTAATAACCGCAATTTTGGAAAATACAGGTGAAAATCAATAAAATCGGGTTGAATATTGGTATGGAATTCCTCCTCTATTGATATTTGATGCTTTACTATTGGAGCTGCAAGATAAAATAGCACAAATCTGCATTTTTACTCTATTTCGCCGGAGCACCTCTCTCCAAGGCATTTCGACAGCGACTAATTTGACAAATCATCCGTTCCGCGGCAGTGATGCTTTTTATGCACCACCTTGCGACGCGTCAAACGCTTTTATTTCCCTTCTAACTATATTCATCTGTTCTGTGTATGTGCTCATACGCGTATTTAGTTTGGTATTAAAACGATGTAGAACTTTTCGTTGACTTAACATACCTATAGCTTGAAACCAATAGTTGATTACTGAACATTTTAGGTCTTTTCACCGCACATTTTCCGCTCATTCCACCACGAAACATCACAAAATATTCACACTATAAAAACCACAAGTAATTACATTCAGACACTTCATACGGCACGAGCCAGCACCAGAAAAAGCGAAGCGCAAAAACCCACCTATCTTGACGCAGTCGGTCAGAAACGAGGTCGGTTCATAATTCTGCAAAAGAAAAATAAAAGCAACAGTCTCGTGCAATTAAAGAGAAAACAGAAAAAGTCCACGGCCTCAGGTAATTAGGCTGCGGTACATGCGGCACGATACACGCGGGGACAAATGTAACGTCCCTTACAATATTTTATTGTACTGTGAATGTGTCGCGAAGTTTGTTTTTATTTGTGTCACTCTTTTTGTTCATTGTAGGAGATTTATTGGACTAAAATTTTATGTTAATTTGTTAATATTATTGCAAATAAGTTGACCAAATATTTTCTTAACCACAAAAAAGAATCTCGTTAAATCTTAGTTTCATAACTATAAGGCACGAGTAAATGACTTTCCTTGGTTCATCATGACTGCCCAAAAACATAAATTAATGACTTTTTAAAATAATTTTGTTTTATAGTGATAGTTGTTTTTGACAGACGTTTTATTTGAAACTACAGATCTTAGAAGAAAATAACAAACAAAGGGAAAATAACAAAAAATTGTAGACAATAGACGGTTTTATCGCTGAAAGCGGTTCCTTGCAGACATCCTTTTTCTTGACACTAGAATAAAAGATATTTTAATCAGTCCGGTAAAATAAAACAGCGACATCTCACGGCGCAAGTTTGTATTACTATGTACAAGGAGCAAAGATTAAGTGAGATGTAAAAACGTATAGAAATAAAATACGGTAATAGTTCTGTCTAAAATATCTTTGAAAAGTTTTTGGAAAAATCTTTCACATTGTTAAGTGAAATCGTATTTGAATTATGGGTGAAGGAGAACTTATACAAACTACTAATGATGAGTTTTTATTTCCAAATCTAGAGTACTACTTTACCTCTGCCTTGATCTTAAATAAAACAATATGACTTATTCTATCATTGACGTACAATTCTATAGTGATGTAGGCAGCGCCTTTGTTGTGCTGGACCTCTCACACTGTAAAGGTCCATAGGCGGTGGTAACCATTTACCATCAGGTGGGCCGGATTCTCGTCTGCTTGTAAAGGCCATACAAATGATAATGATGAATGATGAATGTTCTTCAATTTACCATCTGGTAGGAAGTGATCTCCACTACCCAAAAAATTGCCCTATTGAGTGGACAGGATATGAATAGGCGGAGGCAAAACAACAAATTATTTCTCACAATGAAAATGAACGCAAAAAGTAATGTATGTATGGGTAATTTAAATAAAACACATTCTATACAACACATGTAACATTTAAATCTATAAAAGTAAAACACGGCAATGAAAACGTTTCGAGCCGGGATTTCACGCGGAACATTGTCAATCAGGACGGTTGTACACGTCGCTTAGCTTCGAACGCGGTTTACGTTTATGACTTTTGGACGGGTCGAAATTATAACACGTTATAATTTATACAGGGACATAAAACCTTCGTTTACATTTGAGTGGGATTTTTACCTCTTTTGTGCAAAATAAATGACGTCGTAAAGTAAATTTTCAGAAATTATTTCGTACGCTTTTTAGGGTTAATGTTGTTTTTTTTTCTTTTTTGTGACGCTCACCTGATTGTGTGTCGTAAAGTTTGGAGACTGTAGGCATTTTGGGGATAGATTTTATCCTTAATTATAAAATTAGAGGCCACGAATGTCATTTTTATAGATGTCTTATACTGAATTACTTATCTTTCCAATTTTCATTTCTGAAAGAATATGGATGTTTCTTACTTCTTCACGCAAAAACTTCTGAGCGGATTTGAATGAAACTACACTGCATTATAGCTGTCACATGAGAATATATTTTTTTAATATTTATTTATTTATTTTACTTTAATTAAAACAGTATCTACCAATTACATTAATATAACACAAGATACAATTTAAGAAACGAAATTAACCAGAACACGTATGTGCAGTCCTTGTGTTAAAATGTGATAATTGTTTTTTTTTTGTTCTTAAATTACATTTTTCTCATTTAGAACTTTACCGAACCTCAAAATTTAGAAGATACCAGGGATGACATCCAGCCGCTCCTTAATGACACCGCCGTCTGATGCTATTCGATAATCTATCTGCACGACATTTGCACTTACCATCATATGTAATCTAAGGGCATAAGGTCACGGGTCTCCTTTATAATCGAGAGTACGATTAAGAGTGGTAAGGCCACATAGTCTACCACGCTGGCCTGAAGCGGATTGGTGGAATTAACCACCATAGAAATTGTTATAAATCGCTATGGTATGCAGGTTTCCTCACGCTCTTTTCCTTCACCTTCAGTGCGTGGTGATTAACAATCAATACACATATGACTCCGAAAAGTCAGAGATGTGAACCCACGACCACCATGAACATTTTGGCAGCCGCATCTGCTTCGTTTACAGTGCAAGAATAAAAAAAATGTGGACAGCACTGCACTCTTAAAATATAGTGTAAAAATACGTATACTTGCTGAGTCTAGTGCTCCCTTATCACACTTGTGGACGGTAACGATGCGAAAGTTTCTTTCGCGCCCTCGTTAAACAATTCCTGGACACGTGAGCGTTCTTCCGAAGAGTTGTACGAGTTAGGCTGTTTTTTCGGCCAGATGTGTTTGGCGATTAAATAGTTTTCGGATGTGGATTGTTTTTTTTTTTTTTTTTTCATTTATTTTAAGGAGCAACAAACAATTACACTTTGCTAATAACTATACTTAATATTATGTTTCTAAAAATTTAATTAAAGTGCAACCAACCCCGTTGCCCACGAATTAAACATCAACAGACAGATAGGGCCAGTGAAGACACAGAGGAATGCAGCTCCTATGTCCTCCCTCGCTTCAACTGCCTCATGATGCATTACAATAACAAATTTCGGGCAATAGGAAGTATTATCCTACCGACAAGTTAATATACAATAATTAAAATGTACAATAAATAAGGTCACAAGAACAGATAACGTGTCTAATTATATTTATACAGGCACAGTTAGGTAATTCAAACAGGCTTGACATACAGAAAAAGAAAAGGTAATTAATTATAAGTTTGATAAAAAGGCCTAAATTACAACATAACAAAGTTAAGTAGAATTGTTTAGGTACAAATAATATTATTTACAGCCCTTTTGAATGATGCGGGCGAATTTGCAAAGATATCGATATCATAGAAATAATTATTATATGATTTAGGTATTCTGTGTAGCGGTGCACGTTCGCCCGCGTTCGTTTTACAATGTGTAATAGCAAAAAGATTTTGTTTACATACTTGACGTATTGGGTGCGGCCGACGTGGTACGTGAATACGTATTTGATTTACTAGTTCATTACAGTCAAATTTATTATGACAAATTTCATATAATAAAAGTTGATCGAGGAGCAATCTTCTCATTTTAAGTGTGGTAAAGAGAATTTATATAGTAGTCTTCGTAGGAGGATTTCGAACGGAAACAGCGATAGTTCGTCATACGTAAAAACTTGCGTTGAACCCGTTCAATAATATCAACATATTTAGCATAAAAATGGATTCCAAATGGGGGTTGCCGTATTCCAGCTGAGATCTTACTAATGAAGTATATAGCAGCATGTAAGTTTGAGGTTTTTTAAATGAATACATGTTCTTGATACAATCCATATAACTTGTAGGCTTTATTGACTATATGACTTATATGCAGTCAAAGTGTAGTTTTGAATCTATCATTACTCCCAAGTCTCTTATCATTGATACGCTGTCCAAAGGATTACCACAAAGTGAGTAGGTAAAATGTATGGAGTTAATTTTTTTTTGTGAATGTTATAGACTTACATTTAGATATACTAAGGTATAATTTATTTGTATGACAATATGAGGATAGACGGTCTAGATCATCTTGTAGCTTATAACAGTCATCAGCAATATAAATTTCACGGTATATTTTTAGGTCATCAGCGTATAGTAGAAATCGGGTATGTTTAAAAACAATTTTAATGTCGTTAATAAAATTATAAAAAGCAAAGGTCCTAGTATGGATCCTTGTGCTACCCCAGAAGTAGCTTTGATGATATCCGAGGTAAAACCATTAAAAGCAACCCGTTGTGTTCTGTTTATAATATAGGACGAAAACCACCTCAGCAAGTTTCCGCGAATACCATTGAAAGCTAGTTTTTGAAGGAGTAGATCGTGATCCACCTTGTCAAAAGCCTTGCAGAAGTCAGTATAAACTGAGTCTACCTGGGCATGGTTGTCTATACATCGGAAAAAGATAATTAGTGTATAAAGTAAGATTAGTAATAGTTGAACGTTTTTTTATAAACCCATGCTGCTCTGGAATAATTATTTTATGTAAGTAGGGATAAATATTGTTGTGGACTATTCGTTCCAAGACTTTCGACAAGTAGATAACAATGATATAGGGCGATAATTAGTCACGTCATGCCTACTGCCATTTTTATAAATGGGGGAAATATTTGCAGTTTTCCATAAACTAGGGGACTATCCCTTCGCGCAAACTACGAGTGAAAATTATTTGCAGCGGAACAACCAATGAATCAGCGGTATGTTTGATAAAAACGGGGGTAAGCCATCTGGTCCGGGTCCTTTTGTCATATCTAAGGACCTAAGTTCCTTCAAAATCATATCTTTAGTGATATTTATGTCAGATAATATAAAGTCGGAATTGTTGTTGGTTGGCAAAGACTCGAGATCCGAACAATTCCTACTACCCAACTCATAAACGGATCCAAGAATTTTGCAAATAGTTGACATATCTGATCTGGACTTTCAGCTTTGACGTTGTTAAAATGTACTGAGGACGGAATACCCACACTTTTTGTTATTATTCTTAGCATAAGCCCAAAATGCTCTAACGTCTTCCTTTAAACGATCTTCGATTGAATTTATGTATAGACTGAAACACTTTTACTCTCAATTTTGAAAGTCTTCCGTAGTAGTGAAAATTTTTCATAATGTGCTGTCGATTGATATTTTTTCCATTGACGCCATGCGTTTTCTTTGTTTTTAAATATATGAGTAAGTGAACGAGAAAACCAAGGTGGATATCGCGTAGATTTTATTTGGCGTAAAGGTATATGTGATTTTATAATATTGAATAATAACTTATAAAATACATTCAATGATTCATCTATAGATACGCCCATAAGATTTTTTTCCCACTCAATTTGTTTAATTAATTCATTAATAACTACATAGTCGCCTTCAAAAAAACGGTATCTCTGCACAACATTCGTTAACATATTATCAGATAAAACCAAAGGAACGAGAACACAAAATGGCGGATGGTAACAATCGACAGGCAGCAAGATATCGGTGGGACGTTCACAGGAACAACATTCAATATTAGATATAAATAAATCCAAAGTTCGATTAATGTTATTTTTGATACAATTAAACTGTTTACTCTCACTGCGTAGTAGGAAATCATACAAACATTTACTAATAAGATAATTATTGTCAATGGGCTGAATGGAGTATAAGTTCGAAGGGTTAAATCATGCCAATCAATTAAAGGAATATTAAAATCCCCGGCAATAAAAAAGGTTTCTAAGTCACTATCATTCAATTCATAACACAGTATATTTAAAAAAGGACGAGTATGTTGAATAACTTTGATTAGGGGGTATGTATAAGCCGCATATCATGTAGGACTTACTTCGTATTTTAATTTTACAAGAACGCAATCAATTAATGAAGATAGGATGGTACCGTCATATGTGTTGTTGAAAGAAAACTGTACTTGATTTGTAGTGAGGCCGCGACGTACCGCCACCAGCACGCCGCCGCCGTCCCGTTTGCCACTTGCCTCACGATTTCGATCACACCTGTGTACTATGTACCGGGAATCTATTATTTCATGATCTGCGATATAAGGTGTTAACCATGTCTCAGTAAGTATAAGCACATCATAACAAGCCGCCAAAACATTCGTATACAAAGTATCTAATTTCGTTCGAAGTCCTCTACAGTTTGATAGTATATCATTATTCTATTACAAGACATAGTAAATATATAATCGTAAATAATACATATTACTTAAAGAAGTAGGGACCATTAATGAGTAGTTTTGCTCGTTCGATTCGTAAAGAAAGTATTAAAATTTGTACAAAAAATACTATACTTAATAAGAATTAATGCGAGTTGCAATAAATGAGTGAACAAATCAATATATGTATGTAAAAGTAGCCAAAACTTGTGAAATGTATTGATTGTTGGTAAATTAAAATTAAGTCGGGTAATTGATAAAAAGTAAATCGTTGAATAAAGTTTAAGTAAACACACAGAGTAGTGTTGGTTTGAGAGGCCACAAGATTCTATCATAACAATAATTATATAGATTAGTCGCTTACCTATATCTTTACAGTATACGTAAATAAATATGCTATAATTTAGCACAGAGGCATTTAAAGCCGAAGTAGGTAACAACGATGGGCACAGTCATTTAACTTGTGAGCCAATTTTGGCTAAGTCACTTTCAACACGCACTGAAAATATTGGTGAGGTTTCATTGCGTCTGACGAGGATGGTTCCATGCTTGACCCAGACGAATCGAAAATCATGCTGCTTCGCAGCTTCACGTGATTTTCGGAATATGGCCTTATTCTTCAGGGTAAGATGTTCGTTTATATACACTCTAGAAGATATGCCATTGATTCCTAGTTGGTCGGAAGTTAAATGCTTGTTTCGGCGAAACGCCGAAAGAAAATTATCTCGAACCAGGCGACTCGAAAATTTAACAACAATGTTCTTAGGACGTTGAGTCTTTGAAGCCTGCGGAACCCGATGAATGGATACTAAGTCTCGTCCATTGACTGGCTCTTTGATAATGGTTGCAATATTCTCCAGGATAGCCACAAGATTCTCTCCCCGTCTTTCTGGAAGATTGCTTATCTCGATATTTGACTGACGTGCTCGTTGCTCCAGCTCTTCTATATGAGTTTCTAAGCAGCAAGGCGCGAAGAAGTGTCCTGAATTGATCTAGATCCATGTTCTAAAGTGGTTAAGCGCATTTTACCTCATTGGTCTCAACCCTCAACTCCTCATAGCTCTCACTGATAAATTTCACAGAACTCTTGATATCCTTAAGATCTTCAAAGAGCTGCGAAAATTTCGCATCCTGCTTGGAGAGCCAAGCATCAAACATGGCGGTAACGCTGGATTGAAATATTTCCAGTTCAGTTCTCACTTCAACACGGAAATCTTGAGCAGTGTCAGACTTAAGACCTTTCCTGTGAGTGACATAACTTGCCGAGGAATCCTTATGAGCCGTGACTTCAGGGCTGTTCTCATCAGAAGGACGACGATCCATAGTTGGTATGAGTGGCGAAAATCGTGTGTGCCGCTAAACAACCTGGTGGTCACCCGTCCGCAAGCGGTGTCTCTAACTTGCAGCCTACTCTGTGCAGATGACTTTACTATTACGCGATATCGATAGGCGGTACACCGCGCTGCACAAGGACCTGGGACGCGACTTGTTTGCCCGAATGCGCACGACGGAATGATTTTAGGATTGTTGTTTTTGATGGTTTTGTTTTAGGGTATTTTTGTACTTGGTGATTTGGGTAATTGAGTGTGCTTTAGTGTTTGGTAATGTTAATGAATTCAGTGCCTAATTAGTTGGGTGGTTGATATCGTTAATGGATGTCAAAATGTTTTTTTTTTCTGCTCTATCAGTGACGTCACTGACAAATGATAAATGTACAAAAATATCAAATACATTGGGAAATAAAATATATAAAAAGTACAATTTGCGGTTCTATCGCTCAAAGGCAATGTCTAGATTTAAGAAAAGGATAAACAGGTATAAGTGTATTTGAGTTTTCTCCGCTTTTTATTACTTCGTCTACTTAATATTGTTCGAAAATGTATGCTTAAATGTGTTACTGCATGTTTGTTAAAGAGTAGAAATTATCGGCAAAAAGATACCCTACCAAAATTACTAGTTCTATTACATTTTTTCAAAGGTTGACACGTATTAAGCGATATTGACATGACATACTTACACATCATTTTTATGGTGGCAGTTTAATAAAATCCTAGTGCCATTGTGACCCATAATATTAACTGTTGTGGAAAAATGGGTAGTTGCCAAATTGTGAGTATGATGGCGTATTATTTTTATACTAAATTCTACAATCGCTAGCATAATATAACACTACTATCTAACTAAACTAATAGGTACTGTTTGACGTTTCATACTTTTCAACTTTGCACAGGCGTAGCGGGGTGGTAAACCATGTAATTATGGTTTTATTTTATTAATCATCATCATCATCATATCAGCTACAGGAAGTCCACTGCTGAACATAGGCCTCCCCCAAGGATCTCGGTTGGGCAGAAACGCTGCCCAACCGAGTTGGATTCGACGATTGACCTCTCTCTCAAAGTTGGACCTGCCTAACCGGACCATTTGTCCTAAATAGACATATTCGTCTACAACTTCGAGAGTCGAGCCCCCAACTCCAAATGGATAAAACATCTTCGTTTTATCCATGTTCATTTTAAGACCCACCTGTTGGGAGACTCATTTTTTTTTTTAATTGAGGTTTTATGAGTTACGCCTATGCAAAGTTGTTTCGACTTGAAAAGTACGAAACGTCAAACGGCACCTATTAGTTTAGTTGTATAGTAAGGCTCCTTAAAATAAGACATAAGTTTTTTCAGATATACACTTGACGTAGAAATTGTTAACTACCTGCCCAAAATGTTAAAGCGATTCAACATAACGAGTAAGACCCTATGCAACTACACTATAACGGTATATGATCGTGCTATGATAGTGTCAGGTTAAAAATAATTTAGAATTAATTTCTAGTAGTTATTAATTTAGTAGTTTCTGATACCCACGACATAATACACGATCTTTGTGTGGAGTCAGGACTATGTATCACATATACATATGTTGGGTGTATTTATTTATTATTTATAGCATTTGTTTAAACTAATTTATTAAGCTATTACATAGCATGATAACATGAAGAAAAGAATACCAAAATATTAAAATAGTATTTATTATACTTATTATATCGTCTCTGCGTGTGAATGGTCATTTGTGTATTTGGCACTTTTTACCATCCTCAATTCTACGCCCAGGGACCCAAACCAAAACTCCTCATAACCAATTTGCGTGCAGACAATTGGCAAACAATTGTACGTGGAGTGGCGCAAGTTCCGACTCTAGCTAAATAATGCTCGTGTGAGGTACCGTCTGCAACAATGGTTGTGTACTTACCCTGTTCAAATCTGACGGAATTCTGCACTTTATCTCCCATGTCTTGTAAGGGCGGTTTCACATTGGTAATTAATTTTAAAATTTTGTGATCCGACTGCCATTTGTATATCATCGTAAAATTGTAAATACTGAATGGCGAGAAAAGCATGCCGTTTGATGGTAAACGATACGACCGCTCGTGAATAGTAGCAAAACCAAATAACGCGACGCCTTAAATTACAAAGCAATGCTTAACATTCTGAGACACATACATACCTGGTGACCACAGTATAAAAGGTATTGAAGTAGTAGTGATCAAAGGAAATGTCGAGTTTCAGGACCGGTTTCTGTTTAAATAATTTTGTTGACAGCATAATTGTGTTAATTGTTCGATTGGTGAGAGATAAGATAAGAGATTGTAGAGAGTCTTAATTTATCGTCAGACAATACTGAATTTAGACTGCATTTCACTTAGACAGGTATCTGTGCGGTTACATATACATGCCATTTTCCAGTAAATTTTTTTTTGTAGATTTAGTATTCGTTCGTTCGATTTAGGAATGTTTAGTGGCATTGAGTCTGAAGTCACTATAAATGCCACCCGGCTTCGTTTTAGCAGCAGTCTTAATATACCCTGCATAAGCAGACTAGCTTACTCTTTTTCTCTCAAAATTAAGGAAAGATTTAGTATTTAATTTAAATTATGACATTAAAATAAACCCTTCAAAGCATTATGAACGCCGTCTAACAGTACCCACCTATGCACGCTTGTTAGAAACTCGATTGTGCAAAGGTTTGTTCGAGAGCGACTCGCTCCGGGACGACAATTAAAACCGGATCACCGGAATGCCGGAAAACCCGGTATCGAGTTATAAACCGGACGAATGACGGTCAAAGTTCGCACGTCCGCTGTGGCGAAGTTTAATTAAACAATTTTCACCGATGATTTCCGACAATGGAATGTGGCTGGTCTTGAGCGGGCTGCGTTTTGTTTGTGCCGGTTTGCGGTGGGTGGATTTTTGTGTTGTCTGGAGCTATGTAACTATTTAATGTACGAGTTGTGTAATTCATATTTTGTGCATTTCAATGAATGGCAAGATGAGCAAGTCATTCGCTGGATGGCAAACGAGATGACTGCTCATGGACAGTAGCAAAACCAAACAACTCCATGAGTTTCAAACTAATTCATTGCATTCCACTGCACTCGCCATCCTGGGATATAAGATGTTAAGTCTCAATATGTCTAGTAGATGCTTCGATAAAAAAATATTTAATTCAAGAACTATGTTATTTGACACAAATCTGAATACTACTCGATTTCATGTATTAATCAGACTATATACAACAAACATATTTCAGTGTCGGACTGCTTCGATCAAATACACACTAGATACACAGTTCCCTGTAAAAGTTCTGTTAAAAAGTGGCACCGATGCATGACATGAAAAAAAGTAAACAAAAAGATCACATATTCCAAATATATTAATACAAATTCCACCTTATTCCTGGAGCTTAAAGTAGCTTTTCACATAATATTGTCTAAAGTTCTGCGACGTTTTAGAAGCAACGGTCGGTGCGTGACTGAAGGCGAAAGAGTGCTTAAAGCACTCTTTTTTGGTGCCATTTTCTAAGCGCTCATGTTGTATCTAGTGTATATTTGATCAGACTGTAAAACAATTTGCTATTTGAAGGTTTAGACATACTTATTATAGGCAAATATTTCATTGTGATGACCGAAGTGTATGCAGTGCTTGGAAGTAATAAGTTATTTCTGTTTATCTCATTTAGAGGCAGACATGACGTTAAGAATAAGGCCAGCGATGTCGTGTTCGAGTCAGTCCATTTTTGGGTTTTATTTACCAGCATCATTCACAGCCTCTAAAGTACCACTATTGACTATAGGCTTCTCTCATAATATGCCACTTTTGTCGGTACGTTTTAGTGTCTGACGTAAATTATTTATTGTAACGGTCAATTAAAATCGCATGGAGTGTATACGCTCTCTGTTCAACGCGTGAGTCCGTTCACGACTGTCCGCTTCTCCATTGGTACATCACGCGAATGTCGACTCAACAGTTTTTCATACAAGTCTTGATGCACTTGCTATCACACTTCTGTATCAGTCCATATACATCCACTGCAGGGCACAGGCCTCCTCTACAATCGAGAGTACGATAGAGAGTGGTTAGGCCATATAGTACACCACGCTGTCCTACTGCGGGTTGGCACACTTACCGATGTTAAAATGAAATTAATAATTCGTTGCTATTTTTTAGGACCGGGAAAAAATGGTTTGAGCAAAAAGCCCTATGTTTTACAGTGGATAATTTTGGACTGTAATAATGATGATTTTTTTTATCTTAAAATTATTTAGGAAGTGCGACATTTACGTTGAAACGAGTGTTGCAGTTAATAGTGTAAGTTGCAAGTCTGATTGTACTAATAGTATACTAGTATATTATTATGTTGTCAATGAAGCACATGATATGGTAAGCTAACCATAGGCAATTAAATCGCACGGAGTGTACGCGAGCGGCGAGACGCTCTGCTCGGCGGGACGCGTGAGTGAGTTCACGACTGGTCGGTTCTCCATTTGCACGTCACGTGTTAGTCGACTTTATAAAAGTCGATGGCGGACGCCCGCCAAGGTGAATTAGCTCAAGTGGCAGTATGCAGGCCGCTTCCAACAGGTCGATGTGGTGATCCTTAGAGGACGCCTATGTTCAGCAGTGGTACTTTCTGTGACTGAGATGATGATGATGATGTTGAACAGTCGATAGTGGTGCCTGTTTCGATTAATAGTAAACACATCTTGATGGACTCACTATTGGTAGATTTTTCAATTGTTTAAAAACAATGCGTTATTGCTCGAATATAATATATTGTGATTGAGTTAAAATGTTTGGTGACAATAAAATTAAAACGTTAGTTAAGTAAATCGATGAATATGGGTTATTTTATTCGAATCATTGGTTAATGTCAAACTTGTTATTAGCTTTATTCAAGAGTGTCTGTGTCGACAGTGAACAAAAAATCATCATCTTTATATTCTTTGTAATTCAAATAAAATACGAAGGTTTGATCGAAGAAAGATTTTGGTATTATTGTTCCTTTAATCTGATAACAATCAACATAATCCTTAAAACGCAAAGTCGGGAATAGATCTGATGCCAACCTCCACGGTATCTACATAGATATGACTCTTAAAAACAATGAATTTAAAAGTACAAAAACATAATCTGACACAATTTACCAACATCAGCTAAAACATAAGTACTTCAGTTGACAAACTACATTTATTAAACAATGCAACAAGCAGAACGTAACACTAAAAATTCACCGCAACAGTTTCGCCCGACACGTTGAAACTTTTCGCTGCCATGTCGGACACAATGGAGAGAGGCAACCCGTCGGTCGTTAGTGTTTTCAAAAGTCCCGCCGCGGGTTCCCGATTGGAACGGTCGTAGCGGAATCGTTCCTGGTTTGGTACGGTTCAATGCACCCGTGGGAAGAGAGCCGCGGTTTTGCTAACACAGCGCTTGGAGGCTGCAGAAGGGTTAAAAGATAGTTGTGGAGTGGCTGAGATAATTTTCTAATTTTGTGCACTGACTGCAGTTATAGCACGATAAGTAAAAAAACTTATTTACACTGTTTTAGCAAAATTATATTAGATATTAATAGCGTAATATTGTGAGGAAATCTGTGTACTATCACTCCCCTGTTACTTACTCAGGCCTGTTTGTACATTTGTGTCAGCGTATGGTTTAATTATATTTAATCGTAATCGCATTTCGACCACTAATGTATAGTAGCAAAACTAAACAACACTATGAATCACAAAGCAATGCTTGGTATTCCACTGCACTCGCCATCCTGAAAATAAAATGTTACTTCTTAATATATGTAAAGTAGTTACTCTGGCCACAATGTCTTTCAAAGCAGAATAGACATTGGCATTGACACTACTGTTTGGCGGTAGAAATACATTGCAGTGGTACCTACCCAAGCGGCCTCTTACAAATGAGATACCTACCACCAGTAAAACGCGATGTGTGTTCATTAAAACCACATTTTCATTAAAACCACAATTCTTTGATCCCTCTGCGCGCACTTTCTTGTGTCACAAACTTATGTTCTTAACGTAACTAGATCTTTAAAACGCGGTGCTTTATGCAATCCTTAAATGGTTTTTTAAATTCTAGTTTTTTTTCGTGTGTGTTTGCGCAAGTTGTCTTATTTATTGCACTCTGACCCGCGCGACAGATATGCGTTCACGTATGGCTTATCAAATATCAGCATAATAAAGATCGGAGATTCTTTTTATGTGAGTTTTGTTTTGGTATAGTTTATTTTGAAGTAGGTCTGTTAGACGGACTTTCCTGGTCCAGTTGAGAGGTTTAAAAAGTTTGATTCTTAAGTCTGGGTTAGTATATACATACATAAACTCACGCCTTTTTCCCAGAAGGGGTAGACAGACGTAATTGGACACCTACTGGGTTAGAATTATGATTTTTAAAGTGGAGAAATCCTTTCTAAATGTTTGGAAGGTTTTTTATGATAAAGGTGAATAGGCATTTGTTGCTCTTCATAGTTTGTGACCGTTAATATACAAACCCACATCGTTTGAAAATCGTATAAGTGTAAATGCTTTTTAATACTTGATGGAGGAAACGAAGCATAAGTTGAAGGGAACAATATTTTTTTGTGTCAAATTTTTTTTTTCGTAGAAGACTAGATTTTTTTTTCAACAGGCAATTAAGAAATGAAAATAGACATAATAATTTTATTGCTTAAGAATTAAGTAAAAAATTAACTATATGACATCTAACAAGATATTTACGCCGAATATTAGTGAAAAATGTTTTACATCCGCAACTCATGAATATTTAAGCACCTTTCATCCATTCACATGGTTGGTGAGATCGCTAATACTTTTTTCAATTAATTCTCGGGTGCTAATCTCGTGAGCCAGGCTGGGGTCGGAACTGCGCAGTCATCGCCAACCAATGGCGATAATATCCATTAGTTACCCCCCCCCCCCCCTCCCCCACTTTCCTAGCCGTCAGCGTATACGGTAATATGTTAACAGTCGGTGTGTTGAGTGCTCGAGAATTATTTAAGCACAAAGAATTGTAGGGGGAATTGTGTTGTGAGAATGTGGTTGGAAATGTATTGGTGAAATTGAGGCTTATTGATGAAGGGGTATAAGAAGTATTTAGTTGGAATTGATAGCCTCTGTGGCGTAGTTGGTTAGACGTCGGCTGTGAAATGAGAGGCTGCTGTTACATACAAATATTTGTGTGTACAGGTATTTGTTCCGGGTCTAGGTATTTGTCAGATCTAAAAGTTTCTCGTAGTTTCTAATACCCAAAACACAAGACTTGATCTTAGTGTGGGGTCAGGAATATGTATGTGACTGTCGGGTGTATTTATCTATTGACGAAATAATTTAAAATTGAGGAAGTTCATAGTTGAAAGACAAAGATGTGTCCGAACCATGGGTCCTGAAATGTTATAGACAAATGGCAAACAACTATTATAATTTACAAGTTCAATCGCGACACACGGAAATGGGTCGTGTTTCGTATTCTGCTATCATTTGATAGCTATATTTCGCTGGTAAATATTTAATTTACAATGCACAACGCCTACCATTACATAAAAACTTTGTCAAACTAGTATAAAATACCCGACATTCTGTCGTTCAATGCCACGATTGTCCGCTCTCAACAATCTTCGCTTCATCGCCAAGTTTTCATCGACCTTTGCGAAAAACCCAGTAGTGCGAGCATAGTCCAACTAGGCAATCTTCACTTCATCGCCCACTTTTCATCGACCTTGGCGGAAAAACCAATGGTGCCAGCATAATCCACACTAGTCAATCTTCTCTTCATCGCCCAATTTTCATCGACCTAAATATACGTCATTCATGTTTTGATAGTTCTTCTCTTGTCCCCAGGGTAAAACTAAACGCGACCAATCCTTAGAGGAGCTGAGGGCGCACATCCACAAGTTCTACATGCCTCTCGGCAGGCAGTTTATGGTTTTGTTTCCGGAGGGAGGCTTCTTGCATAAGAGGAAGGAGGTCAGCCAAAGGTATGATAACCATAATACATATTATATTAATAAGAGATTTGGTATAGCCTGAACTTTTCACTGGTTTCCAAGCATCATCATGCTATATCGAAAAATACTTTTATCTAGTAGTGGGTAATAAGGGTCTATTGGCTTTAATCTGCAGAAAAAAAATGTCATTTTTTTAAAATCACATTGTTAGCTTAAATTAGAGCAGTTTTTTACGGCCGCACTCACAGAATGTCAATAAAATTGTTCCTTAATAAAGATTCTCATCGTAGAATCCACGTTATGAGTACGGCAGTTAGTTATTTTTTATGAAATGCTACAAGAATTTAAAATAACTAATAACCTTTTAGTAGTCTACGATTTTTAGTTACCATTATGTAATTTTGTCATGATTTTTTTTTGTTTTCTTATAAGAACACATATATCTTCAAAATAGCCTTAAAACACATACATATAATAAACTAGTGAACACAAATATTACCCCCCCTCCGCGCACCTGCTAATCCGCCCCTGCCCCGAAATAGTTTAATACATCAAACGTTATCACGACATCCTCAGAGAATTACTCAGATACTTGCCAACTTTTGTTCTTACGGTACTTGTGTTGGAAGGCGTCCAAAGCGCGACTCCCGGCACGTAGTTGATTGATGTCACTTGAGGGGGTTAAGGCCACCGAGCGATAAACTCGAGCCGCCCCTGACTCCTGACAGTTACATGAGCGAAATATATGTTATTGTTGTAATTACACGATTTTTGGAAGGGTTGTTAATTAATCTTGATCTTTTGTGCTATGTTATTCTAGTAATTGGTGCATTGGTTGGGGTGTGTAAGATCATGAATAAGATCTCAGTTCTGATATATATATATTTTTTTATAATGAGGAAGGATGACGAGACAAATTATCTGCCCAACTGATGTTATAAGTCACGTTTGAACATAAACTGAAGTAACTCAATTCAGTACACTTGCCAGGCTCTACCAGGCAGAACGCGCATATTCCCGAGACAATTGATGTTAATTTTCTTAATAGCTAGGATGCACTGACTACAAAGCCCTTTAAATTGGAACACAACAATGCTTCCACATGTTTGCGGTAGAGATGAGGATTTATAGAATTAAGGAATACTGGTGGTATGTATCTCAATATACGAGAGGCCACTGTGGTAAGTACCACCGCAATACCCACATATTTCTCCTGTCAACAACCTTAGCTAAATATTCTGTAAAATTTTAACTTATTCAATCTTAGGAGTTGGAATTCATGCCCCAAATTGGTGTTGGATCATCCTCTTTTATATATTGAGATGGTAATTAGCTTAGCGAACATTGGGTGACACTAGTGACATCTATGCCTATTTCTTGGAAAATGTTGGGGCTATTTATGACATTATTCCAACCTACGATTCCGACAGAGTTGCGAGCCCGTTTAATATTTTAACTGTTACGGTTATGCACGGTCGAGTTCCGGTTTGAAGGACATTGTAGCCAAAGTAACCACTGGATATTGAGACTCTACATCTTATGTCTCAGGATGGCGAGTGCAATGGAATACCAAGCATTGATTTTAATTCATGGTGTTGTTAGATTTCGCTACTGTCCATGAGTGATCGTACCCCTTAGCATTCGAATGGCATGCTCGTCTCGCCGTTCAATGCAATAAAAAAATATAGAAAAATCTGCTTTTATTGAATCGTGAACATAATAACTTAAGATTCCATAAAGAGGCCTTTTCGAAATAAGAAAAAATAATGTATAAGAAGATGATGTGTGAAATACTAGAAACATAAAAAAGCTTTGTTCAATTTAAAAAATATATACATAATATTCTCCTAAAATTCCTCCAGGTCTTCTTATGTACTTTAACAACGCAATGTCCAAACAATACCGAGATTTTTCGCAAAAAAATATCATCGTAAAATTTCACTAGACTTATAAACACATATTATTTATATATAAAGATATGTGTAAAATTCCCAGGTTCGCGGAGAAAAACAATCTGCCAAAGTTAGAATACGTGTCGCTGCCTCGGGCGGGAGCGATGAAAGTCATCATGGAGGAGATCGGGCCCAGGAGGGACGAAGGAGCGAGCACTTCCAAAGAGAACGCCAAGAAAGGTGATATTTTATTATTTACTACATGTATCGAACATTCCGGTTTTATACCTTGAGATACCGATATAAGGGATGGTTGATAGAAATCGAGAGGTTTTATGAATTCTGATGGGTTGTAAAAGTCGCCTTTTCAAATTGTTAAACGATGACAATCTGTCCTTTACTCTATCAGCCCATATACGTCCCACTGCAGGGCACGGGCTTCCTCTACAATTGAGAGTACGATTGAGAGTGGTTAGGCCATATAGTCCACCACGCTGGCCTAGTGTGGGTGTGCAGAATTTACATAACGTAGAAACTCTTACAAATCGTTATGGTATATTGGTATTAATCGTCATAATTTCTATCCACCAGATGACAACTTCAACAGGAGCTCCAAAACGAAGATGATAATCGACAACAAGGTCGGCGACAGCATCGAATGGATCCTAGACGTGACCATAGCGTATCCAGACAGGATCCCGCTGCATTTGCAGGACGTGGTGTGCGGCATCCGACCTGCTTGCACCACGCATTTACACTACCGACTGTATCCTAGCAGCGAGGTGAGGAGTTAGTCACAGGATTACAATATCCACTGTTGAACTTTGTGGCTGTGTAAAATACTTGATTAATAATGAGGCTTTAGTGATAACTAATGAAATTAATATTCCCAATGCTTTTAGTGGTCTTGATGACCATACGTTAATGGTCAGCCGAATGAAAATTGTATAATTTTACTTGAGGCAATAATTACATGATTGTCCGTATAGAAAGCAATAGTCATTAAAATAGGTCAATAAAATAAAATCTTAACGCCATTTTGTTCTGGATAGTCCTTATAAAGTAATGAAAATAATAGAACATTATTACGAAAATGACAATCATGTCGGTTAAAACATCAGATACCCACAGACCCAACTTAAATAAGACAAACAGCACAAACAAGAATTCTAAAACCTTCTGTCCCACAAGAATTTTGAAACAGTTGTCCCAAGAATTTCAAAGCAATTTCCATAATCCCAATAAATATTTGCCTCAGGTACCCTCAGATACAGAAGGCATGACCCAATGGCTGTACGACAGGTTCATAGAGAAGGACGCCATGCTGGAGGAGTTCTACAAGACTGGCAAATTCCCCTCGAAGGGTTCAGGACCCCACCTGGTCAGGCAAGTAAGGCAAGACAACCTGCGCTACCTGATCCTTCATACCTTCTTCATAGCGTCTACTCTTCTACAGTATAAGATATTCAGCGAGTTGTGGAGTTACTTCTGGTAAGGATTTAGACTGTGAGGTATCTTTTCAGATTTATATTGTTTTGTATTGCGAGAAAGACCGATCAGTCTAGTGATTGGTGCTATGTCTTCTGCATTTAAAGTTGTCAGATCATTTGACTTGTCAAATCACTTTGTGAAAGTCTGTAATTTAAATGCACACGAAACCGTCGTATGTGTTTTTTTTTTCATTTCGTGCTATACATTATACAACATTCATATGAGATTATTTTCTTTTTATTATAATTAAGTTGAAGTATTTTCCCCTGAGCGTTTCAGCGTCATCCAATACCAGGCTACCTCTACGAATCTCTGTGAATTGTTCTACTAATCATTTACCATTCGATTGAATAAAAAAATATTTATCTGAAAAGATATTTCACATTTCTAACTTTTTTATAATACGACGACTAAATGTGAAAGTTGAGTCGCTTTTGAATATCAAATTGTAACAACGAAGTATAAATTAATTACAAGAAAATAGATTTTCCAACTCAAGAGAATTTTCATAAGGGATCAAGGATAAAAGGTATCTATTGTATAATATTGTTGATATCCAAAAGCGATTTGAGATGTTTTTGCGATGTGTGTGGGCGGAAGTACATTTTTTTAGTTTTAATTTTCGTGTACTTGTGGAATACTAATGTTTAAGTTTTTTTTTTAGTTTAGTACTTCTGTATAAGGTTACCTCAGTTAGAGTTTGACATATCGAGAGAACACTCGATTTTTTGTGCCTTGGGCACGGTAAAATAATTGTATCGACCAATAGCACTTTCTTATGTCGCAACATTAAGGATGGCACACATATTTGATATTTATGTAAATCAAATTATTCCGGTTACCGGAAAATACTAGTGTGCTCGCTGTAATGTTGCAAACGTGTTTATCAAAGCGTGCTGTGACAAACAAGTCAATATTTAAGTGAAAATATCTTTAGCATAGTTCTCGTGCTTTGCGCCGTACCAAATTTCAAATCCCTCTTGACAATAATAGACGAGTTACTTATCTTCACTTTTATCACGTTTCACGTTCTATCTAATCAGATTCTCTCGCTTCGTACTATGAATTTGAAAAAATCGAATTTTATACGAAGGATTCCCGAGTCAATTCGTGTCCGGAATTTTTAATGTTATGAAATAGGTGCGCCGGTGCGGTGTGATGTTCGACGATTAAAATGATTCAGACATCAAAAGGAATCCGAGTTTCGAACGGAAAAACGAATGTTCACAATCAGGCAAACGTTACTTCGTTACAGGGAAATCAGAGCCAAATTTCGATTTTCTGTTCGAAAAAACATTATTTTAAGGGCTCAAATTATATTATTAAATTCTTCCGGACAACGAGCCTTGCTCATTCCGGTCGTTGGACCGGAAATTTTGCGCTTACATATATATATATATATTTTTATCGGCTTTATTTTACGAATTACTCCCAATTAACGAAGGAGTTTTTCGATGTCTAAACTAGATATAAGCCACTGTACTAAAACATTTAGCTGTATTAAGCGTCACCTTTTTGTTATAAATGGGGATCGTTCCTTATAATAGCTTTTAATGTACAGTATAGATGAAGGTATGCAGTATGTAAACTAGCATTTGTAATGTTTGGTAATTAAAAAAAACATATGTGTAAATTGTCAAAAAATTAAAACTTATTCTTCTGTGTAAATAAATTTAAGGAAATTTGAGAGTATGGGTGGTTAGGGATGTTGAAAACGGAACACGTTTTGTTCAGATAGTTTTATGGATAACTCCAAAAAGGCTTTATGTGCCAACCCTATGAATCCAGTGACAACTATTTATAAGATTGATGCAATCTAAAACATATCTCTTGATTGCTGCACGGAATGTGTTCATTTTTTACAGTTTTCGATGTACTGAAAATGCTATGACTACCCAAAGTTATATTTTGATTCGCAATAGTTTACATACTGTCATTAAATTTTAAGTGATTATAAATAGATTGGGAAATCCTATGCCAAAACATATTTGCCGTAAGTGCCTAGGCTTGTTGAAATGATGATGATTTTATTAGTATCAAAACGCGTTTTTTTTGTTCAAAATTGTTTTCTTAACTTTAGTAATATGGATTATTTTATACTTTGGTTGGCAAATGTGCTGCATTTGTTATCCTTCTTGTGTTGTGCTGTAAGGCGGCTAAAATATTAACATAAAACAGTTCAAATTAAATATATATTATAATTTAATTAATTATATTCATAACATGTATTAAAAAGTTATAGAATAAATCGCGGTTATTGAAAACTTAATTACAAGAAGCAGACGATGTTTATAAATATGTTATTATAAACAAAGGGTAATACATTTATGTATTACAGACTAAATAAAGATATATCAAAACTAAATCCTTATTGAAAATTTAAAATAAATTGAACAACAAATATGTAATTAAAACAGAAAGAAAGGTTGAAGAAAATAATATGTTTATCAGTATCTTATCGCATTTATATCATTTATTATATGGTATTAAAAGTAAAAATAAAACTAACAGCCTCATTCGTAGACTGCAAACCTATTTTAAATATCGAATGGTATGTCTTCTTCCCTCAAACGGGATTTAAAAGTCGTTGAAAAGGGACAAAGCACTCGATATCAAAAATAGATTTTAAAAGTCTACGAATAAGAGTGTAAATGCTTTAGAACAATATTTCCGGATAATAGTGACAATTTAAAGAAACTCCGTATGTTGAAAACTGATGACCCATAACAGTATCAGTTAATAAAATAAATTCGTGACTAAATTAACAGTTAATTTGTACCATAATTATTCATTAATATAGGCATAATTGGTCATTCATATGGGCCTCCCATTTGTTTATTACAAAGTACTGAAGCTTATAGAACAGAAACTGTGAACACTATAAAATGGGCGAAGCTGTCTAAGATTTTTTAAGTTCTAAGTTAAGATTCACGTGATTTTACTGAAGTAAATTAGGTCCTGTAATAAAGAAAAAATTAATGTCTACAAAAACGAAATTAAAATGAAACTAAACTAGCGTCATTTTTTATATAGAAATACCGCCATGATTCATAATTGATTAAATACGTGTTCTAACGCTCGTCGGAATTAATTGGACCTTATTAACAATTACCGGTCATTATCATCTTTGACCAATCGGAGTGGATCGGGGAATTAAGCGATCAATTTACCACATTATCCGGAAATTATTGTTAGTTCTCTTCACTTAGTTTAATATGGAAATGTTCTTAATAAATCCACGGTCAAATTGATTGTTATTGTGAAGATTTCCAATTATTCGGTGGTTTTATCGATATGTAATTATGTATTATAAGTCAATTTTTTTGGCTTCTTAATTGATGTAGTTTTTACTCAAATTCACTTCTTAATAAGTTTAAATATTTCCCAACAATTATTAATAATAAACAATTCTTATACAAGTTGATTATAAGACAAGTGAATGTTTCGCAAAGTGTATGAGTTATGTAGTTTAATTTTCTAAAAGCCATTTTTTATTTCGGGGTTTATTTTAAGGGAAATGTGATTGTCGTTTTTTCGGTAATTGTTGTTAATTTTAACGAGTTAAGTTTGTCAAATGGTAGTTGATAAGTTTAAGTTAGAGCGAGTAACAACACTTTGTGATGCTTTGTAATTGTGTTTATATCTTGGTGTTATGTTTATTGTAAGACTAATTCGAATTGCGAGTTAGTCTGCAACTGGTCAAGTGTCAACTCTGACCAGAATTGCGATAAGTTTAGTCAAATTGTGTAATGTTTAGAGTTTATTTTTCGGTATATTATGAAAATGTGGACGTTTCAAATATTTTTAAATAATCAATGTTTTAACTTAGTAAAAATATGATCAAATTTTACTTCAGCCGCCTTTATGGCAATCGGCTTTTTTTTTAATTTATAAAATTAAATGAATTTTGCAATAATGCGATGATTTACAGGACCATTTGGTTAGAATGTGCGATTTGATGTATTCCCATTATTTTGCTTTTTCCGGCTGGCAAGTCACTATTTCGTCCAACAACATAATATTGGGAAGTGTATTGTTGCTTAAGAAACATTAGGTCGGGGTCTAGAATATTATGGCACGATTTGAGGGGCAAAAATTATTAGAGGTAGTAGGGATTGGGTCCCAGATTATATGTTTATCACACTTATTAAAAGATAATGCATAGTTTTCGAAAAAAATTAGAATAATTACTAACCTCAAATCACATTTAGTTATTATGAGCAATTGACAAACAATCGTTAGTAATATTTCAAATAAATAGTCTATGGTGTAAAATGTCGAGAGAAATCGGTGAAATGAAACGTAAAAACTACGCGTTTCAGTCATGTGTCAGTGTCAACAAAATTATTTAGGAATGTTTTGTTGATGTTTTGTTGTTTTTGGTGGAGTTGTCGCATCTGCGATAGACCCATAAATTACGAAGATTGAATTGATTTTGCATATGTTTTGTTGTTTTATAACCTAGATGTTCAGAAGGAAGTTAGTTTACCCACTTTATGGACCAGTTAGGTCGACTGTACCCCAAAACCGACACGGGCCACCCCGACTTCACGTACACTTTTGGCTACCACCCCTAGAGTGTATATAAAAAGCCGGAGACGTTGCAGAAGCAACTTTTGTTTTGACAAGTATTTTGAGGTTAGGTTACTTTAGGTTTTCTTAGGTATAATGCATTATCTTTTCATAGGAGTGGTGCCAGCGGAGAGGGTACCCCCCCCTCCTCCCCCCATCCCCTACCAACACTCATTTAGTGCCATAATATTCTAGACTTCACACAAACATAATTTTGGATGGATACAATGAAACAGATTTTTTTCTTGATCGTATAAATACGAACTTTTTTTACCGACATGTAAACATAGTACGGATTTGCACTGGCCTATTCTCTATATAAAATAATCTGTTACTTCTCATAGATCAAAGGTTTGTACTTTTTTTTGTAGAATTGAAAAGCTTTTAAAAGCTTGCTTACCATCAAATTTTCGTCCTTGAAGCTTTGACATAATAATATAATATTTTTATAATTCACTCTATAGCAAAATGTTCTATATTATATCTGTTTGAGAGCCTTAGAGTGAATATAACGTTTTTTAAGCAACATTACATTTGGAAGTGATAGCAAAGCATTAAGTAAGATTACACAGTATTGTAGGAATGATCTTGTGAAAATGGATATAATCCTACTACTTGTATGTATTGAGTGATTTTTTGTTAGTCAAATAACTTTTTGTTTATAATTAATTTGAAATTAATAAACCCAAAAAATACTGGCAACATTGTGATTGTCAATGCCAATGTTAGAATTCAAAAAAAATACGAATGTAAGTGCACATATCTTTGGTAACAATGTGATGTAATTACGAAGTTTAATGAAATATTTAATGCTACTTGGTTTTCAGAAGTTGGCAATTTTTTTTTCATAATTTAGACGATTTTTTTTTGTTCAGTCAATTGGCAGTGCAGTGATTTCCTTTTATAAATTCCGACTGCAAAATGACTTCATCAATCACCTGCCATTTAAAATTCATACACCACATTTCCATATTATTTTCGGATTGGAAAATGCGGCTCTGATTTCCATAAAGCCTATAGGTAAAAATAAATTTTCGATCCGAAAATATTTATGTGCGATTTTTCGTATGAACGTAGAATAAATCCTGATTGTACCGAATTATATTCTCTACCTACCCTCGATAACTACGTGTTTGGTGTATAAATGTCACTAATAATAAATGTGATGGGTTGTGCTCGAACGTATTGAGACTATTTTGGGACAGGCTTGTCTTTCGATGAGTCGGTTGAGTCCTTAATGTTATGTCCTGTCAAGTGTCAAAAGTAATTTAAGCCTACAAAGAGTGATTCTTTTCGTATTTTTTAATAGCAGTGTATTAGAGCAAAATAGCGATGTGAACGATTATAATCACTCAAACTACTTATAATATCATATGTAATCCAGTACTTATGTTGAGTCTACAACAGTCCCAATCGGGTCTCAACAGCGGTTCGAGTTTGAGCCTCAGTAAGGCAGGACGCTTGGCTCGCTGTGTATATACTTGCGGACTACGTTCCACATTTTTTGTCAATAAAGCACGTTTGTGGCACTCACTTGTTGTTTTTCTTTTAAATAATACATATTTATTTTCAGAGTTCTTTCGAATTAAAAAATATCCTTCAGTTCGGTAAGGAAAGTACTCGTTAATAGCCAGCAGTTTGATTGGACTCCTGGTAATATTCAAATATATACGTTAACTACATACCATGTGAAGGAACATCATCCCTTCGTTGGCATTAAAACTCAACGGTAAAGTGCAACTTAACTTGAAATGCATACACTTCATTATATTTATCTTAAAACAAAACATTTAATAGCAGGTCCCCTGAAGAACAGAATCAGTTCGCTACGATCCATGACGGTTATGATAGAGCCTTTGCACACCTAAGCGCTCGTATATATTATATAAACAGTATATGTATTCTTAGTGGAATTTCTCTCTCCCAGACCCGAACCAAGCGACGTACTATAAAAGACGTTGCGCACAGAGCAACGGGCTCATTCGGTTTCGGTCGGCAACGGTTTGAACATTTGCTCTATCGCTCTAATATTGTTATTCGGTCTTCATATTTGCATTTCTATGATTGATTGGTACATTTGCAGTAATTAGAGTTGTAAACGATATAGTATGAAATTACTTTTGTCCTAGGTTAAGTTATCGAATTTTGATTGTTAATAAAAATAACTTTATGAATACTCAATAGTGCGTTGATATTTTTGTTAAAAAATCGTCCTAACTTCTGGTTTGTAAGAGTATATATTTATGGATAATTGAAGATCCGTGTCTAAGTAGGATTTTATATATGTATAAATATGATTTCTGTAATATCTTTAATAGAACCTTGGAAAAATCTACAATAAATAGAATATCTGGCATACCCCGAAAGCCTCCGTCTTGAGAATCAATTTCCTAAAGGTATCTAAGCAAACACCACCCATACAATAATGCGTCTGGATTCCACGGCACGTACTGTTTGCCTTGTGGGAGATTCCGAGACGATACCATGTGTGCCTTCAAACGGCTAGTCACGACTCAGCAAGTTTATTTACACGTATTGGTATGTTCAAATCGAGATGGACTGAGGATTGGAACTGTAATGGTATGGTTTAGGGCTGAATTATGTCTACCAAAATTGATTTGAAAATCTAATGAACCCAAACAGTTAAGTTAAGTTAGGTGTTTTCTATAAAGATGTGTAGTATACATCCATATGTATATATATATATATATATTTAAGCCATAGACAATTTCCCAATATTTTGAACACTTTACACTCTCCTTTATCTTTTTTAATTATTTATAATTTGAAAATGAAGTTTGTTTTTGTAAATTAGCGTTGCAGATGATAAGATCCATGCGACTATACAAACTTCGAATTTTTCGAAACTTCGGTGAAACAAACTAATCATAAATCGTGATATTCTTAAAATTCCAAAATATAATATTATCTAACTTTGATAAAACTAAAACGGTGAAGGAAAACATCGTGAGGAAACCTGCATAGCATAGCGATTTATACAAAAAAAAAAAAAAACTGGTATATAAGTCCACCAACCCGCACTAGGCCAGCGTGGCGGACTATATGGCCTAACCACTCTCAATCGTACTGTCGATTGTAGAGGAGGCCCGTGCCCTGCAGTGGGACGTATATGGGCTGATACAGATAACTTTGATAAAATATAAGGTTCACTAATATAAGCAAAGCACAGTTATATTGCATTTCTTGTTATCATAATACAAGAAACCATCATTTCTCAATTCTAAGTTCAAAACACGACGTAAAAAGGCGTCCCATCTGTCCTCGACACAATCAAGATTTAAAAGTAAATTCTCAAGGGACAGAGGGCCGGAAATTCACCTGCTACGCGGCAGAGGAAGACAAGCAGACGTTCATTTCCGCCGTTGACGGCTTTCGACGGCAGAAAGTGCGTTCCGAGCCTCGCAGTTTAACTTGAACACCCTTTGTGATGACGTCTTCTATTACATACTTTTCAGCGTTCAATTTTCATATTTTCTGCAATATAATATTTTGTAAAAGTAATTACACAATTTTGCGTTTTTTTGGAAAATTATGACGAATATGTCAGTAATAAATATTCTATGTTATTTTTCTTAAGAATTTCATAGACTTCCTGAGTATATATTTTGTATTGTATTTGTATTTAACATGTGTATAAATTGTGTTTTTATGCATAAAATATAGTTTTTAACTTGCTTCTACCTAGACAAACCGATTTGATACCAAAATACCGATTTCAGTTTTCTATATTAACTGCTTATAGAGACCTGATTATCTTCAAATGTAATAGAAATTTTAATCTCAATTTTAGTGCCAATAACTTCGAAACTAAATATACAATACGTATATATTCGGGTCGAATTTAACAAGCTTACTCGTGGCTAATGCGGCGGTAACATAATATGTTGGAAATACGTCAGATTTGAACAATTAGGGTTCACTCACTGAGCGTTTATAATCACGTTAGCCGAATAAAAATTTAGAAGCCTATCATTTTAGAAGGAATCAAAATGTTTTTGTAAAGTTTTGTGTAAAAACATCTCTTATTTCTATTTCAACTGTGATATTTATTTAATGTTAAAAACCTACAATGATAGATAGCTTGTTCCTTTGTAACATTGTAATGTTATTCTAGTCCCGAGATATTAGGAGTTATGTGTTATACCTTTTAACTACGCGCTATAATGTCGTTAAAAGAAAATTCAATAGTGTTTACACACTGCTATTTTGCTGCAGAAATAGATGGCCCTATGTATGCGAAGGACCTATCAAGAAGCATTGCTAACTCACACTCAGTTAATACCATAATTACCATTTACTAGTATTCGCTTAGTGGTTGAAATGCGACGAAAATAAATTAATAATATTCGATAGCAATCAATTACTAAAAGTTCAAAATGGGGGCTACATTATTTTTGATATGCCTTAATAAAAATATAGAAAACAGTCGAGAATTAGTAGTGAAAATAGCATTTAACTGCTTTGGGTTAACCTATTTATTATAGAGATGTCTTTTACCAAATTTTATACAAAAACAGGAACCACCCAATACAAATTTCCTAACGGAATCAAATTTCGAAGTTTCACCTCGATAAATACATTGGCTATTTCTTACCCCACGTCACGGCTCATCACATCGCGTCATCGACATTCAATTAGCCACGGGCGATGCCCACACTCCTCCGAATAGGGGAGGTCGGGGCTCGGTGCAACGTCACGCAACAGGGATCATGTGCCAATAGTTTCATTTTAAGAAATGTAAACACATGGTTGAGAAAATACGGTACTGCATTTTGTTAATAAAGAAAGAAAGAAAGAAAACTCATTTATTAGTCACAATAAGATGTCACACACACTCCTTTAACATAAATTTATATATCTAACTTAAAAAAAGGAGTTTGTACGTCGCATAAATAAAAGGAGTAATAATAAATAAGGATTACTGATTTCGATAGAGATTGAGGAAATATGGGAAATCTTTAATCTCTTACACTGTCATGATTTAGGAGTGTATCGAAATCAGTAAAGTGTTTCCTTTATTGTATTATGCTATTTGTCACTTTATGTCGCTCGATTTTAAATACATTCATTATCAAAACATTAAGCGTCAAAAATCTTCTCCACCCTCTCCGTAGTTCTATGTATAATTTGAATGAAGTTGAGTTGTACCGACCAAATTAGAGGTTAGGTAAACACCACCCTAAAGAAATATTAAAATCGATTTGATTTCAAATAAATTATGAGTGAGAATACATAAAATAAATAAATAATAAATAAATAACACCCAACAGTCACATACATAGTCCTGACCCCACACTAAGATCGAGTCTTGTGTCGTGGGTATCAGGAACTACGAGAGACTTTTCGGTCTCACAAACACCCAGACCCGGAAGAAATATTTGTGGGCCGCACAAACATTTCTCTCGGTGCGGGGATCGAACCCGCGGCCTCTCGTTTCACAGGCGGCGTCTAACCAACTGCGCCACGGACGCTGTCAATACAAATATGTTTGTGTATATGCGTAGATTCGAACATGGAATTCTCTCCTTTTTGAATCATGAGCTTGGGACACAGTTTTGGACATAATTATCTTCAGTAAGCTGAAGCAACAGCATTATTGTAGCGACCCTTAACATTTAGGATAATGAACTAACTTCTCAGCCGCTGGGCCAAGCCATCAGCCACCATATATAACAATGAGTCCTCAATCAATCAAAGAACCACCCATTACAAGTATATCAACTGTTACACAATCAACGTACCCAAACTCACAATCAAAGTCCAACGCTCAATAATTAGATTAGGTCCTAAACAAACGGGAATCAGGGAATCTTCATTCGTATCAACATCAGACCGCGTTCAGTTTGTTCGGGCCATTTGTTATCTCTGCGGTACATAACTTGCTTACAACGTTTGCACAGTGGATTTGCGATGATTTAAACCCGAATGGCGATTTGACTTTATTGTTGGTTTTATGGTTCGAAATAATGATGCTTAATTTGTGTCCGATAAAGAGTATTTCGTAGAAAGCCTGCTGTATAAGGATTAGTAGACCAGGGCATTTACCGCGGAAAAGATTGACGATGTTACTGAAAAGTTATCGAATGGAGGGCACGGATCAGAAAGCGCAATAGTCGTCGACCCACAAGGTGATTAGAAGACGCAGGATGGTGTAATTAGGTCGCGTCTAGTGAGTGTGTAATCCTGTATTAATTCTTAAAAAAACTTATTTGTTCTGGACTTCCTATACCCGATGATAATAAAAATCATCGTCCACAAGTTTGTATCATTTGTTCAATTACATCTGCAAAGCTTCACTTATAAGGCGCAGTAAGTAAATTTGAGGTGACAGTATCAAAAAATTCAGGCCAGAGTATTGATCGTCATTGAAACGCAATATATGTATCTCACAAGTAATATATGTACATATATTATATTAAATAAGATTGTTTAGTACGATGGCCAAGTCAATCTATTTTATCTATAATATAAAAGACTTTTAATATTGATATGGTCACTATAAGATGTTCTTAGGTTAGCTATTTACGTTTTAATTTAAGAAACCTTACAAGACACATTACCTTAGGTAGCGATTAAATTAATTACCAACTCGGTATTACAAAGATCTCACAAGAGAAGAACTGAGTTGCGAGACTTGTTTTTTTTTACAAGAGTTATTTATTATCATTCTTGACCGAAGCTTTTGTTCCCCCGCAGTTCCTGTTGGTGAAGTTGATGATTTTCTCGTCCTATACTGCTAATATATTTAATAAACTACCAACATGTTCTAAACTAATATGCTTTAAGCCGAGGCAGGAACTCCACGGCAAAGTAATACGTCAACGACGTAAAGAAACCAATAACTTGTGAGACGTACAAGGGCGCAGTCCCACTAATACGGATGAAACGTGGCTATTTTTCTTATGCTATCCCTGGGATATAAATTTGAGGTGCTGGTGGGCTTTTGGTAAACAATGAATGGGAGCTGCCGAGAAGTTGGTCATGGTTTTTTGACCTTTCGAAGTCATATTTAGTATATTGTTAGTCAATTACAACGCACTCGCACGATAAAAAATAACATCGTGAGGAAACATAATATTATCTATTATGAAAAATATTTCCAAAGCTGTAATTAAATATCCAAATTAAAATTAATTTAATTATTATAAATAATTAAAAGTATTATTTAAAGCATCAAATTAAATATCCTCAAATGATAATTAAATAAAAAAAAACAGTGGAGGGTAGTTTGCTATCGTTTATTTTTTCGTACAATCTATAGTTTAGTCTCGTGTACGCCGCCGAAGTGAGTGGCGCATGCGGTGTGCGGATTTTTTATTTTATTTTGTGAATCCTCTAGTGCAAATGGTGTTTATGTATCAATCAATGTTTAATTCAATGTTAGTTTTTTGTTTGGCGTCTACCATCCAGCATCGAGATCAGGATTCAGGTGAGTTAATTAAATGTACTATATTGAATTATTATTCATCGTATTCGTGCTGTGTACTGTGTACTGTTTCGAATATTCCTATACTTAAAAATCGAACCCTTTTTAGTTATTTGCTTGATATGTTCACATTTTCATATTATTGTAATGTATCTTTCCATAAAATATCACATATTTGACGTTATTTTGATTTATTTAAAAATACATTTTTATTCTGAGGTAATTGAGCCATTGAATATACCACATCGCTAATACGAGTAATTAGTTAAAACTAAAACGAAAACAATCACACACAATAAACTAAACAAATAAATGAATGTTACTACACCTACTTCAAAATTTGTATTGAGCTATTGAAGTTGTTAGATAGCATGCCATCGCATAAGACTAATACATACAAAAAAAAAAAACACAGACACACACACAAAAAGTACACAATAAACATCATAGTATCTACATAAAAATATATTGAAAAATGAGATAGTTTTGTGTAGGACATAACCTTTAAAATTCAATAGCAGTAAACAGGCAGCCTTTTATGAGGTTTTATTAGTCAGGCAGCGAGGAAATTAAGGCTGGCTACACTGTCTGGATAGGTAACTATTTGAAACAATCAGTTTGGTCGAGTGGTGATGCGTTTGAACGGGAAGCAGTCAAGTTTAGTGTTGCGATTTCTCTAAGTAAGTGAGGCAAGTGGAATAAACGAATACAAGAAGATTTTTTCAATCCAAGTTGGCAGCTCTCCTTTGTGAGAACACGACTGGGTAGGCACTACCGCAATGTCAATTTGTCCCGCTAAACAGCAGTGTAAATGCACTGTTGTGTACCGGCTTGTAGGAAATTGTAGCCAGAGTAACTACTGGACATGTTGAGATTTAACATCTTATAGTATGTCTCGGAATGTCGAACGTAGTGGATAGCATTGCTTTGTAATTAATGGTTGTGTTTGGTATTACTACAGTCCATGAGCTGTCGTATCGTATACTTCACTATCGGACGAATGGAACGTTAGTCTCGCCATTCATAGCAATAAAAAAATGAATTTCTCTGTATCACAACTGTACTATGGTATGATTGCAAAGCTGAAGTCTCGGGTTCCAATGCCGGATCGGGCAAAGTGATATTGGAGTCTTCTATTCATTATCAACCCGGCCAGAATTATACCCGATATGGTGAGCCCCTATCACGTCATGGGACAGAACATACAAGGTGAAATGTGGGTGCCCTGATAGTACCTCTGCTTACTCCTACTGGAAAAAAGTCGTGAATTTATGTACGTAATTAAATAAAAATATGTTTTTGGAATTTAAATTTAACTAAACCCAAAAGCAAGCACTAAAACGGTCCACCGCCTGTTTTCGAGCGCCCTATCTCGTCTACTCAGTTATTGAGGCTCGTCGGGACAAAGCAGTCTATGCCAAATATAAATCTAGCGTGTATTATCTATGGATGCTTTATTACTTGCCGAGCTCGTGCTATTGATTGGCTGTGGGATTGAGCTTGAAATTCTATTTGGTTTAATGGTGTGTTTTGATCAGGTGAACTTTGGTGTTGCATTTTGTTTTTTTTTTTCTCTTTATTTATTAATTTAGAGGCTTTTAATCGACATGATCATGCTAGCCTCATCATAACTTATAAATATTTAATGCCTAATCTGAAAGATAATCATTAATTAATTTTTCTTCAGTTTCATTGCAAATTTATAAATTTTAATAGCGTCTTCACTGTATGGTGTGGACAAAATTGTTTGGATAATACCGAATTCTAATATATTGACATTTAATTCCCGAATTAATGATTCTCTTTCGGTCTTGTATCGAATACATTCTATTAGCATGTGATGGATATCCTCTACAGTTCCAATTTTGATTATTATTATTACGAGCTCTGTTATAATACAATGCAGCAGGTTATTAGACATCGTTCTATTGTATTATTTTATTTTATTTTATACTTTTCGAAAAACTAACAGCTAATATATACATAAAGATAGAATAATGGGTAATTAAAGGCTAATTATAAATTTCCACAGATAACATATGCAGTACACAACGGATGGTAAAAATTTATTTTATAAAAAGAAAAAAAAATTTTGCTCATGAGTCACATACAACTTTTTGTACTAGTATTAAATAAATATAAATCCACATGTTTACTGTCCCCACCCATACTCATAATTACGCCAATGAAATGTCTGCACGCTCTCAATATAAAATAATTTTGCCTGTAGTTCGTCCTCACTATTGTGAAATAAATTATAAAAATTGTGTGAAATAAATTATAAAAAGTTAGTTAGTAAATTATATTTAACGATTCCAACAATTTCCAATTTTCTCAACCCCAACACAATATGTTTACGTGAACCTGTCACTCAAACACTAAACTCGCACTGCGCTTATATGACGCTAACCTAATTTAACAAGAACATTTTCATCAAGTAAACAACGTGTTTACTAATACGTGACGCGAGTCGCGGAGCCGTGACGGGCACGTGACGTGAATGCGATGTGCTGGTTAGAAGTGTTTGTCTCATTAGTTTTAAGCCTACGATTTCGCGGTATGGGTTTTGTTTGATGGAGTTCTTAATATTTTAGCAGAGGGAAATTGATGCACAAACCTTGTGAAGGAATGACGCTGTTTATGGGAATTGTTTGTGTAAATATTTTAATAACTTGCTGACTGACGAATGATTTAGGCAGATTGGCTGGTATATTAGATAAATAAAATATCATACCATATAAAAAAGTAACATTGTTTTATGTAGATGCGCACTAAGTAAGTATTTTAAAAACTGAATTCCTTAAAACATTGGCGATATAATATATTTGTATAAATATACTGATTTTCAAGCTAAAACTATTGACACACATGGCTGATTTTTATACCTTATCTTATTTTCATTTATATTGTCTAGTGTGAGTTCGCGGATTGGATTTGAACCTGCGACCATCGTGAACATGAACCGTCTTGTCCGTAACCAACAGGCCACCACGCACCACCAATAATAAAGATGCATAATCAAATTTCGAACTATTTCTTTCCCCGCCCATTATATCTAAAGTGCATTACAACAAAGCCGCCGGCCCGCCAACAAAGTCCACCGATACAACCCTACGACCTATAAAAAAAGAATCATATCGGCGACAAGCTGCACATTTTGCCCGCTAACATGTTGGTGGTATGTGCTTTGCTCAATTCCCCGTCATCAACAACGTCATCAAATGTTCATATCATGTCGCTAATAATTTTTTTCGCCCTGAAATTAAAATGAAATTGATAATAATTTATTAAACCCATGAAGGTGTTCTACATTTAGATTGAGGATTTTTTTTCATGTACCACCCGAATCGGAAAGCTGTTTTTAACAGAGAAGGACGGGCAAGAAACTCTAGTGTTGCTTATTTCAAAACCAGTTCACAATTTAGTTATTACAAAAGTTACAAGTTTAAATTAGAGCAGTTTAATAATTTGTTATAACATTTAAATGCATGCTTGCAATGAGTGATCCCGCCGACCAGCTTGCCAACAAAAAGTCGTCGAAATCTTCCGGCGGGTAGGCCACGAGCATAAATATATTATTACTATGGGGAGATTGGCAAAAATATCTGTCTCAAGAACGAGTTCAATAATATCTGTCTGCACATACGCAGCAAAAATATCTGATATTATCAGGCAGCATAATGAAGTGGCATCAAAATTATGTGATGAAACATGTACATCAAATAATTGTGATAACCTTTCGAAGCAAAAATATGTGACGTTACAGGTGGCAAAATGTTGTGATCCCTTGTGGAGTGCAAATATACGAGTATGTATCGTTTTATATTTCTGTTATTTGCATTGATTCCTCACAAAAAGCATAAATAAGTGACAACAACTAGGTGGCAATAATATCTGACATCCCTACAATTTATTAACAATAATATGTTTAATATTATGTGCAGTGCCATCAATATGGACGTATAGTGGCATGATTTTTTTTTTCATCAAGAAGAAAAGCTATTAAGCTCCCTGGGGTACTCGGCCTCCCAGCTGAAAGGGGTATGGCAGTGTCACTAGCCTTCAAGCTCGGCACAATGTGGATGCTGTGGCCGACCTGGGTCCCTAGCAAAACGTACGCCAGCATACTGACTTAAAAAACTCCTCGGTGACCATCACATGTATTGTGGCGGCGCCGAACATCCCAGGGCGAAAAGCGCCCCGATGTACGCAGGCATAACCGCCCCGCGCAAAACCATTGTTGGTCCTTGCATTATTGGGGGCCCGGATGGTTTTTTATGGACGCCCGTTTAAGGTGTTATGAGCGTCCATGACAAAGACGAGGCTCTAACCCAAGTCTCGTAGTCGTTAAACCAGAGGGTGCACCGCCCTCGCAGTGTGCCCAGCGACTTCGAAGACAGTGCAGGCAGAGGATACTGTGGCGGAATTCTTGCATCCCCGAACTAGAGGGTAAAGGCGCCGGTTCAATAATAAACTACCCGGCGCCTTCGTCTTTGCTGGTGGCGAGCGGGATCGTTCCGCCCACAATTCCGGTTCACGCTTCACTGCGAAATCACGGACTCGCAAAAGGAGAGGGTTGTCTGAAACGACCTCCGGCTCTCGACCATGGAGGGATTCACGGATATCAGACTGGGCAGTCCAAAGAGTATGCGGAACTGTGTCCTCCGAACAGTTGTCGCAATGGTGACACACGGTAGTTGCTCCCTACTAGCCACTCGCCACAAGTATCTGACGAAGCACTCATGCCCAGATAGGACCTATATATATAGGCGGTACGTCATCGCGCCATGGCGCCTGCACACCTACTGGTCAAGAACAGGACGCATTGCCGCAATAGTCTACTCACCAATACTGAGATTGTCCAGCCTGGCGCGTAGGTGGTTATCCGACATAATAATATCTTCAATTAAAATTTAAATTTTAGTTTTAATATGCGCTGATGTTTTATGCCATATGTATTTTTTTATATATTCTATATCACGACCAAATTGGATTATTCATTTATGTGTGTAGATCTATTTTATGTACGGCTGCCGTGTAACATTTAGCAACTGGTTTATTGTATTTGGTTACGCCATATTTATACATTTCGATACAAGGTCATTGTCTATTCGACGATGTCTCAAACCGCCATTTTATATGTATTTCACGCGCAGTTGGCAGTATTGTAGAATCCTTACTATCCAACATTCCTGCTCTTTTCCTTCTCCCTCTAAAGCACGCTTTACCGCATATTTGTACTCCTCGCGCGTGACGTCACGCGAGGACCACGGGGACGCGCTAGCGCACCCCTCAAGTCAGTTCCGCAACTTCGCTTCGCATCGCCGCACGCGCCGCACACGCATTCGTGTTAAGTAAGTGTTCCCGCCGCCGCTACCCTGCATGTGTGCATATGGCGCCACCGCTAATCCGCGAATAATTAATCAATCGCACGCCGCTTAAATCATAACACTAATTAATTAAGGACTGAGGACCGTATAGTTGATGCCGGCATAGCTATTTTGCACGGGACAAGCCCCTGTTTGTGTGTGTCGTGCCACGTATTACTGCTTCGACGCCATCACGCCGGGACTGCGCGCCACCTCGCCGAGGATGCAGATGTAAGGTAGGCGTGCGTTCTTTTCCTTGTTCCCGACCCAACCGCATCTGCACCGCGAACCAGCCCCTTCTGAAGGGGACATCAAAAATACAGTCCACTTATAATATTGCCAACTCCGCTTATTACTGCTAGCATCAACCTCCAACTGTTTCACCGCTTATATATTTCGGGCCCTCAGTTTACCCCCGCAACCGCCCCACACCGCATGGCACGTCGGTCTTTCCGCATCACCAGTATTCGACGTAAGCGACATTTGATACGATTGCTTCGTTTGTCGTGTTGAAGTATAGAATAAGAAACTAATCTTTGTCTAAGTGTTGAATATTGGCCGTCAGTTTCTTGTATTCTTCTTTTTCACTAGACAGGTGGAACAGTTGTTTAACAGTATTGATACTGGTCCATACCTGGATATTTCGGAGTTAATAGTTGCCTTTGTGTCAATCCAAGGTGCCAGCTATCCCTATACCAAATGTCATCAAAATCTGTCGTGCCATGTAGCAAATATATATTTGAATTCCTGGCTCATCCCAGAGGAACGCTACAATGTTCGGTATAAAATGTAGCCTATGTTTTAATCCAGGATGTCAGTTATCACTACACCAAGTTTTATCGAAATTGGTTAAGCTGCTTTTCGTGAAAGAGTATCAAACATCCATCCATCCATTCATAATCACAAACTTTCACCATTATAATATTAGTAAGGATTAATTAAAATAATTAATCAAGTTAATAAAAACAATAACAAGATTTATAAAGTGTATTTTGTTCATTTTCTTTCCCCGGCAAATATATAATTCTAATATTATTCAATAAAACATTTGGCCCTTTGACCGGCGCTACACATAATATAAACATATTCATAATCATCATCCTCATCAGCCTATTTGCGTCCACTGCTGTACATAGGCCTCTCCTATGGCACGCCACTGGGCTCGATCTTCAGCCCATCGTCTCCAACCGCTACCAGCCATCTCTCGGCCATCGTCACTCCACCTCAAACATATTATTGTGAATAAATTGTAGGGATGTCAGATATTATTGCCACCTAGTTGTTGTCACTTATTTATGCTTTTTGTGAGGAATCAATGCAAATAACAGAAATATAAAACGATACATACTCGTATATTTACACTCCACAAGGGATCACAACATTTTGCCGCCTGTAACGTCACATATTTTTGCTTCGAAAGGTTATCACAATTATTTGATGTACATGTTTCGTCACATAATTTTGATGCCACTTCATTATGCTGCTTGATAATATCAGATATTTTTGCTGCGTATGTGCAGACTGATATTATTGAACTCGTTCTTGAGACAGATATTTTTGCCAATCTCCCCATAGTAATATATTTATGCTCGTGACTGTAGTGCCCTTAACCCAAAGCATGATACACAGTATCCACCACTTTGAATATTACGTAAACATCGAAACAAACCGTGAAATGGGTTTGGACATATGCTACTTCTAATTCCGAGGAGGATCCCTAATGAAGAGTGACGAAGACGGAGGGACGGCGCGCAACATAAATGTATTTTAAAGTAAAATTAAGTGCCTTTGCGAAGCTTCCCTTTGAATCTTATGCGGACGGAGGAAATTAGGAACTGGAGAGATATATCTTGTGTAAGGAATAGAGGTACGTACTAAAACGGTGAAGGAAAACATCGTGAGGAAACCTACATACCATAGCGATTTATAAGAATTTCTACGGTATGTAAGTCCGCCAACCCGCACTAGGCCAGCGTGGTGGACTATATGGCCTAACCACTCTCAATCGTATTCTCGATTGTAGAGTAGGCCCGTGCCCTGCAGTTGGACGTATATGAGCTGATACAGAAGGAATAGAGGACTATTCAGTTGAAATTCTGATTGGTGAAATTATTCATTGGATGAAGTTTATCAGAATAAGATACAATATTAAAGGGTATAATTAAATCATTAAAAGGTTTTTGTTATTTTTTTATAGAGGCGTTAATAAGAGGCATTAAGGTCCTGACACCTCTGCCTACCCCTTCTGGGATATAGGCGTGAGCTTATGTGTGTATGTATGCATTAATAAATTAATGTCGTTTTGTGAATTTCATATAAATAAATAAATTCTATGTCAGCCCATATACGTCCCACTGTAGGCCACAAGGCTCCTCTACAATCGAGAGTACGATTGAGAGTAGTTAGGCCATACAGTCCTCTACGATGGCCTTGTGCGGGTTGGCGGACTTCACATATCATATAAATTCTTACAAATCGCTATGGTGTCCAGGTTTCCTTACGTTGTTTTCCTTCACCGTGATAGGTGATGGTGATTGACTATCAATACACATATGACTCCGAAAAGTCAGCTTGAACATATGAGTCACGTCTGGTCCGATTACCAATAGGACACCACGCACTAAATAAATAAATAATAATTAAACTAAATAGACTCAACTCAATTAATAATATTAAGATCAATTTAGTCTTGAGTCGTAGGTATGAGGAACTATGACGAACTTTTTGGTCTCATGAACAGACCTGTGGGTCATATAATATGTAAATATTAAAAGATAAAATAATTTAATAGGCTACAATTTTACCTCGCAGTACATATTCTGTAAACGGCAATCTTTACTACGAAACATACAAAAAATGCGAAAATATATTACTAGTCTAAATAGTTCCAACATAAACACAGACAGAATGAAAACGTTCTTTAGCAAGAAAAATACTTTCTTTCTAGGAAAACATTCTCTAGACGCGTGTCTAACAAGACGTTAAATTGTATTCAGAGAAAAAAATCACACCACCTGAGCACTGCCTCTGAAAATGTTCAGTTAATTAAATTCAATCCACGTGTCATTGTACTCATTTTGTTACAAATTGATCAAAGGATACAAATGGATAATAGAGCTCTTAAACTCAACTCTAAAGGCTACATGTGCAAAAAAGACAACAACGAATTATGTGCCTTACATCATCAACTTAAAGTTCCAAATGCCTCAAATCAATCTAAGCCAAGAATTAATAATTTTCCCACCACAAAACCAAAACGTCATAAATCCAAAACGATTCCTTTGCACGTACGACCTTTCGGAACCCGCCAAGTTCGAATTTCGACATAGAATCACACGCGTTATTATGACAAAGTTGTATTGCAGTTGTGGAGTCACCGATTCCTGTTTATTTGTACGCGATTCGTTCCGTATCGAAGGTAAATACAAGTTTGTTTCTTTGTGGTCTCCATTTAATGATATCGAGGACGGAGCGCTTTGATCTGTCCTGACGTGTGGTGCAATTGACGAGAGATCTTCAAGTACGTGTTAGCGAGATAATAAACCTTTATCTTTAGTTAATCGATTGAAATCGAGCATGTAGGATGGATAATAATAGAGAGGGCGAAATAGAACCGAATTATGTCCCAAATGCGGATGTCAGAAATGGATATCATGCCTATCCTTTTGGAAATTCAGATTTTAGTATATGATATGCTAATACATAAATTAGTCAAATGCCAGACTTTTTAAGACACTCAAGATAACGAACTGTGAAGACATTGTAATAGTACAAAATAATAATATTCAATGGAAGCAACGAGACCATTTCTTTTTTTAACTAATAATATCTGGCACACAAGCTAGCAGGTCACCTAATTATAAGATCACCCCCACCTTTGAACATACACCCACACTCGCAAAAAAGTCAATCACAGCAATTAAAAAATAAAGACATCCCAACTTGTACCACGTTCCTACCGATGGTAAAACTTCCCAGAGCCAATACCCGCGGCCTACATCAAAAGCAACTTCGCATCAACTTGCCCAAACTTCTGTAAACTTTCACGACGGGATTTTTTTCTAGATTAGTTCCTTCTCGGTTAATAATGAATAGGTCTAATCAGTACGTCTAACTTTTTTAATTTCGACCAAAGTTTCCCGGCTCTTACGATTATTACAGAATATTTTAGCTCGAATAATTTTATTGATCACGTTGAATTTTTGTAGGAGTTTTATTTTAAAAGGTAGATTTTATGGAAAATTTGTCTGCCATTTTTGTTGTCTTATTCAAGAAATTACGTAATTTATTAATGAAATGAATCTCACAAGCTGACTGCGTTATAAAATCTAAAAAGCGAAAATCAAGTTCCTTATTTACAAATAACCTGCATATTATCAAATTATACGAAATATTAATCTAATAAATCTAATTTCAAAATCACATGAACCTGCATATAATTAATTCCATAGTCTCGTAGACTGTACTATTGAAAGAAGCTTGGCGACGAGTGCTGAGTGACACTAGGGGGCGCTGCAATCTATATGCTAATAACCTTTCCATCCAATTAGAAATGACACTTATTGCCTACGCACTGGCTTGGAAATACGCGCGGTTTGAAATTCTACGTTTAGTCGGTGACGACTTAAAATCGGAAATTGATTTTTGTGAAGGTGTTGAAAGCGATCAAAATATTTTTGGATGCAAAATATTGTATTTTAGCGATAAGCAAAGCGTTTTAAGGAAGTATCGGTTTTGATTCAAGTATATTTGTCTACCCAAAAAAACTAACTTATAGTAATAATAAGTAGTGAAATGCAGCCGTAAAAACACTTTGATAAGGTCAAATTGCCGGCATTTATATTAGAATTGATTGATTTTTTCAATCATTTGTCTATTCAAAAATACTAACGTATTATTATTGAGGTCAGGGGTGCTCCTAAGGTCAGGGGTGCTCCTATCTAGTGGTCATGGCTTGTCCTAGAATAGGTGCTACGAGTACGCGACCTCGGCCCCCCCGAGCTACTGCAGTCACTACAAACATTCCCTTCCATGACTGCAGTATCCACTCTTACAGGCCATACTCTCCTTTCCCATTATATCCTCTACTCACAAACCCTATTTCCTTTCCCCCGCTGATGATGGGCAGCAGCGTCGTCAGCGCGAGTCCCCTCCTGCGCTCGCCAACCCACCTGCCAAGCGTGGCGAGTATTGGCAAATACCCCTCAATGGCGACACAAAAATTGACCAGGCCCCCAGTCCCCGGCAGCCACACTATTCCTGGCGATGGTAGCAGCCATGGTTACGGTGGGGCAGGGGGTGCTAAGAATCCCCGGGTTGGCCCCGGCTACCACCCCCGACGACGACTGGCCCTGGTAACACACAACATACGCACTTTGAGGACAGACGAGAAGATTGTCGAACTGGAAGAAGAATTGAGCGGGTTACACTGGGATATTCTGGGGTTATCGGAAGTCCGAAGAATCGGGGAGGATACGATAACCCTGAAGTCTGGTAACCTGCTCTTCTACCGGGGGGACGACCAACAGTCCCGAGGAGGTGTCGGATTTCTCGTCCACAGGTCTCTCATCAACAACATCGTATCCATCGAAAGTGTGTCGAGCAGGGTAGTATACCTTATACTCAGAATATCCAAAAGATATTCGTTGAAGGTCATACAGGTATACGCGCCGACCTCGACACACCCAGATGAAGAAGTAGAGGAGATGTATGAGGACATTAGTCGGGCCATACATACTTCCAAAACCTACTTCAATGTTGTTATGGGGAACTTCAACGCAAAGTTGGGCAAGAGAAGCGATGCAGAGTTGAAAGTGGGGCAATTTGGACATGGGCAACGGAACCTCAGGGGTCAGAGGCTGGCCGACTTTCTGGAAAAGAGGGACTCTTCGCGATGAACTCTTTTTTCCAGAAGCCGCCTCACAGGAAATGGACCTGGTTGAGTCCTGACGGTTCTACGAGAAATGAGATAGATTCCATCTTGACGACGAATAGACGGATGTTCAGTGATGTCTCTGTGATCAACAGGGTGAAAACCGGTAGTGATCACCGAATGGTTAGGGGCACATTGAATATCAACGTCCAATTAGAAAGGCGCCGCTTGATGAAGTCTACGCTCCGACCTACTCGCGCCCATATCCAAAACCCCGAGAGCTTTCAACTCGAGTTGACAAATCGCTTTGATTGTCTAAAAGAAAACCTTGCAGTGGACGAGTTAAACAGCGGTTTGGTAGAAGCTGTCCATATGGTGGGATCTAAGTATTTTAGACCTTGCCGTAGAGATAGACCACAAAAACTCTCGATCCACACTCTTGACCTCATGGCCGAACGTTGATCTTTGACGCTGCAGTCTTCCGTTGACGCCGAAGCATATCGGCGGCTCAATAGACGGATCTGGAAGTCCTTGCGACACGATGTCCGTGCTCACAATACTGTGAGCATTAAGGAGACAATCGAGCGGAACGGAGGCTCCAAAGTGTTTGCAAAAGACTTGTCTATTGGGCAAAGCCAGTTGTCTAGGCTGAAGACGGAAGACGGCCGCGTGGTATCGGTATTAAGGGAGATCGAGAGGTTCTGCGGACAGCTTTACACCTCGGTTGCCAAACCTACTGTTAGCTCGGCCGAAGACCCGAGAGCCGAGTTAATCCGATACTTTAGCGATGATATCCCGGACATCAGCCTGTTTGAGATTGAGATGGCCCTCAAACAACTTAAAAACAACAAGGCGCCGGGTGCATGGAGCAGGAGCTTGGTGGTACTGTTCTTCAAAAAAGGTGATAACACTTTGCTGAAGAACTACAGGCCCATCTCGCTCCTGAGCCATGTCTATAAGTTGTTTTCAAGGGTCATCACAAATCGTCTCGAAGGCAGGTTTGATGACTTCCAGCCTCCCGAACAAGCCGGTTTCCGAAAAGGCTTTAGTACCATAGACCATATTCATACGCTACGGCAGGTTATACAAAAAACCGAAGAGTATAACTTGCCGCTTTGTTTAGCGTTTGTGGACTATGAGAAAGCCTTTGATTCGATCGAGACCTGAGCTGTGCTACAGTCTCTTCAGCGGTGCCACATAGACTATCGGTACATCGAAGTGTTGAGGTGTATATACAACAACGCCACCATGTCGGTCCGAGTACAGGATCAGAGCACGAAGGCTATTCCACTACAGAGAGGCGTGAGACAGGGAGATGTCATATCTCCGAAACTGTTCACTGCCGCGCTGGAAAATGCCTTCAAGCTCTTGCAGTGGAAAGGTTTCGGCATCAACATCAACGGCGAGTATATTACTCACCTTCGATTTGCCGACGATATTGTAGTCTTGGCAGAATCGCTGGAAGACCTTAGCACTATGCTCGAAGACCTTAATCGAGTTTCCCAACAGGTGAGTCTTAAAATGAACATGGATAAAACGAAGATCATGTCGAATATCCATGTTGTGCCCACCCCCATTGGAGTTGGGGGCTCGACTCTCGAAGTTGTAGACGAATATGTCTATTTAGGACAAGTGGTCCGGTTAGGCAGGTCCAACTTCGAGAGAGATGTCAATCGGCGAATCCAACTCGGTTGGGCAGCGTTCGGGAAACTTCGCGACGTCTTCTTGTCCAAAATACCTCAGTGCCTGAAATCGAAAGTCTTCGATAGTTGTGTGTTACCAGTGATGACATACGGCACCGAGACGTGGCCTCTCACTGTGGGCCTCATTAAAAGGCTCAAAGTCACTCAATGAGCCATGGAGCGGGCTATGCTTGGTGTTTCCCTACAAGATCGAATCAGAAATGAGGAGATCCGTAGGAGAACTAAGGTTACCGACATAGCCCATAGGATTGGCAAGTTGAAGTGGCAGTGGGCCGGGCACATAGCTCGTGGAACCGATGGCCGTTGGGGCCGAAAGGTTCTCGAGTGGAGGCCACGTACAGGCAAGCGAAGTGTTGGACGCCCGCCTACAAGGTGGACGGACGATCTGACTAAGGTCGCAGGAAGTCGCTGGATGCAGGCCGCTTCCAACAGGTCATTGTGGAGATCATTGGGGGAGGCCTATGTTCAGCAGTGGACTTCCTGTGGCTGATATGATGATGATGATGATTATTATTATTGGTAGTAAAATGCAGCCTAAAACATTGATAAGGTCAATTGCTGTCATGTATGTATATTTGAATCGATTAATCATTTCAAACAATGAAAATATCGTGAGAATATTTTCTGGTGAACGTAACTTTTAAGAATTTTATCAAACTACACCATACCATCGAAGTGGTTTAAATCCAAAATCATTTTTTTCAAGTAGACCGTAGCCAGCAAAGTACAAACCAACATAATAGTTTTTTTAAGTCTTATTTTCTAATTTAAGTCGCGGGATGCAAGCTTCTCCAGCAGGTCAATGTGGAGATCCTTGGGGAAGGCGTATGTTCAGCAGTGGACTTCCTGGGACTGAAGAGAGAGACAGAGGCAGACAGAAAGAGAGAGAGATTAGTTTAATTTCAAATGTTTCTTTTATTTGTAGTCTACTAAAACGCAGCGTTTAAAAACATTAGTGCGAATACGAACATCTTTACAGATCCACTCGTGGCGTTAAATTATAGCATTGGATAGACATTTGCATACGTGATTGTGGCTATTTGGTTGAGTGAAGATGAATTTTGTTATACCCTTCCATTGCTGGATATAGACATATATGTACGTATAAGTCATCTACTTCTGTTGGCCTGTGGCGAATGAGAATGCCTATTTTATAATGAATCTTAGTATTGATGCGAAGTTTTTTTTGCTTCGAAACTTGATCAATGATATTTTTACCGATACTATGAACGAGCATTTTTCTTTGGAACTACAAAAAAAAAAGTAAGGAACATATATTTATCGCATTGTTTGAGATGTTAGTCCGCCAATCCGCACTAGGCCAGCGTGGTGGACTATATGGACTTACCACTCTCAATCGTACTCTCGATTATAGAGGAGGCCCATGCCCTGCAGTGGGATGTATATGGGCTGATACAGATACCTAAAATGTATGTGTTTACCTATGCAAATACAAATCGTCTACGATCTTTCGCATTTATATGGGTATATATACATCATCATACCAGCCACAGGAAGTCCACTGCTGAATATAGGCCTCCCCCTAGGATCTCCACATCGACCTATTGGAAGCGGCCTGCATCCAGGGACTTCCTGAAATCTAAATATAATACCCGTACATGCCTAAAGATAATTCTAATCTATTGTTTATAATATTATTTATATGGGAATAGTTCAGTTATGACCAAATCAAAGTATAGTAAAAAAACTTAGTCTTTCAGTGGGATGAGCAAGGAATTCAATACTTCATAAAAACGCTAATAATGACTCTTCAAATAAATACAAAGACTTGCGTAGATAATCTAAGCGTCTTGTACCGATTCATCATAGGTTCAAAAATGCCGGTAAACTATGAGATAAAAGTCAGTCATCCAATACATACGCAATAAAAATCAAATCCATTTCAAAATACATTCAGAATATTGCAAAATCGCGTCCCATTTAATACTGGTAGTCGCGACGCACACTCAGCCGGTGAAATTGGATGTAGTACTCATGAACAAGCAGATATGGAGCTCGGACGGACGAAACAGAAAACATCCCTTAAGGCTGTCGGTAACTGAGCGTGAAAATATTTCATTTTATACAGGGTAGGTATAACGAGAATGCTACCTTAAGCCGGTTGATAGTTTATAGTACAGGCAACGAAGCATTTTTTCCTGCATAATTTGCCAGGAGTGTTTTTTTCATGAAGAGGTGGCATATGACCCCACTAAGTTAAAACCCAAATACTTACAAAAATGGCGTCCGCTAGAGCCGCCATTTTGGAAAACGCGTTTGAAGCCATATCTCCGGAACCGTCCCTTAGGCCCATCATGCTAAGGACCTTTCTTGTAGATAATTAAATTTCCCATCTTTGTTGTTCAATAATTTTTTTTGTACCACTAACCGTTCGCGATTTACAATGTTATTAATATTCGTTTCATGCCTTTTTGCCGATATCTTTGTTAATAATTGTTTAAACAAAAAATTGTTAATGACTAAACTTTTAAATCAATAAATTCTTAACAACTTTTCATCCATACTTTTTTTTCTCTAAAATCAATATTTTAGAAGTTATCGCGCGTTGAATGGTGTACTACCGAATCAAGGTCAATGGAAACGAAGGATGCATAGCGTAATTATGAAAACCAATGTTTTCTCCATGATTATCACGTAAGTAATTAAATACTGATGGCATAAGGGAACAAAGCAATGAGGAAATAGTAAATTTTGTTAAAAATCCATGTTAAATTTATTGTACAAAAGGTATAAAATGATAATTAATAACATTGTAAATCGCGAACGGTTAATGGTACAAAAAAAATTATTGAACAAATAAGATGGGAAATTTAATTATCTACAAGAAAGGTCCTTAGCATGATGGGCCTATAGTGGACGGTTCCGGAGATATGGCTTCAAACGCGTTTTCCAAAATGGCGGCTCTAGCGGACACCATTTTTGTAAGTATTTTGGGTTTTTAACTTAGTGGGGTCATATGCCACCTCTTCATGAAAAAAAAACTCCTAGCAAATTATGCATTGCGGACAAGTGTAACCCGTTGCTTCGTTGCCTGTACTATTAAGTGACTTCAGACACAATGCAACTAAGCATTTTGTAAAAAAAGCTTCGATTGTTTTTTTTTTCCTATTATCGTATTTGCTGGTAAATACATCGTTTTTTTTTATAAAATAATAGTATACCCCCTTTTATTTTAAAAGATGTTATAGTGCGTAAGGGATTTAATTTTTATTCGAGCAAAATCTATGGATTTACCACCCAAACACGATGATATTTTAAAAAAATCACAAAACAAATTGTAGCGTTTCTTTGAGAAGTTTTTAGTTTTATTGTGTTTATAGTCAGTAAAGCTACCACCCAGCTTCATTTTCAGTAGCAAATTTGATATCTCTATATTAATATTATTAAATCGGGGCACTATGATTTTTAAAGCTTTTGTAAATTGACGTGAAATTGGCCTTATTCGAAAGATAATCTTCTGGCATTATAATTTAAATATGATTTCTGGCCAAGTCCACGCCGATAAGCCCGAAACCATTGACCACTTAGAAGACAGCATTCACCGATATACGGCCACAAATGTTGGAAAATGTCATAGAAATCTTTACCCCCAGTTTAGACTACGTCCGAGCCAGCCGTAGTCGAGTCATGTGCCAGTAATCATATTTAAATTATAATGCCAGAATATTATCTTTCGAATAAGGCCAATTTCAAGTCGATTTAAATAAGCATATTTGTTTTATTTCATTTCAAAATCTTATACCTCTATAAAAACACCCTATATTTTAATTACTAACATTTTTGATACCGGATATTTTATAAGTAAGCATTTAAGCCTACAACCTGGCTCATGTGATTGATAGACTTTACGTTCCATCAAAATAATAATACCTACTCTCAACTATCTTAGATTTCCCACAATATTTTACCTCAACAATAAGCAAGCGACAATAAACTTCACATAGACTAAAGTGAAATAAATATTTTGATTACTTTAATATATATATATTTTTAATCATATATAATTTTCTGCACAGTCATAAATAAATTTAGATATACCAATTACAAATAGTACAGATGACAGCCTCCGTGGCGCAGTTGGTTAGAAGCCGCCTGTGAAACGACAGGCCGCGGGTTCGATCCCCGCACCGAGACAAATGTTTGTGCGGCCCACAAATATTTGTCTCGGGTCTGGGTGTTTGTGAGACCGAAAAGCCTCTCGTAGTTCCCGATACCCACGACACAATACTTAATTGATCTTAATGTGGGGTCAGGACTATGTATGTGACTGTTGGGTGTATTTATTATTTATTAGATGGCGGTCTTATCACTCTAAGAGATTTCTTACAGACAAATTTGAAATGGATATAAGAAAAGGAAAATGAATATAGGGCAGCTTAAAATATACAGGACACAATCTCTATACTATAATATACATATATTTATTAATAATCAATATTGATACATACATAAATGTCATGATTATATTGTTATTAATATATTATTTCTACAACTCAAATAATACGAGATAAATTAATTTAAAAACAGATTAATTTAAACGCTTCACGTACAGTCGGCCTAAGCAACATTTTATTCCAAGCAACCGCCAGGCTCGGGGAATCAGACGAGGCGTATTTCTAATTCGGATAAATTCACCGACTTACGCTTAATTTAACGGGTTTCATTAGATCCAGCATTCGTTTGAACGTATCTCTCATGAAAAAACATAAGGGTGTGCAAACAAAACGAATTTTATGATCATTCACTGTTATGTGCGATTCAGTGATTGAGATTCGAATTACAGAGGACTGTTCTAAAATTAAATTTTATTGTGAAGATTATTCACCTTTTTTAACGCAAACCACAATGTTTTAATTCAGGCTTTTCATCTCATAATTGAACACATTTACTTATGTAGGACATCATTGTCACCATATTTTGTGGGCCTTATTATTTATTTGCGAATATGAACATACATACACTCACGCCTTTTTCCCAGAAGGGGTAGGCAGAGGTCCAATAGATAGAGAAAAATCCAATATCACTTTTCCCGACCCGGTATTCGAACCCGAGTCCACAGTTTTGCAATCATATCATAGTACAACTGCGCAATCAATCATCAGCCATAGATAGTCTACTGAGAGACAAAGGCGTTGCTATAGATACCTGTAATAAAACTCAACTATACAACGGGAATATATTTAGCGAGATAAATAAATAGAGATAAAAAAGTTTTTATGTGAAAACTCTTGACAAACTGTTGTTTAATCATTTTAAACTGGCAACCACCATAAACATAGAGTTTATTTTATGTACATAAAACCAATACTTGCTATCACATACATTGCAGAATTTATAACAGACTGTCTAGGTATATTAAAGAAATAATTCCACTCCGTATTTATCTACTCTGTATAAGACCTAAGATTTTTAAAAATACAAATTCCTAGTACCTACCAAGAATCCCGCTGCCCACTGAATTAAAAACAAAAAATAATACAAAATCACCCGCTCAGGCTCTCGTTTATAATAACACTAAAGATCCGTCGAATAAAAACAAAAGCTCGAAACTAGGCCAACGTGAACAACTTTTTTTTCACCAATAACACCTTTTTTCCCGATTGGCTTAGTCGAGCGAACTGGCTGACTCACCGCACGATGGTGAAAAACGAGCGTAATCGCGAATAAGCGGGTGATCGAGCGAGCTGAGCGACAAAGTGAAGCGTGAAACAAAAGTGGGACTAAGATGTATGGAGAAAAACAACGGCGTAGCACGCGGTGTGAGCGTAGCTGGAGAGTGCTACGCTGTAACTATTCGTCAACGCAAGACATTGAAATTAGAGTTTAAAAAATATCTATATCAACCCATATACGGGCCACTGTAGGGCACGGGGTTCCCCTATAATCGAGAGCGCGGTTGAAAGTGGTAAGGGCATACAGTCCACCACGCTGGCCAAGTGCGGAAAGAAAATTACTTAGTGATCATTAAGAAATAACTTATATGTATAGTACAACTGCCTACATATTATGTCAGCCATAGCATGAGAGGAAGCGGCCTGTTTACTATTGGATCAAACAAATCCATTTCTGGGCTAATTATCGAATTTTTCAAACAAAATCTTACACAAATTGTGTTCTTAATACGAGTACATACATGAGTACCATTGTAGCAAACGTAACCGATTTTATATACAATTGGAATTGTGTATTATGCGTAAACGACAATCAACAATCGTAAAAGCGCATCAAACTACGCTACGCTGTAGCACACGACAATTACTAGAACTATGCAATCAATGCGAAAAGCGTAGTCGATGGTTACTAAGCAAATTACGCATCGAGTTTCGCTACGTCGTAGCAGTTACGTAGCAAACTACATTCCCGTAGTTACCCATATACCGAGGCTACGGTTACTAAGTGATTTATACGCAGAATTATTTCGTACCCGACAATTACAAGATACACCCGGGATTGCGTTAATTGTACGTTGTTGTTAATATAGTAATTAATTTTAATTTTGTTATGTTTGTTAAGGGGTTTTGTTGTTTATTATGTAGAGCAATTTTGTGGTATTATTCAGCAGTGGTTTTCAAGTCAGGTGTTAGGAAAATTCTTGAGTTCCATCTTACCTCATTAAGCAATCTAAACAGCAGTATAAATGCACTGTTGTAATTCGGTGTGAAGGACATAGTAGCCAAAGTAAGTACTGAACATAATAGTGAGATTTGACACGTGTCTAAGGATGCTGAGCGCAGTGAAATACCAATCATTGCTTTGTAATTCATGGTGTTGTTTGGTTTTGCTACTGTCCATGAGTGGTCGTATCGCTTATTAGGCGAAAGGAATGCTCGTCTTGCCATTCATAGCAATTAAAAAATTGGGACTCACGTCAGTATGTCATGGTTTAAGTTCAAATTGTGTATATTAAAATTGTTTTCCACTAATTCGTATAATTTTACTAACAAAATTAGCGATAAATATGGCCCAATTTTACATACATTTATTTTGTACTACACCTACATTAAACTTATTCTTTAAGTCTATTCTAGTAAATCTATATCCCGGCAATGTCTTAAGGGCATGAGGATTGGAAATCACTTAGCCGACGTGCGGTGTCGACCGTCCCTATCAGGTTACCACTCCTTAAGACTCGCGTGAGAAGGATACGTCTGTCTTACTAGAAATCTAGTGATCTGAATGTTGTGACCTAGATTGAGCTAGTGTTAGACTTTTCTGATTGAGCTAGGTATTTAAGAAGTAATTTAGTCTAGACTCTAGAAATAGCGTGTGGAAATTCAATTTATAAGTGATGGGTTCAATCACATTTATTTTATGTCTAGTGTAGATGTGTATGGCGTACGAACCGTAAATTTCTATGTTCAATACTCAGGTCCGAAAACCGGAAAACTCCAATCTCTTAAATAAATAAGAATTAATAATATTTTTTTTTCTCCTCAGTGGCGCGACGAGCATGCCGCTCACCTGATAAGTGAAACGACCTGATGAACTAGCAAAACAAAAAAGCACCTTGAGTTACTAAGAAATGCTTGGCATACCACTGCGCTCGCCATCCTGAGCCTTAAGATGTTAAGTCTCAATATGTCCAGTAGTTACTCTGGCTACAATGATCTTCAAACCGGAACACAACGACGCATTAACACCACTGTTTGGCAGGAGAAATAGACATTGCGGTGATACCTACCCAGGTGGTCTCTCACATATGAAAAACCTACCACCAATAAATATTAAACTCCGTTTTTCACATAGAGATACAAGCCAATTTGGTGAGGTATAGCTTCGTTTGTCGGTACGTCTGTCTATCCCTTGAGGGATTCAAGCCTGTACGAAGCATGAGCGTGTTTACGGATTACTGTATTGCGCAGTGGTTACCTGGATAGAATTTCCTAGAATATGTCGGGGTGGTTGATACTACTGGTACTGGTGGTAGGTCTCTCATATGTGAGAGGCTATCTGGGTAGGTACCACCGCAATGTCTATTTCTCCCGTCAAACAACACTGCTTAAATGCACTGTTGTGTTTCGGATTGAAGGACATTGTAGCCAGAGTAACTTCTGGACATATTGAGACTTAACATCTTATGTCTCAGGATGGCGAGCGCAGTGGAATGTTGCTACTGTTTATGAGCGGTCGTATCGCTTACCATCAGGCGAACGGCTTGCTCGTCTCGCCATTCACTGCAATAAAAAAAAAAAAATCTTAGTTACGTTTTCGTGACTATAGATATATGTAATATGTGTATTCTGTTTTCATACGTTCAATTAGGAAATCACTATCACATAAATTCTAAATTAAAGCTGTAGTATAATCACCATCAAAAAATAATATATTCAAACAACATCAAAGACAAAATATTTAAAACCACTGAGATTTCTTAGTCAGGGAATTATTGATCCCAGTATTTCACTTTGATACTTAACGTGTCTTGCACTTGAGCCCACTTAATCAGCTCTTGTCACATATGCACTCAGATTGTCAACCTGATAGGTACTTGTATAAACGCCTTGAGTCGACTTGTTGTAGACAGATAGCAGTATGGACAAATCTTTGTGGTTTATAAATGCTAAAATACCTATCTGTAACTTATTTTTTTGTAATCATGATTAATAAATGAAAAGAATGAGGTGGCGATAAGTGGTGTTATTAATTGCAATCCGTAACTTATTTTTTGCATGGTTTGTAAGAAAAATAGTAAAAGTAATGAAGGATGGAAAAATTAAAATAAATGATAACCAACTTACTTGCCCTATTATCGTCTTAATCCCGAAAATACTAAGAAGTGCGATTTCCTGTGTTTAGACTATAGTACAATGCCTGAAATCATCGATCTTTGCAATAACAGATGTACTTAAACCATCGGACATTCTACGCCTTGAATTTCCTAACCCTTCAAAACTCCTATAGGCATTTTCATCTATTTATTCATTTTAAAAGCCATATAAAACAACAGTTAAAGATTCCAATAAAACCGCACCAAAGTAGATCCACCCCAAAACTCGCTGCAAGAAATTCAAAACCATCAAAGTAATTCAAAACGAGACCATTTTGCGAAAGAACAATCCAACGGTTTACCTCAATTCAAAATTGGACATGGACGTAATAAATTGATTACCCCAAAAACTCGACGTCGTCGGTGAATTTCGGATCGATCTTACCCCATTCAAGATTAATTATGTAAGAAAAAGTTTTTAATTAAACGAGTACGGTTTCTTCGGAAGTTGGAACTGATTGGAATTATCGGGGTGATCCGACCGTGGGATTTAATTACAAAATTACGATTTTGAAACTTCCTTTAAATTTCATTTGAAAGGATACTGTACAAAAATGATTAATGGATAAATAAGGAAACTTGGATTTATTGGATAGAGCCGTTTTATTTGATTGCGATTTTTTAAATTGGATTTTTAACTCGCTTTATTGAACAATAGCTTTTTATTGGTGAAGCTTTATATTTATTCGAAATGAAATGAAATGAAATGTATTTATTGGTCACATAGGCTATTTAAAAGCTCTTATGACAAGTCAATACACATAGAACTTAATCTATACAGGGTATATCAAGACTGCTACCGAAAACGAAGCCGGGTGGCAGTTTAAGCGACTTCAGACACAATGCAACAGAAAAAGTTGCAAAAAAAAGCGACAATTTTTTTTTGTAATTTTTTTTCCTATTGCCATATTTTGGTGGTAAATACATTTTTTCCTAAAATAATAGTGTATACCCTTTAATTTATAAATACTCTAAGATATAAGAGAGTTTAAATTATTAAATTAGCAAAAACTATGGATTTACCACCCAAAAATGACGATATTTAAAAAATCATAAAAAATAATTTTCGCGTTTCTATGCGAAATTTTTAATTGCACTGTGTTTGTAGTCACTAAAACTACCACCCGGCTTCGTTTTCGGTAGCAGTCTTGAGATACCCGGTATACAATATATTTCTTATACTTAGTATTACTTATTTTAATTTCTTGGTTGAATTAATTTATTTATGTTATTTATTTATTTTAAATTAATTTTATTTTTATTTAGAATTAGTTTTATTTATTTGTTTAGTTTTATTCTTATTTTATTTAAAGTATTAGTTATGACTTTATGGTACTTTGTTTTTCAAAGAAATACAATATGTACGTTAGTCAAATTAAATTAAATTAATTAGTGGACCATGAATATTATTACAATTCCTTTGTATTTCTACAGAAATACTTTGTAATATTATATTAGAGTAACCCAATTTAGGATTAATAACTACATATTAGTCTCACTTGACAGCCTCCGTGGCGCAGTGGGTTAGACGCCTGATGTGAAACGAGTTCGATTCCAGCACTGAGATAGATGTTTGTGTGGCCCACATTTGTTTGTCACGGGTCTGGGTGTTTGTGAGACCGAAAAGTCTCTCGTAGTTCCTGATACCCACGACACAAGACTCGATCTTAGTGTGGCGTCAGGACTATGTATGTGGCTAAATCCAGATTTTTTTCCGATTTTTCCCCAATATGTTCAGAAAAGCAGTATTGAGTTCAAAAGATACAGGGAATCACTAATAATTACAAAAAATAGAAACGAATAGAATATAAAAAATGTAATATAAACAATATTATAACAAATATTCTATATACCGGGTATCTCAAGACTGCTACCGAAAACGAAGCCGGGTGGTAGTTTTAGTGACTACAAACACAGTGCAATTAAAAATTTCGCATAGAAACGTGACAATTATTTTTTATGTTTTTTAAATATCGTCATTTTTGGGTGGTAAATCCATGGTTTTTGCTAAAATAATATTTTAAACACTTTTCTACCTTAGATTATTTATAAATAAAAGGGTATACACTATTATTTTAGGAAAAAATGTATTTACCACCCAAATATGGTCAAAGGAAAAAATAACAAAAAAATTGTCTTTTTTTCTGCATCTTTTTCTGTTGCATTGAGTCTGATGTCGCTTAAACTACCACCCAGCTTCGTTTTCTTTAGCAGTCTTGATATCCTGTATATAGATACAAATATTTATTAATACAAATATTTTATATACTTACTATGTGTAAGTTGAAGTAGCGGTGGATCAGGTACATAGGGCGTAGAACCGATGGCCAAAACTTGAGACGCCCACCTACGTTGTTGGAAGTTGCTGGATACAGGCCGCTTTCAACAGGTCGATGCGGAGATCCTCGGGGAGACATATTATATTCAGAAGTGAAATTCCTGTGACCGACATGATGATGATTATGTGTATTGACTTTAATAAGAGAAATTTAATTGCCTGCATGACTAATTTACCAATTTCATTTACTGCCTCGGTGGAGTAGTTTTAGTACGGTACGGTTACATAGCTGAGGTCTCGGGTTCGAATCCGGGTTGGGCAAAGTGATACTGGATTTTTCTATTCATTCTCAGCCCAGCTCGCCACGTATCACATCGTGGGACGGAACATTAAAGGCGAAATGTGGGTACCCTGGCACCTCTGCCTACCCCTTCTGGGAAAAAGGAGCGAGTTTATGTATGTTATGTCATTTCATTTACCCACTATGTTAAAATATACCACTTTTCTCCATATTTTCCCATCTGCCATAACCCACATACAATAAACTCAAACACTCGACAAAGTACTCTCATAAGCACGGCCCGACATTCCATAGTAAACTTATTAAAACTCGTGCTCACATCATATGTACTCCAAACTTGCCGCTCTGACAGCCGAGTAATATAATTAAAAGAGTTTGCCTAGTTCCGTCAGCTTCCCTTCGCGCGACACCCCTAGGGTAGGCTCCACTTGAACCTGGAAGGGTTGGGGGAAAAATGTAATTCAGTAGCAATTGGTGATAATAAACAAATAAATACACCTAATAGTCATAAACATAGTCCGGAACCCACACTAAGATCGAGTCTTGTGTCGTGGACTTTCGAAACTCGCCCAAACCCGAAACAAATATATCATGTGTTTCACAAATCTTTGTTCACTAATCGAGTACAGCAGTAAAAAAATATTTGCCATGCAAAATATTTCCATGGCACTTACATAAGACCAAAGTGGAACCCACCAGCCCTCATGTTCGAAATGACAAACTTCTCAAAGCGTCAGCAAATAGGTGCGAGTGTCTGGATTCGGATGACTGATCGAACAATTTGTCGGCCTGACGGTCGGAACAACTGTGACGTTGATGAAAAATACACTTCTGACGACGCATATTGTTCTTTGGTGGATATTAGCAAATTGGGTGTCATTTGTTCTTGTTTCTGTATCTGTATTAGACCATATGTCTCTTTAGGGCACGGTCCTTCATTATAATCGAGACTACGATTAAGAGAGGTTAGGCAGTAAATTTTTATAAGAAATATTTTGTGATATAAATTTTCAATTGTCATTGTAAATTGTACAGTTCTGTATACTTGTATGAAAACAGTAAATTGTCAACATTTAAGCAGTTAATTGAGAACGCTTCTTTAGATATACAAATGTATAGCCATGTTCTTTACAATTTTAAGAATTTCAGTGTGAGCCTTTTACCAACGCGTTCAAACAAACAAACAAACAAACTCTGCAGCTTTATAATATCTTATGGTGGATATATCATTTATCGAGGAACGCTTTAGCCTATATATCGTCACGCTATGACTTATAAAAGAGAAGCAGTTGTGAAAAAAATAGCAAATACGAGGAAATTTTATTCGTTTTGAACATTTTGGCCGCCATTTCCAAAAGTATATCTGCACCCGGTTGGAGCCCGACCGGACCGCTAGTAAATATACTATATATTGTATTGCGATTTAAATGGAAACCGATAATCTTAAGGTTTTCATTTAATTCCGATGACGCGACGTATTCAACGTATTTCTATCAAGAGAAACGTGATCCAAAACCTTATCTCCATGCTTAAGAATCAACTTCAAATTTGAAAATCAACAAACTCGATCCCCAAACAAAAACTGAGTACGAGTCGAGTAATCCTTAATATCTTGGTAAACAAACGTCTAGTACAAGTTCCGTCTAGCCAATTTTATTGGGATCACGGGTTGTTAGTGTTCGTCGGCGCCTTAAAACATGGATACGAACGCAACACGGGTCCGACAAGAACGTTAATCTCCCAAATAACTTGTCGACACAGCCACTCTCCGCGTGCTGGGTGACCATGGTGCCTGAAATCTTTGGGACTTTTTTTAAGGATTTATTTTGATTTAAATGCGTGGTAGTTTGCTGGTAACAGGACCAGATCTGACTGCCATCATGTTCGTGGTGGTAACGGGTTCAAATCCCAGGTAAAATATCTGCCGAATTTGGAGAGTTTAATAAAAAATTTCTGGTGTATAATGAAATTAGGGACTATAAAAAAGTTGCATAGGCATACTTTCCAATGAACTAAACATAGGCGTTGTAAACGTTCATGGGCTGCAGTGGTCAGTTTTATTCAATTAAAACTATTATTCGTTTACTGGTCGTGTTAATAAATAAGCGCGAAGTCTCTTGAATTGGATTTATTCACATTACATTGGTATCGTTATTTATGAACAGCGACAACATGCCTCTAGAATTGAACCATACTCTGAATTTTCTGCTTACTTTTGCTTGTTATGATACTATAAGTGTAACTCTCTAATTTCTTTAACTAATGCGTTCTAGTGATCCTTGTTTATTAATTTTATTTGATCTTTATTGTACAAAAATAAACATTACAATATAAGGAAATAACATCTATTATATACCCCCTTATATATCCCTTATGTATAATTTTAAGAACAATCTTACAAAATCCAGTCAGCGTGGTCACAACACACGCGACTAAGTTTCAATTAAGCCCCGCCCAGCCGTTTCCATTCGTAGAGTTCGCCTAAGCCCACCGATCTCACCGTACGCGCTCCTAAGCGAAATAGATTACTGGATTTACCCCGCAATTGTTTAGCCAGGCCCGAGATAAATTTGATTGAAAGTCTCCTTTGTACTGTTTAATGATATTACTGCTTAAATGTATAATTTATGCGATTAGGTTTTAAGCACGGTATGTTATGCCTTTTGAGAAAATCCGTTGATATTTTTATCTGTACCAGCCCATATACGTCCCACTGAAGGGCACGGGCCTCCTCTACAATCGAGAGTACGATTGAGAGTAGATAGGCCAATATAGTCCACCACGCTGACCTAGTGCGGGTTGGCGGACTTTAGGTACACATTATAGAAATTCTTACAGATTATATTTTAATACAATGTGTAATCTAACATTGGCCATTAAAAATAATAGAGAGGAAGGAGGATAGAGGAGAAAATACAATACAATACTAATACAGCATCTGTAAACTAGATAAGATAGAGCCATATAATAAATATAGCATTTAAACCTAATTAGACTCCTGTGTCAGGCTCCTAGTCCCTCGTTCGACTTTCATAGGTAACAAAATTAATTAGAAAGGGAATAAAGGAGTGGTTATAAATAATTATTTACTTCCCTGTAGGCTATACAGCAAGGCAAGAAAATATTAGGCTTATTGTTGGTTCTTTTATCGATGAATAAAACTATTAGTAATAAGAACACTTTCTTCCTCCTAGTGAAAAAACAAAATAAACGAATAAATAACATTTTTAAATCAATAAAAATTATCCCGTTCTGCTACATTTACTTACATTTCAGTGACATATTTTTCATTTACTTTTAACTAGCGGTTAAAAAAATCAACATAAAATAATATCCTCCAATCTTATCCGCCAATACAAATACTCTCTATCTGTACCCAGACAAACTACGAAGTGTTTGCAATCGATACACCATCAATACAAATGAAACTCACAAATAACGTGAACCAATCGAAAGCTCAATCTAGGTACGTCCAAAAACATTACACGGCCACTAAAACAGACGAAGCGAAACCGCCTAAGTCAACCGAAAGCCTAGGCTTTATTACTTTTAGGTCTAGACGGTGGCCTCGGTATAAACCATTATTGGCGAGCTGAAAAGAGGCTCGACGGGATCGGTGTGGGATTGAGAACAATTTTTGTGATGCCTGTAACGTAAGATTGTGACGGGGCTTATTTTGAGTGACGACTGGAGGTATTGTCACGAAAAATATTTTGCTATCGAATAATTTTTATGAAAATTATTAAGGTTTCAATTAGGTTCGAATTTGTAGCCAAATAAGTTCATTACTTGGCTTATCTTCATCACAAATAAATAATAAATAAATAACACCCAACAGTCACATACATAGTCCTGACCCCACACTAAGATCGAGTCTTGTGTCGTGGGTATCAGGAACTACGAGAGACTTTTCGGTCTCACAAACACCCAGACCCGGAAGAAATATTTGGGGGCCGCACAAACATTTCTCTCGGTGCGGGGATCGAACCCGCGGCCTCTCGTTTCACAGGCGGCGTCTAACCAACTGCGCCACGGAGGCTGTCGAATATGGATGATTTATAACTATTTATTGAAAGATAGGCGAATGACTGGAAATAGATCGTATGTTACCTTTCTGTAACGTATGTGCTAATTCCTTTTTGCTTCACTTCATGGAAATATGGTAAACCTAAATACATGTAGAAGCTTGCTAGGCATACCTTTACTCACTATAAAAAAAATATGTCATACTCTGTCTCTTCCCACTGCTGAACATAGGCCTCCTCCAAGGATATTTCATACTTAGTAGTCAGTATCAGCCCATATACGTCCCACTGCAGGGCACGAGCCTCCTCTACAATCGAGAGCACGATTGAGAGTGGTTAGGCCATATACGGCCGTTCGCAATATCCTATCTATCTTTAACAAGGGATTAAAATAGCTACCATGACTATGTCGGTTCAATACTACGCTTCATAAAATAAAAATATTCATACATATTTATGTAATTTAGGTAGGTCTCTCATATGTGAGAGGCCATCTGGGTAGGTACCACCGCAATGTCTATTTCTCCCGTGAAACAACACTGCTTAAATGCACTGTTGTGTTCGGATTGAAGGACATTGTAGCCAGAGCAACTACTGGACATATTGAGACTTAACATCTTATGTCTCAGGATGGCGAGCGCAGTGGAATATTGCTACTGTTCATGAGCGGTCGTATCGCTTACCATTAGGCGAACGGCTTGCTCGTCTCGCCATTCAATGCAATAAAAAAAAAAAAAATTTGCTATCTATAAATATGTGCAAAATGTTCGTACCTCTTTTTCTATGTTAACTGAAACATAAAATGCATCTAAATATGTAACGAAATCTTTTGTTAAAGATAGATAGATTATTGAGAACGGCTGATAGTCCACCACGCTGGCCTAGTGCGGGTTGGCGGACTTACATACCATAGATTTTTTTTTTATAAATCGCTATGGTATGCAGGTTGCCTCACGATGTTTTCCTTCACCGTTTTAGTGCGTGGTGATTGACTATCAATACACACATGACTCCGAAAAGGCAGAGGTGTGCCCTGGGATTCGAAACCGCGACCACCGTGAACATGTTGGCAGTCGCGTCTAGTCCGTTTACCAACAGGCCACCACGCACTTATTACATACTCATTCATCATTTTTTTTAATTAATGCAATCATAAATTATGAATACTAAGACTTCTTTCTGCTTTGCAAAAAAATCGTCCAAAAAATTCGTGGTTAAAGTCAGCGCCAATTGATGAATAAATGTAATTTTGAAGAGATATAAATCTTCGTCTTACTACAAACATTCTGCTCCAGTTGCTTGTTATTTACTTTCTCGTCTTCATATCGATTTAATATCGTTTTATTATCGTAAAACATAATACTAACCGTCATAGTCAGTCGGTGGGGTCGTTTAATAGGATTTTGATATTGTGCCGACCGACGGCAAGCCAGGGTACATATTGAATTATAATCTATGCTTCCATAGGAGGGGCTTTTGTGTGGAAAACCTATTCTCCTCTAAATAAGTATTGGGCAGTGTGGCTTTAAATAATATGATTTTGTGCAGTAAAATAAGTAAAAATTAAAGGTCTTCAAATCTTGCATTCAAATAGGTATATATATTTATACTCTCTTGACCAAACAGTCAATTGAGAGCCGCTGTAGATGTCAAGGCTTTTTGGTATCAACTAATGAAGAGAAACGACAATCACGAAGATAATTGTGGAGTCTGCATTATTAGTAATGGATTCAATTTCTGTTGTATCTATTAGCGATGGTTGTAGAGCGATAAGCGATTCGAGCGGTGTAAGCGACACGAGCGTTCAGCATACGGCACGTGTGCCACGTGAAACACTATGAGCGCACGTGACGAGTGTTATAAGCGAAACTATGTACAGAGTGTTTGTTATCGTATTGTTGTTTAAAGTATGTAATTGTTCTCATAGGATAGTTTATAATGGACCCCTTCATAGCTTCATCACTGGTAATGATTATAGGATCATGAGACCTGCCAAATTATAATAAAAGCCTCTATGGCACAGTTGGTTAGATGCCGCTCTGAAAGGAAGCAAATATTTGTGTGGACTATAGGTATTTGTTTCGGGTCTGGGTGTTTGTGAAACCGAAAAAATCTCTCGTAGTTCCTGATACCAATGACACAAGACTCAAGCTTAGTGTGGGGTCAGGACTAGCGGCGTTATGTTGGGGGTATACATTTTATTTATTACTTAAAAAATATAGAATTCAATTTGCTTTACCTTAAACAGCCTGTATCGCCAATAAATAAATCAAACAATACATAAGCATCTGCATGCTTTGTAAATATAAAAATTCACGCGAACGCTTCTAACAGTACAAATACTGGAATATGTGAAGCATTCATTCCGCAATTTGTACAGACGTGACGCGAATGAACGGTAAAAAAGTTATAAAATATAAATAATGTGTATGTGTTATTTTTTATTGTTATTTTCATAGTATAGGACTGTTAGGGCATGTATATTCTACCTTTTTTAACCTGCATTTACTTTGATATGGCTTAATAATATTTTATGTTTTTTTTTAATTAATTTTACTTTATAACGTTTTCAAAGGGTGATTGTTCATTATCCAATCATGGGCACATAGTACGGACTAAACAGCTCACAGTAATTTTGAAAGCTGGAAATCGAGCCTTAGACTTCATGATACAAAGCACTCTTACAAGACAAGCTAAGGAAAACGAATTACACTAAACCGAAAGAGAACAAAAGCTAAAAAACATATATGTACATATTTTTTAAATGTACGCTACTAAATGAATTAGTGCATTTCACACTACACCACTCTTAACTATCAAGTGATTTTAAAACAAAGAAAATCGGTAAAATACAATTCTACAAAATTCACTAATTATCTAACAAAGATTATATAAAGTCAGTTACTTGTAACAAGCATACGTGTTCAGCAGCGATGTGTGTCTCGATACTAGAGCAGGGAGAAGTTATAACGACCGCACTCGACCTGCCATGTAGTAGTGATTCTAACTGACAAACTACTGATGCCTGTAGTAAGAGACCAGTGCTGGTTTATTATGTGGTTTATAGATTTTTGTGGAGATTATTTCAGATAGCCATGATATAACTTTTGAAATATCACGTATATTGCGAATGTAAATGTCATGGTATATTGCGATACGACCGCTCATGAAAATTAGTAAAACCAAACACACACCTTGAATTGCAAAGCAATGATTGGCATTCCACTGCGCTCGCCATTCTGAGACTAAGATGTTAAGTATCAATATATCCAGTACTTACTCTGGGTACAACGTCCTACAATCCGAAACACAATAGTGCATTTAAACTGCTGTTTGGCGGGAGAAATAGACATTGCGGTGGCACCCACCCAGGTGGCCACTCACATATGAGTGACCTACCACTATTATATTATTAAGATATATGTATATTAAGATATTAGTATATTGGGCTGAAGATCGAGCCCAGTGGCGTGCCATAGGAGATATGTGCTGGACATATGCCTCTGTCCAGCAGTGGACACGGATAGGCTGATGATGATGATCGTATATTTTTAAGATACCACGTATTTTTTCTTCTATACAATAACTGTGCCTAGAAGTTAAAGTGAGATTTGGTTATAAGTGATATATTTATTAACCTATTTTATGTATCATTTCATATAAAAATTACAATCGGGTTAAGAAATAAAATTATATTATGACATGGTCAATTAAATACTTTATCAAAGGATGGTTAGATTGTTTTATCGTATGTTTTCGTTTACCTGTACGATTTTTATTAAATTTAGCGCCGAAATTTAACCACAAAAGTGAGTGAGTGTTAACAGTTGCACAATAAATCACAATAAATAAAACTCAAAAAATGTTGATCACATTTTTCAAACGCAAAATCCTAGTAAAACCTATATCGGTAATGTAAATTTGATTCCTAACATCAATTCCAATCCAAAGTATTGTTTACTTTACAAACGGAAATCCGTAGGATTCGGAATGTAACCCAATATTTGGTAATCTCTAGCGAGTTTCGTATTTCCATTTTATTCGGATTCATACAATACACGAATGTAATGTTATCCGATATATTTAGATCTATTTATTGATGGTACGTAATAGGAATATCTATTTACACTTCTGCTTTAGATTGCTTCTGTGGCGTAGTTGCACTATGGTTCGGTTTAAAAGCCGAGGTCTTGGGTTTGAACCCCGGGTCGGGGAAAGTGATATTTGATTTTTCTATTTACCAGCCCGGAGTCTGAAAATGCCCGACATGTCAATAGGCTCGCCCCCTATTACATCGTGGGATGGAACATACAAGGCGAAATTTGGGTGTCCTGGCACATCTGTCTACCCCTTCTGGGAAAAGGCGTGAGTTTAGCTATATATTTAGTATATAATGTAGTGCCTATTCAACACGTCATAATATTTAAAATTTCTGTAATCCTTTAGCAGCTTCCGTCGTAGTGGGTTGAAACAACTATTGAGAAATAAGATGCCGCGGGTTCGATCCCCGCTCCGAAACAAATGATTTTGTGATCAGGTTTTTGTGTCGGGTTTGGGAGTTTTTGAGACCGAAAAGTCTCTCGTAGTTTCTCGTAGTTGTAAATATACGAAATATTTACGATTCTCCAACTCCTTTCATGTTTCTTTATCTTTCTTCAAAGACCAGGATGGTCGCTATGGGGTACTCGATTTATTAAAAAAAAAACTATTTGTTACTACTTTTATTTCTTACTTCTTTCTTCATCAACAATTTCATGTAAGCTCTGACAATTAATATTTTCATAAATATTCCCGATCATTATAATAATTTATTTTTTACTGTAGTATGTAATATGTTTGGTACACCAACAGCACAGTATACCTACATAATATTCTTAAGTAAAATACCTACGAATTAAAGAGAAATAAATAATCATTTCCTATAAGAAAAATGAGAAATGAGGAGATCCGTAGGAGAACCAAGGTTACCGACATCGCCCATAGGATTGGCAAGTTGAAGTGGCAGTGGGCCGGGCACATAGCTCGTAGAACCGATGGCCGTTGGGGCCGAAGGTTCTCGAGTGGAGGCCACGTACAGGCAATCGAAGTGTGACGCCCGCCTACAAGGTGGACGGACGATCTGACTAAGGTCGCAGGAAGTCGCTGGATGCAGGCCGCTTCCAACAGGTCATTGTGGAGATCATTGGGGGAGGCCTATGTTCAGCAGTGGACTTCCTGTGGCTGATATGATGATGATGATACGAAAACTACATAGAATTCAACCTCTCCTTTTGTTTTAAAAAATATACTTCAAATTCTACCAGTAATTTACGTAAACACCGAAACACCGAGTTTGATGTATCCAAGATGAGGACGCGGGTCCAGGTGTTCGCCCGCCTGATAAATTAGTTTCATTCTAGTATCAATAAGCCGGTGCCGCGAGGATTGATGGTTTTTTTAACAATTTATGAAGATGATCATGTTATGGAAGAGTATCGATACGAAATTTGATGTAGCAGACAGCGACTTTAGTACAATTGCATCGATGTTATACTCATACCGTTGAAGTTATATTCTTCTATTATATCTATGTATGAATAGGGCCGGTATTTGTTGCCTTACCATACATAGTCGTCACGTTGTCTCCCATAGGGGTAGGCAAGGACTATTGACCGCAACTTGCATGATCCTAACATATTACTTTCGCTTCATCCACTTTCATTAACCTCTTCATGCATTTTCGTCGATTTAAGGTGCTTTGACCGGACCCGTTCTAATCTAAACATAGTTTATTCATTCTTGCGAGTATTTTTAAAAGAAAACTAGACAGAAGATCATCAACTTTAAAAAAGGGATTTAAAGAACCGTCTACTTTCATAAATCCGTATCACGTAACTTTAGATTAAATTTTAACTATTCATTAACAATTTCTAATTAAAAGGAATCCTTTGAGATGAAAAAAAACGGAGATCGCAAGACAATTTAAATGGAAAATTTCCCCGCAACAATGAACTTAAATAAGGTTTTTCCGAAAGAAATCCAGACGTGAAAAATGTATGAAAAGCGAATGATTTTATACGGTGCCTCCTTAAGAATTTACGAAGCGGGACACCGATTTATTACGTTTTTGTGTTGGATGAATAAATGTTTTGATGTGGCAATTAAACTCGTATAAATTAATTGTTTACGCCAGTACAAATATGTCAAATTACGAGTGACTAATATATATTTTTATTTGGCGCTCTATATGAATGATACGTATTGCTATTGAGATCAATAACAATAAGTATGGTTGATGCATGATGTTATTGGTGGTAGGTCTCTAATATGTGAGAGGCCGCCTGGGTATGTACCACCGCAATGTCTACTTCTCCCGCCAAACAGCAGTGTAAATGCTTTGTTGTGTTCCGGTTTGAAGGACATTATAGCCAGTGTAACAACTAGACATATTGAGACTTAACATCATGTCTCAGGATGGCGAGCGGAGTGGAATACCAAGCTTAGATTTGTAATTCGTGGTTTTGGTTTTGATTCTGTCCATGAGCGGTCGTGTTGCTTACCATCACGCGAATGACATGCTATTCTCGCATTTATTGCAATAAAAAAATAGTTCTTCCAGTTGTTTACCTTCCTTAACATCTTGCAAACCAGTAAATGTCAGTTTGAATTTGGAATCATATACAACTCGATTTAAAACACTAAACCTTCGTGCTTGTTTTTGTTTTGTAATCTGTGGTGTGTTTCATATCTTCCTAATTTAAACGTCGCCTAATATAAATCCGCTTGTAAATTTGTTTTTGTAACATTTTATTATTATAATCTGCTTTGTGATGAATAAATAAGTTTATTTTTTGGATACTTGTGATATTTATTTATTTATTTATTTATTTAATCTTTATTGTACATGATTTATTATAACTACATAAGGGATACTATAAAATACAAAGTACAAAAGGCGGGTCTTATCGCTCTGAGCGATCTCTGCCAGACAACCTTTGGATGGATATAAGAGAAGGAGATTGAGAGGGCAGTGTAAGGAATAACGAATAAAGCTCAAAACGAAAAAAAGAAAAGAAAATAATAATAATAAAGTAATTAATATACAAATAATAATATTAATACATATTCGTAACATAATACACATACACTATATATATGAATATATCCATATATATACTTAAATACATATAAATACATATAATATATATATAATAGTAAATAAATAAAAACGCATCAATTTAATCTGTTCATAGCGAAAAGTAATGCTCTTTCATCAGCTTTTTTGAAGGACGACAAAGTTTGAGCCTGTCTTACCCTACAGGAAGGGCGTTCCATAATCGAACAGCTTCGACAGATGGTGATATGTTTCAAATAACATAAATTATAGATCATCTACGGTTTTTAGGCGTGCAAATGCGTGGCTGTCATTCTGTTATCAAAATATAGGATTAATGATAACAGTTTTCTCTATTTGACAGCCTCCGTGGTGCAGGCGGTTAGACGCAGACTTTGAATCAACGGGCCACGGGTTCGATCCCCGCATCGAGAGAAATGTTGTGCGGCCCCAAAATATTTCTTCGTATCTGGGTGTTTGTGAGACCGCAAAATCTCTCATGGTTCCTGATACCCTCATCATAGACTCGATCTTAGTGTCGGGTCAGGTCTATGTATATGGCTGTTGGGTGTTATTTATCTAACACATTGTTTGAGATGTGTTTTCTTAATATAAACAATAAGCATTATACACGTAATCTAATAGTATTAATATGTCTTATATAATAAAATAAAAAAGAGGAAAACTGTTGCTAATATTTTGACACCAGAATGACAAATGAAATAAATGCAGTACCCATAATAGTTTTAAAGGAAATACATGCATAAACAATAATGTATGCATTTATAATACGTTGAATAAACTTCATAAACACTTTAAGGCCCACAAGGCCGCTTCAGTTATTACAATCTCGAAAGGTTTTGAAGAAATAAATTTCCTTTTACGCTTCGCACTTAAGACACGATATTCATCATCTGCGTAGCTGTGAACCGTTAAAATATGAGCGAACAAATATGTGCTGTATTCATATTAGGAGCTCGCTTATGAAAACATGATAAGAAATTGTAAGAGGAAATTTTGTTTTTTCTCTCAAAATCTGCGCTGTCAAGTGCGCGGAATTTTGTTATGAGTTGCTATTTTGTTGGGGGGATTGGAGACAAAATATGAAAATAACATACAACAAGCCTTTTCCCGAAAGATGTGCCTGGACACCCACGTTTCACACGAGCACAAATTCCTGGACTCCAGGCTGGTAATATGAATACAATGATTCGAAATCACTTTGCCTAACCCGGGATTCGAACCCGAGACTACAGCTTTGTACCGTAGTACTGCTACGACACCGATGCAGTTTAAAATATGAAAATAGAAAATGAACATAAAGTATTCTTTTTTGGAAAAAAACAAAGTATTGGAAGTGAAGTGGCACGTAACTGATGGCCGTCGGGGCCGAAAAGTTCTGGAGTAGAGGCCACGTATAGCCAAGCGCAGTGTCGGACGCGCGCCTACAAGGTGCACGGATACCCTGGCTAAGGTTGCAGGAAGTCGCTGGATTGTGGGCCACTCTCAACAAGCTAATAGGAGAGACATATGTTCAGAAGTGGACTTCCAGTAGCTACATAGAGAGAGGACCCTCTCTCTGTCTTTAGCTAAAGAAGAGGGAGACAGAGAAAGGTGTCGGAATTCAGCCTATTACAACGTAGCAGACCATGAAAATACTATGCACTAGTGGAGAAAGGTTTTAAAGCAAATCATTAAAAACAAATTACATTTTTTTAACAAGTGCATGGAGTAAAAATATAAACTATTGTATTCAACAGAAATACGAGGGGTGATCAAAAAGTAATGATAAACGGGTAATTCTAATAAAGATAAAAATAAATAAAAAACATTTCGCTTCTTCAGTCCTTCACCACTTCCCAGCTAAAAATTGTTAAAATAGGACGTCATTTGGAGGAGCTACATTCATTTGAATACCAGCAGTCGGAGCAGCGACAACACGAAAATGGAGAGAAACACGAAGTGAGATGCGTCATCAAGTACCTCAGTTTGAAAAAAATTTCTACCAAAGAGGTACACCGGGATTTGGTGGAGAAACTGGGGGGACTCTGCTCCTCCATATTCTACCGTAGCACGGTGTGCAAAGAGTTTAAGCTGGGTAGAACATCCACAGAAGATGAACATCGCGAGGGACGCCCAACCTCGTCCCTCACTGAGGAAAACGTGAAAAAAATCGAAGATATCGTATTAGCAGACCGAAGAGTAACCATCAGACATTTAGCTGAGGTCACAAGGATCTATATCTAAAAGTGCGTGGTGGCTATTGGTAAACGAACTAGACGCGGCTGCCAACATGTTCACGGTGGTGCGCGGGTTCAAATCCCAGGGCACACCTCTGACTTTTCGGAGTCATGTGGGTATTGACAGTCAATCACCATGCACTAAACGGTGAAGGAAAACATCGTGAGGAAACCTGCATACCATAGCGATTTATAAGGAATTTCTATGGTATGTAAGTCCGCCAACCCGCACTAGGCCAGCGTGGTGGACTATATGGCCTAACCACTCTCAATCGTACTTTCGATTGTAGAATAGGCCCGTGCCCTGCAGTGGACGTATATGGGCTGATACAATACAATACAAGGATCTCATATGGCAGCATCCAAAGCATTTTGACCAGCAATATGAATATGAAGAAGGTCTCCGCGCGTTGGGTCCCGAGAATGTTAACGGACGAACAAAAGAAAAAGCGAGTTGACATTTCAAGAGCCAATCTTGCAAAGTTCCAGGCTGACCCAGAATTATTTTTGTCACGATTTGTGACCATGGACGAAACATGGATCCATCATTTTGATCCTGAGACCCAACAACAATGGATGACTTGGAAAAGGCCATCCTCACCGACTTCTAAGAAGTTCAAAGTCTCAAGCTCGGCGGGCAAGATTATGGCATCCGTGTCTGGGATGCTCAGGGAATCATAATGGTTGATTACCTGGAAAAGGGAGCTTCTATTACGGGCTCCTACTACGCTGATCAATAAGACGACTGCGAGACGCCATACAGGAAAAAGACGGGGCTAACTCCGAGCGAAAGTCCTGTTTCATCAGGACAACGCTCCTGCACACAGAGCCGAAGTTGGATCGCTGCCATTCGCGAAGCAGGCTTCGAACTGGCGAACACCCGCCCTATTCTCCAGATTTAGCCCCCAGTCGATTTTCATTTGTTTCATAGGCTCAAGGAACACCTCAGGGGCAAGAAATGTTGAGGATGATAGGGACGGTGATGGATGCTGTAGATGCATTCCGGGATAGTCAAGATACAGATTTTTTTAAAGGGTATTTTAGGTTTGGAGAAACGTTGGACTAAATGTATCGACTTGTTAGGAGACTATGTAGAAAAATAAATTAAATTTAACTACAACTCGTTGTTTTATTATACTATTATCATTACTTTTGATCGCCCCTCGTATTCGTCTTCCTCTTGAAAAGCTACCCTTTGCGACTGCTATGAACGTATAAGGTTAATAATATTCTTAGTATGGACATAATCGGTTGATGGCGGAACTATGTATTGACTAGCATGGCATAGGTAGAAAAAGCAGAGTATTTATAAAATATATATTTTCGGCCGATACAGTCCAGAGCTCCTAGCAAGTTGTGGCAGGCACTAAGCGCAAATAAGTATATACATATAATAACACCTAATAAGGAATCCGCCAATTTGGATTAATTTTTAACTTCTCGACGTTTGGTTTACTTTGCAGTTTTTCGCAGTCAGGGGCGGTCTGTCTCGAACCACAATAATTGTAAAGCAATCTCGAAACGCCCGCAAATTCTAAAAATATAAAATTAAAACCAAATCCGTGATGAAATCCGAAAATAATAGTCTATTTTAATGACTAATATTCACGTAATTCTAAGAAATCATTAAATGTTTTTATTAGTAAAATATGTTTAATATAAATTCACGCCTCTATTCCAACCATAATTACAAAAAACATCAAATACGATGAACTTAATAAAGTTTTCAGACGTATTTACTTAATAAGTACTCATTAGTTCTAAGAAACGTTTATCCCTCAGACGGTTAACTTTCAAGTTTAATTCCTAAGAACTGGCAAAACATTCATTGCGAATTTTCAAACGATTAGTCAAATATACTTTACCAGGAATTATTTAATTGGGTTGGGGACTCGATGGTATTAATAAGACCAAATATCGAGACTAAATTTGCTGAGTATTATTATGTACACTTTAAAATTACTTGACACATTTAGCGTAATGCTATTTATGGAACTTGTTTAAGAAAAAGTATTCAATAAGGAAAATAAAACGAAGATTTTATTATGTTAAATTTAGAAATAAAAGTTTATTACGATGTAGATTATGTACTAAAAGCTAAACATTATTAATAACACTGGTGGTAGGTCCTCTCTATGTGAGACGCATCTGGGTAGGTACCACCGCAATATCTATTTCTCCCATGAAACAACACTGCGTAAATGCACTGTTGTGTTTCGGATTGAAGGACATTGTAGCCAGAGTAACTACTGGACATATAGAGACTTAACATCTTATGTCTCAGGATGGCGAGCGCAGTGGAATGTTGCTACTGGTTATGAGCGGTCGTATCGCTTCCATCAGGGCGAACGGCTTGCTCGTTTTCGTCATTCACTGCAATTGAAAAAAAAATTAAGATAGTGTCAAATAAATAGGTCCTCAGTAGAAGTCATTACTCGGCACCAAACTCAAGTCATTAATCCACGGCATTAAACAGACAAAAAAAATCGATGGAACTTCGAACAGATCGCATGAATTTTTCGATATGTTCAGCCATTTTACTCGTATGCTCTAAAGAGAGACAAATAAACATACATTTCGAATATACTCTTAACAAATTTACAAAGCAATTTTCAAACATTTTTCGCAATTTATCAGAAACATAGCAGGAACAAATCCCAGGGTTTAGCGCTAAGCTATCACAACTCAAGTTCGGTATTAGCCCCGAAATGTGACATTAAAATTCGTGAGACAACGCGGGGCAGGTGGTCGCGAAGTTCGCAAGGACCAGCGTAAGGCGCTCTTGGCGGAAGTTCCAGCCGACTTATCTCGTATATCTATACTAATACATAAAGCTGAAGAGTTTGTTTGTAACCTCTTAACTCAGGAGCTACTAGTTTGCATAAAAAAATTGTGTGGTTACGTCATTTATCGAGGAATGCTATAGGCTATGTATTATCATGCTATGACCTATAGGAGGGAAGTAGTAGTGAAAAATTAACAAATACGAGGAAATTTACTCACTTTAGTGGTCCGATAGGTCGATATTCTAAATTGATATCGGAATTGAACATTTTGTCCGCCATTTTGAAAAGTGTATCTGCGTCCGGGCGGAGCCGGGCCGAACCGCTAGTTCCCGTATGCAAGATAAATTGAGTTTTAATTTTTGACACGTGAAGAATTTAAGTTTTTTAAAACCGCACTTTTGAAGAAATTTATGTCTACAAACCGCAATCTTCCGATGGATAGAATGAAAAATGAGCTTTTGAAAGGGTTGATGTCGGATAAGCAGTCGGTCTAAAACTATAGCCAGAACATTCTCAATCTCTCTTCAGCCATAGAAAGGCTACTGCTGGTGGTAGGTCGACTGGTGGTAGTCTCTCATAGGTGAGATGTCGCCTGGGGTAGGACCCCCGCAATTCTTTGTCTCCGCCAAACAGCTGTGTAATGCACTGTTGTGTGGCAGTATAGCGGTCATATTGCTTACCATCAGGCCAACGGCATACTCGTCTGCATTAATAGCAATTTAATAAAATTTTAAAAATCTCAGACCTCAACAATGACTTCCCTAAGACCTGTGGAAAGCGGGCTGCATCCATCAATTTCTTGGAATCTGGGTCTTCTTTTCACCTTGTGGGTTGAGTTTCATAATTATTGCCATATCATTCTGCAATATGTGTGGAAAGTCATATTAATAATAAAACACCCAAAGTCAGATACATAGTCCTGAATCCACATTAAGATCAAGTTAAGTCTTGTGTCATGGGTATCAAAAGTTTAAGATAGATATTTCGGTTTTACAAACACCCAGACCCGAGACATATGTTTGAGGGTCACACAAAAAATCTCGATGAGGGATGGAACCTGCGGCCTCTCGTTTCACAGCCTGCGTCTGAGCTACTGCGCCAGGGAGGCAAGCTACTGCGTCAGGGTTAAATTACTTCCAATTCTTATAACTACACGATAATGGGTAGAAGAAATGTCTTAAAACTTTTATGTTTTTGCAGAGATTTGTTCTAGAACACTATTACTGCCTTTAAACCGGGGAAGTACACACGCCGGCACAATTAGAGGAACACGCACAAAAATTAGTTTTTTTTTTTTAATTTTGTTTGCTGTTTGTGTTGGTTTGGTTGTTTTTATATTTCAGCACATTTAAAAAAATTAAATAATGCAAAAAGATTTTGGATATTTAGAGTAATCGTTTAATTATACGCTCTCAAGTGCTTTTAAGATTTTTCACTTTCAAGTGGTTTCACAAAATTTTGTTTAATTTCATTTATATGACTTAAGATATCTTTTATTGTTATTGTTTTTAAAGTACCTGTCTTGTAGGATATAAAATGAGTGGCTTACCCTTCCACTGAAGTTGCCAGAGCGGTAACAATGATTGAAAATGATCAAGGGTAGGATTCAGTAAGTCGCGCATTGGGTGTGTCGGTATCTGTCGTCTTTCTCAACGTTAAACGTTAGAGGCACATAGGCTCTTATGTGCGGATGCCAGGATAAGGCAGAAAACGGTGGACCAGTACCCAGGATGGTCATTTTATACGGCTGAAAACTTTGAGAAATCGTCTTCAAACGGCTATTCAGACCCGAAACATGTCACAAGAAGTCCGTGATGTTAATATCAGTGAGCGTACAGTGAGAAAACGTTTAAATGAAGTTGGACTGAAGTCTTACGTTCCGTCAAAAGCTCCAAAACTCGAGGTGGTACATAAATAGCCAGATAAGCTTTTGCTCATCAACACCGCGACTGGACAAATGAGTGGAGCCGAGTTTTGTTTAGTGATGAAAGCAGTTTTGTTGTGAATTGCATAGAAGGAAGGGAGAGGATCTGGAGGTATCGAGGAGAACGCTAATGGAGGAAACTTTACTGAAAGAGGTGTGTTATGGCGGAGGGTCATTTTGGTATGGGGTGGTATATGTTTGGAAGCACGCGCGGAGTTAATTCTTATAGAAAATGGGTCTTTAGCTGCACAAAGATACGTCGCAGAGATCTTAGAGTCCCATGTATTGTCTTTTGCACCATCCATAGGCGAATATTTTTTATTTATGCATGATAATGCGGGGCCTCACACAGCGCAAATGGTTCGCGACTACTTAAATCAGGCCCAAATCGCGCAAATGGATTGCCCAGCAAGATCACCAGACATAATCCCATAGAGAACGAATGGGACGTTATCGGAAGAAAGATAAATGGAAGAAACCAAGCCCCTTAGATCGTCCAAGGATTAAAATTCATGTTAGTGCAAGAGTGGGAGAATTGTCGCAAAAAATGATGACGTCATCAAAAGCATGAAGGATCATATCCAGACTCTTATCTGAGCCCGTGGTAGCAATACGCATTATTAATTTTCTTAAATTATTTCTGTAAGTTTTTAAAATACACGATTACATTTGACAATACAGAAATTTCATTTTACTGTATTACCGTTTAATTGCATTTGCGTCATTAATTAAAGTATTTTTTACTCAATTTTAGTAATTTTTTATAAATTTTGCCTCATTTTGAATATTGAAAAATAAAAACATTCAGTTATTATAATTTTTCTAAGAAATTCAATATTTAACGCGTGTTCCTCTAATTCTGCCGGCGTGTGTAGTTGTAAAAACGCATGAAAAGCCTTACGAGCTGTTAAACCCCACAGCTTAATGGACGAGAAGCCCGCTATGAAATGAAATTCTTTATTGGTCATGTAGACAGTTAAACATAGCTTAGAAAACGTTCCTACAACAGCTGACAATGTTTTTTACTAAATTATTGCTGGCTGTAAATATTTATTTAAAAAGAATAGGTAAATTCTCACCTACCCAATATTTTATATTCAGTTCTTAGTATTATTTATTAGTGTTCGTGACACCGAAAATTCTCTGGTAGTTTCCGATACACCCGACACAAGACTCGATTTTAGTGTGAGATCAGGACTATTTATAGGACTGTTGAGTGTTTTTATTTATTATAAGGTGCCTTAGTGACGCAGTTGTATTTATGTATGATTCCAAACTGAGGTCTCTGGTTTGAATCCCGGGTCGAGCAAATTAGGACTCAGAATGTATTGGACGAACACACTAGGCGAAACTTGAGGGTCCTGGTTGCTAGTTACTAACTACATTTTTTTGGAAAAAGGCGTGAATTCATGTATGTATTAGAAGGAGCAGATAAACAAAAAATTAATTAGCGTGGTATTCCCCTGTCACCCCTTCAGTAAACTTCATGCAATTTCGCAAAGCATTAATGCCATTTCACAAACAATTTAAAACTCAATAAGACGTTTGAATTATTCCAAAATATCTCCCGCTACAAACTTTCGCCAACTGTCAAGAGGAATTTTGACAAGTACAAAATTTGTCTTTACTTTTCCGTCTTACATAAGGACTATGGTATACAATAGAACTGTATTAAAGTTGCTTTATATCTTATATCAATCTTGAGGTTCGTGATTTGATCTGGTCAGCTAACATTTTGTACAAATTTTTTGCGGGTTAAAGTCAAATTAGACATTCCCGGACACTCGGCGAGCTTCAATGTTCGGTGTCAGTACATTGCGTGCTTGTTGATCCTGCTTACAGGAGTTGCAGTGGTGGGTGTGAGGGCGGGGCAGTCTTCAAGTTGGCCACCACTCACTCCGATATACAATCAGGTTAACATAATAAGTTCGGCTGACGAGAGAACCTTCTCACAAATATCACATAGGTGGACACTTCCTCGACGTACTTTCTATAAAACGCATGAAAGTCACATTTCGATTTCAATATGAAATGAACAAAATATCTTATATTGTATTTTATCTTATGTAAAATATGTGTATGTGATTGTATTGTATAATTTATAATAATTTTAGTCTGATATATATATATATATTTTTTTTTTTCTGTTATTTTCCTTTTTTTTACGTGCAACTTCACGGTATCACCAAATTGTCGTTGTGTCTCATTCATCCTATGATAAGTTTTCTGGAAGAGATCGCCTCGAGCGATGAGGCCCTAATAATCCATCTTTTTTCTCTACATTTTTATTTTTGTTGGTCAAAATAAAAATCAACATCATAATAATTACCTACAAATACCTAAAATCCTAACATCATTATGCATACCCACACGATTACCCCATTTCCTTCAGCAATAAGAGCTCATTGCCACTCACCATTCGGTGACGGAAGCTATATTAATATCTGCCTCTGAAGGGTTCCGGGGTAAACAATTGACCTTACATTATTATGTTATTCAGGCAGACCCCTTTTAGGGATTTTCACGGTATTATTTTTGGGGAAAATTTTTATGGTGCCAATTAAGAGCTGGCTGTGTTGACATTTGGAGATGCAACGGGAAGTAAACATTTAATGAATATTATGTGATATTTTACCCTTTTCTTTATCAGCCCATATACGTCTCACTGCAGGGCACGTGCTTCTTCTACAATCGAGAGTACGATTGAGTATGGGTAGGTCAAATAGTCCACAACGTTGGCCTAATTCGGGTTGGTAGACTAACATACCATAGACATTCTTATGAATCGCTACGGTATGGTTCCTCACGGTATTTTTCTTCACCGTTTTAGTGCGTGGCGATTGACTATCAACCCTTTTAGAATGACCATATAAAAGCGCAACACAGAATATTTCCACCACGTACATAGGCATGAAAGATATAAACTGCGCCAATGAATATTGGATGGGCAAGTTGGTTTTTTAGTGGTGGTAGGTCTGTCATATGTGAGAGGCCGTCTGGGTAGGTACCACAGCAATGTCTATTTCTCCCGCCAAACAGCAGTGTAAATGCACTGTTATGTTTCAGTTTTAAGGACATTGTAGCCAGAGTAACTACTGGGCATATTGAGACTTACATCTTTTGTCGCAGGATTGCGAGTGCAGTGGTAAGCCAAGCATTGGTTGGTAATTTAAAATGTGTGGTTTTGGTACTACTCATGAGCGGTCGTATGTTACCATCAGGCGAACGACATTCACGACTCGCCATTCAATTTAATAAAATCATGGCTGTGAAATATCCGAGAGTAGACCGATATCAGCCTCGACGAATAACTGTTCCATTTGGCCAATGATCACGAATAATACAAGAAACTGACGGCCAACCTTCAACTCTGAAGAGATACTTAAGTAGGAGTAGTTGCTAGGCTACCATACATGTGATACCAAAATAAAGTTATAAAAGACGCTAGTTGGAATTTATTTACACTAGAGCCGCAAAGGGAACTCACTAAAAATCGATAGTAATGATAGAGCGGTGTAAATAAAGTATCGACTAGAGAGAAATATTAAACTAAGTTGTCACAATGCAGGCCTCACTAAAACCGTTATAATATATAGCTTGGTAAAAAGAGTGTTTTAAATGAGGGCGCTAAGATCGAATTAAGTTTTAATATGGCAGCCCGATAACCTGCGTCGGAAAATGTTTAGATATGTACTTGATTGTTGTTTAAAATCTCTTTTTTTTAAATAATAAAACAACAAAATCCGTTCGACAATATATACAAAATACCTACGTATAAAATAATTCAACGAACATATTCACATTTTAAGTGCGTGGTGGCCTGTTGGTAAACGGACTAGACGCGGCTGCCAACATGTTCACGGTGGTCGCGGGTTCGAATCCCAGGGCACACCTCTGACTTTTCGGAGTCATGTGTGTATTGATAGTCAATCACCACGCACTAAAACGGTGAAGGAAAACATCGTGAGGAAACCTGCATACCATAGCGATTTATAAGAATTTCTATGGTATGTAAGTTCGCCAACCCGCACTAGGCCAGCGTGGTGGACTATATGGCCTAACCACTCTCAATCGTATTCTCGATTGTAAAGTAGGCCCGTGCCCTGCAGTGGGACGTATATGGGCTGATACAATACAATTCACATTTTAATTTGTGTTCCAATTTTTTATGCCAATTTCACTGCATCGTAATCTTTTTTTTCAATGTTATACATTCAAATCGCGCAACAAGAAGTTCTACTTAACCCTATTCAAAACTAAGTTTAAAATTAAGTAGCCCAAACACTAACTAAATTCGCAAAAAATGCCATACACTAAAGCGAAAATAATAAACAGGACAAACAACGAGTGAAGTATTCAGCCGGGGTGCGACACGGTAGACGCCACCCCTCGCGGGGGTGGGGGTGCAAACTTTTTGATTAATTACATTTTGCTCACCGTAGATATATTGCCACATTCCAGGTAGGTAAAAGTTATGCGAAGAGATGTAGACTTGGATAGTCGGAGAATTGTGTGAAGATTCTGTGGTTAGATCGCTGAGTTGGTGTTTGTTGAGATTGATGCTTGATTGATTTTTTCTCCGTCTTTTTCTTTTTAATTAGTCGTCAACGTGTAATTTGTATTTCCTAAAATATTATTTGTTGTTAAAGTCATGAATGGATGTTGCATTTTTTTTTTATTGCAGTGAATGAGGAGCCATTCATGCCATTCGCCTTGAATTAAAAAGCAATGCTTAGGATTCCACCGTGCTCGCCATCCTGAGAGATAAGTCTCAATATGTCCAATAGTTAGTCTGGCTATAATGTCCTTCAAACCGAAACAAAACAGTGTGTTTACACCACTGTTATTTCTATTATTTCCAGCGATTAGTTTTTAATTATTGTTTCTATATCAAAATATTACATACTTTAATTCGGTCATGAAATTATTCTTATTTTATTATTACTTACGTACGGAATAGTTGCTAAACAGTACTTGCCAAATTTAAACAGACTTGATACATAGATAGAGTATTGAATCGAACCAATTATATCTGCCAGCTTTGCTTCTGTTCCTTCTAGAAGTTATTTTATATTTTATGTTACATCAAAGAAATCAATTGGCAAACAACAATTTTAAAATATACCCTAGCCTTCAAAGCACGATAAAATAGCGTAAACAACAGACCAAATAGCGTGGAGTATTTATATATATAGCGTAGATATTTATTTCAAAGGTGTCTAAATCTTCTTAGGTGCACGTCTTAAGCGCGGCGCGCGACTTTCAAGTTTATTACCTGACATGTTTGAAATACCAGTTTTATTGTAGGGAGGCCCCTGTAAGTTAAGAGGGCATGGGTGAGATTTTTTTATATATTTCCCTCATAAACGTGTTGAAAACGAACCTCCTTGACACCTAGCGCTTGTAATTTATGATGTATTGCTTTATTTAAGTTATAATGGTGTTTTAATGTGTAGAGGTCATTAATGAGATGACTTTATTGTTATAATACATAGTTACGTACATAAACTCACGGATTTTTCCCAAAAGGTGTAGGCAAAGGTGCTACGTTTCTCCTTGTGTGTTCCGACTTACGTCCCGCGATGTGATAGTAGGCGAACCTATCGCCAAATCGGGCACAACTCCTGACTCCGGACTGATAATGAATAGAAAAATAAAATTACACTTTACTCGACCCGGGATTCAAACCCGAGACCTCATTCCATTATAATAATACTGACTGACTCGGTTTGTAACTATACCGAGTCAGTCAGTATTATTATAATGGAATGTTGAAAGTTGTGTATATCTTATATTGGATTCCGAGGATACCTGCATTTTAAAATTGCACTGTTAAACTTAACTATAGAAATCCTCGATTAACTTGTTATGCGAATTCAGATACATTGCTGTCTTTAAACGATTGGTTCGTTAAAACATAAAAAAAACTCTTGAAATAAATAACTAATATAGAAAGATCCCGCTTTGTTTTCGCCCGCCCGATGACCAGCATTGAATTTCTAGTGGATAAGTTTGGCTACTTTATTACAGATGAAATCAATGTTAAGAGATTTCATAAGAATTCATCTGAGGTAATATAAAAATCATCTGAGATAACCCCAAGACGAGAGAGATTTCATAAGAGTTAACTTTAGATAATCCTATAATGGGTCAAACCCTCTCAATAGACATTTCTAAAGTTTATCCACATTGAAGACATCTATCGGTAGTTATTACCTTTACTTTCTCTCTCTCTTTTCAACCGCTGGAAGTTCACTGCTGAACAAAATAAATAAATAAATAAATAAAATATATTGCCACATAGACCTTTTGGAAGCAGCCAGCACCTGTCCATCCAACTTGTCGGCATCTGGCAATTAGGTTGCTTGTACGTGGCCTCCCATCCAGAATCTTTCTACCCCAGCGGCCATCATTTCTACATGTTATGTGCCCGCCATTACCACTTCAACTTGCTAATCCTAAGGGGTATGTGGGTAACCTTTATTGCTTTTAAATAAAACACAAAATATCCCTCAAAATATTATTCATAATTGACCGTAACGATGAGCAAACTAGGACCCAATTACAAGGGGACCCACGAGATTTATTAATTCCGCGATCAAACGGAACTCGGGTCAGCTCTGTATGGAACCTCATTGGATAGTTATTACGATGTATGGGATAATGGATGAGACAGTATCAGTATTAAATTTTAATTTGCCTTTATTTTTATTTATTTTTGTTTCAATTTATGGCGAGGCGAACATGCATTCACCTGATGATTCCATTCGCCTGATGGTAAGCGACACGACCACTCATGGACAGTAGCAAAACCAAATAACAACATATATTATTCATAATAATTACAAAACAATGCTTGGCATTTTAGTTCAGTAGTTCCTCTGGCTACAATGTAAAGAAAGAACACAAAAGTGCATTTACTCTGCTGTTTGGTGCGAGAATTTTTTTCATTCAAAACCTTTTTATATAAATAAATAAATAATAAATACACCCAACAGTCACATACATAGTCCTGACCCCACACTAAGATCGAGTCTTGTGTCGTGGGTATCAGGAACTACGAGAGACTTTTCGGTCTCACAAACACCCAGACCCGGAAGAAATATTTGTGGGCCGCACAAACATTCCTCTCGATGCGGGAATCGAACCCGCGGCCTCTCGTTTCACAGGCGGCGTCTAACCAACTGCGCTACGGAGGCTGTCATACTTTGTTTATAATTATTAATTAGTTTATTCAATAACGAATTCTATTGCCAGTTTTTTTGCATGTACCTACATTAAAATGTAGACAGTTTTAACGTTACGTTTTTGTCTCATATTCCCTGCTAGATATTTTATCTCCACATAGTAGTAACTACTGTCAATAATGTAAATGAAAAATCAAATGATAAAATGCATGGTTTTTTGTTCAGTCGCTACTCGCTACAAAGACGCTTGTATTCCATTAGCAATGTCATATCCAGAAAAATTACATCCACACCGCCAAATCAAGGGACAAAGTTATTTCAATTATAATACAATTAAAATCTAATTTGAGGGCGGAATGAAGAGGGGGGTGCGGGGCGTAGGAGGGGGGAGTGTGTTCAAACTTTGTTTAGCGAATTTTAATTAAATTTCACCTCGCAAATATATTGGGATACACATAAATTAAGATGTAAAACCTCTTGGGATTTGCGTGCTTAAGTTCCAATTTTAGTTTTGATTTTAATAATCGGTATATCTAGTAGAGTGCGTTATGAAAATGAATTAGTTTTGTTATCAAAATGGACTGGAATTACATTTGGATATTTTAAGGACATTTTAAACTTTCTACGTTGAGAGAAATTAAGTAATGGCAATTAATAATTCAGGACTTAATATTATAGTATTAAATCAGTAAATTAATCATAATAATGTATGAATTTCGTTTTTTCTTTTCTTTTTTGTTTGATAAATAACACAAAAGGCAGTATGTGGGTTATATGATGCAATGGATTTATCCTAAATGGTTTTATTTCAAGAGCTCTGTATCTTGATGATATAATTACAAATATATTTTATTGGTATCAACGTTTAGACAAGCATGCCGTTCACTTCCTGGTAAGCAATACGACTGCTCAAAGACAGTTGCAATGGTATTCCACTGCGCTCCCCATCCCAAAACATGATATGTTAAATCTCAATATGTACAATAGTTACTCTGACTAACGTCCTTGAAAACGGAACACAACAGTGCGTTTACATTGTTGTTTAACTTACTGCTGCTTTACGAGTCTTTCGCTCTTAATACACAGGAAAATATACTTCATAAAAAACACACAGCACCTTAAACCCCCCATAACTAATGCGAGGCTGTAAAATAAATAAAACGCAATAAAAGCTAAGTGAGCTCGCACGGAGAGATTTCTTCTAATCTTAGCGACTCGGGCTAAACAGCCAACATCGCTCAGCATGATCACTGGTATTTCCTCGAATTTACAATATAAATTTACTTAGTTTAGATGTCGGTTTCATTGTGATAAGGATTTGATTTTAAGTAATATAATTCGCTTTTTTATTGTCTTATTGTTCAAATGCCGCGTGGTGCCAAATGGTCGGACAAATGTTGATTAAAGAATATGGGTAATGACTAAAAAAAGCATCCTGAACAAGAAACAACTACTAAGTAGTTGAAAATTGGTTTATACCATGGTTTTTCGCGAATACCATAAGCCATTCGAACACTAAGACAAACAAATCGGAGCAGTTTAAAAGTTTAAGGGTGTTTAAAGATATACAGTTTTCCGAATATCCTTAAATAACTGTTTTTTACCCTATCTTTCCTCAACAATTTCAGGCAGCAAAACTGTTTTATCATAAGACTTTAAAACCTTCTTATAGATCATGATTTGAAGTTGACAAAACCGTAATTCATTTTTCCGCATGATCAATACGGCCATTTTTATTTTTACTGACCATAAATCAGTACCAAATTAAGTTACGGAGGTTTGTAGTATATGAAATTAAATGCAATTAAATTATCTACAAGTGCTTTATAAAGATGTCACCAAATAAAGATCACCAAAATAAATGCAGGGTGTTAAAGACAGTAAATGTTTGTGTTTTTTCGTTGGATTTCCTACGATTGCTTTTTAACCAAGCAGTTGATCAAGAAATAGATATCCTTTACTTTTTATGAGAAGTTTATAAAATATTTGATTACTAATAATATCGGTTAAGGGATTCCCACTACCTTATAATTATGCCCTTGGGATACAAGTGGGCGTATGTTGATCCTAAGAGCACTTGTGTGAGGTACTTACCCGGGCAATGACCCAAATAGGGACCTGACTAACTATAACTATTCCTGAAGTCACAGCTAAAATATTTACAAAAAATATATAAATGTTTTTTTATCGCTTAGGGACAAATTATTCCCGATTTTAATCAAGATGTTCGAGTTTTCTTTTTAAATTTTAATTCAATGTATTGAAGGTAATCTTTGAAGTCACATTTTGTGTCAGTATTTATTAAAATAAAATTAAACGCTTCTCCACTTGTATTACAACACATTACTGAAATTGGGCCACGAATACAGGCTCTTCATATTATAATTTTCATAAATAATATGCCATTTTTCAGCACACAAGCTCGTGTATTTAATTTATATTCAAAATATAAATTATTTTAAATTTGGAATGAAGTACTATGGAATGTTATTTTTTGCTGTTTGTATTTCTGTTGTTTGTTGGTGGACAATGTATGATCGTATTTTAGTTATGTCAGGTTATTTGAAAATATTACGATTATAGGTGCATTATAGATGAAAGATTGCTTAGTTAACCTGATTCAAAGGAAGTTTCACAAAAATTATATTACCATATTTTTTTACCCACAAAAAATAATACGAAGTTTCAAATTTCCCAAATTTTTTTTTTCACGTTCCTCCCTTTGTGTTTTTCTTTATTGCAATGAATGGTAAGAGGAGCATTCCGATTGCCTGATCGGCTCATGGGCTGTAGTAAAACCAAACAACACCTTGAATTACAAAGCAATGCTTGACATGCCACTGCGCTCGCAATCCTGAGACATAAGATGTTAAGTCTCAATATGTCCAGTAGTTACTCTGGCTAAAATGTCCATCAATCCGAAACACAACAGTGCATTTGCACTGCACTTTGGTGGGAGAAAATTATAACACGAACAACTAGAAGAACTTTGTTTCTTTTTTATGATAATAATTTATACCGTTATTCCTCCTATATATCCCAAAATGTACCATCACAGTCCCTTCATAACATTTTATAAGACGGCCTAGCAGGTAATACTCAGAGTGTCGACTGGTTGGTCTGAGTAGCGCAGAATTATTGCCCCTCGTGATAATAAACATTACTATACCTACTGCTTTACACAGTGAAAATTCCTGAAACGTGAGTCCGTTTTGAGAGGGGAAGGAATTGGAAGGGTCAATGAGTGGATAAGTGCCACAGTATGGAATCTACATGATTGCAGATAGAATTTCCCGTGTAAAATTTTAAATAAATTATTCATCATGACTAATTTGGTAGTTAAACGCATGGCAGGTAGATTATCGCATACTATTATTTTTAATCATTGGTGTATTGTAATGAAGATTGTAGTTAAACGCTAAGATGCCTACTAAATCTAAAATGTTAACTATTAGATTATGAGTATAAATGCTTGTTAATTTAGTAGAAAAATATATCTCAAAGAAAGGTTTTAATGGATTTATTTTAAATATTATTTTATTTATAGTTGCAAATGCCACCAAACGCCTATAGAAAATAGATCAATTAAACGTAGAAAATAATCCAATTCCGGAGAATTCGTGAAGTACCTTAGCAAGCTTGCATGCGTTAAATCATGCAAATATTTACAGTAAATGGTGTGGACCAACAGGATAGACAAAATATTAAATATTGCCTTATTTCGCATTGAAAGACACGTTTTGCATGCATTTGATATGATTAAAATTATAATAAATAGAATATATAGCAGATCAAGAATATATTTATAAGTAATATACCTAAAATCACCCTAAATTCCATAATACAATATATCTTAGTATTTATTGCGATATCCTTACTAATATTATAAAGGTGAAAGTTTGTATGTATGTATGGATGTTTGTTACTCTTTCATGAAAAAACGGCTCAACAGATTTTGATGAAATTTGGTATAGTGATAGCTGACACCCTGGATTAACACATAGGCTACTTTTTATCCCGAAAAATGTAGTGTTCCCGTGGGATGAGTCAGGAAACCAAATGTACATATTTTCTACTCTTTCAAATTCAAATTGTTGGCACGGGATGTCCTCTCCTACGGAAGGGAAATATAGTCGACGGCACGCGGGAAATATAGTTAGTAGACACGCGAAATAATATGTTCTTGATGTGGATTGGACTCAAAAACTATCTGCACCCGGGCGAAGCCGGGCCCGACAGCTAGTAAGTCATAAAAACAAGCTGCAATATGTTTTTATTTTTTACCAAAAACACGACCAACTCATTGCCTCCCTAATTACGCATCTGCCCCTACATCGTTCCCTCACTACATCCCTGTACTAGCGGTATCATAGCTCCGAACCCCAAAATAAGGGGTGGAAGTTAGACTGGCCTCTAACACGTAAAGTTTTCCCTCGTGCGCTGTAAAACTACCCTTTCTTATTCGAGTGCTGCCTGGGGATACTGCCTAGAGCTTAGGGGAAGTCTGTCATAGACTAATCTTGAGGGTGGAGAGGAGACAAATAAAAAAATAGTAGTTTACCAAAGTATATTTTTTGAAAATTAATAAACTATTCAAAATCAACTATGTTTTTAAAATATTGTCGACGATGTACTTCATTTAACAATTACTTTCATCATTGTCACCTGACGGTAAGCGACACGACTGCTCATGAACAGTAGCAAAACCAAACCACACCATGAATTACAATGCAATTCTTAGTAATCCACTGCGTTCGCCATCCTAAGACATGTTAATTCACAATAAGTCCAATAGTTACTCTGAGTACTATTTCCTTCAAACCTAAACACATAAGTGCCTTTACACTGCTGTTTGGCGGGAGAAATAGACATTGCGTACCTGCTCAAGCTTTCACATATGGGAGACGTAGCACCAAAAGAAATACATTTATACAACATAGAATAATCTTTATTCACAAGGTAAAAAAAAATCACAAAACCATAATTCCCCTTCCTCTCAGATGTTTTCGCGTCGTATCCACAAATACAAAGGCACAATTACCGTCTACAGTAGATAATCGAAAGTCGTCTAACGCATCCGGCGCTCTTTACGGCCTATTTGCAATGAAAGAGTTTTACAACCATCCTGTATTTGCAGTTCAGAATAATAGGGCTTGGGTAAGTTTTGGTTCGGTGTTACGAAATGTTCGGTAAATCGAATGTTACATAAGAAGTGAATAGTACTTTTTAATTTTTTTCTGTGGATTTTGTTAATTATATTAATAAACTCGCGCCTTTTTCCCAGAATGGGTGGGCAGAGGTGCTACCAGAACATTCATGATTCGCCTCGTATTTCCCACGATGTGATAGTCTTTCTCCATATCGGGCACAAATTTTTGGCTGGGGTTGACTAAGAATAGAAAAAGTCCATATCACTTTGCCTGACCCGGGATTCGAAGCTCGGGTACCTCATCATAGTATAAGTGCGCCACTGAAATAGGCACACCAATTTTTGTTAATGTTTTGAATCATTCCTTTAGAAAGAGACAAAAGAATTTTAGAAAGATCTGGAAGTAGATCATCTATTTGCTCTACACTTACCACATATTTGTGTTGCGTTGGACAGTTTGGAGTTCTTGCCCTAATTGTTGATGATTGATTATTATTCGCCATGTACCTCTGTAAAACAACAATGTGCCTATAAACTAATTTTACTTAATTAAGTTCACCAATTAAGCAGAGGAATGCTGAACTTCGAATGAAAGGCTTAATGATCTATTGCATATTTATAAAGTCACACCTTTTTCCCATAAAGGGTTAGGCAGAGATGACTGAGGTGCTGCCGAGTTGTCTCCAGCACTGACTCGCCTCTACCGAGCGTCCTACCGCACAGGTGTTGTGCCGGAATCTTGGAGGGAGGCCAATGTGCAACCGATCCCCAAAAAGGGTGATCGATCGGACCCTACCAATTACCGCCCTATCGCTATCACCTCAGTGATGTGTAAGGTCATGGAGCGGATCATAAAGGCCCAATTGGTCCGCTACCTAGAGGATCACTCATTGATCAGTGACCGACAATACAGATTCCGTCATAATCGATCGACGGGTGATCTTCTAGCGTTTGTCCTGCATCGCTGGGGTGAGGCGATTGACCGGCGTGGCGAGGCTCTTGCTGTGAGCCTCGACATTACCAAGGCGTTTGATAGGGTCTGGCACCGTGGTCTTCTGTCCAAGCTTCCGGCATACGGTGTGTTCGTGGATTTCCGCCTTTCTGCATGGGCGTAGAATACGTGTAGTCGTTGACGGACACGCTTCGGCGCTCATGTCGGTAAATGCCGGAGTTCCTCAGAGCTCGGTGCTGTCGCCCACCTTGTTTATTCTGCATATCAATGACATGTTGTCGCTTGGCAACATTCATTGCTATGCAGATGACAGCATGGTTCATGGGCGATACCACTGCGGGCCTCCAGGTTGCCGTGTCGAAACTGTTAAGGGACGCGAAGATCTTGTCATTGAGCTCAATCGGACCTTGGATCTCATTTCTACATGGGGTTTCAGGAATATGGTTGAGTTCAATGCCAAGAAAACCCAGGTGTGTGCGTTCACGTGCAAAAAATCCCTCTTCTCTCCCCTCCCCATTCTTCAGGGTACTCCCCTCTCAGTGCGGAATGACCTGAGTATCCTTGGTGTGGATATCCGATGTGATCTTAATCCAAGGAATCACATCGAGGGCGTAATAACTGCCACATCACGCAGGGTTGGAGTCCTGAACAGGGTGCGTCGGTTTTTCACGCCCGGTCAGCTTTGTCGCTTATATAAAGCGCAGGTCCGGCCGGGTATGGAGCTCGCACGTCTGGGATGGATCCGCCCAGTATCTGCTCGATGCTTTGGATGGATTGCAGCGGCGGGCCATCCGCATTGTGAATGATGCAGACGTTACGAGCAACTTGGAGTCGCTACAACTCCGGAGAGATGTCGCCTCTCTAACCGTGTTCTACCGCCTGTATTACGGTGAGTGCTCTAAAGAATTGTTCAACTTGCTCCCCTCCTCTCCACTCCTAACCAGAACCACGCGTGCTGGCTTGCGAAGCCATAGATTGGCGGTCCACACCATCCCGGCGCGAACCAAACGGTTCTCAAATTCGATTTTGTCCCGCACCGTCAGGCTGTGGAATTGTTTGCCGGCACGCGTGTTCCCTCCTTTCTACAATTTTGGGTCCTTCCGCCGTGGTGTGAAGAGGCACCTTAGCAGGCCGGCATAATTGTTTCCATTGGCATCGGACGGCAGTCCCAGAAATGTATGGATATAATGGATATTCTGCCTGGGCGGCATTGGCACTTTCCATCAGGTGCAATGCCGCCACTATGCCAGGCCATCATAAAAAAAAATACACCAACGTTTCACACCAAAAGGATATGCAGAGGTGAAAATGCTACCAAGACACCTACGTTTTACCTTGCGCGTTCCGTCTAACGATGTGATAGGAGAAGAGCATATGAGCTATTTAATATTTAAATATAATCCTTGAATTAAAATAAAACTATTATTTACGGATTTTATCGCTAATTTAGTTTATTTTTTACATTTTTGACTTCCCGACGTTTCGATTACTTTACAGCTTTCGTGGTCACGGGGCGGACTGAGGTATTAGTCATCCGCTCTGTGACTGTTACAATTGAACTCCCTTATTTTGCAATTATTACAATCTTTACAATCCTTGAATATTAAACATCTTCTGGAAACACATAAACATCGTCTTAAAGAATAACCTCGCTATACCGTAACTCGGTACACCGAAAAACCTCATTACACCGATCCCTTTAAATTGGAATTATTGCGCCTCTGTTATTTTTATATCACCTACCGAACATTTTCCGAGCAACATCTGCGTCTGATGATGAAGATTAAACGTGTCAGTTCCTCTACGTTTATTGGTAGTATATTTTCTTTATAACTGTTTTTTATTGTTTTTTTTTCTTTTTCGTATTATCGCGATGCGAACTTTGCAAATTGCTCTCACCTGTTTCTGTTGTCGGTTTGTTTGTTGGATGTTGTCTAGACTAGGTCTTTGGGGATTGGTGACTGTTTTTGGAATAAAATGATTTAATTTATAATGAGGTGCAAATATTGTTGTATGGGCATTGTCTAGGTCCTAAGAATACTTCATTTCGGATGTAGTTTAACATTAGCTAGAATTTAAAATACACCTATAAGTTAGCAATTCGATCGCTATGCCTGGCAGTATTAAATATAATTCATATCCAACCAAAAATAGAAAAAATAGGAGGAAACAAAATACAGTCATAAAATCCCATGCAGACATCGACACGAGTAACGCGAAAAAAATGATGAATGCAAAAAAAATATTTCAGCCAGACGAAACCATTCCGCGGCGGCTTTTTTTGCAACTCCCAAATAGCGTATAAAATTTTACCACCCTGTAATTTACAATTTTCAATACAAACGGTACGGAGACTCGTATAAATCTTGGATATGAAATGTTTACCGCATCGATACGAGGCGAAGTTTGTTATAAAATAATGCAGACGGGAGACAAAGCCCAATTACCGGCGCAACACTGTACTACACCCAGTTCATTGATGCACAAGCCTTGTTAGACGCACGTCTGTGCGCTTCTTAAGGGTGGAGAATAGTGTTGCGACTTTGCGACTATTCGTGGCTGCGAAAAAAAACGATAAAGGCAGAGAATTGTAGTAGACTTAGTAGGACACAAAAATATAGTATGAACTGTAACTGAAAATTATAAAAAATCTCTACTCTTTCTTATCTTTTATAACCTAGCAGGGCAGCTAAAATATCTAGCTTTTCTTTTTTTTCCGAACGTAATGGCTGAAGCAAAAGAATTTTCTTTTCAAGGACCTATACCATTATAGTACATGCGTAATTTAAGAGCCTATAATATTGTATTGTTTTAGCACAACAATGTGACTAATTGATAGACCTTAACAACCACCGCCCCTGAATTCTGTGTGCATCTTAACTAGATACGTTGTCAGCCTAAAAAGCTTGGGAAGTAAAAGTGTCCATGAAGAAAATAAATATATTTCATCGTTTAAATTATCATTTAGTAGATCAAGACAATTTCGTATTACTTATTAGTTGGCTTCTTTAAGCCCCTCTAGTTTATGGTGAAAGAGCAATTGTATTCATTGCGTTTTACAAGAGTAATATTCTTATCAATGAAAACAACCCTTAACAAACGCCGAGAGAGGGACCACCTGTGCGGGAGGAGGGCCAGACGTCAGCTATCGATTATTCGAGAGCGAACTATACTTCTCCGGGGGCTGCCTTGCCTTTACAAACGAAAATAAACACAATACCAATCCTATCACCCACGCATAGAGCTCAAAATCCCACTAACCACTTCTGAAATAATTTCTGCTCATCCCCCTACGAGAGCTAATAGTCAACTGTCAATTATATGACTTCTGTGCGATACGAATAAAGTCGTTATTCGTGTGAAATGACAAAATTTGTTTGGTAAAATCAATTTGCAGTCATATTTTCGGATTCCTGTGTCGGTTGCATTTTGAATGGTTTTGGTTCAAATTGGTCGATTCCTCTGTTTTGTTGTTTTCTCGTCTCGTACAGGCGCAAATAATTTTGTAATGCGTGGCTATAATGCTTTGTGGTTTAAAGTCAGTTGAGTAGCTTAACCAGTTTTGCTTTTGCTTCAATGTTGATTGTCTTGATCGCTTAGTATGTTGCACTTTGGATAAGTGAACAAGAAGTTTTTTTATACGTTATGCTGGACAAACGAGCAAGCATGTCGCCTGATGGTAAGTCATCACTGCCGCCCATGAACATCCACAACCCTCAGGTCATGGGTGTGTAGCCGGTCCTTTAAATCTAGAGGGGAGCGGGAAGGAATGAGGATGGAAAGAGGAGAGGGGTATTGGGCTTCCGGCAATCTCATTTACCGAACGAAATGCAAGAGCAAAGCTGTCGCTTCACGTCAATCTCCTGTGAAACAGTAACATTACTGATGCAAAATAGGCCAGTTTAAATGTATTCATTATTTCAATAATTAAACATTGTTATCGCATATTATACAATGTTTCTGTAAAATGAAACTATTTAATGGATCTTCGATTTACGCGAATGTTACTCATTTGAAATAAAACTATTGTTTTACAGATTTTACCGCGAATTCGGTTATTTGGTTTGTGATGTTAATAAATTTTGTTAAAAGAAGGTAACTTTCGTAACTTTCACTGAGCGGATGACTAACACCTCGGCCCACCCCGTGATCACGAAAGCTGAAAATTAATTATCGGGAAGTTAAAAAATGGAAAAATTCACAAAATACGCGGGAAACCGTAAATACAGTTTTTTATTTATAGAAATATAATACAGGATATATCAAGACAGCTACCGAAAAAGAAGCCGGTGGTAGTTTTAGTGCGTGCGTTCGTTGTTTTCATTGTCGGTAGCAGTCTTGATATACCCTGTATATATTTTACATCGCTTACAAGCATTATTCGTATTATATGCACGGTGTACTGCAAATCAGCGTGGTGATATGTGGTTCGTATCACAGTTAAACATTATACTGAGTGGTCCACATATACACAGCCTTTACCCCACAGCGTCGACGTGCAAATTGCTAATTAATATATTTTATGCATGTAAATTTACTGTTGGTTGGTCTCTCATATGTGAGAGGCCGCCTGAGTAGGTACCACCGCAATGTCTATTTCTCCCGCCAAACAGCAGTTTAAATGCACTGTTGTGTTTCAATTTTAAGGACATTGTAGCCTTATACTGGACTTATTGAGACTTAACATCTTACGTCTCAGGATGGCGAGCGCAGTGGAATTTCAAGCATTGCTTTGTAATTCAAGGTGTTGTTTGGTTTTACTACTATTCATAACATATCGCTTACCATCAGGCTAACAGCATGCTCGTCTTCTAATTCATTACAATAAAAATACATATGAAATCCAACATGTGATACTAAAATAATAATCAATAACTGCCAACATGAACAAGCGTGCCGACACACCCCTCCCTCCAAAGCCGACTCTAAGCCCTACAAGTTAATGAATCCAAGGCACCTATTACTAGCTCCAGGGGATTACAGTAATTTCGCTAGACTATGAGCTCAGTGTAATCAACGGGGTTGCTGGTATGAATTTTTGGGTAATTGTGCCTTTCGGTAATAGGATTTGGGGATGGCTACCGTTTTTATAAAGGTTTTTGGGATTTTATATATCATATAATATCTTACAAAGATATTTATATGGTATATATAATAATACTTATATCTTACTTCAGAAATCGATCATTCGTACTTCGTGTCGCATTAAAAAATAATAATAACACCCAGATCCGAAAAAAACGAAAAAAATACCTGTAGATCACACAAATATTTGTGGATTGAACCCGCGGCCTCTTGTTTCACAGCCAGACAAACTGTGCCACGGGGGCTGCCATTATAGTATTTTTTGGGATTTCTTGATGAAATTATTTATTTTTGACCCAGTTACCATGGATGTAAAGTTCGTGGTGGCTTCTTGGTAAGATGGATGGTTGCAGGTTCACATCCCAGGGCATACCTCTGACCTCTGAGTGATGTGTGTATTGATATATGATGCTAAGAATTGCTTTGTAAATCAAGTTGTTGTTTGTTTTTGCCGCTGTTCATGAGCAGTCGTATCGCTTACCGTCAGGGAAACATCATACTCGGCTCGCCATTAATTCATTTTTTTTTAAAGACCCACTATGCGAAACTTGTTTGTCCTGGTAACACATCTGCCTACATCTTCTGGGCAAATGGAGTAAGTTTACGTAGTTCCTGTTCAAACATTCATGTAATACAATATACATATCGTATACTCTGTGTATTGATTTGATAATGTATCGGATAAGCAATGTCGGTAATTGCTAAGGGCTGCGAGAGTTCTCGGTTATCGTTAACCGATGTATTGTGTTCTGTACTTAAACGTATTATGTTGAGACGCTTTAAGCTGTTTAGGGCCGCGTAAGGGCTTAGTTATTGCTTTGATATATTAGTGTGGGAGTAAGGATTAATTATTTGTGCTTTGAGTTGTGTAATACATAAACTCTCAGGTAAAGGGTAGGCAGAGGTTCCAGGACACCTGTATTTCTCCATTTATTTATTTATTTCAAGTAAAATGCAAGTATATAATAAGAAATGGCCATGTATGTTCCGTGCCACGATGTGATAGTGGGCGAGCCTATCGCCATATTGGACACAAATAAATGACTCCGGTCTGATAATGAATAGGCAAATAGCCATATCCATATACCTGACCCCAGACTGATAATGAATAGAAAAATCCAATATCACTTTGCCCAACGCGGGATTCGAACCCGAGACCTCAGCTTTGTAGCCGTACCGTAGTAGAACTACGTCACCGAGGCAGTATAATGTATATTATATTCATAAATACAAATAATATGGTGTACATATTAACTTCATGAATGTATCCCCGAAGAGGTAGGCAGAGCTAATGTCATTTATTTAATATGGAGTTTATTCCCGAGTCAAGTGTTTAACCCCCCCATATACAAAATGGCCCAGCATCCGCAACTAAAGACGATGACGGCTGGTTGGTTTCGTCACAACAAGTTGTACAGTGTTGCTAAAGTCATTTTCCAAATTTTGGGTTGACAAGTATTATACAATAATCATCCATCCATCCATCCATCAGCCAAAGAAAGTTCACTGCTGAACATAGGCCTCCCCCAATGATTTCCACAGAGACCTGTTGGAGGCAGCCTGCATCCAGCGACGTCCGGTGACCTTTACCAGGTCATCCGACCATCTTGTGGGTGGACGTCCTACGCTGCGCTTTCCGCTACGTGGCGTCCATTCGAGCACTTTCCGACCCCATCAGTCATCAGATCTCCGCGCTATGTGCCCTGCCCATTGCCACTTCAACTTGCTAATCCGGTGGGCTATGTCGGTTATTTTAGTTCCCCTACAGATCTTCTCATTTCTGATTCGATCTCGTAGGGAAACCCCGAGCATAGCCCTCTCCATAGCTCGTTGTGTGACTTTGAGCTTCCTAATAAGGCCCATAGTGAGAGGCCACGTCTCGGTGCCGTAAGTCATCACTGGCAACACACAACTATCGAAGACTTTCGATTTAAGGCACTGAGGTATTTTGGACGAGAAGACGTCGCGTAGTTTCCCGAACGCTGCCCAACCGAGTTGGATTCGACAATTGACCTCTCTCTTGAAATTGGACCTGCCTAACCGGACCACATGTCCTAAATAGACATATTCGTCAACAACTTCAAGAGTCGAGCCCCCAACACCGATGGGGGTGGGCACAACATGGACATTCGACATGATCTTCGTTTTGTCCATGTTCATTTTAAGACCCACCTGTTGGGAGACTCGATTAAGGTCTTCGAGCATAGTGCTAAGGTCTTCCAGCGATTCTGCCAAGACTACAATATCGTCGGCAAACCGAAGGTGAGTGATATACTCGCTGTTGATGTTGATGCCGAATCCTTTCCACTGCAGGAGCTTGAAGGCATCATCCAGCGCGGCAGTGAACAGTTTCGGAGATATGACATCTCCCTGTCTCACGCCTCTCTGTAGTGGAATAGCCTTCGTACTCTGATCTTGTACTCGGACCAACATGGTGGCGTTGTTGTATATAATACACTTCAACACTTCGATGCACCGATAGGCGATATGGCACCGCTGGAGAGACTGTAGCACAGCCCAAGTCTCGATCGAATCAAAGGCTTTCTCATAGTCCACAAACGCTAAACAAAGCGGCAAGTTATATTCCTCGGTTTTTTGTACAACTTGCCGAAGCGTATGGATATGGTCTATGGTACAAAAGCCTTTTTGGAAACCGGCTTGTTCGGGAGGCTGGAAGTCATCAAACCTGCGTTCGAGACGATTTGTGATGACCCTCGAAAACAACTTATAGACATGGCTCAGAAGCGAGATGGGCCTGTAGTTCTTCAGCAAAGTGTTATCACCTTTTTTGAAGAACAAGACCACCACGCTCCTGCTCCATGCCTCCGGCCTTGAGCCCTCGAGAAGGACAGAATTGAAGAGCCTCTGAAGGACCTTCAGTATTGGCGTTCCGCCCGCTTTCAGAAACTCTGAAGTGATTCCGTCCTCGCCCGGCGCCTTGTTGTTTTTAAGTTGCTTCAGGGCCATCTCAATCTCACAGAGGCTGATGTCCGGGATATCATCGCTAAAGTGTCGGATCAACTCGGCTCTCGGGTCTTCGGCCGAGCTAACAGCAGGTTGGGCAACCGAGGTGTAAAGCTGTCCGTAGAACCTCTCGATCTCCCTTAATACCTCTGCCCTCGTCGATACCACGCGGCCGTCGTCCGTCTTCAGCCTAGACAACTGGCTTTGCCCAATAGACAAGTCTCTTGCAAACACTTTGGAGCCTCCGTTCCACTCAATTGTCTCCTTAATGCTCACAGTATTGTGAGCACGGACATCGTGTCGCAAGGACTTCCAGATCCGTCTATTGAGCCGCCGATATGCTTCGGCGTCAACGGAAGACTGCAGCGTCAAAGATCAACGTTCGGCCATGAGGTCAAGAGTGTGGATCGAGAGTTTTTGTGGTCTATCTCTACGGCAAGGTCTAAAATACTTAGATCCCACCGTATGGACAGCTTCTGCCAAACCGCTGTTTAGCTTGTCCACTGCAAGGTTTTCTTCTAGACAATCAAAGTGATTTGTAAGCTCGAGTTGAAAGCTCTCGGGGTTTTGGATATGTGCGCGAGTAGGTCGGAGCGTAGATTTCATCAAGCGACGCCTTTCCGATTGGACATTGATATTCAGTGTGCCTCTAACCATTCGGTGATCACTGCCGGTTTTCACCCTGTTGATCACAGAGACATCTCTGAATATCCGTCTATTCGTCGTCAAGATGAAATCTATCTCGTTTCTCGTAGAACCGTCAGGACTCAGCCAGGTCCATTTCCTGTGAGGCGGCTTCTGGAAAAAAGAGTTCATCGCAAAGAGTCCCTCTTTCTTCAGAAAGTCGGCCAGCCTCTGACCCCTGGGGTTCCGTTGCCCATGTCCAAATTGTCCCACTTTCAACTCTGCATCGCTTCTCTTGCCCAACTTTGCGTTGAAGTCCCCCATAACAACATTGAAGTAGGTTTTGGAAGTATGTATGGCCCGACTTATGTCCTCATACATCTCCTCTACTTCTTCATCTGGGTGTGTCGAGGTCGGCGCGTATACCTGTATGACCTTCAACGAATATCTTTTTGATATTCTGAGTATAAGGTATACTACCCTGCTCGACACACTTTCGATGGATACGATGTTGTTGATGAGAGACCTGTGGACGCGAAATCCGACACCTCCTCGGGAATGTTGGTCGTCTCCCCGGTAGAAGAGCAGGTTACCAGACTTCAGGGTTATCGTATCCTCCCCGATTCTTCAGACTTCCGATAACCCCAGAATGTCCCAATGTAACCTGCTCAATTCTTCTTCCAGTTCGACAATCTTCTCGTCTGTCCTCAATGTGCGAATGTTATGTGTTACCAGGGCCAGTCGTCGTCGGGGGTGGTAGCCGGGGCCAACTCGGGGATTCTTAGCACCCCCTGCCCCACCGAAACCATGACTGCTACCATAGCCAAGAATAGTGGGGCTGCCGGGGACTGGGGGCCTGGTCTCTATATGTGTCGCCATTGTGGGGGTAATTGCCGTTACTCGCCATGCTTGGCAGGCGGGTTGGCGAGCGCAGTAGGGGACTGGCGTTAATGACGCTACTGCCTATCATTAACCGGGGAAAGGAAATAGGATTTGGAGGTAGAGGGTGTTATAGGAAAGGAGAGTATGGCCTGAGGGAGTGGATACTGCAGTCACGGAAGGGAAGTTAAGGTGACTGCAGTAGCTCGGGGGCCGAGGTCGCGTACTCGTAACACCTATACTAGGACAGGCCATGACCACTAGATAGGAGCATTACTGACCTGATACAATAATATCAACAATAAAATATGTACTAATATACAAAGCTGAAGAGTTTTTTGTTTGTTTGTTACCTTTAATCTCAGGAAGTACTGTTTCTAATTGAAAAAATATTTTTGGTTTGGATAGGTCGTTTATCGAGAAATGTTATAGGCTGTCGTCACGCTATGACTTATATGGAGAGAAGCAATAGTATAAAATCTAGGAAATTTTATCGGTTTTCTTGGTCTGATTGGTCTCAAAATCGATATCTAAGAGATGTTTTGCTGCGATCTTCTAAATTGATAGCCGGCATATAATTTTTTTTTAACTGTTTTTGAAATGTGTCTAGTGTGTCATAAAGCTGTGAGGTTAATAAGGGTTTATCGAATTAAATGCACCGCAAAGTAAACTCGTAACTCGTAACCCAGTTTAGATATTGTTAAAGTTTCATATTAGAAATCGTTTGTTTTTCGCTCACTTAAATATGCTTTGATACTAAACTGACAGTCCTTTAAATTTTCAAAACCTTTTAAATCAAATGATAAAGGCGAAATTTTCACATATCTCGTGGAATGCTATAAATTATGCCCACAATGGGGTATATTAACCTCCCTTTTCAAGCATTTTTTCAGACCCTTACTTACGGGTGTAAAAGGAATTACACATAGGTGTAAAATGTTTATGAATATTTCATTGTTAGTGATGAAAAAAGAGAAATAGGAAAGATTGTTAGGGACTACTAACTTCTTTATAACGAAACTTATAAAGAAACATCACTTTTTCCAAGCAGTTTTATCGTATTTTAATAATACCACATAAAAATAACAACTATAACAACGTATTTTGATAACAACAAAGAAAATACATAAAAAGAGATTCCGATGAATGAAGAACCTCCTCTTTTTCAAGACGGTTTAAAACTGTATATTATTTATTATTAACAGACTTCGTGTCGTGGTAGGTTAGACGCCCGCTGTGAAACGTGAGGCCGCGGGTTCGATCCCCGCACCGAAACAAATATTTGTGTGGTCCACAGGTATTTTGTTTCGGGCCTGGATTTTTGTCAGACCTCAAAGTCTCTCGTAGTTCCTGATACCCACCACACAAGACTCGACCTTAGTGTGGGGTCAGGACCATGTATGTGACTATTGGGTGGGTTTATTTATTGAATGCAGAAAATCTGCAAACATGCAGTCGGCTCTCTGGGTGGTACATTATCATTTATCGCAAACGCGACTGCCAACATGTTCACGGTGGTCGCGGGTTCGAATCCCAGGGCACACCTCTGACTTTTCGGAGTCATGTGTGTATTGATAGTCAATCACCACGCACTAAAACGGTGAAGGAAAACATCGTGAGGAAACCTGCATACCATAGCGATTTATAAAAAAATTCTATGGTGTGTAAGTCCGCCAACCCGCACTAGGCCAGCGTGGTAGACTATATGGCCTAACCACTCTCAATCGTACTCTCGATTGTAGAGGAGGCCCGTGCCCTGCAGTGGGACGTATATGGGCTGATACAGATAAGAACTATGGTGGGAAATCTTTAACAGGTCTGTTTTCAGCAAGTGATAAATACAGATTAAATGAGAATACTTCATAATTACCAAAAAATATTTAACCTTCAAAATGACGACGTTTGATACAATGATCCTTCGAGAAGTCGAATATATTTTTACTACCTAATGTAAACACCTCGTAACATAAAGTTATTTCCTTTATTCTTCTGTTTGGCGAGCGAAAACAGTTCATAGTAAATAGATAATGTCATATTTTTGAAAAGGGTTGCCTGTCAGTTAGGGTTGAAACTGTGCGTTCAGTCAGAAACACCTTGATAAACGCGTAATTTTCTTTAGAGGCAGCCCTAAGATTGCATGAAATATTTTTCACTGTCTGTCATGATGATGTAGGATTGTTTAACTTCGTGTAGGAGTTACTTTATTTCTTAACCACCTTTCGGATACAGCTGGCCCAAATTTCTGGGAAATTGGAAAAAAATATTCGATTTTTTCCTTAAATTCGCAAGGAAACGATTGTGTGGTCCGCAAATTTCTTGTTATAGCATGTTTATCGTATGAAATAATAAAAGTGTAAAAATGTATCATATACAATATAAATTTTAAAATAAATTAAAAATGAATTCTCTATATGTCCAGTAGTTGTTCTGGCTACAATATCCTTCAAATGGGAATACAATAGTCCATTTACAAATAAGCCAAAACGGCTGCCATCAACGGTCATTTAATTTACTTAAAAACGCCATCTACCGTGCAAAGCAGCCAAGTGTAAACAAAGGTAAACTGAAATAAAAAATCCTTTTCTGTATTGGAAATTATTAATTGAATGTGAAACACTCGTGTGCGTGATGAGTTGTCGGCGCGCGAGCCAATTTAACTGATTGAGTGCGGCGCTGCTGGAAAATGGAGAGTGAAATTGTGTGTTTTTAACAACATATGTCCGTGGATTCACTTGTATCATGGCGCAAGCTAGGTATAACAAGTATCAATAGAGGAAAGTCCAAGTTTGTGTAAATAGGATAAGGAAGATATCACTGTAGGGAAAATAAATTAAAAAATAACGTCAAATAATTTTCTCCTGTAATTAACAAAAGGCTCACTCTGCAGTCAGTCTTGACGTACATAAACTCACGCCTTTTTCCCAGAAGTGGTAGGCGGAGGTGCCAGGACAGTTACATTTCGCCTTGTATGTTTCGTCTCACTATACTCGTATAATAGGGGGCGCGCCTATCGCTATATCGGGCACAAAGTCTTGACTCTGACGGGCTGATAATTAATAGAAAAAATGTATCGCAACCACTAATATCTGGTTTTATATCATTTTTTTCACCCCTCAAAGGTTCTTTGTTTGCAAATGACTCATAGTTTGGTACATATTAAAACTGAGATGAACACACAGACTGTCCTTCTTTATATTTTAATTTCATCAGCGCATAATACATTAGCAGTTCGTGGATTGGTATTAATTTAATGCGGCTTTGACTACCCTTAAAAGGGGGGAGGATTTTCCAAATACCTAGTTGACAATGGTATTTAAAATATTTATATTTTGATTATTTATCACTAAGTTGAAAAGTTGCAGGAAGTCGCTAGATTCAGGTCGCTTCCAACAGGTCGATATGGAGATCCTTGGGGGAGACCTATGTTCAGCAGTGGACTTCCTGTGGCTGATATAATGATGATTATGAAGTTGAAAAAGGAAGGTCCTCTATTCGGCTCGCATTTATTGTGTATCATGTGTTATAACTGCCGATTGATTTACTCTTATGTAAATGATTTTTATTTACTCGTAAATATGAATAATTTATTTACCAGACAGCCTCCGTGGCGCAGTTGGTTAGACGCCGACTATAAAACGTGAGGTTGAGTGTTCGAACTCCTCACTGAGAGAATTATTTGTGTGATCTACAGGTATTTGTTTCGGGTCTGGGTATCTGTGAGACCGAAAAGTCTCTTGTATTTTCTGATACCCACGACACAAGACTCGATCTTACTGTGGGGTCAGGACTATGTATGTTAATATATTTGGTGTATTTATTTATTTTATTGGAATACACTCGTAAGTTACGCAGATGCAATATGCACTTAAGGAAAACGAAACCTGCATACCATATAAATTTTTGGGAATTTCTATGGTATGTACAGTCTACCAACCTGCACTAGGCTGGCGTGGTGGACTATATGGCCTAACCACTCTCAATAGTACTCTCGATTGTAGAAGAGGCCCGTGTCCTGGTGTGGGACGTATATGGGCTAATACAGTACAGCACGAAATAATATCTTGAATTCAGATATCACGGTATCACAGTGTTGCAAGACCAAATCTAATAATGCTGCATTTAAAAATCACATTTTGTACAAAACTTTTCCTTTCAAATGAACCAAATGTAAAAAGCAAGTTAACTTGAAAGCCAGTGGGCGATGTCCATTAGCGAGCGTGCGTAATTTATAATTAAAAAACAAATAATTTAATTAAATCCCCCTCAGCTTTTACGAGTTTTGCTGAGGCCCCGGGCGTCAACTTCCGAGGGGCTTATTACCAAACTTTCTTATTTATAAAGATAATGGACGGCGCGTGCTTCGCTCCCGGATTGTGTTTTAACGTGAAGTTTGAAAGGATTTTGTTATAAATATGGGATGGTATGAGCTACGTACATATTATTGCTTATCTATAGTAATACATAAAGCTGCAGAGTTTGTTTGTTTGTTCCCTGTAATTTCAGAAACTACTGTTTCGAATTGATAAATAATTTTGTGTTGGATATATAAATTATCGAGGAATGCTACAGGCTATTTATTATCACGCTGCAACCTATAGCTGGGAAACAATAGTTGAAATTATAGAAATTACGAGGAAATATTCCTTTTCCATGGTCCGATCGGTCGATATTCTAAATTGATAGTCAGAATTGAACATTTGGTGGCCATTTGGAAGTGCACCCGAGCGGTGTCGGGCCGGACCGCTAGTCTGAATTATTAGGTATTCCATGATGTTCTCAAAATATTACGACGTTATTCTCTTTTCACATTTTATGAGGCTATATGTGTCTTATAATATAATTAGATTACGACAAATGCTTGTTATTTATACTATGAAAACATAATTAACTTGAACTATGCGTTAATTCTAAATAGTGTTATTACCATACTGTAACTAAAACCCTTTTTGTTATTTGTACATACCTATTCTATTTCTGAAATATCATATCCGATACATACTTATAATATTCCAGTTGTTAACAATTTTTATACACATATGCCTCTCCGTAGACCAGCAAAGAATATAAAAAAAAACATCTTGTAATAGATAGTTAATAAAAAGAAAAGAAAAATTTCCATTTATGTTTCAATTTCCAATAATATCGGCTTTCAAAAATAAAAAAATAAACTTCATTTATAACTAGAGCGTTTTAAATTGAAATGGCGCAACTGAAAAGTGTTTCTTCTAAATGTCGCCAAGTTAGGTACTTAATTTACGAGTCTTTTTAAAGAACTTTTTAAGTATTAAAATCTAATTGACAATTAATATAATTTGCCAGAAATGTATTATCTTCTAGATGTAACTTATTAAAAAATACAATCGTATTCAACCCATACATTGGGCTAGCCTTGTGGACTATATGGCCTAACTCCTCTCAATCGTACTCCTGATTATAGAGGAGGCCCGCCTCCCGTGCCATGCTGTGGGTCGTATAATGAGCCGATACCGTCCAGTAAAGTATTGTTAATATCGCCATCTGGCAAAAGTTGCTTAAACTACTATATAGACTTTTATTCCGTACATTTGACAGATTAAGTAATTCTAAGTTAAACCAATAGATGGCAGTGTAGACAAATATTTTTTTTAAATATTAGACTGAATGTAAAAACAAACATTAAACCTAACAAAAAAGATGTTGAACTATAGGTTACTTTATTTAAGTTTAAGCATTGCAATTTATTACAATTGTATATATATTTCTACATTAATACAAATATATTAATAGGTGATGATGCATAATTAAACAAATACTTACCTATTTTATATCAATTATGAAATAAATTATTTTCCTTGATTCTTAAATTATTTTATTCAAATCAATTTAAATTAGGAACAGATGAGGCGGTTTGTAAACTTTTAATTCAATAAACCCACAACAGATGGCGCTGTCAAAAGTAAACAGCATTCCCATCCTAAATATAAAACATGGTTGTGAAATCAAACCAAGATCGAATTAATAAGATGAAACAAATTTTACGAGTTCATTACCAGTGCTACCAACCCACGGTGCGAAAGTGAACGCTGAATATTAAATACTGGAAAGTAAATGTCACATAGCATTGAGGCCCCTGCATTGAATGCAAATCATCTTGCCAATAAATGAGAAAATGATGTCTAGAAAATCGTCGACTTGATTTTAATCAGATTAATATTATATTAGTGCATACAGAAGTTTGAAAACTGCTGATCACTAAGAGCCTTATAAATAAATTCGAATTAGTGAATGATTAACTTTAGACCAAGGGTTTAAAACTTGACTCTTTTGTTTTGAATAGCGAGGTTCATGACTTAATTAATAAACACTCATATACTTCGGCCTAACAAGCTAGTTCTAACAACCAAATGAATTTAAAAATAAAAATAATTAACAAAATAATCGAGTCAATTTTAAAGGCTTGGTTTAAAGGTAATCCCTCGCTCATCCGTCTTTATTAATAAGACCGTATTCGGAAATTAAAACCTTATATTAAAACACATACTAAAATACTTTATTGAACTACTTTTCTCCAAAGACTTACTTATGTATGTGTTATGGGCCAAGTGATTAATCGGGCATTATTCACAATGGTACCTGGTACCACTCCCATGACAAGGTAACGCACTATTCCTGAGAAATATCTATTATAGCAACCTAACCCTTGAAACACTTGTTGTCAATACAAATTATCTTCTGCATTGTCTCCGGCGCTACGGGAAGTTCAGCCCCTTCGCCCATGCGTAACAAAAGATAGGCCCCCACGCTCATCTCCGCAGCTTCGGCTTACTGGTCGCCTCCGGCGACCAGCCTCAGCCGCTACTGCTCGCACGGTGGCGTGCGGGCGGGGGCTGCTCTCCCGCCTCCGGCTTTTTATATACACTCTAGGGTCGGTAGCCAAAAGACTACGTGAAGTCGGGGTGTTCCGAGTCGGTTTTGGGGCACAGTCGATCTAACTGATCCATAAAGTGGGTACACTAATTTTCTTCTGAAGGTAATGTTTTGGACGTTAAAAAACAACTAAACATAAGCAGTTCAATTCAACCTTTATAATTTATGGGTCTATCGCAGATGCGACAATGCGGCAGCGCACCACGTAAAATATCACCTATTAATCACATTGCCCGATCATCATGAAGCCATATTCATAATGCCCGGGCGATGTGATAAATAGGTGAGTTTAGATTGTAATTAATCACTTGGCTCAATATGGGTCGGCAATATTCATACTGCCCGGTCATTATGAATACTGCTCGCATTAATCACTTGGCCCATAACATATGTATTTTATTTTCTTTGGGGACATACAGTGTCACAAAATATAATACAGAACAAAGACAAAGCACCTATATGTATAATGTAAGTATATCAACTATAATACTTGTTTTTTTTTTGTGTAGCATTTTTGGCGACAGCACTTACATGGTCTGATTATTCAAGAAGCAGTTTAATGTCTCCACATGAAATGTTATTTTCCATTTACCTTCATAAGTTATGCATTATTAACCTTACATTTAATCGCCTCATTGGTGTAGTTATCGAGTGGAACATGTGTGGGCTATGAACCGTGAGGTTTTAAATTTCCGCGGTCGGGTACTATCCTTTCGATTTTGCGAGTTTCACATTTTTAATCCCAAGTGGTTGCCCAAATACGAAATTTGTGTCAGCATGACGCTAGCTTATCCCCACGTCCCCTCTATCACGTCTTGGGACGAAATAAGTACGAAAGTGAACTGCAGTGAAACCTCTGCGGTCTTTTTGAAGAGACTTTCCCGCCCTCACACCCACTACTGCAACTCCTGTAAGCCAGAACCAACAGTGGCACGCAATTGCAAAACAAAAAATTGAAGCTCGGCGAGTCTCTACGGTCTGCTTATCCCTCATACAATAAACTTACATACATACATAAACACACGCCTTTTTTCCAGTAGGGTTAGGCAGAGGTGATACTAAGACGCCCACATTTCTTGTATGTTTCGTCCCACAATGTGTCGGGAAGCAAGCCATATCGGACACAAATTCCCGACTCCGAGCCGATAATGAACTGAAAATTCAATATAATTTTTCCCGGTCCGTGATTGCATTCATATTGTATTACAAATGTGCCACTGAGGCAATTAAATTAATTATGACTTATAAAACCTCTGAATAAATATATATCGGGCAATTATATTATCAGACACTTTAATTATTGTGCATAAAATCAACGATGGTTGAAAGGCGGAATTATTTTCGGGTTACCAGACGGCACACTGGAATGGCGTGCGTGAATAAACAATTTCACTGCAATTACCACGATTTTGGCATTTGAAAGATTTATGAGCGTGCAATATTGTGTAATATTTATTTTTGTTCATTCGTGTTTTATGCAATGAACACGAGTAAACGATACATCTCTTGGTAAAATTGCACATTTATTTTAACTTGAATTAAGTATGTATTTAATTTACTTTCAAGGTGTAACATTCGCGTAAATGTAAGAAACCATTGTGCTATGACCTCTTCTTAAAATATTATGAACTATAAAGAAAGTGACACAAAATCCACTTCAAGCTAAAATTTCAATAGAAACCTATGCGCACTGAGAATTTATTAAACGTGCGTAGGGTCCATAATTTTACACTTACTAATCTACTTAGAATTTCATTCACGACATAAGTGTGATTAGCATTCAGTGATTCAGTTGGAGGAATCTTTACCCCAATCAATTCCCAGTCTGTATCTGTATCAGCCCATATGCGTCCCACTGCAGGGCACGGGCCTCCTCTACAATCGAAAGTACGATTGAGTACATACGTATTACGTACATACAAAAAAAGTCACGCCTTTTCTCAGAAGGAGTAGGTGCTATGCTCCCAGGACCATGTTTAGCCTTGTGTGTTCCGTCCCACAATGTGATAGGGGGCGAGCCTATCTCCATATCCCGCACAAATTTCTGACCTGGCTGATAATGAATATAAAAATCCAATATAACTTTGTCCGATCCTAGATTCGAACCCGAAACCTCAGCTTTACAATTATACAGTAGTACAACTGTGCCACCGAGGCAGTCGGTGGGATAGTCCTAATATCTCTCGAAATATTAATGTTAAAATAATTATTATAAAAACTGTGTTTTTGGTATGTTTATTAGCAGAAATGAACAGCATAAGAAATCATTCTCACACTACCACTATATCAGCACAAATTGACGTAAATAAAGTGCCACTCAGGCTGGAAAATAAGTATTTAATACGAGTATTACAAGACTAGCTATCGCCTTTCGGTCAGTAAGTACGGAAGCCCGTAATTTCCTAGGAGCTAATGAGCGATGGTCACTTTCCATCATGTTATCTTGATTGTATTACACCAACCAATCTAATGTTAGAGTTTTTATGGTATTTATACAGTTTAAAATTAGTTACTCGTCAACTAACAACTTCTAATACGAAATTCGAATAACTAAGACACAAGAGGGATTATTAATATTGAGCTGTTCAAAGATTTTATTACTATCTCCCTTTCTTTGTCTCTTCAGGGACAAAAATTTCCACCGCTGAACCTAGGCTTCGTTAAGGATCTCCGCATCGACCTGTTGCTCCGCATGCGACTTGCATCAAGGCAAGCAATGTCGGAGGCCCGCCTACAAGGTGGACTGAAGACCTGGTTAAGGTTGCAAGAAGTCGCTGAATTTGAGATTATTGTCATCAAAAATGGTTGATCCCAAATTTCCTTGAATGTAATTAAACCCTTTGAAGAACTGAATTTAGTAGTAGATTAGTCTAGCATAGTATGTAGTACCACAGCAACGCATTCGATCTTTATCCTTTTCTTCTTCTTCAGGAAGTCTACTGCTGATTTGAGCTACCCCTAGCGAGTCCCACTCCGGCCTATTATAGCCTGTATCCAGCAACTCCTTGCAACTTTTATTATGTCAAATACTACCTGTATCAGCATACATCCCACTGCAGGATACGGCATCCTCTACAGTCGAGAGTACAATTGAGATAGGTTAGGCCATACAGGGTATATCAAGACTGCTACCGAAAACCAAGCCGGGTGGTAGTTTAAGTGACTTCAGATACAATGCAATAGAAAAAGTTGCAAAAAAAGCGACAATTTTTTTTTTTGGATTTTTTTTCATATCGCTATATTTGGGTGGTAAACACATTTTTTTCCTAAAATAATAGTGTATACCATTTTATTTATAAATACTCTAAGGTATAAATGAGTCAAAATTATTATTTTGGCAAAAACTATGTATTTACCACCCAAAAATGACGATATTTAAAAAATCATAAAAAATAATTGTCGCGTTTCTTTGCGAAATTTTTAGTTGCATTGTGTTTGTAGTCACTAAAGCTACCACCCGGCTTCGTTTTCGGTAGCAGTCTTGAGATACCCAGTATAGTTCACGACTTTGGCTTAATACGAATTGGCAAACTTTTACATGACATGTGAATTCTTCAGAATCGCTATGGTATGCAGGTTTCCTCACGATATTTTCTTTCGCCGTTATAGTGCGTGATGATTGACTATTAACACTCCAATGAAAAGTCTGAGGTGTGCCCTGGGATTTAAACCCGCGACCATCGTAAATATTTTCTCGGCCGCGTCGCGTCCGTCACCAACAAGCCACCACATATTTACTACAAAACAAAAAAAATGTCTTAAGCCGTTGTTTGTTGATAGTTCATTAAAACCAAATCCGTACCTTCAAATTTTTTCATTCACCACTTTCATCGATCAAAGGGATTACGATTTATAAGAACATTGCGAAAAAATTGCTTTTACCATCAGCTTTGAATTCATTCATTGCAATTTCTACTTTAACTTCTTTAGTGTAAAGTGTAGTTTTGATTGCGTGGTGGTCTAATGCGACTATAGTACTGGTTGCAGCTTGTCTCACCATTATACCATCTAAGTCGGTGACGTGCGGTCGTTGATTGCGAAGTTTTTTGAAAAAGTGCTGTGGTGTATTTGATAGTTTTGGAAAATTTGTGCGAGTTGTAAATAGAAGGTAAATTGATTTTTTATTGTTTTGGGTTTATTTAATTTTGGGAAATTATAACTTTACAGAAATTAATCGAATTTACGGGATGGTAATTAACATAGCCAAAATATAAATCGTATACATCCGCCTTCATTATTTTTATTTTATGTACAATATTTTTAATTTTATTTTTAAAAAATATTTTACTTTTTACAAATAATTTTAATTTTAAATATATTTTTACATATTAAAAAAAATGTATTTGTATTGGAAAATTCCCTAAATCCAAGCCTTAGTGGCTAATATTCACGTAATCATAGTTCACACGAGAGTAATTTGTCTTTATCAAATATTATTCTGAAAATCTTAATGTTGCATCTTATTATTATTTTAACTGTGTATTTATAAGGTTCATTTAACCCTGAGACATAATTCATCAATTTCATATTCTCAGTAGTTTATAAAAGTCATTTATAAAATAAAAAATCCTCATTACAACATCACGACATCACATTAACCGCACATAGACAAACATTATTACCGCCTTATGCGATAGGAAATGGCTTTTATGGCGCCTTGTACTGGTGTCGGATAGAAAATCGTGGGATTACGTAAAGAAAAGTATAATTTATAACCTTTTAATCTTACAAATATATTTGTACACGTCCAAATTATAAATTAAATACTTTTATAAACGACAAGTTATTGAAGTAAACAATTTACATCATTGTATTATTGTTATAGTTGGTATACAAGAAATAAGTATATAAATACACAAAATCTATAAACACTTCTCACTTAAGATGTAGGTACGAACTAGTACCTAATTAAATTATTTTTCTCTGGATAAATAGGATAATAATTAATTATTTAAAAACTTTATAAGTTATAACTTCTAGTTATTCTAGTCACCTATTGGATATTCTACTAAGTCATATCGCGGTGTGGGTTAATAATTTGGTCTGTTATAACCCAGGATTATAACAGACCAAACTTGGATACCTAAATGCTCACGGCAGTCACAGGTTCAAATCATAAGGACTTTTCGGAGTCATGCGTGTATTGATAGTCAATCACCACGCATTATAACGGTGAAGGAAAACATCGTGAGAAAATTTGCATGCCACAGCGATTTGTAAGAATTTCTATGACACTTAAAGTCCGCCAATCCGCAATAGGCCAGTGTGGTGGTCTATATTATGGTCTCAATGGTACTCTCGATTGTAGATGAGACACGTCCTCTTCAGTTGGACGTATATGGACCGATGCAGTTAGAGTTGAATTTCTTGCTCACGATGATAGATAATTATCAATCCAGATAATAACTGAAAATATTGGTACAAACCCATCATAATGATATAGGTATACATAGTTTGTAGATATATATCGAATATATTTACGTAACCATTTTTTCGTATCTTAGAAACACCCTTTTGATCACATCTCTACATCTCCTAAAGGCTGACTGATAGAAAATGCCGACGGAATTAAGTCCGCCTGTACATATTGTATAAAGTTTAAATAAATAATGACCTACACCACAATGTAGTGTTGGTATCATCCTATCATGTTCAGATCAGGCCAGCATAAATATGGTATATATAATAAAAAATAGGCGAGTGATAACGATTTCTTGCTGTTGGAAATATATATTTAGGTTGCTCTGTTCTTAGCATGAAACGAAAAATAAATTAGGAGTCGAGGAGAAATTTTTGAAATTTTATAATAAATACTGCCAATGAATTGTGTACTTTTGGTGAATAATTTATTATTATGTCACTTTCAAGCGATACGTGGCTTCCTTTTACCGAATTTCCTGTTGAAATAATTCCCACACTCAACCTTGTATTTTTTTGTTTCTGAATGTTGCTTAATTTGTATTTTGTCTCCGTATTGATCTTGTGTGGATAAATTTTAAATATTATGACTGAGCCTTTGATGGATATATGCATATATTAAGTCAATTGCAAACACAGATTTTCTTTTACCTCAATAATTCTCACACTCAATCTTCTCAATTTTTCTGCAAATTTTAAATGTTGTTATCTCACAATATATTACTTACAACTCTTGTGTAGTTCTACTCATACTCTATTCATAAGTTGTATCTGAGTTCGGTACCCGACTAGACCAATTTCACTTCATTTCTGTTCAATATTAAAAAAATATAAACCTACATACGGATTTAAAGTTTGATCTGCAACAACTGCACAAACCGTATCCAAATATGAGAAACAGTTATTGATTCAAGTAAAAATGGAGAGACACGCAAAACTGATATCTTAACATAATTTTATTAGCCTTTCTTAATTGCCTCGATATTAAATTATATTTAATATCTCCCCCTACGTACACCTACATCAAAAATGAGTATATAATAGTGTCTAATTATTCATTTTACGATTTCTTAACTCAAAACCCATAAACCAAATAAGGCATTACGTCGGAATACATTTTCCTTTCAAATGACTCTCGGCGTTCGTTTAGTCGCCAGTTGAAACTTTCAAACGTAGATAATATCGGATCTGTAACATATCGTTTTGGCTCGTTGGAGACATTAATTGAACGATTTCTATATTCAAACATTTGCATATTACTTTTTATTTTTTAAAGTGTTCGTTAAAGGCAATGATTGGATGGCAAATCAGTAGTCAATAGTACATTACCTACGTGTAAACATAGCCGATCTTTCTTGCACTGGGACGAAAAGTTCAACTTTTTACTATTTCAATAGTTCAGGGGTGAAACTCCTGCGAGTGTTGGGAGACGGAGACCGTAATTACAAAAAAAATGGCTATTAAAGGCAGTGCTTGGATGATAAATGAGTAGAATAATAGTTACCAAGATGGCAAAATTTCGGGTGAGAATGCACTATTTTTCTCCCGTGGTAATGGTGTGTATACAATGTTATCTTCTACTCGAATGAAAACTTCGACCCTTACTATTTCAATAGAACATGAGGGTTCAGAGGCCAAGCCCTGAGGAGATCGACAAAAATAATGGCCAATGTTATTACTCGTGCTGTTTTAGGCCGGTAAGTTTTTGCTTTCATTTTTATGAAGGCTTTTAAATGACAATACAGTGCAAGATTCATACTGTGACGATTGAACATTGTGGTTCTAAAGATAGATTGTATGCTCCTCAAAGTAGATGGTATATGTATCTGAGAAATCTATTTCAAATAAACTTGGTAATCAGTGTGAAAAACTATTCGGGACTCATTTAAACGACGCTCACGTTTAGAAAGATACGTTAAACAATGTGTCTCTATAGTTTCTATTATGCAATAATATTTGAAGAGCTTTAAATCTTATATGAATGTCTGGAATAGATAGACATTACATATTTTAATAAATGATCACTCAAGAATTTCACTACGACTAAAATTTGAAAAGTAATATGCTTAATTATCTTGTGTTAATTTTTTTACAATTTAGAAAATGTGAGTTGCCGTAATTTAATCAAGCAATTTATTGTGAATACTACCTACACCTTAGGAATGCTTTTATTATCGCCTTTATATCCATGCATCAACATTTTTATGTATGCATATTATTATATTAAAATATTATTACATATTATTATGTAATTGATTTTGAATTAAGATGTCATCCCCAAGTATTATTGTCCATTAACTTCGTGGCGCTTTTGACAATTTTATTTCATTAAAATTGTTTAGGAACGATACTTTGTTCTGTAATGAAATGAAATGAAAATAATGTATTTACTCCATTAAATTTTTCAACATCTTTAAGATTCAGTAATTTTTTTATATACGACCCGGAAAGTGTTTTTCACTAGAGATGAATGGTCGAGAAACTTTAGTGTTGCTCGTTTCAAAACCAGTTTACAATATAGTAATTATTACAATAGTTTAAGTTGGTTTAAATCGGAGTGTTTCATTACTAATTTGTTATAATTTATAAGTAATATATATTTTAAAAACGAACATGTTAACGTAATATCTATACTAATATACATATAAAGCTGAAGAGTTTGTTTGTTACGTCAAATCTCAGGACCAGTAGTGGTTCAAATTGAATAAAAGATTTTTATATTGGATAGATCATTTATTTATCGGTATGCTTTATGCTATAAACAATCACGCTATGACACTATAGAAAGAAAGAGGAGTGAAAAATCTAGCAAATACGAGGAAATTTTATTCGTTTTCGTGGTCCGATTGGTCGATATTTTAAATTGACAATCGGAATTGATTTTGGCCGCCATTTTAAAAAGTGTGTCTGCACCCGGATGGAGCCGGGCCGGAGAGTATAGCTGAGTAAAGCGAAGTCAAACGAACGAAGAATCAGTATACTCTGTTTTGCCACACATTTAATAATTGTGGAGATACCACAAACCTATTAAGACTGAATTCATTCCATTTAAAATTGCATTTAACCACTAAGCTATAAACTGTATCTAGAAACCTGCCTGTATATCTATATGTTGGGCACAACTTGTCGCGACCAACCATTTATGCACAGCGCATAACAAAACGACGTATGTGCCACTTTCTAAGGACACAATGGTTCATATATTTTATCAGATTTACTCTTTATTACACTTTCTATATTGTGATTTAGGAGTGTTTGCGGTAAAGCCAGTCACGACTAGGGCCTAGGTTTTAGATTATTCCGCCTTTCAATGGTCCCTTGTTTACCTAAACTATCGAAAGGAAAGTTGTCAGCAAAAAGCTTAAAAAATGCTAATGCATGCAACAACTACCTATAATATTCTATAGGTGATATATTGCACAATATATACGTAAAAGAGATCTTTATGATTGGTACCGTTGTTTCAATAATCATGAGCTACATTTTTGTAAGTAATTTACATCAGTAAAATAAAATAAAATAAATTTTGGCCAAGCAAAAACTTCACTTTACGTAACACAGTTTGCTTTTATTTGGTTTTTGAGATTATCGTGCACAACTGCAAACAGACAAATATTCTTACAATCATTGTTTTGCGTTCTAATACATTTGTGTATTCCCCCATAATAGTTTTTAAAATTTCATCCATGTACAGACAACGATCAGTCGCGCTCACAAACTTGCCGCATCAGCCCAAATCTAAGCTGATTACGATCGACCGAGACAAGGTCGAGATAAATTGATTATACGTATAGTTTAAACGATGAATTATGTTTGTCATTCTATAAAGGGTATATCAAGACTGCTACCGAAAACGAAGCCGGGTGGTAGCTCTAGTCACTACAGACTCAACGCAAATAAAATATTCGCAAAAAAACGCGACTTTCTTTTTCTTCTGTTTTAAATATCTTCGTGTTTGAGTATCGTTGTTTTTGATAAAATAATTATTTTAATCATTGTATACAATAATGCCACATTATTATTTAAAGAAAACTATGTTTACTGGTGATTTTCTCATACGTGAGAGGCCATCTGGGTAGGTACCACCGCAATGTGTATTTCTCCCGTCAAACAGCAGTGCTAATGCACTGTTGTGTTTCGGATTGAATGACATTGTAGCCAGAGTAACTACTGGTCATATTGAGACTTAACACCTTATGTCTCAGGATGGCGAGCGTAGTGGAATGCCAACTATTGCTTTGTAATTCAAGGTGTTGTTTGGTTTTGCTACTGTTTATGAGCGGTCATATCGCTTACCATCAGGCGCACGGCTTGCTTGTCTCGCCATTGATAGCAACAAAAAAAAAAAACAATACTATGCATTTGCCACCCAAATAACGCAAAAAAAAACGTCGCATTTTTTGCATAATTCTTAGGTGGTTTTTGTTTGAAGTCACTAAAACTACCACTCGTCCGCGTTTACGGTAGCATTCTTGATAAACCCTGTATTTTGTATATAAATATCACTCTGAAAATAAAATGTATCCATTTAAAAGTATTAATTCTACTTTCATGCTTGTTAAGCCATACGTTAGCTATAGCTTATAATATAAATTATTACTTACTTTCCTTGGAAAATGGCTAAACGCCGACGGCCTGAGGTGTTTTATCAGCCTCAATTGAATACAAGCTGCAGTTTACACTATTTCCCGTTTACTTTATATAGGAGCGGCACAAGAAACACTGACTTGATAGAATGTAACTACTGCCATACGTACTTACAAGAATAAAGGAATTTGAGATACGTTATCTACATTATAGAAAGTGGAAAACAAAATTGAGAGGTTATAGAGCCTAATGGTTTCTTAGCTTTACGCGAATTTTACACATGGAAATAAAAATATGTTGTACGGATTCTATCTCGAATGTGGTATTTAGTCTTTATTAACTTTCGCAGTATTGTTTCGCAGTATTGCAGGAGATGAGTACTATAGCAGTCCGTCCCGTGGCCACGAGAGTAGCAAAGTAATCGAAACGTCGGGAAGTTAAAAAATGTAAAATTAAACCGATTTTTTTTTATTGCATTGAATGGCGAGACGAGCAAGCCGTTCGCCTGATGGTAAGCGATACGACCGCTCATGAACAGTAGCAACATTCCACTGCGCTCGCCATCCTGAGACATAAGATGTTAAGTCTCAATATGTCCAGTAGTTGCTCTGGCTACAATGTCCTTCAATCCGAAACACAACAGTGCATTTAAGCAGTGTTGTTTCACGGGAGAAATAGACATTGCGGTGGTACCTACCCAGATGGCCTCTTACATATGAGAGACCTACCACCAGTAAATTTGCGATAAAATCCGTAAAACATAGTTCTATTTCGATTATAAAGACTTTAGCAATCTCGTTGTGCCGTAAAGTAAAAAGCTGTTGTTTTCCGTCAATTTAGTAAACAGTAGCATTATTTCGAATAATCCAACTATTTTATTCCGTAAGGTTCTTTCAAACAAAATTTAATATTACTTATCTTTGGAAAATTATTCATTTCAATTTTATCGAAACTATACCAAGTATTCCAGAATTAAATTCTTCATATTTCAGCCGTTAGTTATAACATAAATGGCAAAAAATATGATTCTTTACAACCTATTCTGTGTCCCACTGCGGGGCAAAGGCCTCCCGCTTTTTACTCCACTTTTTTTATTTCAATGAATGGCGAGACGAACAAGCCGTTCGCCTGATGGTAAGCGATACGACCGCCCATAAACAGTAGCAAAATTCCACTGCGCTCGCCATACTGAGACATAAGATGTTAAAGTCTCAATATGTCCAGTAGTTACTCTGGCTACAATGTCCTTCAATCCGAAACACAACAGTGCATTTACACTGCTATTTCACGGGAGAAATAGACATTGCGGTGGTACCTACCCAGTACCCAGATGGCCTCTCACATATGAGAGACCTACCACCAGTAAAGTAAGTACCACTTGACCCTGTCTTCGGCGAGCTCTTGCCATTTTGGCACGAATGCATCCAACTCAAAATAAATGGCAAGAATATGTTTATAATAAGCAACATGAGATGTAAACCGTGTCAACGCGTGTCAGCGGCGTCATTACCAGATGCTATCGAAGCACTGGCTCAGAAAAAAAAGCAGTGTTTAATACTAATTATTGTATAATAACTGTTTTACCTCACATGAAAATACACTTTGTGGATAAAATATGAATGAGGTTTTGAAGAATGTAGTTTAAATAACTTAGTTCTTGACAAGACCAATTTATAATTGAATAAAGTAAATCTTGAATCTTTTGGGTCTATTCTATTTTGTTTCACTATTCCCGATATATTTAACGATGGTTAAGATAGAATAATATTCGATACGACGATTGCTAGTTCCAAACTTTAATGCATTATCTAATTTTGAAGGCTCTGCCCAGGTATTTCTCTCCCTGGTAGAATCCTACGTCTTTTATCAAACGTCAAATAACAATTCAATAAGTCCACAAAATTATGGAAAAGAGTTTTACCGACATGGCACAGAACTAACTATCGAGTGCAGAATTAAGTTATAGTTTTATGGATGGAGTTTATCAGTTGCCATCAAATTAGCTATTTGACATAAACGATATAACCGATTATAAGAAAATTACGGTTTCTTTTACCTAATAAATGTTATTAAGTCTTCATAACTCATTAAAATAATAATAAAGATACCAGGAAGATGCTGTCCTAATAATATTAAATCAACCACTAAATATATTAACTATTAATGCAAATATTTTGCAACGGATACATAAATTATCAATAAACACGCTGTAATCTCTTTGCATCTGCATTCATTTGAGCTTCCGTTTCTTTAACTGTTTTATTAATATCTGTTCTAAATATAGCCCTCATTAAATGCTCATCTTCATCGCCAACGTTAGCATTCAGATTAATGGATTTTTTATCTTTTGCAATGTTAGTATGTACTGTTCAACTCTTATTATTTTGTACCTTTAGAGGTAAGTTTAACAGAACTTTGGTATTTATTTTAAGTGTTCCATAGTACATACTATTATTTCTCAACTATGGTAGACTCTATGGCATAGTTGGTTAGACGCCGGCTGTGAAACGCGAAGCTGCGGGTTCGATCCCCGCACGGAAACAAATATTTGTATGATCCATAGGTGTTTGTTTCGGGTCTGGGTGTTGGTGAGACCGAAAAGTCTCTCGCCGTTTCTGATACCCACGACACAAGACTCGGTCTTAGTGTGGGGTCAGGACCATTTATGTGACTGCTGGGTGTATTTATTCACTTAATCAGTTACAATTTCTGGGTGAGCTTGATTATTTGTACATGATAATTTGTTTGTATTACAACCTATCGCAAATACTATATTTCTATTACAACAAAGCTATTTTCAAATGAATAGTATATGTAGATACTTACAATTATAATTACACCTGAGAAACAAACAACTTAGGATTCATAGCTTTACATCTGTTATCATTTCAGTGACATGATAATTAATCTTGTGTGTTTTTAAAAAATTACTACTGCAGAAATCCTACTTGCAGTTCCCAGCATTACAATAGCTTCTCTTGTTGCTAAATTTACATAGTTTAACGGTATTCGTATTGTGGGAATTTTTATTCACCTTCTTTGATTATCATGCATGGTTTTCTTCGGTAGAGTAATGAGGAGATTTTTAATATGTGGTTCAACGAATTTTTCATTACCTGATTGAGAGTATCATCACCTGGCTAGAGATTATCTAAACCGCCTTTGACTTCATGGCGTTATATTTATTATAAGGTTGCCCGAATTCCTCCCCATAATGTTTAATTGACAGTAAAACAAGGAGATGGTTTATCTTAATGAACGTTGAAAATTATACAATTATAAGTATATGGCTATGTGTTGGTACTAATGATTATGGTTTAACCTGTATCGCTACTATAAATTTGATAAAAAGGAAAGGATTATTTACCATAAATAATGAATAAAACACCGACTGTAATACTGGAAGCTGCGTATTCGATCCTCTTACAAGAGTTTAATGTTTGAGAATACCGATACGATATATTTCGGGTCTTTACGTTTTAGAGTTTTTTTAATCTTTTTGTTTCTGACATCCTCGACCTAATGCATTAATTTGGGATCAGTTCTGCTGTGATTGTTTTTTATATCACTTTAAATTTAGTATATAAACTAGATACCGTTGGCGTTCCTTCGTATTTTTTCACCTTTACCATTGCTGGGCAAAGGTCTCCCTCCTGTTCCACAAGTCGCAGTTCCAAGCAATATACAACAATACGAAATCATCCAGGACAATTTCCAGCATTGTTTTCTTTCCGTGACGTCGCCGATCAGGGCCCGTTGGGTCCCTATCATAGCATATCGATCCGGATGCTTTGAGCTACATTACCTGTCCAATCCCACTTCAGTTGTGCTGTTTTACGTCCCACATCTGCTATGCGTATTTATTTGTAAACAAATGAAATACTTCCTGCATTCAAATGGTAATGGCAATTAAACAAATCCACATTCCACCAGTACAAGACTATTAGAATCTCGTTATAGTTTTTGCTCCATTTTCCCGTGCACTTTCATCGTTCACAATGCTTATCATGTCACAGCATTGAGGACACATCGCGCACGACTTGTCGCGAATTCGGGCTGTCACAATTTTGACATGAAGCTTTTACTATTTGTGTTGTCTTTTTGATGTGTTTGGATGACTGTCTGTTGGTTTTCTTGTTTTTTTTTTTTGTGGACTTAATTCGCAACTGGATATTCTTTGAAATGATACTTTTTAGCTACATTTTGGTTCCAGGCTTAGAAGCTATAATATTTCATTCTTCTTTTGATGATAAGCTTCAAACATTATTTAATAAATGTATTGAATTAAGTAGTTGATTATTGATTAGTATTACATAGTGAAAGCAGCTGTAGGTACCATTTCTAGATTCGAAAGGATCTCTAGCATATTTTGGATTTATTTTTTTCTCCTAAGATGATATTTTTTGAGTTCAATTGATGATTATTGTAAAGTATTACGTAGTTGATATTACAACTTTATTATCAAAGCAGCTTTATCTACCATTTCTTTATGCGAAAGGACCTCTACCAGCTTTTATATTTATGTATTTCTCTTACGATGATATTCATATCGTAGCTATAGGACCTTCAGTCCCAGATATTTTTAATCATTGGGTAAATTATAATTTATAGTATAGATACTAGTATAATCAAAGTCTATCAGCTTTATTCATAGAGAGTCTTAAAATCTATTATATCTTTTTCGCTCAAACTAAATACAAAAATTATCATTTTTAACTACCATAAGAGGTTTGTCATAAATGCTTATGGCTACCATTTCAATCTCTTATTCAATGAAAATGTATACTTAAGTATTATTTAAATTCACACCTCATAAAGTACATATACTATTTACTTAAACTACCGAGAAACACAAAAAAAAACAATACAAATAACTGGAATTAACATTTTGTTCCAACCACTATCATTTTCATACAACATTATAACGTGTTAAAATTATAGTCATATTTTGAAAAAATGCATCTGCCTTACCAAATGCAACTTTGTGACGAGGCTCTTAAAGTTCATTGTCATATTGGCAATGAAAATCATTTACCATGACCGTCGACGCCATAAACTCTTTATTACACACTAAATTACATTTCTCACAATTTGAGATGAAATGATGGAAAGTATAGAACAAATGTTACGGAGAAATTTATGAGGATACAATGACAGTACTGATTTAATTTTGAGGATACCACTTATGTACCTATATAAGAATTCAAATCTTAAGACGTGTGTGCCGTAAAAGGTGCTCTCAATGCAATATGTGACGCAAAGCAGTAATAAATTAACGGCGAAAAAAGTACGCTTTTCACGTCTCCTGTTAACTATGCTATATTGCGCTCCTTCCAAGACTCAGGAGTACCCAATTTATAAAACTTTATTACAGGTGGTAGGTCTCTCATATGTGAGACGCCACATTTAGGTAGTACCACCGTAATGTCTATTTCTCCCGCAAACAGTAGTGTTAATACACTGTTGTGTTTCGGTTTGAAGTGCATTGTAGCCAGAGTAACTACTGCACATATTGAGACTCAATTTCTTATGTCTGAGGCAAGTGAGCGCAGTGGAACCCCCAAAAAAAACTATACCTATGTATGTAATTTTGACCTTATGGCGAATGGATATTTCTTTATGAAAATGACACAAAATAATAATTATGTACAAGAGTCCTGTCGTAGGCAAAAGGCGATCGTTCACATTATTCAAAACAATAGTAAAAATTCATTGGATTTCGTAAGCGTCAAATAGTTTCACTTGTAACCTCGGTATGCGAAGCAGATAATCAGTATTTGTACCTTGTTTTTATCCTTTATTCTAGATCTTGTTAGGTATATATCAAATTGTGTGTAATATGTCTGTCACGAATTTCTTGAGGAATGCAGATTTCACTAACATTATTCAACCTTATATTAATAAGATATTCAAAGACACGCATTGAAAGTTGAGATGTGATTATAAATCAAGAAATCAATGTTTTTGATATTGTATCTTTGAGATTATTAATAAATAAAAGCAAAAAAGGCCGTATCAAATCGATGTTGGCTGAGACTTTATGACAATTTCTATTGCAATACAAATGGCATTACGGTTTGATAGACTCAGCTTTCAACCATTCAATATTAATACTTTTAAAGAAAACATAAAGCCTAGTTTTGATCTATCTTTTATCCAACACTTTATGGCGAATGAGCAAAGACACATTTAAATATTATATAACTCACAATAATTGTAAATATATTTATTATCCAGTATGCCAAGAAAAACCTTGTCGGAACAAAGAGGCACATTTGGGAATCTCAATTGTACTATAAAAAATACGAAAAAAATATGTAATAAAACAATATCTAACCAGGCCCTGTGGCGTACCTTGAGAGAGACATAGGTCCACCAGTGGGCTGCAACAGGCTGATTATGATGATGATATAATAAAAGATAACATAACTATCGTAAATTGTAGCAAAGTATAATATTCTGACAACAGCAACACACATTCTGCCAATTCTGAAACGCGGATGTTACTATTAATATGAATTTTTGAAATTTATTTTACTATAGTTTTTTAATTATATTATGTGAAACAGATCTTTGAAATAAAACACATTAATTATGCCTGACACACTTCTATCCATCAGAGCTTTTATTTGTTATATTTGTTGGCAATCGATTTTATGTGATAAACTAATACATAAGTTGAAAAACAATACATGTCAATTTAGTCTTGTATGAATTCTTTGCGTACATATTTCACTTTATATTGACGATTTACTTAAAATATTATAATTTAGAAATATTGCTTTGCACTCACAAAAGCAGGGTATTTTTATGAGTCACGTAAAGCACTGAAGTATTACACATTCTCCTACATATTTAGATTTATGTATCATCTGATCTAATCTCGTAACAAAACAGGATACCAAATTATCTTTCATTTCATTGCATGCCTATGCAGTATATAATGTTGTGACAATTTCACTCAATTGTTTGGACCTTTGGCTTCAATCTTATCGTTGCTCCGTTTGTCTAGTAGACGTGGGTTGCATCCTAATGTGTTTGAAATTCTATCATCAAGTTCGACAAACTATTATTTTTTTAATGTATTGTATGATTGATAAAAAATAATTGTCGGTTCAACTTAACATCATAAGTCAATCTTCTTGTAATGTATATCACGCTACGTATCGTATAGTCTTTGCCAAAATAGAATCCAAAAAATATTACGGCTTCCACGTACAATTTCAATTTCTCATGGAGAATCCATTTTTTTATATAAGTCGTGATGCGAAATCTACTATTACTGCAAATCGGCCGACGGCGAGCGTAAAGGCTATGAAATCAATAACCGTAGCAACTGAATTAAATTGAACTATGAAGGAAATTGAATAAATGTCGTGTTCTGATCGGTCGAGAAGCTGATGGGTTGATCTCAATATTGTGACAAATGTGATCGATTATTATTTTTGTTTGTGGTTGGAATGTTGTTAAACCCATAGTTTGTTTTAAATTAAGGAAGTAATTATTTAATAGACATTAATTTTACTTCATGCTTTTGAATATGGTATTAATTTTGGAATTATGCGTGTATCTAATTGTGTAAATGATAAGCACAATTAAAAAGACGTTGCATTATTTTTCATCACACTTATTACTATACAAATGATGACGTTAGTGTTTTAGATTCATGATATTAAAGAACTGAATCTAGAACTAAATTTGTACTTTCTCTTCATCTTTAAGCTAAAATATCAGGTAGATACTTAAATCTAAAGCAATCACTAAAACAGTCATCGATAGGTTATAACCTACTTTATGAATTGTATAAAAAATAGAGCGCGAAATACATATTAGACTCTCTGTGTAATCATACAAAATAAAACCACATACAGTCGATAAAACTTCCAAAATCACAACCTATGATATAACAAACAATGCGTACACTTGCGCAATACTAAATGAAAGTGTGAAAAAATCGCAAGCGTTGACGAAAGTAAATGTATGTAATTCTTTTATTTCCAGCTCGTTTCATACATCACCGGAGGTCGTTATGTGAATCAGAAGTACGTAGAACTGATTGAAGAGGAAATCTGTCTTCGGTACATTGTGTAATTTGAAGGAAATATCAGATGACGGCGTCAATCAAAAGACGTAATTAATGAAGCATAGAGTTTAAAACCGATAACCAGTTTACTTATTGATTTGTAAAAGAAATTTGAAGAAAATGAAGGAGCTTCTTTAAATGCATTCAATGGATTGAATATTGAAGTTAATATTCCAAAGGAAGGAATAATAACTGCTAATTTATTCCGACAAAGCATAAAGATTTGTAAAATTTGAATGAGTTATCTAATACATGTAACCACATGAATTGATGATATTGAGTCTTACATAATCATATTTGCACAAGTCACTCTAATCCGTAAAAGACGAAACGAAAGTATCAAACATAAAGAAACAGCTGAGTCGACATAAAAAATTAGAGTCATTGGAATTGAAACAAAAGAAATTGTAACTAATAAATGAAATGAAAAGTTTTATAAAAGAATGCGAATTTAATACTAATTCAGATACAGAGAGAGTGTTTCAAATAAACAGAGGAATCAAAAGCAATTTGAACTCGGCACGAACCCGACCCGATAGAGGTTAGGCAAATTTCGACCATAACAGGGTCATTAATGTAATTGTGAATACTTTGTGCGGAACAATTGGAGTGTGCACGAAATTATACCTTCAGATGCGGTTCGTATGAAGGCGTGGTTGAAGATCAACCTGCATTATCCACAAATGGTCTCGGCAGGTGAGTTTTTAATGTTATTTACGGTATTGTGTGTATTTGAATATATAATTTTACCATATGGTTACAAAGCTGAGGTCTCGGGTTCGAATCCCGGGTTGGGCAAAGTCATATTGGATTTTTCTATTCATTATCAGCCCAGAGTTAGGAATTTGTGCCCGATATGGCGATAGGCTCGCCACCTATCACATCGTGGGACGGAACATACAAGGCGAAATATGGGTGCCCTGGCACCTCTGCCTACCCCTTCTGGGAAAAAGGCGTGAGTTTACGTATGTATGTATTTTATAATATTTGATTTCTCAAGTGCTCATAGCAAATTAAGTAAAGTCTTCTATTATATCTATAGGAGTGGTTTAAAAAATTAGTAATGTGAAGCTGTGGTTGATCGAATATCTCGAATGTTATGCTAAGAAATAAAAAGTGTTTTAAGTTTTTATCGCCCGTTGTATTCATCGCATCAAAAATCTCATAAGTGATATAACATTTTTACATTATGTCATAAATCGAGAGGTCAAATATGTTATTATGTCTCTCATAGTTCCTGATACCCACGACACAAGACTCGATCTTACTATGGGGTCAGGACTATGTATGTGGCTGTTGGGTGTATTTGTTTATTATTATTATTTACTTCCTAAGGCAATCAGTTAAGAGTAAGGTCAAGATTACTCTGGACTGACGAGAACGCATGAAAATATTGATGATATTGTACGAAATGAAAGTAGTATGTCGAGATCAAGCAAAATTATTTATTTATTTGATTTATTTATTTAAATTTTCATTGTACACATAAAAAAATACAATATTCAGAAACTAAAATTACCCCTCTGCCTACCGCTATGGAATACAGGCGTGACGTTTATGTATTTTTGTAATCACATAAGGCACTGTGATACTATCCACAATTAACCTAGTTTTTTTATTTATTTGATAAGTATCATTCCCAATTAATTATCAAATTAAATGTTGAATTAATCTTAAACTAGATCAAAAATGAATATTAGTATCGCTAAAATCGTGTTTGTCAGAAATGTACCGGTAATTAGTATTACATAAGGTAATTGTATAATTACTTTCGTAAGGTACATAGAATTATATTGATTTCATTTCAAATCTTTTATTTGACTACCTCGATGGCGTAGTTGAACTACGGTATGTTTACAACGATGAGGTCTCGAGTTCGAATCCCGGGTTGGGTAAAATAATTTTGGATTTTTCTAGTTTAACGAGTCAGGATTTGTTCCCGATATGGTGATAGGCTCACCCCCTATTACATCGTGGGATAGAAAACAAAAGGGGAAACTTGGGTTTTATGCTCATACCCCTTCTGGAAAAAAGGCGTTTATTATGTAAATTATTTGTTCGTGAAAAGTAGTTTTGAGAAGCTGAATACATCATAATATACTTATTTTTATTATTGGACATCATAAAAAACGCAAACTTTTCATGTCACATCAAACTTTTATAAAGATGATGAAACTTCACGGCTAATTCAACCCACGTATATGTTAATTATGGAAAAGTAACGTGACTTTCGAAGCAATAAAAATATTTCTCAGAATACGACATAAATCGAAAATTTATTGCATTTTTCCTATTGATTTATTGTGTTACATAAGGTGCCGTGATATGACTGCACCCACATTCCATTAAGGTACTACAGCAGACCCTGGTAATCCAGCCAGTATAATCCAGCGTCCCTTAATCCGACATGCCTATCAAAAACGCCACTCGAAACTATTATACATATATGTTATGGGCCAAGTGATTAATCGAGCATTATTCATAATGCCCGGGCAATATGAATAATGCCCGGGCAATATGAATAATGCCCAATAAGAGCGGGCAATGTGATTATAACCAATCAATTTATCACATTGGGCAGAGTGATGTAAAGCGAATCAAAATGAGCCGAAGTGGTAGAATTTAGAATAGGGCAGCACGAAGGGGTGAGTTGGGAGGAGAGGAGGGGGAGGGGGGATGTCGCACCTCCCCTGGTACCACTCCCATGAAAAGGTAACGCACCATTCCTGAGAAATATATATTATAGCAACCTAACCCTTAAAGCACTTGTTGTCAATACAAATTAGCTTCTGCATCGCCTCCGGCGCTACGGGAAGTTCAGCCCCTTCGCCCTTGCGTAACAAAAGATAGGCAACCATGCCTGGTTGCCTATCCTTCGTTACAGCGGGCGGGGGCTACTCTCCTTCCGCGCCTCCAGCTTTTTGAAGTTATACTTCTTTTGGCGCGATGGAGAAAAATAATGAGAGTGAATTTTTACGATGCGCGCGCACTCCGATAGCGACAACATGAAGTTAGTTCTAAGTGGTATGAAAACCGATTGCGCGCGCACACCGATAGCGCGACAACATGAAGTTAGTTCTAAGTGGCATGAAAACCGATAACTATGTTCAAGTTGTATATTCTAGTATTTTTATATTTAGAACACGTGTTTCGTAACAGAACAATTAAACAGTGCGAATAAATAAATATTATTTTGGTGTTTTTATTAAATCTATTTTATATACGGCGGCGATAGTATTTACTAATCATTTATTAGTATATCTATGTATATATCTTAATATATATAATTCACGTGTCACGTTGTTTGTACGCGATGGGCTCCTAAACCACTTAACTGATTATAATGAAATGTTGTAGATTTGTATTAATATGTGTTATTTGTTCCAACTTAAAGGGTGATATAGTTTTTATCGCGATTAAATTGACGAAAGTATACAATAAAGGAAAATACATTTTTTTTTTATTGCATTGAATGGCGAGACGAGCAAGCCGTTCGCCTGATGGTAAGCGATACGACCGCTCATGAACAGTAGCAATATTCCACTGCGCTCGCCATCCTGAGACATAAGATGTTAAGTCTCAATATGTCCAGTAGTTGCTCTGGCTACGATGTCCTTCAATCCGAAACACAACAGTGCATTTAAGCAGTGTCACGGGAGAAATAGACATTGCGGTGGTACCTACCCAGATGGCCTCTCACATATGAGAGACCTACCACCAGTGAAACATTTTGCCATACAAAATGTTCATGGGTTTGTAACTGTCAAACATTTAAGGTTCATACCGTCGATACGGTAAACCCTTCCCTCAAATTAAATAACGTATTTAAATAAAGGTTTCGAATCGACAACATATATCCACAATATTCGATTAATGGCGTATTTTTGATTTTAAAGATGTAAATTAATGACAGTAATGAAAAGTGGTTGACATTTAACCCGGCGTCAGCACAGTGGAAATATGTCACAACGGTAGTAGGGTTGGGTCTAATGGACCCGTATAAAAAAACGCCATAACATCAATAATTAAAATAAATTTACTGACATATCATAATAATTGGATGAAAAACCTATTGTTTATGACTTTTTGGATAAACAAAAACAACCTGGTACGAGATATAAGTTTTTAATGACATTTTTATAAAAGTATGAAAAAACTTTAACAAAATAGGTAACCTCTGTCTTAAACTAAAAAAAAAATAGAAAACAAACTTTTTTCACAATTTTAACGTAATAGTAAGTATAACCATGAAATTTATAGCAGGAATAACAACTATTTTCTATAATAGTCTTATAATTATTTAGTCATAGTTTCTCTTTCATCTGCGCAATCCTTGCAGTACAACACAGCATGCTCAATGCTGATGTATATTTTACAGCACCGACAAGTATTTCTAGATTTCCTGTGTTTTTTGGCAGGACAATCCTGACACCTTCTTTTTGCATTAGATATCTTTACAGGTGGTTCCTCATCAGGTTCTCCTAAAAATCTCTTACCCTTTTGCGCCGCTTTTGCTACGCTTTGTCGTGGTATTGTTGTTCTTCTTATGTATTATGTATGCGTTTATTCCAGACATTTTGAGCTACTGGTTGAACACCTGGCACTTGTGTTATGATATTTTCCGCCCTAGTTCGGACATTTTGGTGGGTAGGCCTCTGCTGCCACTTGGTCCCGTCTATTCCAAAAAAATAAGATGTTCATATCTGACTTTCAGAGGTGGTGGTAGTCAAATAAGTATCAAAACTGTGCTGTATTTCAGACGTTGAAGAATGTAGCTGATGGCATAGTTCAACAAGGGGCACATCGTCACTGTCCGTGTCAGATACATCTTGATCGGTGTCACTTTCCTGGTTGCGAACACTCAGATGATCTTCCTCTTCATTTTCTGATGTAGAATTTTCATATTCGGAGTCGGATTCTTGCATAATAGCTAAAATTCGCTGCTGTTCGAGTTTTTCGCGATCCATAATTACAAAGGTTCTGAAAACAATACAATAAGACAATAATACATTTAAAAAAAGACGGCGCGAAATTACGACACCAGGTGTATAGTTGGGTCTTATTTACCTTTCTTGTGTTTATCCGCGTCTATCCACCGCTGTATACACGATACCACTGTAAGGCGATATTTGAAAGGAAGAGAAGACCTTTAGCTCCAGCTAATGAGAAGTGTAGCAACGTCGCAAAAATATTTTATAGAAATGCGTGCATTTTCAAAAGGCGTGGGTACTATAGACCCAACTGTGCGATCGCCGGGTTAACTGAATAACAATTTTATATAATTATGGAGAATATTGCAGGGATTCTCAAATTAGGCGTTGCCTGTGTCTTGAAAAAACAGTTAAATATAGGTAATTGTTACTACATTAATTGTGTATGTGAGTGTGAGTGTTTTTCTATGAAAATTTATATTTCATTTCTTTATTACTAACAAAAAGTAATGGCGTAATATTTTTTATTTAAATAAAATCTTTTTGATTAATTTTTATATTTGTCGTTAATCACTACAGAATTTTTTTTTCTATAAGCCAAAGAAGTATAACTTCTAATGCATGTACATGAGTACACACACTCTTTTATATACACTCTAGGGTCGCGTCGGTAGCCAAAAGACTACGTGAAGTCGGGGTGTTCCGAGTCGGTTTTGGGGCACAGTCGACCTAACTGACCCATAAAGTGGGTACACTAATTTTCTTCTGAAGATAATGTTTCGGACGTTAAAACAACTAAACATAAGCAGATCAATTCAAACTTTCTAATTTATGGGTCTATCGCAGATGCGACAATGCGGTAGCGCACCACGTAAAAAATCACATATTAATCACATTGCCCGATCATCATGTAGCCATATTTATAATGCCCGGGCAATGTGATAAATAGGTGAGTTTAGATTGTAATTTATCACTTGGCCCGATGGCAATATTTATACTGCCCGGGCATTATGAATACTGCCCGCATTAATCACTTGGCCCATAATATATGCATTTTGTTTCGCCTTTATTTATTTCGTGTTTTTTTTTTTTTATTGCAATGAATGGCGAGACGAGCAAGCCGTTCGCCTGATGGTAAGCGATACGACCGCTCATAAACAGTAGCAAAAATTCCACTGCGCTCGCTATCCTGAGACATAAGATGTTAATTCTCAATATGTCCAGTAGTTACTCTGGCTACAATGTCCTTCAATCCGAAACACAACAGTGCATTTACACTGCTGTTTCACGGGAGAAATAGACATTGCGGTGGTACCTACCCAGATGGCCTCTCACATATGAGAGACCTTCCACCAGTAAAGCGTTAGTGGTACCCATTGGGTCACTGTTTTAGATCACTGATATGGACGCATTTGAGCCACATAACCTGTACAAACCAACTTAATCGGGCTGTTTTACGTCCTACATATGTATACAATCTAAGAAGACGATACAGACAATGTGGCATAACTCAATCTTTTACTTTAAATTCTAGAGTAATATTTACAACGCAACTTCCGTCAGCACAATTATATTCAGCTTTGTTTCTACAACTCGTTTCTATAACTGTCTCTGATTTTATCTCGTCGGCTCCTTGTTTATAACTTGTTTCTGCCAACAGAAGATTTAATCTTGTATAAAATAGTCCAGTTTCATATCAAACCTTTCATTCCCATGAGAATTTATGATAACAAGACTCGAATTTTGCACACGTTTAGATGCGTGCATAAATAAATAAATACACCCAACAGTTACATACATAGTCTTGATCCCACATTAATATTTATTAAGTCTTGTGTTGTGGGTATCAGAAACTACGAGGGGCTTTTTGTCTCACAAACACCCAGACCGAAACAAATACCAGTAGATTATACAAATATTTGTGTCGGTAAGGGAATTGAACCCACCACCCAACCCTCACGTTTCACAGGTGGGGTCTAACCAACTGCACCACCGACGCTGAGGCTGAAGATAATATGACGGAATTTATGTTCGTTCATTGATTCTATGTGCAAAATGTTCCAAATTTTATTTTTTATTATAGCTTAGATAGCTGGTATAAGTAGAGTGCTAAAATGTTTAAATATAAGTAATTTTACATAGTATGTATTTGATTAACAAATCAGTAACGTCCAAAGAGTTCAGTTGATGGAAAGACTTTAATTGATGACCATAACTAGCTCATGAATAAACCATAACTATGCATGTGTGTTTTTATGTGTGGATATTAAATATTAATTATGAATTTATGGGCTAACCCTTCTCAATAATATTCCCAATGTAGAGGAGGTCCGTGCTCTGCAGTGAGACGTATATGGGGGATATAGTACAGGGTATTATTTTATCACTTAAGCAGTGACCATAAAATATTCTAATAAGATTGTTAACTTCTTAATTGTTTCTAATATGAAAATTTAGAATATATTATAGAACAGTAAGTCTCTCTAAGCTTTAAATTACGACAATTAAGTATAAACTGACTTAGTAACAAAGTAAAGTAGAAAAGCAACATAATGTTATGTTAAAAACAAAAGCATTTACTTTCATTCGCGGTAACGATCGATTACGCTAACGCGCCGTGTACGGTGGAAAATCTGAGTTAGTTGTCACTACTGATATTTACAAACAAATAAAATGTGCTGCATTGAAAGTGGTCGCTTTCTTGTCACTTATTGGGATTACGTAAATACGTTTTAAAATGGATACCAAGTATCTATTACGTGTCAGCGATAGGCAATTTGTTTAAACACCTATGGAATCATAACAAAAGTGAATGTGGATTTACAGGGGATCTAAATAAATATGTAGAAAATAGCATGTACCAATTATAAAATAATGAATAAGTTTTAAATTCGTTGGGATAAAGACAAAAATTAAACGGAGAAAAGTTTTAAACGTGGTTAAAAGTAAAGAGTAGATTTTCATAAAAATATGTATGATCTGTCTTGATTAACAAGGCTAAAGTTATAACCAAAAAAATATCATTACAAAGTGAAGACCCGTGGTCCTGTATATTACTGTTTCATAAATATGATTACAATATCTTCTCAAGCTCAAGGATATAAATACACAATATTACCTGTGTTGTCCTGTGAAATAAGTATCAATAGGTAGTAAGCACTATTGCAATACCAATATTAATATTGGACATTCATATTTAGCAACAGATCATTTATATACTATTTGGAGTTATTAAATAAAGTCTTAAACTCAACAAATGTGTTAAAAAAGATCCTGTTTTTATTAAGACACTTACAATAAGCCTAACAGCGCCACCTAGTATATAAAAGCCGCACTAAATATAAACTGGCCATGCTGTTATTTTGGTTTCCAAACAATGTAACAGATGTCGCTTCTTCAATATTTTTTATTGAAGTATTCCAAATCGATAAAGTTTTGTATTTTTTTACTTCGCTAAACCGCTGAATATTAATGAACATTCAAATTATGTATAATTCAACTAGATATTCATTTAATTAAAAATAAAAGGGTTATTATGGTTTCTTAGGTTTACGCGAATGTTACACATTGAAATAAAACTATTATTTACGGATTTTATCGCGGATTTGGTTTCATTTTTATATTTTTTGAGTTTCTGACGTTAATTGAAATTACAGTTTATTATAAATTGACGAAAATTAAACCAAATCCGCGATAAAATCCGTAAATAATAGTTTTATTTCAATAAAAGGGTTATTGTTATTTAAAATGGGTTGAGTGACCTGAGACTCGAAATTCGAACCCGAGATCTCATAACCCCGGGATCCACAGAATTACCATTAGAAAAACCGGCTTCGTTAATTAATACACTAATATACTTACATTTATTTTTAATTGCATATTAACGGTAACTGTTAAGTAGGCTATTTTATGGAAAATAATTACTGACTCCTGTAAGACCTGGGGAGTTACTCCATAAAAACCTTAGAGTAATTACCTCTAGAGAGAGCCGAAATGTACTGTACATCGCAAAAATGAGACACACCGATACGAATTTCTTTATGTCAGAATGAGATGCAAAATAATGTTCTATTTCATGTGACGTGCCGCGTTTAGTTGTTGGGCGAAAAAAGAATTTCGCCAGACAAAGCGACGTCGTTCAAGCAATAAAGCAACCTAATGTTATTGAAATAGGGTCTATTTTAAATCAAGGCCACAATATGGCGCTTATTTTCTTGTGTTGCTAGATATAACTATTGATGTCTCATGTGCGGTTACAGCGTGAATCTCTCTAGAATAAAAACCATATGAACTTTGAAATGTTCCGATGTTCGACGTCAGGAGTAAGATATAAGTTTTCCACTTTTGTAATCAATACTATTCTCTATTATACTTGTCATTTTCTTTAACTTAGTCTATGGTTGCGACGTACGATAGAGGAATCCAACACTGGAGTATTTATGCACATTAGTTAAGTTTTACGTACGGCGTCCAAACATTCGAAGTTCGTATCGTTTTTATACCCCCCTGATCTTTTGCGTGTGTGGCTTCCTATGAGAATTTCCACAGCAAAATATTAGATACAGGGCAGGCTTGTCCGGGGCGATAGCTCAGTCTCACGGGAATTCGACGCGAAGCGATAGTGATAATAAGATTGCGAGCTGCCCCTTTCCTCTTCATATTTACTGGTGGTAGGTCTCTCATATGTGAGAGGCCGCCTGGGACGATGCCTATTTCTCCCGCAAAACAGCAGTTTAAATGCACTGTTGTGTTTCGGATTGAAGAACATTGTAGCCAGAGTTATTACTGGACATATTGAGACATTGACATATTGACATTTTATGTCTCAGGATAGTGAGCGCGATGGAATGCAAAGCAATGCATTTGTGATTTAAGGTGTTTGGTTTTGCTACTGATAATGAGCGGTCTTATCGCTTACCATCAGGCGTACAGCATGCTTGTCTCGCCATCAACTGAAATAAAAAGAAAACATTTTCCTTTCCGCTCTGCTCCCGATTTGAGGGGCCGGCCACACATATGATCCAAGAGTTGTGGATGTTCAGGGCGGCAATGATTATATGCCATCAGGTGACCTATTTGCTCCTTTGCCGTACCTATGGAATAAAATGACAGTGCCGCATTTGGTTAGACGCCGCATGTGAAACGAGAGGCTGCGGGTTCGATCTCGGCACCGATTGGACCGGTCTCAGTGTTTGCGAGACCGAAAAGTCTCCCGTAGTTCTTGATACCCAAAACATAATCTTGTGGGGTCAGGACTATGTATGTGACTGTTGGATGTTATACAGGTGATATTGACACATGTTACTTAAATTAACCCACATGTTTCTCATTACCCCAGATGACATTCTATATAATTTGAGAAGTTTTTTTGTCATAAATCGTGATTTTCGTGTTCACGATTTTTGGACTTCCCATGTAGATAAGAGTATTTTTACCGCTTAGATGAAGTTCAGTTCGGTTAAGGAACTTATCTGAACAAAAAAAAAACTCGGTATTTATAGGGGTTGATCAAAAGTCTTGAAACCTAAAATCGTGATTTGTGACCAAACTATCAGGCAGTTTTTATTAAAATTTGGCACAATAGTACTTGGTGGGATTGAGGAACAAGTGTTTTAAATTAAATACCATATGTCAATATCACTCTGTATATTTATCCATTTACTAAAATGTATTTTTTTTTGTCATTTGGAACAATCGACTTTGGTACTGAGAGGGGTGGTCTTTTCGATCAACAAGAATCCCAGTATTTATGATCATGATATTCTGTAATGATAACCTTGTCGCAAGTAGGTCCCAAACAATATACAGATCGGAACTGGTTAAAGACTGTTGTTTAAAAGATGAGATTGGTTTCAAGAGCAGCCTTGTCAGTATAATTTACTATTTTACTAAGTAATTACACTGAAGCGTAGAATTATTTGAAATAACCATAATTTCACTTATATTGTATTACTGCAAACGGATATTAAATGTAACAAATGAATCATTCTTCGTTTTCACTCATTCGAAACCTGTTTGTGTAAAATCGAAACTTTCTTTAGCTCTACATATTGATACTAAAATATCTTGCTATACGATAATGAAGTGCGTTTTATTTGTTAAAAGCGGACCTTACGAAGTTTGCTAGAAGTTGTTGGATGCAGGCCACTTCCAACAGGTCGATATGGTGATCCTTGGGGGAGGCCTATATTCAGCAGTGGACTTTCTGTAGCTGAAAGAGAGAGAGAGGGGAGAGAGAAAGTGGGGGAGATATAGAAAGAAGGGGAGAGGGGCATTCCTGGATTTAAGCTGTTTTAATAAGATCCCTGTGGATATACTTGGGGAAGTTCGCCTGGTTAGGTTGGTACCTACCCAGGCGGCTAACTAATTTGTACTTTAACTAATTTGTAATTTATTGCAGTAGTCTGCAATATATTTTTCTCCCGCCAAACAGCAGCGCAAATGCACTGTTGTGTTCCGGTTTGAAGGACATTGTTGATAGAGTAATTACTGGACATAGTTAGAATTAACATCCTACTTATGTCTCAGGATGACGAGCGCAGTGGAATGCCAAGCATTTTTGAAATTCATGGTGTTGTTTGGTTTTGCTGCTACCCATGAGCGGTTTTATCGCTTACCATCAGCATTAAGTGAGATTACCGGAAATAAAAAGTGGAAGGATATTCGATGTAGGGGGAAACCGCACATTGACCCGCACAAGTGTGTCGCGCTGTGTTAGGTTCAGCCTGTGTTGTGTGTATATCCGGTTTTGTCCAGCCAGACAAAATTGTAGCGACAAATGATATTCTCAAAGGATTAAGTTGCAAATATGAACAATAGCCAAATTGTCGTAGTCGTGTCTCTGGGAATATTAATCATTGAGGGAGGTGCTATGAATTCTTTTAAAATAATAAACAAAATTAAAAGTTATAATGTGCTGCTAGTAAACTAGTGTGGTGGCCTGTTGGTAAACGATATTAGGAATTTCTGTGGTATGTAAAGTCCGCCAACCCA